>CM065641.1:28915940-29630533 GCA_033220585.1 Dipteronia sinensis | reverse complement strand
TATCCTTTATATATTATATTATTATATAATATATATATACATAATATAGTCTATGGTGATATGAAAGGATTAAAAGGATATTTGGGTCTAGACTAGACAAGATATCTTTTCTAGCTCAAGTGGTATCAGAACCTTGGCGTCCGATCGAAGTGCCGAGTTCGAGCTCTGGGAAGTGCAAAACATTTCCTGGCTCCCGTGAACTCACTCTGGGTGGACCCCAGGTGGGGAGTGGTTGATATGAAAGGATTAAAAGGATATTTGGACCTAGACTAGACAAGATATCTTTTCTAGCTCAAGTGAAAATATTATTATATATATAATAATATATTTAATATATTATATATAATTTTATAATATATATTATATAATTTATATATATTGTTATATATTATATATTATTATATAATTTTATAATATATATATTATATATAATATTACATATAATTTATACATATATTATGAATATGTATATATATAATATTGGACATGTTTGTAATTGTTTACAAATTTAACGGGTAAATTGGTCTTTTTAACATTTGTCCCATGTCATGGGACAAGTTGTCCTAGGGTCTTGGGTGGGGCAATTTTTTGAGATTTTTGTCCCACGTTGTCCTGTCATGTCCAATTCTAGGGTCACGCCAAATGTGGGACAAGAATAAACTGTTCCACGTTGTCCTGTCCCGTCCCATGTACCAAACGCACCATAATAGATGCATCAGGAATCAAGAACATCACACCCACAAAAATAACAGGATCTAGAAGTCACAACTCTACATGATATAGATAATCACACATGCAAATATGTTTTTCAAATAATGTTGAAGAAAATGCAGGTTTTAATTTCCCAAAAGTAGTAACAATGTAAAACATAAACTCTTTATCACTATAAGAAATTTAAGTTTTTGGGAGTCAAGGACAAATCCATTCTAATAATGTAACTTTAATCAGTATCCTTTTATTACATTAAATGTAAATCAAATCCCCCTCAAACTTCATACGAGTAAGATTTAAACTCAAAACCTTTTGGACAACAAGAAGAGATCTCGGCAGCTAAAAAAACTAGTATAAAAGCTTCTACAAAGAAAAGAGAAAAAGAGAGAGACATAAGTAGAAGAAACTATAAGCTAATAGGAAACAAGAAAAGACTTATACCTTTGGGTTTGACTCTGTCTTAACAATTGGAGCTTGAAAAAGATCTAGGGGATCAGTGACAGCCCAATCTTGATATGTTGCTGGAAAATCTACACTACATTTGCAGAATGAACAAAAATCGAATAATATTAAGACAAATGTAACTAAAACTTTCTTTTAAAAAAAATAAAAAATAAAATAAAAACAACGTAAGTACAACTTTGTTGTGGCTAAGGCATGCAAAGCCCAAACAAGATTGCTGGATTAAATTAGCATTTAGCTTTGAACAATGGTGAATTGTCTCTAAGGGCCCGTTTGGTAGTTGGGATGGGATGGGATTGAGTTTATATTTAGTCTATTTCCCGTGTTTGGCTGGACTGACTAGATAGGACTAATTAATTCCATTTACTTTTTTTATCTCATTGCAAACACAGTATTCATTTGTTTCTTATCGTCTTTCATCGACCGCTTCTCTCTCTTTTAAGCTATGGTTCCTACCTTGTCTCTGAAATATCTTTCTTTGATCTACGTATTGGAGATTTGATAGTAGCCAAACAAATGAGTAAGATAGAAAAGCATGTCGGCATATATGGACTAAAGAAGAGGAAGAAGCTCTACTAAGTATCATTGATGAAATTGTTGCAAATGGTGGCGTACAAGCTGTGGTTCTTTGGAGTTGGAACATTAAAGATTATGGAATCACGCTTAGCAAATATTCTACCAAATTGTGGCGTGAGAGCTAGGCCTCATATTGAATCAAAGGTGAAGACTTGGAAAACAGATTATGGAGTGGTATATGACATGATAAATACTAGTAGGGTTGGTTGAAATAAAGTGAGAAAGTGTGTTGAAGTTGACAGTAATGAAGCATGGCATTCATATGTACGGGCGATGTTAGATCAAAGAAAGAGATTTGAGAGACAAGGCAGGAACCCTAGCTTAAAAAAGAAAGAAGCGGCTAATGAAAGACGGTGGGTAACAAATGTATCCTGTGTTTTTTGTCTGCACCATTTTATCCCATTACAAAGGGATAATAAAAAGTAAATGAAATTAATTAGTCCTATCCAGCCAGCCCAGCCAAACATGAGAAACAGACTAAATATAAACCGAATCTCATCCCATCTCAACTACCAAACAGGCCCTTAGAGTTTAAGCATGAGCTACAGATTCAACGGTTCAACCAATGATTGTTGTTAGTAACCAATAGACCCAAAAACTTAAGTCGTTCGAAAATAGCTCAATAATAGTATTTAATCACTCTAACACACCCCGTCACGTGCAAGACAAAGTAGTTTGCCACGTGGGTCGAGCCCAAACACAAACACACAATAAATTCATATAACAAATAACAAATTCAAATATAATCACGTGGGGAGATTCAAACCCAAAACTCCATAATATAAAAAGGCTCTGATGCCATGTCAGTAACCGTTAGACCCAAAACTTAAACCGATAGGATATGGACCAACAATAGTATTTAAACAATATCAATTGTAAATGATAAATAAAGCTAGTCATAGACATTGACCTTATTTTTTGTGATAATAACATGCAGTCCCTTATCCCACAGAAAATGAGAAATTACCAGGACAATAGTACTTAAACAATAGCAATTGTAAATGATAAATAACGCTAGCCAAAGACATTGACCTTATTTTCTGTGATAATAACATGCAGTCCCTTATCCCACAGGGAATGAGAAATTATCAGGATAAATACCTAGGACTAGGTAAGCCACGTAAGTTAATATTATCAAGAGAGATTGCATTGGCCAAAAACAAAATTTTGTGTCTATTAAGTGGAAAGCAGTGTTGTAAAAATCGACCTAGACGGCGGCCGGCCATCCCGATTATGACCAAATCGGAGAGCTAGGCGGTCGGGCGTCATTAACAATCTATGGTTGGAGGTTAAAGAAGAAGAAGAAAAGAAGAAGAAAGGTTGGAGGCTAGAGAAGAAGAGAAAAAACATAGGGTTTTTTAAAAAAAAAATCAACCCCAAATCAACATCGTTTTGGGGTTGGTTTTTTAAACCCAAAACAATGTCGTTTTGGAGTTTATTTAAAAACATACTCAAAATGACGTCGTTTTGGGATTGGTTTATTAAACCCTAAACTACTTTTTCTTCTTCTCCAGCCTCACTGCCAGGTAAGACTAGCACCTAGCGCCCTTTACACAATACGTAAAAGTGGCCGTTTTTAGTGTGCCAGTAATGGCAAAATTTTGGAGCAGCTATCTATTCCGCCCTCATGCAACTTAGATGTGACCGATATTCACTAATGCTCTATCAAACATGTACCTCACTTAGTCTCAGGTACATGTGAAGCCAAATCATGTGGCATTCCATCCATGTTGAGCAAAGATATGTAAGCACAAACAACACATGCATACAACATAGCCACCTCAAGCTCTATATTTGACCAATGTGACACTCATCTGCTAGCCAAATTAACAACCTAACATAAATGGATGCTCCACATGGATCAAAACCAAACCAAGTAAGGTTAAAACCAGACAGAAGTGTAACAAAAATTGAACCGGGTGCCAAGATATACAAAAGCATTCAGAATTTTAAACTAGTAGGTAGAGGGCTCAATCATAATTCATAAGTATCCACATCAACATCTTCAAAGTATTTCTTTGGTGGCTCCACAACAATTGCATGGTGTTTTTTTGCTCCCCAAAGCCCAACCAACTATGCCTTCAGAGACAAATAGCAAACATGTTATATTATTAAACTTATCCATCATTACAACATGTTATCTATGAAAACTAGCTCAAGACATATTATCTACAAAAACTAGCTCAAGTACTAGATAGCATTGTAGTTTGAGCCCAAAAATTGAAGAAAACTACTTACAAGGAAAAAATCTCCTAGTTATGGATGGCAATTCCACCATGAACACCGATTCGCGAAGGGTGAGTGTGGATTTTGCTAATCGGGTTCTTGGGCAGGTGTGGATGCTGAAATGCAAACCTCATGCGGGTTTAGGTGTGGATTTGAAAAATAAAATCCACACCCAAACCCCTAACCAACTTAACTTAAAAAAAAATTTAAAAAAAAGGATAATATATATTTTCCTTAAAAAAAATATACTCCAAGTTCAAAACGACGTCGATTTGAACTAAGATTTCTATAAAGTAAAAACCAAAGAGCATCTCCAATGCTATTATGCATTTAGAGAAAATGGAGTGCCACATAAGATAGATACTCAAGAAGTTAGAAAAACTCTCTCCAATACAATTATCTAAGTTGAATATGGAGATGATATGGCAAAAAAAAAGTTAGAGAATATGGAGTTGAGTTTCTAATTCTAGAAACTCTCCTAGAAATGCTGACTAGGATTTCTCAGCATTTCTAACTATTTCCACCAATAATATTAAAGCTCATTTAATTGTAAAATAAAAGAGGAGAGAGAATGTAATAATTGTTTTATTATGATTGGTTAAAAAATAGATACATATTTGATTTTAAATAATTGCATTGGAGATGTGAATATGCATTTCTCTACAAAAAATTTAAAAGTGGACCCATTTTGAATAGAAATGATGAGGTGGCACTATTTAGAACTCAAAAATACATAATAGTATTGGAGATGCTCTAAATTCATAATCTTGTTGAATTGAATTTAATATTGTAGGAATCAACAATCTTCTTGTGAAAAACTTGAGTGACGAAAGTGGGGAAGAGATGAAGGACAGGTGATCAATGATACAATTATTGTGGTCATGCGTTTTTGTTATCTGTAAATTTGGAAGTTTATTGGATTAAATATTGTGTTCTTTGGATTTTTAATTTGTGAAGTGTGTGGAAGTACATTTAAATTTTATTTTATTATTATGTTGGAACTTGAAGGTTTCTTTGTATTTTATTTTAATATTATGGGCTTATGGTAGAAATTGAAGATTATTTAATTTTTTGCTTCGATTTGTATTGGCTTATATGATACTAATAATTTAATAGGGTATTATTTTATTATTAATTATTTTTAGTACTTTTTATTTATTTATAATTTCACAGGTTCACCCACAGCCCATAGGTAAAACACCCGCTAGTGAATCCACCTAATTTCGTGGGTTCGCGGGCGAGTGTGGATGTAGGAAAAATCCGCAGGTGCAAACCTGCCAGCAAACCCGAACCTAGCCCACTGCCATTCCTACTCCCAGTATCAACATGGTAATCAATTTAAATACACACAAGTAAAAAATTGTAAACCAAACAAAAAATAAGATACTAAAAACAAAAGACAGTTTAATTTTATCCACAACAATGTTTAACACTTATACAAACAGTAAAAATGGCGGATATCAAAGGCATCAGATTAACATCTCCACCTCTTTATTGTTTCAGCAAGCACAGTTATATATATCATGATATCATTGCTAATTTGAAGATACTATATAATCACATCATCAATTCAATAACGAAGCATGCACTATGTTGAGATACTTTATGAAATTTAAATAACATATCACTAATACATCATTAAAATTCATCATATAGTTACAACTAAATATCCATTGCATATTTGTTAGTTTTTAACTTTTTATATATGAAAGAATCTAATCTTTAAGAGAAAATAAGAAAGAGAAAATGAAAGAATATCCATTGCATAGTTGTTAGTTTTTAAACTTGCATCTAATATTTTATTTATTTACTCTATTTCACTATATGATGGTAACCTCCATCTCTTTTGTTTGACAAATAACAATATAAGATATTAATTCTGACAAAAAATTTACATAAACAATTTAGTTAGCTAGGTATTATGGTATACATTATGGAAATCCGATTGTAAACCAGATTTATTTGCCAAACACTCACAAAACGATTGATATTTAAGAACCCAAAAGCTAGATTGTGTATCTGTATTTTAAATAGCTAAACTAAACTTTAGGAATGTCAAAAGAAGACCCTTATTACAAGCAAAACCAGCAATTGAATAATTGTGACTAGTGAGATATCGAGTTTGGGCTTTGTGACTGACAATTTCTTGATTATGAAGGACAGGATCCTTATCTTCAAGTGGGATTATAATGAACTTCATTCCAAGCACACAATATGGAGAGAAGATTTCTTGAAGATCACACATGGAAGTAAATGGTCAAGTGGCATTAAAAATTATAACAAGGAGGGAAATTTAGAGAATATGCAAGAAATTTCTCATCATCTTTCTTTAATAAACAAAATGAGAAGCACAATGACCTGAAAACGTGCCCAGTGACAGAAGTGACTTTATAATGCACATGAGATCCAAGAAATTTCCCATCAAACTCATGAACTTCCGTACTACCTCTCCTCGTAGACATCTGTAACAAGGAATTCTAACCTAGTGTAAGTGACATGGCATTCGAGAAAGTAAGAGAGCACAAATTGAATCCATTGTTGTAATTTGCAAAGAAAAGAATCCCACCGCTCATATTTGTATGATTTTTTTAATTGTTTTTTTTATTTTATAAAAGACAACTAATATCTAAGAATCCCATTCAAGTAAAACGATAGATAGTGGATTTACACTGTATAGAACTACAAATTATGTATTAACAATGGAAGTTTGAGTAATTTATATTTCTATCGAACCACAGATTAAAAATTGACAGGGAGAGGGAGTACTTGGCCACGGGAGAGCACAGTAGCAATTGAGAGAGCTATGCTAGGCTTCTCTGCAACCTGTAAAATAATTAGACAGAGAAACAATCAGACAAAGAGAAATATAAATAAAAATAATAAAAAATAAGGATTACCATGAGAACTTTCTGAGAAACCATAGCTAGCGAGAATGGTTTTGCGTCTCTGACTCCGATTATCAAACTCTGACGTACTACGTTGTTACCGGAATGGTCTTAGCTTAGGGTTTTAAATTTTGAATCCAGCTTGCTTTCAACTCTCTCTTCAAGGTGTGTTCTAACTTCTAAGGCCAAATTAATAAAAACAATTATTTATTAAAAATAATCAAGTTCCTAAATAATTTCTTTTATTTAAATCCAGTAATCTTTTATGGATAATATTTATAAAACATAGCTGTAGTAGACAAAAATAGCACGGCCTAAGGGGTCGTTTGTTCTTTTGTCTGAATACTGAACAGTCCTGAATTTTTCTAAAGACTGAATAAGGACTAAAATCTGAATCTGAATGATATGTTTTTTTTTTTTTTCCTCACATCTGAATGTGCTGTTAACATTTGTTTTTTAAAAATAAAACTGTCTGAAAATAAGTAATTGTACATTTATACCCATACTAATTAAAAGATATAATTTAACATGCATCATTCTTTATAATATTTTGTATGGCATTTTTTTTTTACAAACAAAGTTTAATTTAAAAAAATAAAAAGTTAAACAAAGAATATAAATTTGCATGTTCTGTAAACAAAGTTTAAGTTAAATTTATTGTCAAAAAAAAGTTCAAATTCAAGTTCAATTTTATACGTTATCCACGTTTCTGGTGAATATAATTAATGAAACATTTTTTGTTTTTTTTTTGTTTCCTGGATCATATGCACCGGAAACCAAATAAAAAAAAAGTTCTTGAATTTTTATATACAATAATTCTAAAACATTTTCAAACCACGAAATCTACTTAATATGATAGACAACTTTATTGAGCACTGTACGAATAGTTAGATAAAAATAAATAAATAAAAAGTTTTTACCGGGATTTGGCAGAAGAGAAATTCAATTGTTCAATCTCTGAAAAATTTCATTATGAAAAGTATTTAGTTTTTTTTTCTTTTCTAAAACATGTTTAAAATAAGAAATATGTTAAAAGAAAATTTTTTATACCATATTAAATTAATATAAATTTGGAAATATATCTTTTTTGGAGGATAGACTTGGAAGAGAATATTTTAATTGTAATCCAGTGATTTGGAATTAAGTTAAAAGTCGGGATTTTTTACTTTTTTATTTTAAGTTGTTTTTTGATATTTTTAAGTTGTTTGACCACTTAAAAAAACAAACAAAACAGCTTAATGAGTTCAATTCAGACCCATTAAATCTTAAGTGAAAAAAACAAACGACCCCTAAGTGTTTAGACTTAATTACAGCATCTCCAATGTAAATATGCATTTTAAGAAAATTGACTGCCACATAGGATACATAATTAAAAAGTTAGAAAAATTCTCTCCAATGCAATTATCTAACTTCAATACGGTGATGATGTGCGAAAAAAAATTAGAGAATATAGAGTTGGGTTTCTAATTCTAGAAATTTTCTTAGAAATGATGACTAGGATTTCTAATTCTTTCCACCAATAATATTAAAGCTCATTTAATTATAAAATAAAAGAGGAGACAGAGGAATAATTGTTTTATTATGATTTATCATAAAATGAATGCATATTTGACTTTAAATAATTGTATTGGAGATGTGAATATGTATTTCTCTAAAAAAAATTCAAAACTGGACCCATAATGAATAGAAATGCTGACGTGACACTATTTAGAAACTCAAAATGCATATTTGTATTGGAGATACTCTTATAGAAGCCCAAATAAGGAGTCAGGCTTTTACTGATATCAAAGAGAAAACATTATAAGACCCATACGAGGTTCATGTCCAGTAAGAATCTAGATATTATAATGGGCAAATTCTGGCTTGTAGCCCAGTCGAAGAAACCCAAATAATTAGTTGGAGCCCAAGTCAAAAGGTTAGGCCCAGACGCAAGTCCAAAAATGGTTTCAAACCGTGACCAAGTCTACAAAGACCAAATCAGTTTGGTAGAGTACATGGCTGACTCATTCAAATATATTTGAATGTTAAGAATCTCGAGAGAACAGAGACAATCTCATCCCATGATCTTAGCCCGAAATTGTTGGGAAAATATTAACAGATTCATCTGTTGAGTGAAGCTTGACTAACTATAAATAAGAAGCTCATTCTCCATTCAATGGGGCAATTCTTCTCTCCTCACTCACGCATAAAGCTCTGCTATTTTCTACTCTTATTCACTCCAATTCTTCTAACTTGGCAATTATAATACTTGACTCATTGCAGCAGCAAGTCCGGGTCTCCCACATTAGTTCCATTTGATTCGACACTTAATAAAACACGGTTTGATTTAATTGTTTTATTGCTCAATTCTTTTATTTCGTTTCCACGATTACACCATCTGATTTGAGCGTCGGAGAGTCCCCCAAAGGTACCACCCCTCACGCCTCGTATTACCTTGTTTTGTTTTCACAGGTTCCTAGAACGCTCGGCTGGCACCATCCCAGTCGCTCTACGATTGTTCACTTTTATTTATTTTCAGGATTGTCAGTGTTCACCACTCTACAAATTCAATTGTAGATTTTTTGGGACTACAATAGCCCGTTTACAATAGCCCGTTTACAATAGCTTCTCTACTGGTTAAAGAGTTTTTTTAATTTAAAAAGCTTTTTAAAAAAAATATTATACCGTTTGGTTGTCATTCAATAGAGCTTTTGGATGATTAAGTGCTCGTTTAGTTGAACATTCTATTGGTTCAAAATCTCTACGAACCTCTAATTGAGTTTTTTAGAGTTGTTTGATTTGGCGTCTGAGATTGTCTATTTTAAATTCAATAGAGATTAGTAGAGTTTAAACTTCTACTAGACAAAAGCTCATTGGGAGGTACTTTTCTAAATTGACCTTTTGAAAGAAAAAAATTGATCTAAATTGACATTTTTTTTAATCAAAGTGCTTTTTTATTACAAACCAAACCACAATAATTTTTTTTTTTCAAAAACTCTATTTCTAATAGATTTACTACAAGTAGACATTTTACAAATAGAGATTTTTCAATAGTCCAACCAAACAAGCTCTAAAAAAGCTGTTTTACGTCTATTAGGAGAAGCTCAAATTTAAAGATTTTGCCTAGTAGACATTTTTGAGTTTTTTTAATAACACTAAAATATCTGATATAATCCTATCATTTTTTTTTTCAAAAATTATTTTGGTAATCTTATAATTTAAAAGAGCTTTTTTAATTGACAACCAAACTACTAATAGCTTTCCTTTAAAAGCTCTACTTGTAGAAGATATACTTCAAATGATCTACCGCCAAAAGATCTACTTGAAGAAGTTCTTCCAAACGGACCATAAATAGATTTGTTATTAAGTAGAGCTGTTAACAAAAAAATTGTACGCTGTTTGCTATTCAATTAAAAAAGTGCTTTAATTTAACCTCACTTAGATTTTTGCACTTTGACAACCAATAATAACTTTATCATTAACCGACAATAACTTTTCATACCGTTAGTCAAAGTTGGTCAAATTTAGTTGTCGACCAAGTTTGATTATCAAATATACCAAGATGCCCATGAAATTATTAATTAAAAAAATTCGTAAATTAAAATTTTAAAAATATATATATGAAAAAAATAGGTGGACCTTCACTGTCCATAGATGAACTTCGGCGTGGAAAAGGCTTATGAGCGACTAAAAGTGGCAATGACCCAAGCACTAGTGTCAGTTGTTTCTAATTTTTCTCAAACTTTCATAGTTGAATGTTGCGCCTCTGGCCTTGGTGTGGGAGCAATTTTATTGCAAAAGAGACCTATTGCTTATTTTAATGTCTGTTTGGAAGAGTTTTTTCGAGTAGATCTTTTATGTGTAATTCTTTTATGAATAGAGATTCTATAAGTAGATTTTTTAAAGGAAAATTGTTGGTCATTTAGTTTTTAATTAAAAAAGTTCTTTTAAATGATATGATTACCAAAACATTCAAAGAAAAAAAATATTAAATGATAAAGTTATATTAGATATTTTAGTGTTATTAAAAAAAGTTTTAAAATGTCTACTTAGATAGGCCTTAAATTTGAGTTTCTCTAGTAAATGTAAAACAACTTTTTTTTAATCATCCAAAAACTCTATTGGATGACAACCAAACAATACACAAAAATTTGAAAAGAACATTTTTTTTTAAGTTTAGCAAGTAGAAAGCTCTTCCAAACGGGCACTTAGGGCTCGCTTAGAATAGCTTTTACTTTTGGCTTTTGACAGTAGAAGAAGAGAAGTAAAAGTATGAGTTTTTCAATTACTGTTTGGATGATCTGTTTTAGTAGAGCTTTTGTATTCAAAAGAGCTTTTAAGACTATTTGGTTGTAATATTTTAAAATCTCTTTTAATTATGATATGACATTTTACCCTTTAAGAAGAGCTTTTGAGCCTGCTGGCTGTAATAATTTAAAATCTCATCTAAATATAATTTGAAATTTGTATCTTAATTGGAATAAATAATATATGTACATTTTTTATAATAAATGTTGAATATGGGATAAGATAACATTCTTTCAATTATATTTCCTTAAAAAAGTATACTAAATAAATAAAGTAATAAAAATTCATTTTAAATTATAAATACATTTGTGTATTATAATTTACTAGAAATTAAATACGATAACTTTTTTTTGAATAAATCTTAATGATAAAAGTAATAAGAAATATATCTACACATTAGGATTTAGAAGTAAAATTAAGTCCTTATACATTACACACACTTGAGTTGATGAATAAAAATATAGAATTAATTCAAACAAAGAGTATTAGCATAGGTTCACATTGATTCTCTAGTTATGGAATTAGTTACACATAATGTAATAAAAGAAAGAAGAGAAGGAATAAATAAAACCCACGATAGCCTTCAATGAGTTCTTCAATGGTGCGTTTGGTACGTGGACGGGACATGACGAGACTGGACAGGGCAGGACAGGATATGACAGGACATGGCAGGACAGGATATGACAGGACAGGGCAGGATAGGATATGACAGGACATGACAGGACAGGACATGATAGTTGTTCCATGATGTGTTTGGAATGTCTGGGACAGGACTGTGGACTGTGCTGTTATGCGTTTGGTATGGCTGAGACAGGACGAGACAAGAGGTTCAAATGACCAGAGTGCCCTCCTTGTTCTGTCTAATATTAAACAATATATTAAACAAACAATATTAAATAAATATTGTAATTAAAATATATTATAATATTAAACAAAAACATGAGGTTCAAATGACCTCTTGTTTTCAATTACAATATCATTATATTTAACACAAATAGTAATATTGTAATTGAAATATATTATACTTATTTAATAATATTATATATTAATATTTTATATTATATATATTATTATAAATAATGATATAATAATCATATCATTATATATAATATATAAGATATATATAATATTAAATATTTGTACATATAAAAAATATAATATTGTACAAATTTTATAATATTATATATATATATTATATACATATATTAATAATATATATTGTATAGTATATATATGTATCCTATATATATAATAATATAATATATAAAAAATATATATTAAATATATATAATATATTAAATATATTATTATATATAATAATGTTTAATAATATATATAAATTATAATTACATATATAATATTATAATATATAATATTATATATGTAATTATAATTTATATATATATGTATATAATATAATATATTGGATATGTTTGTAATTGTTTGAACATTTAAAGGGCAAATTGGTCTTTTTGACACTTGTCCCATGTCATGGGACAAGTTGTCCTAGGGTCTTGGGTGGGACAATTTTTTATGATTTTTGTCCCACCGTGTCCCGTCCTGTCCCATGCTAAGGTCGCGCCAAACATGAGACAAGAACAAGTTGTCCCACCTTGTCATGTCCCGTCCCGCGTACCAAACGCACCCCAAGTCCTCAATGATGAATTCTTCTTCTTCTCTAAGCTTTGATGTGCAACAATGGTGGAAGGGATGAGATTGATGTTTGGGTGATAAGAGTTGTGTAGATAAGATTTGATTTCTTTGGTGTGAAGAAAACCACTTTTTTCAAAGTAAATGGTTGTATTTATAGGTTCTCAAAATTAGGGCTTCGTAATCTCTTTTGCTATCTCAGATTATTGACGACAGCGGTTTGTGCACCATAATGTTTCAACGGTTACATCTCTGGAATTCACCGTGGTTTGTTCTTTGCCTGAGCCGCGGTCTTCCAACGGTGAGTGAAATATACAAACACGATTAACTTGCCAAAAGCTAACCTATATGGGGGTGAATAGGTTTTTACACCTCTTTTCAATCCCTTAGAAACAAACAAAAGGTTGTCCATCTAGATAGCTTGTATCACAACACATTTTAGATATGAAAGAACACATAGACTATTGAAAAGCATATTCAATTATGCATGTTAATTAAAGTTTACAATTTGCAAGTGAATGGATCAAACTAAAACATAAATCAACTATTACTTGTATTAATATATATGTCCAATATACACAAGTACAAATGAATGAATGGCTATATACAAATAAGTCAATTTACAAAGATAAATGATATATACAACTTTGATCAAAAGAATGTTTGCATATATTTCTTTACAAAGATCTTGTTTACAAAGATATGAAGAAATGATGATATAAACAAGATACAATCAATCACATATACAAATATAAAAGAGAAAGAGATAGAGACATTATTTGACACATTATTTTTTACGTGGTAAAACCTCCGAAAAGGAAACATCAACGGGTTGATTTCACAACCACAGGCAACACCACCTTTCACTAGTTGGATAAAAGTTACCAATCCTCCCGATTGTCTACTTCCTATTGGATATCCCTTTTACCCTACTCACATGCCTTTTACTAATGAAAGACTTGCCACTTTCTATCCAAGACACTTCACATGTCTGTAGAAATTTTCCTTGCTCAACTTTCCGGATCACCCTGATCCAATTCAAGACTTCGTTGCTCAAGTTAGAACTTCACATCCCAACAAGAGACTTCATGCCTTTTACAAGGACTTCCTAAACGTGATCAAATCTATACAAATGCAAACATATACAACATAGAATATATGATCAAGATATCCTATGGAAACTAGACATTTTTTAGTTTAAAATCCAAACAATTGACATCACACAAATGATGCAAATCACATATGAAATATATGGATTATGTACACTCCATAAAGAACTAGATATAGACATGAAAGTTCACAAAAAAAGTTGCCTAATTCTTTATACATGAAAAAGAAACCTATAATATGCAATTTAATCAATTCAAACTTAAATCCTAGATATTGTTAATGCAAACTAAAGCTTGAAACTTAACATATTCATTAACTACATATTCAAGACTTTAGAACTAAAATCAAAAAATGCTAGAATAAAAAAATATGTTCAATGAAATTCTCTAGCAAATATTTAGAATACATATTCACAAAATAGTCAATTAACTCTCTAAAGCTCTAAATAAAAAATTAAATGTGCTAATCCTAAATATATTCAACTAAAGAGTCCTAGCACATGTAAAGGCTATCAATCATTGTGCATGCCAAAGTGACTGAATAAAGACTAATATTATATATCACACATTTGAATGCGTTACTAGTTAATGAAAAGCCCATACTCAAGACGCTTTAGCTTCAAAAATACATTTGTCAAATGTCATAGATGTAATTCGCCTCGACTCTAATCCTCACATGATATCGCCCATACTTTTACTCAGAACCTAAACAAATACACTCATCAAACATATGCCAATGGAGTTTATGCACAAGAAATTTCAAGATATAATCGTATATGAATATAACATTGAAAAACACTTTAAATTTTAGGCAAATGATCTCATGAACAGAACCATATATTGATAACAGGCAAATCACATATTTACCTTTACTCTTGAACCAGTATCCCCAAAAGATCAAGTATGACTTTTTCTTTGGTTGTAATAGAGCTATTAAGTGAGGGCTTAAGAAGGAACGTAAAAGAAAAATAAAAAACCTAGGATCATACCTAAAGATTCTTCATGCATTCTTTAAATTTTGAGTGAAGCTCTTTCAAATTTGTCTTCAATTTGCATCCCGGGCATCATGTTATCACTTTCCACTTCCATACTCCGGTTTAGTAAATCTTTAAAAACATTTGCAATTTATTTTACTTATTGCATTCTTTCGCTGCTTTTCTCGATTCTCTCTCTTTATTATTATCATTTTTTGACGAATTTTTTTTTAGAAGAATCAACAGCCTAATAACTAGCTTTCAACTTTGTATATTCAGATTGAATGCAACTCCTTCCTTCATCTGCCTCTGATATGACAATTTATAAAGTCACCCATCGAACTCTTTACTTCTTCTTCACATTCCCTTAATATAATCCTAAGTTACATGGCATGGCTAAAATTCAGCTTATTGGGTTGCAGTTATTGCAAGTGAAGAAAGAAAAAGGCTATTTAATTTTTGGCTACAAAGTTGTCTATGGAGCACACACAAAAGGTAGGAAATATTTAAGACATTTTAAGTGAGTTCAAGCACACATTGCCTATGTCACTTCTAACTGTTCAACCGAATCAAGAGCAAGTTCACATGTGTTACCTTTTATGGTGTATGTTCTTTGAGATCCAATGCACAACATATTGAGATCAATTTCTAATGCTAAGAGCCTAACAAGTGCTTAAGAGTAGAAACAACAAACCCTCCAATATTACACTTTTCGGCTTAATAAACTCACTAGGGTAGTTTCCACTATTAATCATGGTTATCCAACTAAGCATCCTATCCATCATCACATTAATAGCATATCATAAGTTTTGAAAAATGCAATGCATTACTCTAAGTGGCAAGATGTTAGTCTAGACTCGGTGATTAATGCATACTGGGCTCTAAAGGCATATCTGAAAGCATCTCAATCTTGGTTAATTTGCAGAAAAGACAAACTTTTAAAAAAAAAATTCAGACTCAATTTACACAAAAAACACACACAAATCCACACCCAAACCTAAACTCAACATTGTTTTCAATGTTGAAACATTAAAGCACAAGAAACAGCGAGCAAAAGTATGAAGAGTAGAACACAACCTAAATCTAAACACAAACAATCACACTTTTAAATATAAACAAAAATTTATTAAATAATATTAAACCAGTAAAAATATCCAAATAGGAAATACAAAAAAAACCAAACTACGAAAATAAAACTAGTTCATAAATATAGAAAGCAAAAAAAAATAGAGCAAATAACACACCCTGATTAATTCAGTCAGGTCCGTCCATCTAATCATCATGTGGATGACAGAATCTGTCCTCCCGGTATCGTTGGGAACTATCCTCCATATCATGTTGGGTCCCTAAACCACCGACTTTATGAGAATCTGGACAAGGACGATGGCAGAGCTTATATCTTCGTAGAGGTATATCATTAATACTAGCCTCATAAAACTAGCTAACTAACGGTCAGATATGCTCTACGCTAGTCTCCAGCCTCTCCATCAGAGTGTTCAATCATGCCTCCACAGCAATGGTATGTCCTTAGATCGTCTGGATCAAGTAGTTGACCCATTCAGGTCTCTACTTATCGGCTTACAGAGTTGCTCCAGGAACTCCTCATGCGTCTATCTACGGCTCCCAATGATACGGTTGATCCATCTCATCCATCTATGCCTTATCTTCAGTCTCTTTTGCATTTTATGCACCCTCTTCATTTACTGCGCCCCGTCGGCTCTTCCTTTGTCTATATGGCATGATGGTGGGCAAGTGCCGAAAAGAGGCAAGCTTGTTCCACAATGGCAATCCTAACATGACCAGTAAATTGGGATCCAGCCCGGTGTCAACATCTATACCAGTATTCCTGCAAAATGCTGTAATCAATTAAGGGAATACTAAGGACGAGTTAAGATTGTTCCCACAGTCTCCAATAGCTCTCCAAATAACCTTCCTGATACCAATCGAGCCATCAATCCTCATCTCTACAAAGCACGAGCCCTCTCATAAAACACATATGTGCGGTGCTGTGTAGGCATCATACATTAGGTGATGAAGGCATTCCACAAAGCTATATCCAAACAGAAGTCATTCTGGAGAAACTAAGTTTGAACATCCTAGACACCTCTAGCAGAAGAGCACCATCTATAAGCCTTCTGAAATTCCCTAGTCACTTATAGTGTTAAAATTTGACCTATACCTATTCACCCCCTCTAGGTATATTTTACACTATAAGTGACTAAGGAATTTCAATTGGTATCAAAGCACAAATAACCTTAGATAAAAAGCTAGCACAATATAACTCACAATCATGTGAAAACATAGGTTTTAATAAAACCTAACTCACATTCAAGTTTCTAATTAAGCACAACTAGCTTATATTTGAAGCTCTATCACTTATCAACATATGTTCAAGTCACATACACAAAAATAGGAAGAAGACCCAAGGTAATTGAACATTTAAAAGTGCAAATCACAAAAGATAATCAACTACCTTGTTAATTCGTGTGCAGTCACGAAACTGGTGTAACACTACCAAAATACTTGAATAAAAGACTTCAAGGTTGCTTGGAGATGATAGAGAACTTCAAGACGAAACTTCTCCAACTTGAATCACTCAAATCGGACAAGAAATGAGAGAGATATAGTGATTCAGAGTTGAAAGAAAAATCTGGAAATTTTTCTGCACTCAATCTTCTTAAAATTCGAAAATGAGAGGGAATGAGGTATTTAAAGAAGAGGTAAAGTGAGGGAATGTGGCAGCCAATTGCCACGCGCCACCTCAGTTCCCCGAGGAGGTGCATGGCCATCTTGGGGGCAGGAGGCCCTCTTCCCTGAGATGGCCACGTGCCTCCTTGGGGATGGGTGGCAAGTGGCCTTTGGCCACTTGCTCCCTCCCTCGCATAACACTTAGAAATTCTTACAAGAAGATTGATTTAACAAATCAATATGAAATCAATAAAGCATTACAAGCCAGAGTAAGAAAATGAATTAAAATACTAAAATCAACACAAGATAGTTTTTAACGTGGTAAACCTCAAAAATGAGGAAACATCCACGGGTTTATACCACAACCACCGACAAACTATAATTCACTATGTCGAATAGGAGATACACACTCACAAGCAATCAACACATGATTCACTCTCCAAGCTATCAACTCATACTCTACCCTCAGGCATAAT
Organism: Dipteronia sinensis; assembly: GCA_033220585.1. Classification (NCBI taxonomy): domain Eukaryota; kingdom Viridiplantae; phylum Streptophyta; class Magnoliopsida; order Sapindales; family Sapindaceae; genus Dipteronia; species Dipteronia sinensis. The sequence continues at coordinate 29,612,489 of CM065641.1, read as the reverse complement.
GAATTACTTTTCCTACTTCCTATCCAAGATGTGACTATCACACCTCTAGGAAGCAACTTCCTGTCCAAGACACTCTTGCTTCTAGGAAGATTTCTTGCTTGCCTATCCGGATCCTCCCGATCCTAGACAAGACTCCTTGCTTAGCTATCTGGATCAATATCTTAGCCAAGTCTCCTTGCTCAAGTTAAAGATTCACTCACTTTAACAAGAGACTTCAACCTTTTGCAAGACAATGATCTAAGTGGAATGCACACAAGCAATCATGATGCAATTACAAGCAAACAGAGCAAGTAGATCAAACAAACTCTATGAACATGCAATTAGAAAACTAGATTAAGATTTCAAAGATCAATCACAAATATATCTAGAAATCTAAGCATGTTTATCAAACAAGAACTAGATTAGAATAATGGAAATTACAATAAAAAATATCCTAGTTCTTATAGATCTAGAAATCAACAATCAATCTCAAGAATACACAATATTTCTAGAATCGAGTTAATGCTTATCAAGTTTTAGCTAAAATTTATTCAATTAACAATCACACAAGCTAAACTCGAAAATCACTCAAAAAAACCAAAAATTTGAATCAAAATCATTCTAGACATTTTTCTTAATAAAATAAGAACATTCATGAAGATGATCATAAAAGAAAAATGAAAAGAGAAAGATTCACTTACAAATGATGAACTCACGAACTGAAATCAGATCACTGTGAAAAATCAAGAAATCATTTGACTATAAAAATGCTTGAGGTTTGTAACTCTCTTTAAGACCAACAATTTAGGCTTTTGAATCACTCAAATCGGAGTTGAATTGAGAGAGATATCACCAAAAATAAAAATCAAAAACACTTTGAAAAATTTCGGCAATTGTTCTTCACACTTTGAAAAATGAGAGGGAAAGTAGTTTTAAAAGGAGGGAGGATGACGTGGAGAGAAGGAGATCTCGGGTGGCAAGGCTACCATGCCACCTCACTACCCTGAAAAGGTGCGTGGGCATCTCGGGGGTAGGAGGCTCTCCTCCTTGAGATGCTCACGCGCCTCCTTGGGGAGGGGTGACTTGATGGCCTATGGCCATCGTCACTCCCCTTTGTGCTCCCTTCACATTCTTTGACCATTCTCCGGCCTCTGAACTCCCAATTCAAATCCTTTTTTGGATTATGAACCATAACTCCCTCACGCATATGGAAGACTATGAAACTTTGACCAGAAATTAAAAATTTGACTCGATACACGAAGACGAAGATAATGCATATCAAGTGACCGGAAAGTTTCGTAACTTTTTACTAGAAACTTGAAAACTAAAGAATGAGTAACCAAAATGAAAGGAACTTAATAAGGAATAAAATAGGACCAAATTCAAGTCCAAAGTCCATAAACAAAAACAAACAAGCATAAGACCACACAAGAATGCCATTTCCTAGATATAGTCCTAGAACATGCAATTTTCAAAACTTGTCAATTTAAAGCTAATGCATAAGCATTCAATATCAAGTGTGTGAATGTGTTATACAAATTAAGCGCAACGATGCAGAGACACCAATGAATGCAATGTGTGTGTGTGCGCTTACGCCTTGCAAGAGGAAGAAGAATCTTGATACCTTAGCATCCAAATAAGCACCAATCCTCTCGAAGACGAACTTTGCATGAGAAGTTGTTTTTCTTCTTTGAAACTCATATAAATCATGAAGCACCTAAGCAACTAGAAATTACAACGAAAGAGAGTTTTGTTATGGAATCAAGCCAACATAAATCTAAAAACTAACACCATCTCCTGTTGTCGATCTCGTCAATATGGCGTATCCACTATCAGATAACTCTAGATCAACTTTGGCTTCAAAATGGTGGTTGATAGCATTAGCATTGATAGACACCTGATTTCCACGAAGTACTAATGGTATACACCCTACTTGACTTTGATTTTTGCTCTTAAGGATGGATGAAATTCATGAAGGTATACACCCTACTTGATTGGATTTTGGTTCTCAATAATTGTGCTTAATGAATCCTTGGTTGTTGTTTACATGATATACCTTCGGTGAGTAGCAATTGAGGGCTATATATTTTGGTTATTAATTATTTGTGCTTAATGGAGTCCTTGGTTGTTGCTCACACGATATACCTTCGGTGATTAGCAATCGAGGGTTAGATGATTTTGATTATTTAATCTTCTTGCTTAATGTATCTTTGGCTTTTGCTTGCGTTATACACCTTAGGTGGGTAGTAATTGAGGATTAGTGACTAATTCCGCCACCATACGGTAAGAGTCACATGAAAGAAAAGATTGAACCCTTTATTTGAATTGAATGCGCTTCATGTTTAACAATCTACTAGATGTGCACTTGTGTTTGCTAAACTTATATACCTTGTGTGTCCACTATTTTACATCTCTCATATCCTTCTTATGTTCGTATCTTAGGGTGTTTTCCTTTAGGAGTAGATTAATTTAATTAGGAGTATAGTAATTTAGAAAGGCAAGCTCCCAGTTACATTTATCTCATTTAATCATCATTCTCACCCCTTCATATTCCTTTATTTCCTTTATTTCATTTTCCATGTGATATCACACACTCCCGAAAAATGCTTACATTTCACACACGTGACTCTCTCTTCTCCATATTCTTATTTACATTGCTTTCAATAAACTCTAAAATGTGAGACGATTGACGGATGACACCTCCCTGTGGATGGCCCTTGCTTGTCGCTATACTTGTCTCTTTTGATTTGTGTGCATGTGAGGTTAGTTTAGAAATATATGAGAACAATGTTCTCATTTTTGACATGCAGAAACAGCCACGTTAGGGAGTTCTATGCATCCCTCGATTCTTCCCCCTTACACAGGCTGACAGATGATCAACTTCGTATGAGGTGCTTTCTTTATACAATGAAAGATAAGGCCAAAGTGTGGTTGATGTCTCTACCACCTGGATTATTGAGAAAGTGGGATGAAGTACTCGATAAGTTTACCAGTCAGTACTATTCTCAGTAGAGGACAAGTGAAATCAGAGGAAAGATCACTAATATCTTTTAAGGAGATCAAGAGACATTCCAGGAAGCATGAGAGAGGTACCAGATGCTCTTAAATGAATGCCTGTATCACGGATACTTGCTGCATCAAGTGTCTATTTCTTTTATGATGGGCTGAATAATATCTCTACTGTCATGGTTGATAATGCTTTTGGAGGCTCAATAAGGGATCAGACACCTGAAGATGTCTACGATAGCTATGAGAATCTTACCAAGAATTCATATCAAACAATGTAGGGAAACGAGCCAGAGTTTATGAAGTAGATGCAAACACAAGATTGTCCATACAAACGACACAGCTAACCAAAACCGTGGAAGCCCCTAACAGGCAAATTCGGGCAGATTTCTATGGTAGCATGCTTAGGGTGTGGAAGAAATGGCCATAATCTAGAAAGATGCCCATTAAGGGGAGTTGGTCCTAATAGTGTCGAAGTAGCACAAGCCATGAACAACTTCAATCCCAGACTAAGGAATGACCTGTTCTCAAATACATACAATCTGGAGTGGAGAAATCATTTCAACTTCTCATGGACTAACAATCAAGGCACTGGAAATCTAGTATTAACAATCAAATGAACTACAATCAAGGTGCCCAACCAAGTTCCTCATTCCAACCAAGAAAGCCATCACTAGAAGAGACTTTGAATAATTTTATTCAAGGAACTAAAGCTACTCAACAAGCCTTACAAGGATCCAAACAAAGTACTAGCCAAAAGTTGAACAACCTCATAAAGACTACTAAGGAGTTTCACCAAGGAACTAATATACGGTTTCAGTATGTGAAGGCTTCAATAAAAAAAAATTGAAGTGCAAGTTGGGCAACTAGCAGAGTCTCTCAAAAGCAAGAACCCGGGAAGTTCCCTAGTTATACAAAACAAGCTAAGGCAATGGCAGTCCTTCAAAATGGTAAGGTTTTAAATGATGATAAACCTGCTAAACTTTCTAACGAATTTGCTAATTTGTCAAGGCCTTTAAAAGAACGAGAAAATTCAAAAGAAGAGGACAAAATATTGGTGACAAAACCCAAAGAAATTCCACTTTTTCACAAGTCTCCAAACCTCGATATCCCTCCGATCCCATTCCCAGCCAGGTTACAAAAGAGCAAATTGGACAAGTCTTAAAAACATATCTACGATATCTTGTCCATAGTCAATGTCAACTTACCCCTACTAGAGATGGTTCAAAAGATGTCAACATATGTAAAGTATTCCAAAAATCTTCACATATACAAGTTGAAGTTTGAGCCTGTAAGGACCTCGATTTTATGATTGACTTATTTCATAATAAACCACACCACATTGGGGATGATTGTGTAATGGGTAGCTTAGGTCCGTGTTGGCAAGCTTCCAAGCATCTCTATGACTTCAAGAGCAAAATGTATACTCACTTGACTTTTGTCTCTTGAAGAGTTTAGGTGCACACACACACACACTGCATGCATGTTTTGTTTATCTTGCATTTGTGTTCCTTATTGTTTATATGTGTGTGCATCCCTTTCAAACACACTCACTAGCTTGCATTAGATATCATATCTTGCATTATATCTAAATTGCTAACATGTCTTGCATGTTAATTGTGCTTCATTTTGTGTGCGTTACACTCACTTCACACTTGCACAACATTTCTGTAAGATAGGCATTTTTCTTGAGTGTTAAAAAGGGATTTTTCCCTTTAGCGCGGCCTAAACCGCTTGGTAGGCTCTGTTGCACCGCGGCACATGGAGCAGTATTCTCTAGTACGTCATGCGCGGTGTGGACCGTGACCTGTGCACTTGCATGCATAGCGGTCCCACCGGCGGTGTTGTCCAGACGGTGCACTGTTGTATGTACCGCGGTCTGGACACATGCCTGAACCGCGGTACGCAGAGCGGTATTGACGGGTTTTTGTTTCCCAAGCCCAAAACGACGTAGTTTTAACTAGGGCTTCATATATATTCTTCCTCTTCTCTTCTTGGCCGACCAAGAGCTTAGAAAATCATTTTTAGAGAGAGGTTAGAGCTCCTAGAGAGAGAAAGCTTCAAGAAAGCATCCTTGACTCTCCAAACCCAAAACCCATCTCCATCTTGCATCCTTCTACATCATATGAGCATAGGTCTTCATTGTTTCATGACTAGGTAAGCAAGAACTTCTTTGAATATCATTTATTGTTCTTCTTACTCTAGATTAGGTATTTATTGCATGACTAATTACCTAGACTCTACTTTATTGCATATTTATGAGTCTTGATAACATGATTGGGTTTGTATTTTGATAGCTAAATTGATTAGGTCATTTTTGCCTAAAAGCTAGGTCATAAATATTCATGTGTGATTTATTGATAACTAGGTTGAGAAATTGTGTTTTAATCAACTAGTTAATGTTCATGAATATTTGATTTGTTTTGTTTGTGGTAGCTTGCATCATTAGGTCATATATGCCTAAATAGCTAATCCATAAATGTTCATGTGTGTTTAATTGATGATTAGGTTGGCTTTGTGCATCTAGTCAAGTTCATGAATGTTTATGTGAATTTATTTGACAATTAGGTTGCTAGAATTTCTCTACAACTAATTGAGACCTCATGTGTGTGCATGTAGGCTTATTTGATAACTAGGATGTTGTATTTCATTAGTTACATCTAGTTAAGCATTTTGTGTGTGGTCTTACACATTATTGCATTTGAGCATATTGTCTCACTTTCACTTAGACCTTACACTCTTCATTGAGTCAAAGTCTTGTGGCTTCGAAGTGAAGTTGCATAAGCATTCAAGTCTTGCAACCAAGGGTGGGTTGGCAAGCATTGGTTAAGTGCCACTATAAAAGGCACGCGGGTAGAGTAGGAGGTGCTCATGCCAAGAGTAGTGTATCAGGGGATATCACTAGGGATTGAACCAAGAGTGGCGAGTGGCGAGTGGTAGTGTGCATAGCCTGAGGTTATCTAGAGTGAGAGTCCGAGTATCACTTGAGGGTGTAATCTTTTACTCATATAGTGGATTTTTGTGATCGACTGTGGCTAGAAGGATAGCCTGTGGTTTTTCCCTTGTCGAAGGGATTCCGCGTAAAAATCAAGTGTTCTTTATATTTCCGCACTTTACTTGATTTTGTATGTATGGTTGTATTGGGTAAATTGTGTTTAATATTGACTAATCAAAAAGTTGGTAATAATCGATTAACAACTCATTCACCCCCCCCTCTAGGTTGTTAGACACACGCTTTATTGCTTAAAGTTGTATTTTCAATTGGTATTAGAGCGGGTTCCTAGACATACTTAGGTGATCCTTGCTCTTGTTTGTGTGTCTTGCATTTGTGTGCATCTTGTTTGTTGCATTCATTTGCATTCATCTCATTCATTAAACAATATGAGTGGCATTGAGATGTTAGAGGGTGCTTTGATCTCTGAACCACCATTGCTCACCAAGGACAGCTACTCCTCTTGGAAAGTGAGCATGGAAGTCTTTTTGATGGACCTCGATGAGCATGTGTGGATGTGTGTGGAAGAGGGATACTCACCTCCCACAGAGACACTAGAGAATGTGGCTTCTATGCCTAAGCCCAAGTCCAAGTAAACAAATGACGAACTCAAGGCCGCAGAGTGGAATTCAAAGGGAATCCATGCCTTATCTTGTACAGTGGATGAGAATCAAGCCAAACTCATCCAAACCACTCGAGATGTTCGAGAAGCTTGGGAGATTCTAAGAATCACCCACAAATGTGTGCCGTGAAAGAAGAAGATAAGAATTTGGGTACCTTGAAGAAAAAACTTCAATGTTATGATTGTGGCGGCTATGGGCATATCTCCACGGATTGTGGAAACTCGAAGACCAAGAGTCGAAGAGGCAAATCAAAGGCCTACTCTTGGAGTGAAAGTGAAGAAAGTTCTTCGGGTTCCGAGAGATGTGAAAGGAATCACATAGCCTTCCCCACTTTACATGATGACAACTTAAAAGCAGCCATAAGACACCCATCACTCAAAGTCAACAATGAAGAAGCTAGTTTGAATGATGATTGCCACGAGAGTACAAGTGGTAGAAGCTTCGATGAAGAAAGTTCAAACTCCAAGAACTTGAGTGATGAAGGTTTGTGTTATGAAAACTTCATTGAACGTTTTCAATGGTCCTTGAAGGAGAAGAATGAAGAAATCAAGAAGTTGAAAGAAGAAAATCTTCAACTAAGGACCAAGTTGAATGACTCCTTGAAGTCGGACGTGATTGATATGTCCAAATATGAGAAGAAGATTGAAGATTGCCATCAACGGATGAAGGCCATGAAAGAAGAACTTGCCAACAAAGAAAACTCCTTAAAGATTGCCATGGAAAGAGAGATGAGGTGCCTTGAAGAATTAAAGAAGGCCTAGGTCAAACAACCTCAAGCTCAAGGCAAGGGCAAAGCTTCATCCAAGCAATCTTTCACTCAAGGAAAGTTCACACAAGCCTTGGCAACTCAACCAAAGCCTAGGCAATCCAAGAAGAAAGGACAAGTCCTTGAGAAGCCAACCACCTCCTCCAACAAGTCAACTATCAAGAAAGGAGGTGACCATAAATGGCATGCTCAACCAAGAAGGCAAGATCAACCGACTCAATCACCTCAACAAGTTAAACCACAAAGGTGCCGCCAATTGGTTCAAGCTCCAAGGAGAAGCAAACCGAAGCACCATCAAAGACAACCTCATCAACATGGCGATGCCTCGATGAGATCTCAATGCTATGGTATAAAACCTTACTTTGTACCTACTTGTCATTGTTGTGGTATGATTGTTCACTTAATACCAAATTGCTTGAATTACATTAAGAGGTGTAGATCAGAGAGCATGAAAGAAAAACGGTTGAAAAATAGGGCAAGTTTGCATAAACCTAGGGAACCTAGAAACATGTCTATGACCACTAAAAATGTTAAAGTGGAACCTAGGTGGGTTAGAAAGAATGAACCCGCTTGTCTTAGTGCCCATGCAACACCCGTAAATACAACTAGGTCCATCGGACTTGGTAAGTCTATAGTGGCTCATGCCTCCCATTGACTTGGTTGAAATTGACCCCATTTGAGGAGCTCAAGCAAAGAGAGCGAACTTGCATGATTTGCGATATGCAAAAAGTTGATTAATTTTATGCTCTTTTATAATTGCTTGAGATGATTGGTTGCACATATAAGCTTATATGTTATTTTCTTAATAAGTGTGCAACATTGCTTTACTTGCAATCCATGTCATATTTATGTTCAAACATGCATTTTTGGACTAGGAGATTTGATTGGGATAGTACATTTGAATGACCCATAATTTATCTCCATGACATGAGAAATTTTAATGACATGCTTAAAATGATATGCATGAAATGTTTTTGATTGCTTTAGTGCAAAATATGTGTGAAAGCAAATGAGAAGACTAAACCCAATAAGGATCTAGTATCCATGCAATAAATAAGGATGTCTCATCCAAATTTAGTCTTCTCTCTCTCTTTATTAGTTGAACAAGGCTACTATCATACGGGTATCTTACCCGAAAAAATCAAAAAGGGTGCAAAAGTCACTCATGTCTTGTTTCGCTTATAAAGTTGGATATAGTTGCTCTTTAAATTGAAATTATTTTGAAAAACTATATCTTGTTTGCTTATGACAAAAGGGTACAAATTGGTTTGAATTCTTTTGGAAACCCTTTTGATGTTTGCTTTGCCAAATACCATTGCTTGAACTAGAATGCTATATGTCTTGCATGCAAAGCAACAATTTCACACATTGCCTTTAAATAAAACTCCTTGAATCTCTCTTAATTATTTAAGTTGCATAAAGTTTATGAATATGATTATGCAATGTAATTGTGCGAATAGCTCTCTTTGCTAAAGCAACCCGATAGGGGGAGCTCCTTTGCCTATCTCATGACAAAAAGGGGGAGAAGTCTTGAGAGATATAGGGGGAGCATTGTTTATGCTCTAGGGGAGATATCATGAGAGAGAGAGAGAGAGTAACCTTTTAGGGGGAGCATTGCACATGCATTCTTTGTATTGCTTTATTTGTATTTGAGTGCAATGCTTGTTATTATTTGTTCACCTCACTTGCATTTGTTCTTGGAAAGTGCTTCTTGCTATTGTGTGTAGGTACAATGATAATTCTACAAAGAGATTGAAGATATTGAAGATTTAGATTCTAGGTATCTCTTTTGTAATGTAGAAGTGATCATGGACAATAGTTTTGTTTTATTTTGTGAGGATTGTTGGTGAGTGGTTGTTTTGTCATGAAATAGCCAAAGGGGGAGATTGTAAGGACCTTGATTTTATGATTGGCTTATTTCATGACAAACCACACCACATTGGGGATGATTGTGTAATGGGTAGCTTAGGTCTATGTTGGCAAGCTTCCAAGCATCTCCATGACTTCAAGAGCAAAAGGTATACTCACTTGACTTTTGTCTCTTGAAGAGTTTAGGTGCACACACACACACACTGCATGCATGTTTTGTTTATCTTGCATTTGTGTTCCTTATTGTTTATATGTGTGTGCATCCCTTTCAAACACACTCACTAGCTTGCATTAGATATCATATCTTGCATTGTATCTAAATTGCTAACATGTCTTGCATGTTAATTGTGCTTCTTTTTGTGTACATTACACTCACTTCACACTTGCACAACATTCCTGTAAGATATGCATTTTTCTTGAGTGTTAAAAAGGGATTTTCCCCTTTAGCGTGGCCTAGACCGCTTGGTAGGCTCTGCTTGCACCGCGGTGCATGGAGCAGTATTCTCCAGTGCGTCATGCGCGGCGTGGACCGCGACCTGTGCACTTGCACGCACAGTGGTCCTAACCGCGGTGTTGTCCAGACGGTGCACTGCTGTATGTACCGCGGTCTGGACACATGCCTGAACCGCGGTACGCAGAGCGGTATTGACGGGTTTTTGTTTCCCAAGCCCAAAACGACGTAGTTTTAACTAGGGCTTCATATATATTCTTCCTCTTCTCTTCTTGGCCGACCAAGAGCTTAGAAAATCATTTTTAGAGAGAGGTTAGAGCTTCTAGAGAGAGAAAGCTTCAAGAAATCATCCTTGACTCCCCAAACCCAAAACCCATCTCCATCTTGCATCATTCAACATCATATGAGCATGAGTCTTCATTGTTTCATGACTATGTAAGCAAGAACTTCTTTGAATATCATTTATTATTCTTCTTACTCTAGATTATGTATTTATTGCATGACTAATTACCTAGACTCTACTTTATTGCATATTTATAAGTCTTGATAACATGATTGGGTTTGTATTTTGATAGCTAAATTGATTAGGTCATTACCTCCAGAGGATCAAGAGAAGATGACGTTCACATGCCCTTCAAAACCTTTACATACCGAAGAATGCCTTCCGAGCTGTGCAACGCCCTAGCTACCTTTCAAAGATGCATGATGTCAATCTTCTCTAACATGATTGAGAGGTTCATTGAGGTTTTTATGGATGATTTTTATGTTTTTGGTAATTATTTTGACCATTGCCTTGATCATCTCACTCTAGTTTTAAAACGATGCATGAAGACTAACTTGACACTTAGTTAGGAGAAAAGCCATTTTATGGTTAAATCAAGAATAGTGCTAGGTCATGGTATTTCTAATAAAGGCATTTAAATAGATAGAGCCAAAATTGATGTGATTTATAAACTCCCACCCCTAATTAAAGGGTATTAGGAGTTTCTTGGTCATGCAGGGTTTTATAGGCGTTTTTAAAAGATATTTCAAAAACTAGTAGTCCCTATACATGCTCTTGACCAAGGACACTAGCTTCCTCTTTGATGATGATTGCTTGCATGTTTTTGAAACTTTAAAGGTTACATTAACATTGACCCATATTATCATGCCTCATGATTGGTCTTTTCCCTCTGAATTGATGTGTGATGCATCCAACTATGATGTAGGCTCTATCCTAGGACAGGGGGTGGATAAATTACCTCATGTTATTTACTACACTAGTCGTACTTTGAATTATGCACAATTGAATTACCCCATTGATACTCACTTTTTGTGTTGTTACCAAATTGCAAATTCAAAAGATATTTATATTAAAAGTTCCTACGCAATGTGCTCTAACTAGCAAAAGACTAGTAAAGCGACAAGCGAGACTATCGTTCCCCAGGGAGGTGTATTCGCTAACTGTTTCGAGTTTTAGTTTTTTTTATTGAAAGCATATAAATAGAATGCGGATGAGGTGAGAATGGTGTGTGTATGGTGTTGTGTGTGTGCAAAGAAAATGAAAAGGCAAATAATGCAAATGAAAACAAAAGAATATGGAGGGGTGAGAATGGAGATTAAATGGATAAATGATAAAATGGTGGATTGGAGAGATGCATGAAAGTGGTCACACAAGGGTTTACAAGTTCACCATACATAAGTGCACACAAGTGGGTTGTTAGACATTAAGTTCATTCAATTCAAGTTAAGGGTTCGTTCTTGCCTCAATCCGATTTAACCCCATTCATAGAGCTAACAGTTTAAGAGTGTGTCGAGAGCCCTTCAAACACAAAACCGCAACCAACATATGTGAACCAATTCTACAAATCACACTAGATTGAGCCCTAATACTAACTTGGTTATGTAAAATGGCAACGTTAAGTCTAATAAATGTAGAAAGAGTAGTTGTCCTCTAACCATAACTCACCTAGAGCCCCTAGCGTAAGGAATAGCTAAAGTCTAATTATTGTATCTCTAATCATAACTCACCTAGAGCCCCTAGCGTGAGGAATAACTAAAGACCAATGCATAACAAGAACAATGAACCAAACCTCATCTAATATGGCAATTAAGAAGTTCATTCATTCATCCTAGCTAATTAGACAAGACTACACCCCGAAATGCCCTCCTAAGGCATAATTCTAACTCTAATTCACTCTAATCCATCTATAGACATGCAATTTCGACCTTCCATAAACATACACACACAAATGGAGAGACATCCATGAAGGAAAACCTCTATGGATGCTCTTGAAAGCTTCTCTCTCTCTCTCTTAATTGATGAAGATAATGATGAAGATGAAGTGTAGGCTGTGTATATTATGAAGAGAAGACAGGAAAATGTGTTTATATAGTGTTGGGAGGCTATGGCACGAATTTAGGGTGAAAGGACAAAATTGCCCCCTGAAGTTCACCTAAAATCGACCATTGCTAGGTGATCGCTGGTTGGAACGACGGTCATGTGACCTCTGAACTGACTTGTCGAATGGCATCAGATCTTCTGGTTTTCAAACGGCGATTGAAACGGCAATCAGGGTGACCGCTGAATTCAACTACATAATCTTTTGGGACTTACTGTTCTTTGATCGGTGGTCAGAATGGCGGTCAGGAAGACCGCCAAATAAGACCGCCGAATGGCACCTGGTTCAGATTTGTCCTGTAAGCTGCTAGAAAACACAAAGGGGTTTGGTCTCGGTGTTGCGTTCTGGCTTAATGCCTGATCTACCGTGGAGACATCTGGATTCACTTAGCCACGGCTGACTCAAATCACGTCGCGATTTGTGTCAACGGTGAGGCGCGACACTCTGAATACTTCCATTCATTCTCGTTTTTGGCTCATTTTGCCTCCCAAACTGATCTTTACGCTCAAAACCATAACACAGTGAATATGTACCTACAAATGGCTCAACAAACACATTATATACAAAAAAATATGCTAAAAAACGAGAACAAACGATAGGAAATGTGGACATCAAATAGGTATAGAAATGGTCCGATCACCCACCATTGAAAAAGAATTGCTTGTTGTTGTGAATTCCTTAGAGAAATTTCGTTCATATTTAATTGGGTCTAAGGTCATTGTGTACTCTAATAATGCCATAGGGAAAAATAACCATTTTGAAAATAAATGTAGTTGCGGAATTTTAAAAAAAATTCAAAACATCGCCGGATTGTATTATAAACGTAATACAAATTGAATTAATTTAAAGATTACCAAAGTGTAAATCCATCTACAAGACTTAAAGAAAAAGATTAAAAGCTCAAATAGAATTTGAAACTTACAACTCACTTTCAAGCCTGTGTCAACACCAATGAGAATGACAAGGTTGTTAGGTTTTAGATTTGTGTTGGCTTGATTCCATAACAACACTCTCTTTCTTTATAATGTCTAGTTGCTTAGGTGGTTCGTGGTTTATATAAGCCTCAAAGAAGAAAAACAACTTCTCATGCAAAGCTCGTCTTCAAGAGGAAATGTGCTTACTCGGATACTAAGATATTGAGATTTTTCTTCCTCTTGCAAGGCGTAAGCGCATACACACACATTGCCTTCATATGTGTCCCTGCATAGTTGTGCCAAATTTGTATAACACATTCACACACTTATTGAAGTATGCACATGCATTAGATTTAATTTGACAACTCATGTAAAATTACATTTTCTAGGATTATTTCTAGGAAACGGCATACTTGTATGATCTTGTGTTTATTTGTTTGTGTTTTTTGTGATATTGAACTTGAATTTGTGCTTATATAATTCCTCATTGAGTTCCGGTTGTTTTGGTTACTAATTCATTCAGTTTCGAGTTCAAAATAGGGCGTTAAGAAATTTTCTGTGATTTTATCTTACATGGTTTTCATCCTTGATTTTGAAGTTAATTTCCATATTTTTTTTATGAAAGTTTTCTTGACATCCTTGTGCATGAGGTAGTCTTGGTTCATAATCTGAAAACAGATTCGAATTCGGAGTTCAGAGGCCGGAGAACGGTTGAAGAACACAAGAGTGCGCGAAGGGGAGTTAAAGGGCAAATAGGGGAAGCCTTGCACCTCTCCCCGTGGAGGCGCGTGGCCTCCACGGGAAGAGCTGCCTTCTACCCCCGTGGAGGCCACGCGCCTCCACAGGAAGCAGAGGTGGCTGCTCCATATTGGCTCTTCAAATTTTTTCAAATTTCCATCTCTTTACATATCTCATTTCCCTCTCATTTTAAGTAGAAGTTGGTGTGGAAAAAGTTGTGTAGAAATTTTCTCTCTAAATTTTCTCACCTTCCAAACACCATAACTCTCTCAAATCAACTCCGATTTTAGATTTTCAAAAACAAAAATTGTTTGTCTTGAAGAGAGGAACAACTTCCAAGCATTTTTAGAGTAAAAAAAAAATGCTTAGATGTTTTGTGATGGTCTGATTTCTACTGGTAGTCATTGTTTGTAAGTGAATCAATTTTTCTTTCATTTTTCTTCTATGATCTACTTGATGAATCTTCTTATATGTTTTGAGAAAAATGTTTAGAATGCTTTGATTCCAATATTAGGACTTGTTTGATTAATTTTCAAGATTAGTTCATGTGTTTTTGATTGAATATCATTTTTGTTAATCTTGAAGAACATGAGTTTGAATCTAGAATCTCTTTGTGTATTTGATCTTACTTGTTGATTTCTAGATTTAATCACTTGTTTTAGAACTAGAACTTCTTGATTGTGATTTCGATTTTTCTAAACCTAGTTCTTATTTTGACTTTGTTTGTTGAATATGTTGAAAACTTCAAGTGTTAACTTGTTCACTTGATTTCAAAGTTAGTTATGTGATTTTCATTGAAAACTTGTTATACTAGCTTTGATTGACATGTTTAGGTTTCTAGATATTTTTGTGAATGATTTTAAATGCGTAATCTAGATCTCTAATCACATGTTCATAAGAATTAGTTACATTTACTTGTGAGCTTGATTTGTGCAAAAACTAATTCTTCATAGAATGTGTTTGATCAACTTGCTCTATTTGCTTGTGTTTGCATCATTTGCATTCACTTAGATCATTTGCCATGTGAAGAGGTTGGAAGTCACATTTCTAATAGTGATTCTTTGATTTGAGCATTGGAAGTCTTGGCTAGAGTCAGGAGGACTTTGATAGCTAAGCATTGGAAGTCTTGGCTAGGATCAGGGTGATCCAGATAGGTAAGCGTGGAAGTCTTGTCTAGAGCCGGGAGGACTTGGGTAAACAATCAAGAAATCTTCCTAGAGATGTGAGGTCTTGGATAGGAAGTCGGCATAGTAAGTTTACTAGGCCTAAGGGTAAAATAAGTGTAGATAGCTTGGAGAGTGAATCTTGTGTTGATTGCCTCTTGAGTGTGTATCTTCTATTTGTCATAGTGATTTACTTTTTTCCGGTGGTTGTGGTATCAACTCATGGATGTTTCCTCATTTTGAGGTTTTACCATGTAAAAATCCTTTGTGTTGATTTTAGCATTTAATTTCTTTACTTACTTTGACTTGTATTGATTCATCTATTGCTTAATTGTATTCATATTGTCTTGTTGAATCAATATACATGTTAAAGCTTCTTTGTGCAATTGTATATCTTGTGAATAAAAAGAAATTGCAAGGATTTTGAGACTATAACTAATCACCCCCTAGGTATATTTGACACTATAAGTGATTAAGGAAATTTCAATTGGTATCAGAGTGGGTGTCTAGAGTTAATTAGATAGATCCTTTTTATAGTGTTTTTGTTTGTTTGTGGATTAATCATGTTTAAGGAAGTTTTCTCCTTCATGTCTTCTAGTGTTGAAAATAAGCCTTTTAACCTAGGTGGTCTAAAGATGAAAGATCTTGTTCTAGAGAATGAGAGAATTTCTAGTATGAATAGATCTCTTAATAAGAAGCTAGAAACAATTCATGAACTTAGCTTAAAAGAGAGTAAAGAGCTTAAAAACAAAATCCTTAGTCTTGAGAATAACTTGAATGATAGTAATGAAAGACTAGGAGTTTTGAAACATGAAATTGAACTAAGAGATGATTCTCTTGATTGTGCTAAGAGACTTGAAAATGTGCTTAGAGTCAAACTTAGTGAGCATGAGAATCAAGAAAGTGCTTAATGACAAGCTTAATGAGGCTAATAAGGTGATAAGCAAGATGTCATCTAGTTCTAACAAAGTAGAAACTCTCATTAAGATTAGAAAACATCCAAGTGACAAAAGAGGTTTATGATATGTTAATGAGAAGATTACTTATTCTACTAACAAATGTACTTTTGTCAAAGCAAGTAACAAATTGAATGTAGGTACACTATCTAACGATAAAGCCATGGATGCTACCGGAGGTACCTCAACATCAACAATGAATGTCAAAGAAAAGACTCAACAAGGCCAAAGACAAAATTCATCATCCTTAAATGCAAAAGGTAAAACATCAAGGGTTGTTCGCCAAAGATGTAAATATGTGAGAAGGCAAAATGCATTGGATGCTCAAGCTAATGGTAAACTTCTCAAATTCATACATATTTGTCATTATTGCAATATTGTATCACATATAAGACTTAGATGTTTTGAATACATTCGCAAGTGTAAACAATTCAATGATTTGCATGATATGTCTTGGTTGAATGGTCCTAGGCAATGATCCATGTATGGATTTAGAACTAGACCTAAGAAGACT
This sequence comes from Dipteronia sinensis, assembly GCA_033220585.1. Classification (NCBI taxonomy): domain Eukaryota; kingdom Viridiplantae; phylum Streptophyta; class Magnoliopsida; order Sapindales; family Sapindaceae; genus Dipteronia; species Dipteronia sinensis. The sequence goes on along the minus strand of CM065641.1, from coordinate 29,596,137 downwards.
GTGGAAAAGCATGTTGAGAAGAATGTTGTTGATGACTTGCTTGAAAAATCTTGTGTTGTGCTTCGCTCTACTATGCATAAGAAAATTGATAATGCTTTGTTTGATTTGTTTGAAAATGTGACCAATAGAGTCAATGTGCCTAATAACAAGTCAAAGTATGTTAATAGAAGTAAGAGTGGGAAACTTGTCAAGAAAGTATGGGTTAGGAAAGACACAAAACAATGTCATGTTGCACAATATGCTCTTAGAGCTAACTCATCCTATTGTTGGTACCTAGATAGTGAATGCTCTAGGAATATGATCGGCAACAAAGAGTTCTTTAAGAATCTTGTTATGAATGATGGTGGATGGGTTACTTTTAGCGATGACACTAAAAAGCAAGTTCTAGGTAAGGGAACAATTTGTATCCCCGTATTGCCTAAACTTAAAAACACCTTGTATGTGGATGGTTTACAAGCTTACTTGATAAACATCACTCACTTGTGTGAAATCTTTGAAAAAGTTAGTTTTGACAAGGACCTGTGCACTATAATTGATAAAAAGGGCAAAGTTGTTTTAGAAGTAAAAAAATCTTTAGATAATTGTTATTGTCTAGAGATAGATCATCTAACTTGCAATATGGCACATGAGTGTACTAAGCTTGATTTGTGGCATTAAAGGTTAGGCCACATGTACTTTAAGGACTTAAAGAAGCTTAAAAAACATACCATTGTTAGAGGTCTACCTAGTCTTGGTAGGAAGCTAGATGGTATTTGTTAACCTTTGTCAACTAGGTAAACAAACCAAAGTGTCTCACAAAAAGAGCACTCACATATCTACCAAGAAGCCCTTAGAACTAGTGCATATGGACTTAATAGGACCAATCCAAAACCGAAAGCATCAATGGCAAGAAATACATTCTTGTTTTTGTTGATGACTATTCTAGGTTTTCTTGGGTTTATTTTCTTAGGAATAGGACCGAAACTTTCGATTACTTCAAGAAATTTTGTAATCAAGTTCAAAATGAAAAAATGGTCTTGGAATTAAGAAAATATGTCGCATTAAGAGTGATCATGGGAGTGAGTTTGAAAATGTCAAATTTAGTGAGTTTTGTGATGGTTTAGGGATATCATATGTGTTATCGACTCCTAGAACTCCTTAACAAAATGGTGTTGTTGAGAGGAAGAACCAAGTCTTGCAAGATATGGCTAGGGTCATACTCAATAACAAGAAAGTCCCTAGGAACCTTCGAGCCGAAACGGTCAACACCCCTTGTTATGTCACGAATAGAGTTTTTAGACGGCCCGACACAAAACAAACCTCCTATGAACTTTGGAAGGGCAAGAAGCCTAATGTGAGTTACTTTCATACCTTTGGAAGTAAGTGTTTTATTTGAATGATAGAGATCAATTAGGAAAGTTTGATGCAAAAAGTGATGTCTGTCTCCTTCTTGGGTAGTCTAATAATGGTCGTGCTTATAAGGTTTTTAATTTGAAAACCAAGACTATTAAGGAATCTATTAATGTGAAAATAGATGATCTTAGCATGCTTGATTTATGTGATGATAATAGTGTTAATGAACATAAAGAAAATCTTTTAAATGACACTAATACACCTATTGATGTGACTAGTTGTGAAGCTAGTGAAGATTCACATAATGAGTCTAGTCAAAATGATGAAAATGATAGTGGTGTTGAAGTAGAAAGTCAAGGGTTAGAAAATGCATTAAATGATAATCAACAAAATGATCAAGTTGTTGAACTTTCAAACTCTAGGCTTAGAAACATGCATTATCAAAAAGACATCATAGGTAATTTGAATGAAGGGGTTAGAATTAGAGGGCAACTAGCTAACCAAATTTAATATGCTTGCTACACTTCTCAAATTGAACCTAAAATCATCAATGAAGCTATTGTTGATGAATATTGGGTTGAGGCTATGCAAGATGAACTAAATCAATTTGAGAGAAATGAAGTGTGGTCATTAGTTCCCAGACCTAAAGACATTTAAAGAATACATACTATAGTTTGAAACATGCCAACAACATAAAGCGAAGCAAGTTACAACAGACAACGATAGGATTATTGCAACCACTACTTATACCAAATCAAAATTGGGAAGATATATTCATGAATTTTGTTGAATGATTACCCTTATCCGGCAATAAAACCACATTCTTTGTTGTTGTCTATCACTTGTCAAAATATTCTCACTTCATCACTTTATCCCATTTACGGCTATTCTTGGACAACATTTTCAAGCTTCATGGCCTTCCAAGGCAATTGTTTGTGACATGGGTCCTTCTTTTATAAATGCATTCTAGAAAGAATTGTTTCATTTGCATGAAACTTCTTTCAACTTCAGTATTGTTGAAATATACGTTTGAGTGGTCAATAATATTAGGTAACTAATTATGAATTACAGATAAAGCTAAAACCACATGTTCATTTGAATTTGAATTATAATGATAATTCAGTTAAATTCAAACTGAAATTGGTAATATGAAAAATTTATTAACCTCAATTATTGCTCCCGTGTTTTTCGATAAGTTCTTTTAGAAGAAGCACCACTCATAGTGCTTCCTCTAAAAGAGCTTTTAAATCTTAAATGCCCTTCTTTAAGATTATCCAAAAACTCCCAAAAGTCACTTTTCAGTATGAAAATCTCTCTTGAACCTCTCAAAAGCTATGTCAAACAAGGTCTTAGTCATACTTTCTAGGTAAAAACAACTTTTCTTATCTACATAAGAAGGAAATTATTTCATTAGTGTTAGCTGTTCAAAAATGCTGGCTTTACCTTTTAGGGAGGAGAGTAATCGTTCGAACAGAACATCAAAGTCTCAAACATCTTTGGACTAAAAAAATCATTAATATAGTTTAACAACGGTAGTTATATAAACTAATGGGGTTTGATTTTCAAGTTGCAAACAAAAAATGAGTCCAGAATGTAGTAGTAAATGCTTTGTCTAGGTGTCATGAAGTTGTGATAAATGAAGTCTTTCTCTTTGCCTTCCTTTAACTAGTGCCACATTGGGTAGACACAATTAAAGAAAAAATTGAAAGCACATTTTCATTGCTGGAAATAGAATATAAAATTCTTCAATATGAAGCAATTGGACCATGGAAGCTTATTGGGGGAATAATTTTATTCAAAGACAATTTATCTTGTTCTTGAATCAAAGCTAGTGTTTGACATTATTGGGGAATTTCATGGAAGAGCACACAAAGGATTTGTGAAGACCTTTAGATAAATAAAAGCCATTTTTCTATTGGAAAGGGATGAAAAGAGAACTCACAGAATACCTACGAGTGTGTGACAAATGCAAAAGATATAAAATGGAGCAAGTTGCAGCGGACAACAGTAGGACTATTGCAACCACTACTTATACCAAATCAAAATTTGGAAGATATATTCATAGGTTTCGTTGAAGGATTCACCTCCTCCGACGGTAAAACCACAATCTTTGTTGTTGTCTATCATTTGTCCAAATATTCTCACTTCATCTTTTTATCCTATTCGCGGTTTTTCTTGGACAACATTTTCAAGCTTCATGGCCTTCCAAGGTCAATTGTTTATGACATGGATCCAACTTTTATAAGAGCATTCTAGAAAGAAATGTTTCATTTGAATAAAACTTCTTTCATCTTCAGTATTGTTGAAATATACGCTCAAGTGGTCAATAATATCAGGTTATTATTTATGAATTACAAATAAAGATAAAACCACATGATCGTTTGAGTTTGAATTAGAATGATAATTCAATTAAATTCAAACTATCAGATAAAAGGGGAAACAGAAATATCAAATTTAAATTATATTTGAATTTGAATCTCAATCCAAAAGGGATTTTGGATCCTGTAAATAGCAGAGTCTTCTATTCATTCAAAACATCTCGGCTGAATATTTTAGAGCATACTAAATCAGAAGAGTTATTTACAAAGTGCTCTAGTTTCCAATTTTGCTGGTCTTTTCTGAAACAGCAAAATGTATGACAAATTAAAAAACTTTTTGGAATCCATGATTTTTCCTGGACCAGTGATACAACCCTTAGACGTTTCTACTTGCACATCGCAATTTGAATTTCTTTTGGTAAACGTATTGAATCTGACTACTTTTATTTAAAATATAATGAGAATCGACAATTATATCTGAGCCTACTTGGTTTCGTATTCATATAGAATATGCCATGTTTTAGGAATTGGTTTGGATGCATGAAAGCTTCACAATTCATTAATAAATTAATACCACACATTTTGTTTTAATTTATATTTTTGTAGATTATATTTGTACTTTTATGTATGTTAATAAGTTCCGGATATTCTTGCCATGTATCAACTTCAAAATTTAGAGAATTTTGAAGAATAAAAATTGAAAACCGGTAATTATAATCAGGTTATAACTCACCACTTCGTTATTTATTTTTCTACGCTCATGGTATCATTAGAAAGGTTTTTTTGATAGCTTTCCAGTGATAGACCATACACATAATTGCAATTAGTGTAGAGAGAGAAAAACCGTTTTGAGTTTTTTCTGTTGAAGATCGAAACATCGAAATAGTTTATGGGTTTGAATTTGGTATGCTGAACAATAAACACTCACCTTAGGAAAGCGAGTGTAGTTCACTCCAAATCCACATATCCTAATTGAGGGCATATTGGAATTCAACACAACATGAGGAGTCGGAAACTAGCGTCTGGTCATTAGGAAATGACCATAAGATGGTGTGTGCGATGCATATGACAATACTGCGACTGAACTCACAGTTTATTGGCTTCTGCCAGTGCACGTGAGGCGCGTCTAGTTAAGCGCCTCCAATGCATGATTAGGCATGCGTCACGCACATGCCTGCTTGTACATATCAGGTGCGTACGGTACGCACGCCTGTCATTGCATGGTAGACACCAGCCACACACCGTCTACCATTAAATGGCAGTCACGTGGGATGCACGCCCTGCAATTTGACTGAGTTTTCAGACGCTTTTCTGACTGCCTCCATGATTGGTTTCACAAAAAAAATTTAACTAAAATTATTAAATTTTTCTAGAAAAGTATAATTTTTAATCGTTCACTTATTTTATTTTACAGAAAATTTTGAAAAAAAAAGAAAGTATTTTTTCACTTATTTGAGTTTGAAAATTATAATTTGTTTAAATAAAGTTCAAGGAATACAATGGAATTTAGCTTCAGTGGGAGTTAAATTAAAATTTCTTTATGTGAAAACTCTACATCTAATCAATTATGCAATCGGGAATAAATAATTTTATTTTAATGTACTGTGTAAATGTATGAGGTTGTAAGTGCAGTTATTTTGTAATTGGATTATTTCTGTGTCAAAACCATTGGGGTGTTTTGTAAGGGTAGCTTAGGTTCTTCATGTGGTCATCAAGTCTGTGATCGTGTTTGGAAAGCTTCCCGACATCTTAAGATCTTCAAGAGCCGAGTTTCAAAGGTAAAACTACTCGACTTGTTCTCTTGAAGAGATTAGGTGCAAACACACACAATTCATTTATGTGTGTCTCTACATCATTGTGCAACACTTAGACACACACTTATTGATCATATGTTCATGCACGAAGCATTTAGATTGATATCTAAGCTTGTTGCATCATAAGATTGCGTTGTGTCCATTCGCGACGCTTCTTCGCGATTTGATTAACATACTAACACATTCACACATTTGATTTGTGTGATCATGCATTGCATTTCATCATGTGATATATTTTTGAGTGCAAGTGTTTGATATGTGTTAGATATGATGTGGTTGTTTAGAGTAATGTGTCTAGTTTCGAAAGATTGGTTTTTCAATGGTTTAAAGAATTTTCAAAACTGACCTTTGTATGGTCTTATGTCCATAACGTTTTATACAAAGATTCAAATTGAGTTTTGAAAAGTTTCAGATAAACTAGACACATATACCTTTCCAACGGTATATTATTCGTAATTTTTCATGACCATTTGTATTTGTTTTGAAATCTCCAAAGAGATCACTAAAACAAGGCAACTCTATTTTTATTTGAATCTAACCATTGGTCACTCAAATGACCATAACACTTTCTACAGACATCTAAATCTTGTTTTGTAAAAATTAGCAGAAATTGGACATATATACCTTTCCAACGGTATATTATACGATAGGTTTTGATAACGTTTGGTCATGTTTTGGGGAGCTCGAATATTGAGCTGATGCACTATCGGGCATAAGCGTGGTTTGTGCACACACCAGAACCACGCACAAACAGGGCAATTCTTTCCAGATAATGTGTGAGGTTCACGCGCTCACGTGAACTGTGCATTTGCCTAGAATTATTTTGAAACCCTTCCAAAATGATGTAGTTTCGATGGGGCTTTTATATAAACACTCATCTTCTTCCTTTGGCGGAACCAAGAGCCTTAAAACACCATTTTTACACCTCGCTCCATCTCTTTAAGAAAAATCTCTTCCAAGAGAGAGATGTTTGGGTTTCTAGAAAGATTAAAGAAAGCATATTTAACTTTCCATCCCTCATCCTATGTGCATTTAAAGCTTATAGCTTTCATGGGTCGTCATCAGTGGTCTTCATTGTTGGTAAGAATAAATTTCCCCTTTCAGTAATTGTTGTTTACTTGTTTAACTTCATATTTATTGAATATATTTTGAAGTTTAGAGATTGCTTGAGGGATTAAATTATAACTAGGTTGTTGGGTAGATTTCTCTACACCTTGTTAAGAGAGAAGCTCTTCAAGCGTCATTGATTGACTCTCCAACCCTCACCCATATGCATTTAAGTCATTAATCATTCATGGGTCTTCATTTAACATCTCCATTGTTAGGTAAGAACAAAACCCCTTTTTTTAATTGTTCTTTACTTGTTTAACTTCATTAATTGCATATATTTGAAGTTTGGAGATTGTTTGAGGGTTACTTGATAACTAGGTTGTTGGGTTTAATTCTCTATATCCAGTTAAGCCTATAGATTATCTTATTTTGCATTATTCATTTATGTTTGATCATTTAGGCATTTGTTAATAACTAAGATTGTTGAGTAATTATTACCACATCTAGTTAAGCATAGTTTGTCTTGTCTTGCCTTCTATATATGTATTGAACATTCATACATGTTCACACGTAGACTATAACTCTCTTCATTGAGTTCAAGTCTTGTAGTCACAAGTGGTGGTTGACAAGCAAGTGCCAAGTGCAACAGTAAAAGGCCTGCGGGAAGATTATGAGGTGCTCACGTCAAGAGTAGTGGATCGATGGATGTCACTACGATTGAACAAAGAGTGGTGAGTGGTAGTGTCCATAGCCTAAGGTTATCGATAGTGAATATCCGTGTATCACTTGAAGGTGTAACTTCCTTTTCGTATAGTGGATTTATGTGGCTTAAGTGCCTAGCTAGGCTAGTCCCGTGGTTTTTCCCAGTTGGTGGGTTTCCACGTAAAAAATCAAGTGTCTTTTAATTTATGCATTTATACTTGATTTTATTGTAGTGTTGTTTGCCATTAAAATTGACTAATCAAAAAAGTTGGTAACATAATCGATTAATAGATACCCCTCCCCCCAAGGTAAATTGTACTCGCATTAGACACATTTTCAGAAGTAATTAAAAGACAAATGTTTCTACTTGACTTAGAAACTTTTGAGATTAATTCACATCGTCTCATATGTCTTAGTCTAAGAAGCATGGATGCGGATATGAGTAAGGGGGCATGACACGATACGATACGGGGATACATCAAATCTCTAAAAACTAGGATATAGACACTTTAGGAAACGTCAATTAAAATAATTAATATATATATATACAATATATATATGAAATATTAATAATATACACAGTTAAACCTCTATAAATTAATACCCTTAGGACCATGAAAATTTATTAAGATCTTATTTAATCGTTAAATTAATAATTTATTAATTTATACATTAATTAATAATAAAAAAAATTATCAAGGTATTCTTTATAAAGAAGATGAAGTTGAAGACGATAGTTTTGTACCAGAGCCTATCTCGTGCAAAGATGAACTCAAAGAAACAATCACCTTGTATAATTTTCTCTTGCAATATGAGAACACTATGCCAAAGCTTCTTAATGCACTAAAAGAAACGTTAGATATGAGGTCCAATGAGACATCAATTTCAACAGGAAACAAGTAACATTGGAGTCATATTTTACAAAGGCCTCTTAATTGAGTCATGTATATATATATATATATATATATATATATATATAAAATTTTGATGTATAAGGAGATTATTAATTTATATATCAAGTGGGATCTATGTGTTTTTTTAAAAATGTATTATCTTATAAATTTAGCGAATTATTAATTTACCACATTGGTCCCAAGTTGGGACCATCCAAAAATATAGGTTATTAATTTATCGATTATTAATTTATCGAGGTTATACTTTATTTAACTTCATTCATCATTCACATTGTCAACATATCTAAATAATACGGCCTCTAACTCTGGTTCATCAAAGGAAATGTCTGCAATCTCGAGTATTCTGGCATCCTCCATGTTTATGGGATCAAAACCATCCCCTCAAAAATCCCATAATTGAGACACACATTCATTGTAGGTTGGGGATCTCCTCAATTGAAGGCAAATATCAGTATCCGTAAATACCAAATCTTTAGCTCTTTGCGGTATCATCTTGATCCTCATTGTAGAGTGTATGAAATTATAGGTGCTTCAATTTCTTTCACAACATAAGGATGAACAAGGTTTTCCAAGTAGCTTCAAAGCCATGGATCGAAGAGTTGGTATGGAAGCTCTGTGAACTATCCACCAGTTCATAAGAGCCATAAAAGCTCTATCATTTATAGAGTCACGATTTGGAAAATCTAGAAAGCACAATGCAAAAGTGGCATACTCCTTAGTAACATATCTCTCAATACATCTTTTTCTTTCCATTGTAATCTCAAGGTCTTGGTGTAGAGTAACACGACCGGGAGCCTCTTCAAACCATTGTTTGCTATAATACCTAGAAGTAAAGCAATAAAAATAAATCATAACAATATAATGATAAAAGCAATAAAGAAAACATTTACTAAAGTGTAAATTATAAAGACTTTAAAGAATTTAGAATGTGCCAAGCAATGGAGTGGTGTACTACTTTTGGTCCATCACTCTACCAAAATTTCATGCACCACATCAAAGAACCTTAATGCTTCTTGAAGTTGCTTCATAATTTCATTTCTAATTATAGCAATCTTTACTTTTCTATCATAGAATCTCACCACTCATAATTTCTTATCGTCCATCCGAAACATCTCGTATATGAGAGCTGTAAAGCTAAGTATATAATCAATGTCAACCCAAAAGTATTCATCTAATTTTGTTTCCTTCACAGATCTCGCCTTTTCCACATCATCTTCTTTATATACATCTCATCTTTCACTAATCATCATGTGCTTTAAGCCTTGCTTTATTTGCTTAAGTGTGTGTTTGGTATGGCTTTTCTTTTGGCCAAAAGCGCTTTTTATATGTTAAAAGTTATTTTGAGGTCTTTTTTGGTTGTTTGGCAAATCTCCAAAAGAGTTTTTTTAATATTAAAAAAGCTATTTTATGTTTAGTTGGAGAAGCCCAAAATTTGGGCTTCTTCCAAGAATCTCTTTTTGAGCTTTTTTTTATAATAAAGATACATTGTCTTAACTACCCTCTATGAAACTTAGATATTTCATCATGTACCTCTTTTATTACAAAACTTAAATACTTTGTCTATACCATTTTTTGTAATTTATGACAATCAAAAGCTCTTTTGAAGATATATTGCCAAACAATCTACAAACTTAAAAAGTACTTATTTAGTCAAATACCAAACAACATACAACTTTTTGTTAAAATCTCTACTAGTTAAAAGCTCTACTTGTAAAACATATACTCTAGAAGCTCTTCTTGAAAAGCCATACTAAACATACCCTAAATCTCTTAAGCATCACAATTGTGGAAGCAAAATGTGTCCATCTCGCATCCTTTCACTTGGAAGGAATTGTCTTACAAGAGCATCATTGGTTAACCAACTTCAAAGGTCCATTGTCATGTGAAGATTTGACGAAGGAGTTATTACGACGCTTCAGTCCTATAGAATTTAAAATTCATCTGAAGCCCTTACCTGTCTTAAACAAACATCAATTGTTAATGCTCATCAAGAAGAGTTCGAATGTCTCTCACAATTGATTTATGTTTGTCTAACATTTACTTGATTGGTTGCTTTATCACATGATTGAAAGATAAAGTGCAATTAGATGTTAATATCAAAAGGTCTCATACCTTATCAAAAGCCATTGGTGTAGCTCGATTAATTGAGAAGCGAAATGCAATTCCAAAAAAAAAAAAAACACCACCAAAACCAACAAGCATCCTTAGCCCACCACCCACCAACTCAGACATCAAACCCTCAACCACTTCCATTATTGCATAATGTTAGTGGGTTACTTTGTACGTTTATTGTTCCTAATTGCTTGGGAAAATTGTTACTGTAAGCACTATAAACTGTGATATTGAGTAATGAAATGATAATGAATTATCTAGCAACCTGTTTTTCTTCTCTCCACATTGCTTATAGATGGATGGAGCACACATAATTTTATTGACTAAAACACTGTTGTAAAAAAATTCTTTACCTATTGTGTATGATACATCTTTTCAGGTGATAACTGTTGATCGTGAAAGTATCGAATGTGCCGATCATTGTCTTGCTCTCACATTGATGATCCAAAACCATGTTATCACAACTAACTTTTATGAACTACCTGTTGCGGCTTGTTAGGCGGTCTTGGGAGTGCAATCGCTAGAGACATGATGGCTAATTGAGACAAACTATAGAAACCTAACCATGGGCTTCACCAAATGTGGACAAATGTACAATTTTAAAGAGTTACAAAGCTTTGAATTAGAAGCTTTGATTAACAAGCATATTCATAACCTAGAAGGAATGGGCGCTATTTCTTACAAATCTTGTTGTGTAATTTTTTTGGATCCACTTTAGAGCATGCAAACGACATAGAAAAATTATTGAAGCAGCACAATGTGTCTTTGCCGAGACTACCACTTTTCTGCCGCACCGCAGTCATGATCACACCTAAAATGGGAGTCATTAAACTTCTTCTTAAAGATCTTCATTCAAGAAATCATTTTTAATATCCATCTGAGATATATAGTGCTGATGAACAGATGCAATTGCAATAAGGGTATGAACAATAGTCATATTTGCAACAGGAGCAAATGTCTCCTCATAATCCATAACGTACTGCTGAGAGAAACCCTCTACAATATGTGTTAGTGTTTATAACATTTTGGAAGGTTCTGGTTTCCCTCGAAGCAAACCGGGTTATATTTTTGGTCCACCGAAATGTGCACTTAATATTTGGTATTATAGTCGATTATGGAGCACTTCAACAAGTCTTGTGTCGAACTATATCATCCCACTATTTGGAGCAATGAAATCTACAACTTACAGGCTAGATTAAGATGTGTTAATATTATGTACGAGCATAATATTAGCATATCGATTAGGGGATAGTCACCCGATGAGTCATTGTCGATATTGTTGATGTCAAATAATCTCATACAAAAAAGAATGAAAGAGAAGAAGAAAAAGAAGCTAGGGCTTTTTATTGCATAATGCTGAATGCAAATTTAAAAAAAAATACCTAAGAAAGAGAGTTTATATATAAAAGTCAATAAAAAACTAATAAAATAAAATATTAATCTACCCTTAATGTTGAAATAGAAATATAACTAGAAATATCATTCTAACATCCCCCTTAAACCCTTGATGTAGATGCAAGAAACATCGAGAGTCTGCCAACCAAAAATAATAAACACGAAATAGGAAGCGGCTAGGCAAACAAGTCTGCAATCTGAATGGAAGAAAAAACAAAGGGCAAAGTAATAATGCCATGTTGAAGGTGATAATGAGTAAGATAACAATTGATCTTGATATGTTTGGTCTGCTAATGAAAGACTCTATTGTGAGCAATCTGAATAGCACTATTGTTGTCACAATATATAGCAGTGGGATGAGAGAGAGAAACACCTATATCAGCAAATAACTAGCATAACCAAACTATCTTACTGGTAGTAGATGCCATAGCCCCGATACTCAGCTTATGTGGAAGATCCATAAATAACAAATTACATCATACTCTTCCAAGAAATAAGAGAATCACCCAAAATAAATATTTAGAAACTATAGACAGACTTGTGGTTTATGGGATCACTAGCCCAAAAAGCGTCAGGGTATGCACGAAGCTCTAAAGACTCTGAAAATTGTTGCCCCGAAGATACTTCAAAATACAAATAACATTAGCCCAATGAACAGAAGTAAGGGAAGCAACAAACTGACTGACAATGTGCACATCACATGCGATGTCTGGACGAGTGAAGGCGAGGTACACCAAACTACGAACAATAGTGCGATATAAACTAGATTTGACAAGGTGTACCATCATAAGGAGAATATCGAACATTAATTTCTAGATGAGTATCAATCATCCTAGAATTAGTAAGGAGAGCACATTCAAGGATACCAGCTGTAAGCTTAGAGTGAGAGAGAAGATGACCTATTGGAAAAAGGCTATTCAATACCCTAAAAGTTGTGTAGAGAACCCAGATCCTTCATTTCAAATTGGCGAGCCAATTCTGACTTCAACAATACAATTCCATTAACATTATCACCGAAATAATCATGTCATCAACATATAAAGGAAGTAAAATACGACATTCACCGTTACACTTAGGGTGGGCATGGGTTGGGTTTGACTATACCCAAACCAAACCATTATTAAATCGGGTTATTTTTTTTACAACCCAAACCAATTATAAGGTAAAACTAAACCAAACCAAACCAATAAAAAGCGGTTTGGTTTAGTTTGGTTTGGCGGTTTAAAAAAATAATTACAATTTATTTTGAACAAATATAATAATATCTGGTTAAACTCATTATTCATAAGATAAATAATAATACTAAATTTAACCTAAGTGCCTAGTTAAAAAAAAAAAAACTCAAGTGCAGAACGCATTAAACTTTTACAAAAAAACTAAAATGTATTGCTTACTGCGTTTTGGCATGAAACAATAAAAAAAATAGTTACTTACTCTCAATAAATTTGTTTAGTGCCAACAACTTCGGATGAGATGAAATAACTTTAAGAATAAATAGAGGGGGTTAGAACTTAGAACTAGGAAATCAGTAACCTTGGAAATTAATATAATATAAAATTAGGTTAACTTTATTTTTTATATATGATAATTTAATATATATATATATATATATATATACAATATTTTTATTGCAGTTCAAACTTATAGAAGATATATCAGTTCCTTGCATGTGAGCCATTGGATTTAAAAGATGTTTTGACAAGTATATGCAGCCAAGTCAAAACATTTAAATCCAATGGTCTACATGTAAGGAACTGATATATCTTATATCAGTTCAAATTGACAACAGAAAAATTATATATATATATATATATATATGTATACATATATGTATATACAGTCATTTTCCTGTCAGTGCGTACTGATATAATTATATAAGGACATTGAATGTGAGCCACTGATCGGTCTACTTTTATACATATTTTAGGTCCCGATTTCCTATTATTTGTGCTTTGTTCTTGAGTGAAATTAGGTATTTTATGTGTTTGTTGAGTATGTGTAGGTCACATTCCATAGAAGAGGTGTTGGATGTTATTTTAGAGAAAATAAGCAAAAAGATGAATTTTGGCTGTGCAGATCACTCATATTGCGGGCCCCACATCTCTCTCTTCAGTTTGAATCGTGTGTCCGACCACCTATGGATGGAAAGCCCAATAAATCTAGTTTTCGGTGCACTTTTCGGATCATAATTCTGATATTTCTAGAAGAAGTTATGCCCAATTTAGTAACCAAAGGTCGAGCTGGAGAAGTCTACTGCGGGATAGACCGCGGTTTGTACAATTTCCTACGTAGCGGTCTACGTAGCGGTACATATCAGTACAGCACTGCGGTGCTGACCGCGGGAGACCTGTGGGGCGAACCTAGGCCACGGTTTGACGTACTTTTGGCGGATTCCACTCCGAATTGGTCCAGAACTGTTCCAAAACTTCCCAAATCAAATTCTAATGATTTTAGAAGATCAAAACATGATTGAGAAACTTCCTAAACTCAAATTAGGAGACATTTATCAAGAGAGGAAATCCAATTTATAAAAGGATTCCAATTCCTTCTCTCATTATACTTTCCAACTTTGTCAGTTTCCTACAACAAAGCAAATTGGGAGTTCACAAGGAATTATCACCTATAAATATCATGAGTTTATTGAAGAAAAGAGTTCTGCTCCCCACCACTCCATAACCATACATCACCTCACCACTTCCATTCATCTTTACACTTTGAAGATTTGAAGACGAAGAAGATTCATCATTGAAGACTTGAAAAACTCATTGAAGGCCAATATGAGTTTTATCTTTTCTTTCTCTTCTCTTTTTATTTTCATAATGTGTAACTAATTCCACAACTAGGGAATCAATGTGAACCTTTTGTGAATGCTCATGTGTGATTAATTATTATTTCATCAATTCAATTCTTGATTTATTCATTGTTCTTATCCTCATTAGTTTTAATTTTTATTCACGCATTGACCAAAGGGCGAACAATTATTTGGCATGATTTTAGGGTTAAGACTATCTGAGAGTTAGGGTTAGTGTTGACCAAACATAATGTTAATTAATGATCTTTTGAATGAATGAATTTTATCTTTAGTCTGACCAAGGCAAAGTAGTAGAATTTGGTTCTTAATTCTTACACTTAATGGGTTTCTGATTATTATTCACACCTTGACCATATGGTGAATAATTGTTGGAAGCACGTGACTCAGCCCGCGACCGAACGGCAATAGTCACATTAAAGATAAAGAATGAACCCTAGAATTGATTGAATCTTGTTTATAAATTAATTCCATACATTGAGTGTTCATAATTGGGGATCATTGATGACCTAGTGTTTCCTTTCCATTGATCACAAACACCATTCTTTTTAATTGCTTTCTTAATTTAGTTTAGTTTAATTCAAATCTTAAACAAATCTTTGGTTACTTTTAGTTTAACTTTAATTAAAATTAGTTTTCAATCAATAAATCTCTTTTCCTCGTGGGAACGATCCTTATTTGCCGCTGTACTAATCTTCACGATTTGTGCACTTGCGAGTGAGTATTTTATAACACGATTTTACACATCAAGTTTTTGGCGCCGCTGCCGGGGACTAGTTGAATTTATTGGTTAATTCTAGTTTTAGTTTTAGTTAATAGATTTAGTCTAGTTTAGGTAGTCGTGTCATTAATTTTTAGATTTTTAGTTTTTATTTTATTTTATTTTATTTTCTAGTTTACTGTGTGCCTGTCTGTTGTCACAGGTTTCAACGGTGAATGCAAGGTAGAATATCACTGCAAGGGGAATTAATACCGTTGAACAACAACATTGATCGTATTAGACAAAGAGCAATGGCAGACGATAGAGATCGCAACATTCAACAGGTTCCAGATCCACCAACTGTACCTATCAAAACCATGAAGGATTATAGTAGGCCTATTGTTGACAATCATCCTTTGTGCATCGCACTAGATGAGGCAGCAAGGAATTATGAGCTGAAGAGTTTCCACTATAATTTGCTACCAGCTTTCAATGGACTACCGAATGAAGATGTGCTCAAATTCCTCAGAGAATTTTATGCAGCAATTCGAGCCTTTCCAAACAATAGGGTGACAGAAAATCAGCTGCGTATAAGGTGTATTCCGCATGCTTTGAAGGAAAAAGCAAAGACATGGCTCTTAACCTTACCTCCAGCTTCACTGACAACATGGGATGAGGTAGTGGAGAAGCTTACTGACCAATTTTATTCTCCCCAGACAACCAGTGAGATAAGGGCAAAGATTACTAATTTCTTCCAAGGGGACCAAGAAACATTCTATGAAGCCTGGGAGCGTTACAAAATGCTTCTTTTTGATTGTCCTCGGCACGGGTACCATACACACCAACTTTGTCAATGGTTCTATGATGGATTAGATGACGTCTCAACAGTTTTGGTGAATAATGCATGTGGAAGATCCATGACTGACAAGACTCTGGAAGAGCTGCAGTCAATCTTTGAAAAGCTCGCCAATAATTCTCATCAAAAGAGTTCTAGGAGAAGGAAGAGAATTTATGAAATAGATGCTAATACCGGAAACTCAATGCAAATGTCACAAATGCAGAAGTTCATCGAATTACTTGTAAACCAGGTGGGAAAAATAAGAGAAACGCGATACATGGGATGTGAGCAACCAGGGTATGATACAGATTTTCAAATGGGAGCTCCTAGACCTAGTAACTTGGAAGAAGCACAAGCCATGAACAACTACAATCAGGGTTAGAGGAATCCCAACTTCTCGTGGACCAACAATGAACCAATAGGGAAATAACAACCAGAGACAATATAATGCCGGTGCTCATAATTCTGAATATCAACCCAAGAACCTGTCATTGGAGGACACAATAAAAGAATTCATGCAAACCACTCAATAGATGCTCAAGGAAACTCATCAAGACTATAATGTGAGATTTCAAAACATTGATGCTTCGATAAGGAAGATGGAACTGCAAATCGGGCAATTAGCTGAAGCTAATCAAATGAGAGAACAAGGAAAATTCCCAAGCCATACTGAGCAAGCAAAGGCTATCACAGTTCTCTGGAATAGTAAGGCTTTAAATAATGATAAACCTGCTGAACTTTTTAATACTTCTATTAATGTTTCAGGGTTCTCCAAAGAAAATAGTGCGCCAGTAGATGATGAAGAGTTCAAGGTAGAAAAGGCCAAGGATACATCTAAAATCCACAAATCTCCAAATCCTTATGTGCCCCCAGTTCCTTTTCCAGCCAGAGTTCAAAAGAACCAACTTAACCAATCATTCAAGGAGATCTACAACATCTTGTCAAAAGACAATGTCAGTTTACAAACCATGGAAGTAATCTAGAGGATGCCAGCTTATGCAAAGCTTTTCAAAAAGCTCAACTCAAGAAATAGGAAGACTGGTTCTCATGAGATGGTGCTAGTTCCAGACGAGGTTAGTGCAATACTCCAAAAAAGATTGCCTCAGAAACTCAAGGATCCCGAAAGTTTCAATATCACTATCACAGTGGGAGAAACAAGAAAGGAGAGAGCCACACTAGATCTAGGGGCAAGCATTAATTTGATGCCATATGCTGTGTACAAGGAGATGGGGTTGAGTGACCTTAAACCAATCAACATGGAGCTTTTACTTGCCGATCGATCCATAAGGTATCCTCATGGAATTATGGAAGATGTTCTAGTCCAAGTCGGTAAGCTCATCATATCTGCAGATTTTATCGTATTGGATATGGAAGAAGAAGGCACTAGTGCAAAGGACTTACCTATTTTGCTCTGAAGACCGTTCATGTCAACCGCAAAGGCTATCATAGATGTACATAATGGCAAGGTGTCCATGACAGTATTTGATGAGACAATCAATGTTGATGTTTTTGAATCCATGCGACATCCTGTAGGGGCTCTTGACTGCTTTAATGTATAAGTAGTGGATCCAGAGGTTTGTCCAGAATCAACCCCTCCCTCACCTCTCCAACATGATCATTCAGGTTATGAGAACATGATTGAGCAACTGAAAGAAGAAAAATATATGGTTTTTGCTCTAAATTCCGACTTGACAACCAAGATCAATGAGCTAATGGAAGAAAAAAAGTCCTCTTTGAGGGAGTCTGCAGAATTCTACCAAGAGGTGGAAGAGTTCAAAGATGAGTTTGATCAACGGATGAGATTGACGATGGTCGAAATCGAACAAAGGGATAAAGCCTTAGAGATCATGAAGAATAAGGAACTTGAAAGCATTGCCAAGCTTGTGAAGGCCGAGCAAGAGATCAAGTCATTGACCGCCGCAGTGATGAAGCAACCAGTGGAGGTTAAGATCAATAAGGTGAATAAAGATGAGTCGAGTGATTCCGT
The DNA here is from genome assembly GCA_033220585.1 of Dipteronia sinensis. Taxonomy (NCBI): domain Eukaryota; kingdom Viridiplantae; phylum Streptophyta; class Magnoliopsida; order Sapindales; family Sapindaceae; genus Dipteronia; species Dipteronia sinensis. Next base: position 29,578,166 of record CM065641.1, on the reverse strand, counting down.
CACCCAGAAGGTATATCCACTTCCGAAGAGAAGAAGAAGAAATAGAAGGAAGCGAGTTCCACCAATGAATCTAAGTCACAAAGAAGGTAATTTTCATAGATTTGTTCCAGTTTGCCATTTTTGTAACGTGAAGGGTCACATTCGACCAAGGTGCTATGAGTATCTCAAACAATGCAAACATGGGAGTAACCGGGTAAGGCAAGTATGGATCCGAAAAGACGAGATCAGAGAAGTTGAGCTTGGTGGAACTATTCGGTTGAAGAAGAGTGGCAATGAGTACATAGTTATTACTTCACCACAGGTAGAGGAGACCTTAAAGAAGGAATTCAATCAAGCTCAAAGAGCCGTAGTGCTCTCATGCGTCTCGCCTAGACGTTAAATAAAGTGCTAAGTGGGAGGCAACTGATGTGTAAAATCGTGTTATTAAAAACTATACTCGCAAGTGCACGAATCGTGAAGATTAGTACAGCGGCAAATAAGGATCGTTCCTACGAGGAAAATAGATTTATTAATTAAAACTAATTCTAATTAAAGTTAAATTAAAGTAACCAAAAGATTTGTTGATGATTGAATTAAAATAAAACTAAATTAAATTAGACTAAGAAAACAATTAAAGAAAATATGGTTGTGATCAAGAGATAGAAAGCACTAGGTTATCAATGATCCCCAATTATGAACACTCGATATATGAATTAATTTGTAAACAAGATTCAATCAATTCTAGGGTTCATTCTTTGTCTTTAATGTGACTATTACCGTATGGTCATGGAATGAGTCACGTGCTCCCAACTATTATTCACCCTTGGTCTATGGTGTAAACAACGATTAGAAACCCTTTAAGTGCAAGAAATAAGAACCAAATTCTATACTTTGCTTGGCCTATGCTAAAGATAAAATTAATTCATTCAAAAGAGCATTAATCAAGGTTAGGTTTGGTCTATACTCTAACCCTAATTCTCAGATAGTCTTAACCCTAAAATCATGCCAAATAATCATCCACCCTTGGTCTATGGTGTGAATAAATATTAAAACTAATGAGAATTAAGCAATTAAGAACAATAAATAAATCAAGAATTAAATTGATGAAATAATAATTAATCCATATATGAGCATTCATAAAAGGTTCACATTGATTCCCTAGTTATGGGATTAGTTACACATCATGGAAAAAGAAAGAAAAGAGATTGAGTAGAGAAAACCCGAGATGATCATCAAAGAGCTCCTCTAATTCTTCTTCGTCTTCTTCTACAATGGATGGATGGGTCTTGAGGTGATGTGTGGTGACGGAGTGATGGCGAGCGGAACTCTTTTCTTCAAGAAACTCATGATATTTATAGGTGATAATTCTTTGTGAACTCCCAATTTGCTTTGTTGTAGGAAACTCACAAAGTAGGAAAGTAGAATGAGAGAAGGAATTGGAATCCTTTCCTAAATTAGATTTCCTTTCTTGATAATTGTCTCCTAATTTGAGTTTAGGAAGTTTTCCAAACATGTTTTGATCTTCTAAAATCATTAGAATTTGATTTGGGAAGTTTTGGAACAGTTCTGGACCAATTCGGAAATGGAATCCGTCAAAAGTACGTCAAAACCGCTGCCTAGGTCGCTCCACAGGTCGCCCGCGGTCAGCACCGCAGTGCTGTACTGATATGTACCGCAACGTAGACTGCTAGGTAGGAAATTGCACGAATCGCGGTCTGGCCCGCGGTCAGCTTCTCCAGCTCAACCTTTGGTTACTAAATTGGACATAACTTCTTCTAAGAATATCGGAATTGCGATCCGAAAAGTGAACCGGAAACAAGATTTCCAGGGCTTTCCATCCATAGTGGTAGGACACACAATGCAAACCGAGGAGAGAGATATGGGGCCCGCAATCTGGGTGATCTGCACTGGCCGAAATTCAGCTTTTTGCTTCCTTTTCTTCAAAATAACTTCTAATACCTCTTTCATGGAATGTGACCTATAAATGCTCAACAAACACATAAAATACCTAATTTCACCCAAGAACAAAGCACAAATAATAAGAAATGGGGACGTAAAATATGTATAGAAATAGACTTATCAGCAACCCACCCAGGTATAATTTTCTTTTCTTTTGTTTGAAATTTTATATTTAATTTTGAGTCATAAATTAGTGTAAGTCTCGAACATCCTTTAGTTAGAATTGAGCATTGTTTTATTTTAGTTTCGAACTTTATTGAAAGATGATGTTTAGTTTAGGTTTGGGGGTGTTGAAAATTTTAGATTTGATAAATAGAACATATGCTTTTTAATGTGTGCATGTCTGAGTTGGGCAGATCAGGTCTGAAAGCTGAAGATTATACATTCTGGAGTACACCGCTACATGTACCACTTCCAAGGCATCAGGTTTGCACCGCGGTTTTTGTAGCATGTATAAACTGGAGTGTATAGCGGCATGTACCGCTCCTTAGGCACCCTGCTTACACCGCGGTATGGGAAGCATGACCATTCTGTAGTTTACCGCTGGATAGTCTGCGCCACAGGCAACCTGTCCGCACCGTGGTCTTCAAAGCATGTACCCACTGGAAAACATAGCTTGGTGTGCCGCTGTACAAGCACATGTCTACACCACGGCCCATTAAATGAAATGGTACGTTTTGCAGGTTCAGGTACGTAACTTTATGCAATACCGCTGCATAGACCGCAACCCAGACCGCGGTAGGGCACAAATTTGTATCCCTATTTAAGAAATAGCAGGTACGCAATTCTCTTCTCATTATCTCTTCTCATTCTTCTTGTTTAAGCTAAGGTATGATTCTCTTTCTATTTTCCAATTTCATGTTTATGTTATGTGTTGCATTGCCGAATCTTTCCCTATTGGTCTTGTACTTCAATTTCAACATTGAGGACAATGTTAGGTTTAGGTTTGGGGGTGTGATTCGTGTTTATTTTATTTATGATTCGTGTTTTTTTTTCTTTCGTGTTTATTTTATTTTATTTTTTGAGCCATTTGTTGAAATCTGCGAAAAAAATGACATGTTTTGACAATTTTTGAGGCAAATGTTTTTGTTAAAACTGTATTCATTGGTGAGGAAATAAATTTTTCTGTCCACGTAGCATTCTTCATTTTTTCAATACAAATCCAACGGTATAAAGAACGTAAATTTCTGGGCAGTGGTTTAAAAGTTATGATTGTTTCTTTGACCAAAGGTCATGGGCGATGCCCTGTTTTTGAAATTCTGCACGTGAATGTTTTTCGTTGTTTGTTTTCTCACTTTTCTGATTCGAATTTTGAGATACTTTCTAAATGAAAAGTGTGAGTTTGCATGTCTATTTTCTTGTGTTAAAATTTTGTTAACTTCCGTTAAGTATTTTGAGAGATACGTATTAAAGAACAGACCTAAGTCAATTTCAAAAGTCACCAGTTTTTGAATTTTTGTCCTTTATGATTAGATATTTCTTTTGTGTGCTTTAAGAGCCGTAATTTACTGAGTTTAGACTAACATCTTGCAACTTAGAGTATTGCATTGCATTTTTCAAAAAAATATTGTGACATGCTCTGGATGTGATAGTGGATAGGATACTTAGTTGGATTGCCATAATTAATAGTGGAGACTACCCTTGTGAGTTCACTAAGCCAAAAAGCGTTACATAAATATCATTATAGAGGATTCTTTTGTTTCTACTCCTAAACACTCATTAGGTTCTTAGCATTAGAAATTGATCTCAATAGGTTATGCATTGGATATTAAAGAACATTCATCATAAAAAGTAATCACATGTGAACTTTGCTCTTGTTTTGGTTGAACCATTGGAAGTGATATAGACAATGTGTGCTTGAACTCACTTAAAAGGCCTTAAATATTTCCTACCTTTATGTGTGTGCTCCATAGCCAATTTTGAAGCCAAACACTATAAGCCTTTTTCTTTCATCACCCACATTAACTTAACCCCAAATAAGCCGAATTTTTGCCATATCTTATAGCTTGGGATTATATTGAGGTGATGAAGTTATTGAAGAGAGTTCGAAATGGGTGACTCATGAAGTGCATGTACTAAGAAAAAAGCAAGAAGATCAAATGCAAAGAAGGTTTTTGAAGAATTATGTAATTGATGTAAAATTCTCATCTCAAAAAAAGAAAAAAAAAGAAAAAAAAGATAAATGAATGAGATGATGAATTAAATGAAAGTGAAAAGGAATAGAGTTTTACAATGAAGTGATGACAAATCAAAGTCAACTCAAGAAGGAGGATGAACAAAAATTGTTCAAGAAGCCTAGATGCAAGTGGAATGAAGAATTCGAAGAAATTAGGCCGAGTATGAAGATTGCCGAAGAATTTCTCTATATGATCCTAGGTTTTGTTTGCTATCCTTTTCCCGTTCTTTCTTAACCTTCACCCATGGCCCCGTTACAACCATAGAAAATACCTAATTGATATTTTGGGAATGCTAGCTCGAGAGTAAAGGTAAACATGTGCTCTATCTTGTTCTTAATATCTGATTCCGTTCATGAGATCATTTGCATAAAAATCAAGCGTTCTTTCTATTATACATTCATAAGCGATAATATTTTGAAATTTCTTGTGCATAACTTCATTTGCATATGCTTGATGAGTGTATTTTCCTAGGTTATGTGTGAAATTAATGAGCGACATCTTGTGAGAATTAGAGTCGAGGCGAATTATATCTATGGCGTTTGACGAATGTGTTTTTGAAACTAGAGTGTCTTGAGTGTGGGCTTTTCATTAAAACTAAGCATGCATTCAAATTTGTGACATAATTTTAGTCTTTATTTAGTGGCTCTAGTATGCATTGGCTTTGAATGGTACATGTAAGATTGCATCTTAATTATTTGGTTTTTCGCAAAAATATGTTTGTGGGTAGCATAGCTGTAAACCCTCAGGAGACAACACTCCTCCTACTAGGGACATCTAGAGGTTTAAAGGCTTGTAGCATACGCTTAATGCTATCATGTTCCCTACGAAAGTGGCTTAGTTTATTTTTCTTTTATTTTTCGATTTTTGTTTGTTTTTAGTTTTTGTTTTTATTCTAGTTTTGCTCGAGAACTAGCAAAAGATAGGTTTGGGAGTATTTGATCGGTCTACTTTTATACATATTTTAGGTCCTGATTTCCTATTATTTGTGCTTTGTTCTTGAGTGAAATTAGGTATTTTATGTGTTTGTTAGTATGTGTAGGTCACATTCCATAGAAGAGGTGTTGGATGTTATTTTGGAGAAAATAAGCAAAAAGATGAATTTTGGCTGTGCAGATCACTCATATTGCGGGCCCCATATCTCTCTCTTCAGTTTGAATCGTGTGTCCGACCACCTATGGATGGAAAGCCCAATAATTCTAGTTTTCGGTGCACTTTTCGGATCATAATTCCGATATTTCTAGAAGAAGTTATGCCCAATTTAGTAACCAAAGGTCGAGCTGGAGAAGTCTACTGCGGGATAGACCGCGGTTTGTACAATTTCCTACGTAGCGGTACATATCAGTACAGCACTGCGGTGCTGACCGCGGGAGACCTGCGGGGCGACCTAAGCCGCGGTTTTGACGTACTTTTGGCGGATTCCACTCCGAATTGGTCCAGAACTGTTCCAAAACTTCCCAAATCAAATTCTAATAATTTTAAAAGATCAAAACATGTTTGGGAAACTTCCTAAACTCAAATTAGGAGACATTTATCAAGAGAGGAAATCCAATTTATAAAAGGATTCCAATTCCTTCTCTCATTCTACTTTCCTACTTTGTCAGGCTTCCTACAACAAAGCAAATTGGGAGTTCATAAGGAATTATCACTTATAAATATCATGAGTTTATTGAAGAAAAGGGTTCTGCTTCCCACCACTCCATAACCATACATCACCTCACCATTTCCATTCATCTTTACACTTTGAAGATTTGAAGACGAAGAAGATTCATCATTGAAGACTTGAAGAACTCATTGAAGGCCAATATGAGTTTTAGCTTTTCTTTCTCTTCTCTTTTTATTTTCATAATGTGTAACTAATTCCACAACTAGGGAATCAATGTGAACCTTTTGTGAATGCTCATGTGTGATTAATTATTATTTCATCAATTCAATTCTTGATTTATTCATTGTTCTTATCCTCATTAGTTTTAATTTTTATTCACACGTTGACCAAAGGGTGAACAATTATTTGACATGATTTTAGGGTTAAGATTATCTGAGAATTAGGGTTAGTGTTGACCAAACATAATGTTAATTAATGATCTTTTGAATGAATGAATTTTATCTTTAGTCTGACCAAGGCAAAGTAGTAGAATTTGGTTCTTAATTCTTACACTTAATGGGTTTCTGATTATTATTCACACCTTGACCATAGGGTGAATAACGGTTGGAAGCAGGTGACTCAGCCCGCGACCGAATGGAAATAGTCACATTAAAGACAAAGGATGAACTCTAGAATTGATTGAATCTTGTTTACAAATTAATTCCATACATTGAGTGTTTATAATTGGGGATCATTGATGACCTAGTGTTTTCTTTCCATTGATCACAAACACCATTCTTTTTAATTGCTTTCTTAATTTAGTTTAGTTTAATTCAAATCTCAAACAAATCTTTGTTTACTTTTAGTTTAACTTTAATTAAAATTAGTTTTCAATCAATAAATCTCTTTTCCTCGTGGGAACGATCCTTATTTGCCGTTGTACTAATCTTCACGATTCGTGCACTTGCGAGTGAGTATTTTATAACACGATTTTACACATCAGCCACTCATTATAAAAGAGTTTTGACAAGTGCATACATACCAAGTCAAAATATGTAAAATGAGTGGCTCACATTCAATGTCCTTATATAATTCTATCGGTGCGCACTTATGTGAAAATTATTGTATGTATATATATATATATATATATATATATATATATAAGTATGTAATGGTTTGGGTTGGGTTATGCGGGTTGATAAAACACAACCCAAACCAATCGGTCTACTAAAAAATAACCCAATCGTTTTTTTTCTTTAACAAAACCAAACCAACCCGTTTAAATTGGTTTGGTTTGGGCAGGTTGATCGGTTTGGCGGTTTTGGTGCCCACCCCTAGACTTACACTATATGAAGAGAGCAGAATCATGATTATTATAGCAAAAACCAAAGAGGTAATCACAATAGAAAACTTCTCAAATCAGGCCCGATGTGCCTGTTTGGGACCGTGTAGAGCTTTTTTGAGCCTTCAAATTTCTTTGGGATTGTGAGCAACACCTAAAGGGGGAGTATTAATGTAAACTTCTTCTTAAAGATCTTCATTCAATAAAGCATTTTTAACATTCATCTGAGATATATGTCACTGACGAACATATGTAACTGTAATAAAGGTACATACAATAGTCAGTTTTGCAACATGAGCAAATGTCTCCTCATAATCCATACTGTCCTATTGCGAGAAACCCGCAGCAATATGTTTTAGTGTTTTCTAAAATTTCGGGAGGTTCTGGTTTCCCTCGAAGCAAACCAGGTTCTATTTTTGGTTCATCAAAATGTGTACGTAACATTTGGTATTAAAGCCCATTATGAAGCACTTCAGCAGGTCTCGTGTCAAACTATAATCCCACTGTTTTGAGCAATGAAACCAACAACGTATATGCTAGATTAGGGGCGGACCCACATAGAGACCAGGTGGGGCCCGTGCCCCACCTCAAATTTTCAAAAAAAAAAATCATTTTATATATATATATATCACAAATAACACATTATGACATATGTTGTTATACAGCACTGCTGGTATATTGTCATCATTTCATTGTTTTAGTTACTGGTTCAATTCTCACCATAAGCAAAACAAATACCTTTTAATATCTATTTTTATTTTACACTCGTTTCCAATTCCTTTATCAAATTTTCATTTTCTTTTTCCCCTCATTGTTAAATTCTTTAACTATTCTTAATTTGTGGTTTACTTAATTCAATTCTATTATATAGTAAATTATCTTATCTATTATTATTTTGAAATTTTCTTATTTCTAATATTTTTTTAGTTTGACATACCTAACATATCCAATCAATAAACCCTAAAATCTCAAATTTAAATTTATTATATTAAAATAGTCCATCTATTATTATGATTCATTTTATTTTATCCTTTATATTTTTCTTTATTTTATTATTCTAATTTATTTAGAATCAATAATTAGAAAAATAAAAAATTCAAAAATATTTCTAGTAATATTTATTAATCAATTATTTTTGTATAAATTTAAAGTAAATTCATTATAAATAAAAAATATATATTTTATTATAAAACTATATTTTAATTTTTTTACTAATAAATACTATAAGTTTTCATTTTACATGTTGTTTTTCTTGTTATTGTTTATTTTTTTTAATATTTTGTTTCTTGTTTTTAGTTCTTTTAAATGTAAGATTATTTAATTCATTTCGAATAAGTATTCTATTTTTTTTATTAAAAATTCATTATACCATCATTTTTTATATAAAAAAAACACATTTTATTATGATTTTAAATTTTCATTAAATTTTTTTAAATAATTATTTTTTGTTCAAATCCCCCACCTCATTAAAATTTCTGGGTCCGCCACTGTGCTAGATTAAGATGTGTTAATATTATGTATTAGCATAATATTATTTCATCGACGTGTGACAGGTTAGTGTCGATAATGTTGATCAACGTGGATGTTGGCTCGAAAGCATGGTGAAATGTTATGATCACATTTAAAAAAAGTTGTTTTAGTTTTAAATTTGAATTACAATCTTTTTATTTCTTATATGTTGTTTCTTTTAAATTATTTTATAATAAATGCTTGCTGCTATCAATAATAATACAATAAATTTATGGAAAGTTCTACCTACACCAATTTTATTTTCCACACGCATTTTACAAAATTTAAAAATAATTTTTACTCTCCGCAAACTTTAAAATATCAAAATTAACCCTAATTAAATATTATAATTACTTGTATTATTTTTCCTTGCCCATTTTATTTATTTTCACACCCATAAAAAAAAGTTCCCATGAAAACCAAATAATCCTAACTAAAAAAATAATATTTCATTACCCTTTTTTCTTCTTCTTAAAGCAAATCAAAAACATTTTGATCTATTCAAAGTTTAAACATTCACAGAGGAGTGCTGGATACACTCTCTCAAACCACTCTATGTTCATTTGTTAACATGTGGACATCATTAATTTTTTTTCATTAAATTTGTAGTCTTTATAAATGGCCTTTTTTTTTTCATTTTATGTACAATTCAAACCAACAATTTATTTCCTAGATTTCCCTTATTCTTTAACTTTAATATATTGTTATTTAATATCAGTTTTTTTTTATTTCTTTTCATTTTAAATATATGTATTGCTCATATATCTATTTCTTTTTTACCAAATTTACTCAAACATTTCTTTTTACATCACTGGTGAACTTGATAGTTGTTGTATAAAATAAATAAATAATAAAACAAATTAGAGTTAAATAGTTTTAAAATATATTATAAAAAATTCATAAGACAAGATCAGTAAAACTTAATATCTATATCTAAATTTAAAATAAAAACTAAAGAAAAAAATCTACTGTTAAACAATAGCTTTAATTTAAAATTGATTTGCTTTAAGTTGACCTAATTTGCCTAACAATCTAGCCGGATTCTTTGTTTTTTTTATTTAATCACATAGAGGGAAAAAAAATTCTTTTATTAGCTAAATTTTGAAAGGTAAAGATTTTGGCTCAAACACATATAAAATTAGGGCGGACCCAGTAAGGGTAACTGAAGTTCATGTTTCTCTCCTCAGATGTTAAAAATTAAAATAATGAAATTCAGTTTATATGAATTTTTTATAATATATTTTAAAACTATTTAACTCTAATTAGCTAGTGTTTGGTAATGAAAATTTGGTGAAAAGAGATATGGGAGCAGTTCGATTTGGGACACTCAAGAAATAAAAGAAGTTGTAGAGTCTTAAAAAAAACACACACACACACACACACACACATATATATATATATATATATATATATATATACAATTTTTCTACTGTCAGTTCGTCCTGATATAAAATATATCAGGACGAAGAATGTTGGCCATTAGATTTACATACTTTGACTCAAAGTGTATGCACTTGTCAAAACTTCTCCATAATCTGTGGTTCACATTTTTCATCCTGATATATTTTATATCAAGACGAACTGACAATAGAAAGACTTTATCTATATATATATATATATATATATATATATATATAAACTGATATTAAATGATAATGTTAAAGTTGAAGAAGAAGGGCAATATAAGAAATAAACTGTTGATTTGTATTGTAAATAAAATGAAAAAGTAGACCATTTATAAAAACTACAAATTTAATGTGAAAAAGTAAATATTGTCCACATGTCATCACATGAACAGAGAGTGTGTTGAGAGAATGAATTGAGAGAATATCTAGCACTCCTCATAGTTGTTTGGTTTCTTTGTCCTTCATATCTATGTCAAAAGTTGTTAATTAAGTGGGATTGGGGAAGTGGAAAAGAAAAAGTCCTACATGTTGTAAACGAATTGAAGAATAGATTGAAATAATGAGAAATAGAGATGAGGGAGGCTGGAGATATATGAGACGAGAGAGCTGTGTGAAATATTTTATGATATTGATATTGAGAGCATCAGCTCTTTACAAAGAAAAGAAACATATATATAGGCAAGCACTAACCCACTTGCATTACATATTGTATCTATAACTTAATGGTGAAGTAATCCAACTTTCAATGTGTGGAAGATATTTGGCAAGTGTGTGTTAGGCGGTGAGTTTGTGGGAGATCTTGTGTGTATTACACATGTGGTAAAATCCACATATTATAACACTCCCCCTTGGATTTATACTACTTGTATTAATATTCTAAGAAAAATCCAATGGGACAAAATCTTAAAAAAATGTATACAATGATCTATCTGGATCTTGTGGTACTGGACGTTCTCAAAACTATCTCGTTAAAAACCTTGTCAGGAAAACCCAGTGGGAGAAAACCTAGTGGGATAAAACCTGATCGAAAGGAAAAAGAGTATAGTGTACATATGTCCAAATTTATTGTTTTCTTCAAAACATTTCTCACATTTATACTTTGCTAGGGAAAACCCAGTGGGATAAAAACCTAAGCAAAGATATTCATTGATCTGTCGGATCAAAGTAATATTTATGATGATCTTTTGGATCAATGTAAAATATATACGATGATTAGCTAGATCAAAGTAATATTTACAATAATCTTCTTGATCAAGACAACATATATACGATGATTAACCGGATAAAGTATATTTATGGTGATATCTGTGGATCAAATGATTTTTGGGTGTGCTTAGAGAATTGCCTCATTAAAAACCTTTATCAGGAAAACCCAATGGGATGAAAAACCTGATTGAAAGGAAAAAGAGTACAATGCACATATGCCCCAAATAATTAATATACTTTATCTGATATGCTCCCCCTGGTGGGACGCTCCCCCTGATGGTACGCTCTCCCTAATAAAAGTTCTTTTAAAGCAATCTTCTAGATTGCTGAACTGACGCATACAGATAACGTCATAAAATTATTGGAGGGACTATAAACAAAACTTGCTTTATGGAGTAATATCCATATGGAATCTTTTCACAATCCTTTCAAAATATTATGATTGATGGACAAGTATTCTTTTTGATCTATGCTCGACCTTCAGGTCGAGACAATGTTTTCCTTCTCATTTCCTTATGAGGACACATGAGTATATAATATGATTATTATATCTTTATCTTTATCAGATATTAACTGAGACGGCTATACCACATCTGTTCATATTGTTTTAATCCATATAAGGATTTTTGTATGTTCATCAAATACAGATTACGAGATCTCGATTTATATGCTTCTAGCATTTTAGAATCCTCTAGGATTTATAAATATCTGCATTGAGTGAATCATATAGATAAATGATTACTACGTCTACGAGACGTATTTCAAGCCTTTTAAAGGCAGCCAAATTTATCAACAATGTAATCGTATTCATCAATTGTGAATACCAAGTTTCTGTAAGAAACCTCGCACTACGAGTCGTGCCTCATATCTCACGATCTCGTTTTTCTCATTAAGTTTCCGTATAAAGACCCATTAGTATCCAACTAGTTTGACATCTCCAGGTGTCTGGAGTACTATTAGTCTAAATACTTTATGTCTGGCATATGAAGTCAATTCATCTTGAATTGCTTCTTCCATCTAGGCCAATCATGCCTTTTTATATACAATCATTGATATTATGAATATCATAATTATCATTTATAATTTCAGTAGCGCTACTGTGTATAAAAATACATCATCAATGATTGTTTCCTTATGATTCCACATTTCTCTCATATGACTTATAGAAATTTTCTCAATTTCTATACTTTTGTATCTCTATTGAGATTACTTCCATTTTAATGGATTTAGTCATATCATAAAATCCGTATGATATATAGAATTTCTCTCAATTTCTATATTCTTGTATCTATGAGATTTCTTCCATTTCAATGGATTTAGTCATTTCATAGACTTGTGTCTCTTTTAGATATATCAGACTCTTATAGAGTTGATTTAGAGAAAGTGGATTTATTCATAATTCGAGTTTTGTTTACTCTTGGGATCCCGATAACAATACCTTTCAAAAGGTTTATAAATTTATGATATGTATCAGATAATTTATTTATTGCCTTTTTCTCTGATCGTTCTTCAAGAACAATCACCCGGCCGGGGTTTATGAGATGACAACTGATAAAATCTTGTTACCTTTAATATATATCAGGTAACAGATTAATAATCATCCGATGATCAATTATCTTTCGTATTTGAGAGATACGAAGATTGAAATGAAACACACATATATATAGAGAACCGAACTGGTATCTCTATTTTGTATATAAGTAACTTTACATTTACTTTTCTCTTTTTGAGAAACTTTCCATTTGGAAATTAATCAATATAATAATCTGGAGATATTTGATAAGTGATTCCCTTGATCCATTTTGATTATGATTATATCTGGAAAACTGCTAACAAGTGTAAGCAATATGGAGATGTTTGATAATAAACAACCATATGATCATCTCGTAGATGCATCAATTAGAACCATTTAATAATGAAATGGATCATTTAGTGGATGAATATATCCACATATATCTCCTTGAATTCTTTGTAAGAATGATGAGAATTCAAAACCAACTTTTAGAATAATATGGTTTTACTGCTAGTTTCCCCTGTGAACATGCAGTACATAAGTACTCACTGGATAAAGAATCTTCTGGTTCTTTAATAGATATCCATGAGTATTTTCAATGATTATACTCATCATTGTAGATCCTGGGTGACCAATACGGTCATGCCAAAACACAAACATTTTCGGATCTGGGAACTTTTGATTCATGATTCATAACTGCATAAACATCTATACTCTTTATAATAGTGTTTTATAATCCAGATGATAAAGCACGCAGCTTTTCTATAATAAGTTTCTGGCCTGAATCATGAGGAGTAATGCATATATATTAAACATTCTCATTACTCATAGTTTCAATATGATATTCATTCCTCCATATATCTTTGAAACTAAGCAGATTCCTTTATATTCTGCTTGAATGATATAAAGTATCATCGATACACGATTTAATACCATCTGGTAATAATATCGTAGCTGTTTTAGAGCCTTTGATTAGATCTGCTGGATCTGATCTGGTATTAACTTTATATATTTTTGAACTTAGCATATTCTTTTATGTTCTGCTTGAATAATATCAAGTATCACTGATACATGATTTAGTATTGTTTGATAACAATATCATAGCTCTTCCAGAGATTTCTATCAGATCCGTTGGACGTGATACAATATTAATATTTGCTCAGATAAAAATCAAATTCATAAAATATATCTGACTCCGCAGAATTGTACGAATCCTTGCACTCTAGGCAAGACATATATTTCCCTTCTGGGAATTTTATGGACATTATGTGTAATTCCATTTTATATCTCATCTGAAATGATAATAATAATCTTTCAATAGGTTTATTCTATAAACCTTACCTCTTGTTATTCACAAACATCTACTCCTAGGTATGTTTTGATAACTCATGAATATAAATATATCCAAATTTACTATCTTGATACTACTCCTTCATGAGCAAGTATAAAATGGATAAAATATCATTTACAATCTGATTACACGTGATATTAGGATCTTAAATCCTTTTAAGATACTCACAACATCCTACTGGATGTGTAGACCCCCCCCCCCCCCCCCTCCTTTTTTTTACAATTGAATGATACATTAGGATCTTAAATTTCTTTTGTGATAATCACAGCATCCTGCTGGATGTGTATGAAATTGATACAATGTTATTTTCAATTTCATTATTCGTTAGAATCTTAAATCTCTTCTTTATGATACTCACATCCTACTGGATGTGTAGATCCTTCCTCTTTTTTTTCTCAAATGAATGATACGTTAGGATCTTAAATCCCTTCTATGATACTCACAGCATCCTACTGGATGTGTAGCTCATTCTTTCAAATAAATGATATGTAAATATATCACTTGATATATACGAGATAACTTCATATAACTTCATATCATGAACGTGTTTGAAACCCGAGGTTCTAAATAATGAAGTATGACAATCATTTATATAACACTGGATCCAGAACTCCATGTTTTCATCGGTTTTCAAAACCGTGCCGTATGGCATGTATATAACACTGGATCCAGATCTCCAGGTTCTATCAGGGGTATAACACAATTTGATATGTTGCATAAAAATAAACAATTTCAGGGTCATGAGAACACCTTAGACATAGCATAAGCCAGTCCAGAGACACAACATAAGTCAGTCTCATATATTACATAAAAATAAATGGTTTCAGGGTCATAAGATCACCTTACAGGGCCATGAGATCACATGCGATGTGCATAAAAATAAATGATTTCAGGGCCATAAGATCACCTTACAGGGCCATGAGATCACCTGCGATGTGCATAAAAATAAATGGTTTCAGGGCCATAAGATCACCTTACAGGGCCATGAGATCACCTGCGATATGCATAAAAATAAATCTAGAACTATTACATATAATTTCCGGTTGACGGCATAAGCCATCTTGTCCGTTGGGATTTTAAATCCTTTTTATGAAATTCAGAGCATCCTTCTGGATGTGTATGGATTTCATTTTACGTTAGGATCTTAGATTTTTTTTTTGATGCTTACAACATCCGACTAGATGTGTATATTTCTCTGAATATTTCTCTGAATATTCCATCACTCCTGAAAACAGAGTTCATAAAGCTTAAATAAGTCAAACAATACTTACAAGCGGAATTAGCTGAAACGGATGGCACGGTTGCGTCCGGAATGGTCGAAATAGCTGGAAACAAGTCCGAATCGGCCGAAAACGGGCGAAAATTGCACCGAAACGGACGAAAAACATTTCTGGCTGATGTGGTGCGACTGCTGACGTGGCACGCCTCACTGGCTGACGTGGCAGCTACTGCTGACGTGGCGCTGATGTGGCATGCACAATCGCTAACATGGCATCATGATGATGACGTGGCGCTGACGCATGCTGACGTGGCGGTTGACGTGGCGCTGACATGGCAGACGCTACAGTGTCGTCTTCAACCTTCGAAAATCTGCAGAAAAATTCTGGGGAAAATTTTAGGCGTTGACCGGAGCTAGAGGCTTCGTTAGAGCTCCGTTTGAGACGCGGTCAGCGGCGTCGGAATCGTATTTCTGAGAGGAACACAACGGTATCCTCCGAAAAGCGATTCAAGCACTTCGAAATTTCTGTACTCAATCGAAAACTCAAAAATCAAAGCTAAAAACAGTCCAGAACTTTCTCTGGAAGTCCTAGACTAGATTCGTGCTGATAACGTGTTGTAAACGAATTGAAGAATAGATTGAAATAATGAGAAATAGAGATGAGGGAGGCTGGAGATATATGAGACGAGAGAGCTGTGTGAAATATTTTATGATATTGATATTGAGAGCATCGGCTCTTTACAAAGAAAAGAAACATATATATAGGCAAGCACTAACCCACTTGCATTACATATTGTATCCATAACTTAATGGTGAAGTAATCCAACTTTCAATGTGTGGAAGATATTTGGCAAGTGTGTGTTAGGCGGTGAGTTTGTGGGAGATCTTGTATGTATTACACATGTTGTAAAATCCACATATTATAATACTACAAAGTAATTGAAGCTGTTTTGTTTTTAGCACCTTTGTTTCTCTTGAATTCCATGTCTTGTATTGCCGAAAGAGTACACTAAGAGAGAAGTAGAGCTGAGTATAGGGAAATTAGTTAAAATTCTTTCATTATTATTTTTAATTAGCAGTTGTTGAACAGTCTTTGTGCATTTTATTTATATATAAAAAAATCCTTGTCAAAACATATTTAATTGCAATAAAATTGGATTTTGAAATTGAATAAAAATATTAAGGTTTGTGATGGAGTTTCCGATCTAAATGTTTTTCATTAACTAGTTACGTATTTTAAAGTAATTTAATATAAGGATGTTCTAGTAATAAAAAAAATTCATTAAAAATATGAATTTAGGGAGAACTTTTTTAGTTGGTAATAGAGCCACCATAAATTTATTCTCAGCAATATGTGATAGTGTTTTCTAACATTTTGAAAGGTTTTGGTTTCCTCGGAACAAACCAAGTTCTATTTTTGGTCCATCAAAATGTGCATGTAACATATTTCTCTCCAAATCTCATTAATGTTAAAAAAAATGACAATTTGATGCTAAAGTAAAGTAATAAAAACATTTAAATTACTAAAGACATACTTGATTCGCGAGTTAAAATTAATTTTCATCCACTATTTCGAATTATTTTTCACATTTCAATTTTTCTATTATTCAAAATTCTCGGATCACTTTGCTGAGTCCACTTGGAATCATTATAAAAAGCAAGAAAACATCAAATTAATTGATGGAAATGAAAAGGGAAATAATAATATGGTGGCAACCAAAAGGAAAATCTCTTCCCTTTATTTTGTGTGATATCTATAGTCTATACTAGTACAAGTCGCTAATTAGAGAAAATATTTGAAAAAGTAGTGAATCTCAAAAACTATAAAAACTTCTACGTAACAATAATCCTCCAAATTTGTTGTCTTTCCATGCATTAGGCTTAAAAACTTAACTCTATCACAGGAATTGACCATACACGTGCTAAAATTACTTCTCCTAAAGTCCACAACTGTCTACAAATAGGATTTACAGAGGACCACCTAAGAGTTTTTTCAAAAAAATTATAAAATCTTGTGTTTGAATAAAAATGGGATATCTACTAGATACTTTTATAGAACCAATAATATAAAAACCTCATATTTAAAAAACCTCAAACAAAAAAAAGTCACTAGTTCACTACATTGCTATCATTGCCTTCTATTTCACCATCCAATACCAAAATGGGGAAAAAGAAAAGTTGAATGATATTGGAAATAACAATCTAGGACAATAACTAGAACAAATATTAAAAGAATATTCAAAATAGACCAGACTAACCACTTCTTTTACGGTAAATAGTGCCAGAAGAAACAAGTCATCAGTGTAGTTTGTGTTAGCTTGAATTTCTACTAAAATCAATTCTAGTCGATGATCAAAACTATACAAGGAATTGAAATGCGAAGTTGGAATTGTATTGCACTCAATCCTTGTCAAGATCAAGCAGCTATTAAAAAAATACAAATTAGAAATAGCCCTAATTTTCACTACTTATTAAGCCATCAAACACACCAACTGGAGTCCAAACAAATTTGTAACCTTTAGATAAACAACCTGATTTAGCTACTTGAAATTCCCATGAAAAGTAAATTGTGTAGGATTCCTTGGTTTTGAGTTCAAACTTGTTATCAGGATGGTTTTCAACAATCAAACATTTCATATAGAATGACATGAGATATTGTTAGGTTAAATAAAGAAATGAAAAATGAAATGCTAAGAACCCAACAAACTTAGAAAATTGTTACCCTGCCAAAAATTCATCTCATCAATTTCAGATTTAACTTTGACAGAGCAACACAAAAAGAAGAAATTTTTTAGAATAAAGAAAAGAAAACACAACTCCAGAACTCCCAAACTTTTCAACTCTGCCCTTTGGCAATAGCTCTTCGGTTTTTTGAAGTATGTAGCATAAAAGAACAAAAATTTCATTTACGATGTAAACAAAATTACAAAGTTTGCGTTTACTAAAACAATAATGAGTTCTTTGATTTTAAAGAATCCATTATCATGTAAGAAGTTTGAGAAAGTATGTTGTAATATATAAGTATAGTATTCGTTCAAAGAGTATATGGTGAGAAAAAAAAAAGCAAGAGAGAGTATCAGAGCAAAAAACACATACTCTTTGAGTTGTAATTTTATCTTCCTACTGTAATCAAAGTATCCTTAATAAAAGCTGTGAATATTTCAAGTACGTTTTCCATCTCTTATATTTAGTTTTTATTTTCATAGTCCGGAACAAAGAAGTCTCGCCAAGTTAAAGAAAGTATAAATTTTGTATCAAATTTCAAAGATAAACCGATCATCTTTTATCATTAATTCTCAACATATTTATCAACTAGACGTAGTTAGTAGGTATTGTAAGAACCTAGTAGAATTCTGATTTTGTTGAGTTAAGATTTTCATATTTTGTCGAAAATTCATTGGTGTCCTATCCATACACACAAGGGGTTCATGGACCGTAAGAATCTTTGAAACTTTAAAAATAACTAGAGCAATTAGAAGCTTGGAGCAATTAAAAATTTGTGATATACAGTATTTTGATCATTATGTAGACTTATTTTATAAATACTTGAGCCAAATAGGAAGGCTATATGATGAAGAATTACTTATTAAATTTGTTAATAAATTACCCGGCAAGAGGTGAAAAGTTATGCAAAGATTTAACATATTGGTTTAGAAGTAAAAGAGAAGCTAGATTAATATGGTAAGTATCATTAATACCAGCAGTAGAATTTGTTAGAAAGCAAATAAGAGAAATATGTGATGAAGAAAAATTTAGATTACAAACCAAAAAAGTATCTAATATTCCTTTACTATATACTTTTTTCTTTTTAACCTTTTCAAATCCTACTTCTAATAATTTGTCTGCGGCATTTTCATCTATTAAATCTTATGTTTTTTCAAGTCAAGAAATTTTCAAATAAGACTGAAATAATAGAATTAATAAACTTAGTAGATACAAAAACATCTAAAGCAGTAGAATAAGAGATCAAAAAATTAATAAAAGATCTACGTATAGAAGTAGAAAATAGAAAACAAGAAAATAGAAAACAAACTCAAAAGGATTTACAACATCAATTAGAAGCCGTAAAAAGGATAGTTAGTGAATGAATAATACTTGGAGATGGCTGTGGTACAAAGGGTGGGTGTGCTTTGTACCGTACAACAACACAAAAAGCAACAGATAAACAATAAAAAAAAGTTAGTGTTAGCCAGCCAAAAAAAGCAACCGGTTTCAACCGGTTCCTGTAGGTTTAATAATTTTTTAATATAATATATAAATATATATTAATAATGTAATTATATTATATTACATAATCATTAATAAAAAATAATTTGATGTAAAAAAAATATTGAAAAAATTCATTTAAAATATATGAAAATTAGAAATATTATTATTTAAGATAAATAAAATAAAACAAAAAGTATAAAAAATTTTGAATATCAAGAACGAGTTCAACGTAGGTTGAACAAGTTTAACGTTAAACTTGTTCAGTGAACAAGTTAACGTAAACCTTCATGAACAAGTTCAACATAGGTTGAACAAGTTTAACTTTCATCTGAACGTTAAACTTGTGCATTGAACAAGTCAACGTAATTCTTCGTGAACAAGTTCAACGTATGTTGAACAAGTTTAACGTTTATCGTTTAACGTTAAACTTGTTCAATGAACAAGTTAACGTAAACCTTCATGAACAAGTTCAACGTAGGTTGGACAAGTTTAACGTTCGTATTAACGTTAAACTCGTTCAATGAACAAGTTAACGTAAACCTTCATGAACAAGTTCAACGTAGGTTGAACAAGTTTAACGTTCATCTGAACGTTAAACTTGTACATTGAACAAGTCAACGTAATTCTTCGTGAACAAGTTCAACGTATGTTGAACGAGTTTAACGTTTATCGTATAACGTTAAACTTGTTCAATGAACAAGTTAACGTAAACCTTCATGAACAAGTTCAACGTAGGTTGGACAAGTTTAACGTTCGTATTAACGTTAAACTCGTTCAATGAACAAGTTAACGTAAACCTTCATGAACAAGTTCAACGTAGGTTGAACAAGTTTAACGTTCATCTGAACGTTAAACTTGTACATTGAACAAGTCAACGTAATTCTTCGTGAACAAGTTCAAGGTATGTTGAACGAGTTTAACGTTAACGAGTTTAACGTTTATCGTATAACGTTAAACTTGTTCAATGAACAAGTTAACGTAAACCTTCATGAACAAGTTTAACGTTAGTATTAACGTTAAACTTGTTCAATGAACAAGTTAACGTAATTCTTCATGAACAAGTTCAACGTAGGTTGAACAAGTTTAACGTTCATCTGAACGTTAAACTTGTACATTGAACAAGTCAACATAATTCTTTGTGAACAAGTTCAACGTATGTTGAACGAGTTTAACGTTAAACTTGTTCAATGAAAAAGCTAATGTAAACCTTCATGAACAAGTTCAACGTAGGTTGAACAAGTTTAACGTTCATCTGAATGTTAAACTTGTACATTGAACAAGTCAACGTAATTCTTCGTGAACAAGTTCAACGTATGTTGAACGAGTTTAACGTTTATCTTATAATGTTAAACTTGTTCAATGAACAAGTTAACGTAAACCTTCATGAACAAGTTCAACGTAGGTTGAACAAGTTTAACGTTCATCTGAACGTTAAACTTGTATATTGAACAAGTCATTGTAATTCTTCCTGAACAAGTTCAACGTATGTTGAACAAGTTCAACGTATGTTGAATGAGTTTAACGTTTATCTTATAACGTTAAACTTCTTCAATGAACAAGTTAACGTAAACATTCATGAACAAGTTCAACGTAGGTTGAACAAGTTTAACGTTCTTATTAACGTTAAACTTGTTCAATGAACAAGTTAACGTAATTCTTCATGAACAAGTTCAACGTAGGTTGAACAAGTTTAACGTTCATCTGAACGTTAAACTTGTACATTGAACAAGTCAACGTAATTCTTCGTGAACAAGTTCAACGTATGTTGAACGAGTTTTACGTTTATCTTATAACGTTTATCTTATAACGTTAAACTTGTTCAATGAACAAGTTAACGTAAACCTTCATGAACAAGTTCAACGTAGGTTGAACAAGTTTAACGTAGGTTGAACAAGTTTAACGTTCATCTGAACGTTAAACTAATTTTTTTTTAATAATATCATTCCGAGCATGATTTATGCATTGCAAATTTTGTGTTCAACTATTAAAATATTCCGGGCTTATGAAACAAGAACATGACTTGACCAATATAAGTGTAACATTTCTGGCATTATGAAGATTGTTCAGTACAGATATCAGAATAAATCTTTATGAAGCAGTGGTTATTGTAGAATAAATTAGTAGAGAAGATCTTAGGTGTATCTAGTGCATGATGCATCCCTAATGTAATTACTGTATAGATATATTATAATCAAAAACTTATATTTGTAATTAATGAAATTATTAGTAATCAACCAAAATTGAAAATGAAAATAAAAAAAATTTATACACAGCTATACACAAAAATCATATTATATAGTAAATAATTTATAAATTCCATATAATTGACTAAATTTTTTGCATTCAGATGCATTTGCTAGTGTTAATTAGTTAGTATTTATTATTTCCAGATCACATGATTATGTGTCACACAAAGCAGAACCCATAATGCAATTACCCTCTCAGTGTAGGAGATGTCATGCAGACCAAAACGGAACTCACACGCGTTCGAACACACAAGGGTTTCTTTGATCTATAATTCCACAGAAAAACAAGTTATCTATTATTGTTCAGTCGAATCTACAAATATCGCTGAGCGATTACAAGCAAATAAATAGAAAAGTATAATATAAATAATATTTGACAACAAATTGTTTTTAAGTTTAATTTTCTATACGATTGACCTATTTTCTGTAATGGTTGAGAATAAAATAATAATTAAAAATAAGTTATTTTTTAGTAAAATTAATTATATGGTTCACAGTTTTTCCTTAATACTTGGTAAAAAATTACATATAAATAACCTCAGTGTTGCAGTAATTGTAATTCTTTGTAAAAAATACATTCGGACACAGTTTATGTTGTTTGTAATCCGTCAAATCCATCCATAGACCCAAAATTTTTACAATTTGGTTCTGTTATGTTTGTTCAATACAAATCATAAAAATTAAATTAGAGTTGAGAACAACAAATGAAATCAATCAACTTAGGTAAAAGATTTTTTTCATGATAAATGGTATCAAGTATTTATTTTGTTATATTATAGTACTTAATTTTATGTTTTAATTCCTGTAAATATAGATACTAAAATGGGTTTAGTTGATGGGCTGCTCGATTCCTTTAAAAATAACTCAAATGGAACAAAAACAGGTGGGCCTAATCAATTTAACATTTAAATGGACTCACTCAAGCAATTGTTGAATTAAATGTTAACCCATTTATAAGTGTTAGTCCCAATCACAGAATACACCAAAGCCACAGTTCATTTATTTTCAATTGAACCCACAACAGTAACAGCCCAACCCAAAAAATTATCATATTCATGAAAATTTGGTGTGTCATTTTGGTTTTGTCTGGCAACCCATCCATACCCATGACCATTAATAAGTTCTTGCTTTATTAATGTGGTCGACCAACCCATCCACCAACACAATTTCCCCACTTGATTTTTAGTTTTAAAACCAAGTATTTCATTAAACTCTCATATCCTCTCCAAGTCAAGCTCCAGACTCACTGCACCTTCATTTTTCCTCCAGCAGGACATCTATACATATAGACGTCATTCTTCCAAAAACGGATTCTTCACCATTTGATCCGCATCTGAAATTCGTCCAAGTAAGTGAAATAGAAAAGTAATTGTTCATGGAATTGCATGAATTACAATCGGTTCATGAATTTTTGTTTAGGATTTTATTGTTGTTTATCTCAATATTTTTTCACTCAAACTCTTCAATGTTCATGGCTTGTAGGTAGTAAAATGGATATGAATAATGAAATTCATGGCCATGGAACTGGACATCTGGATTTGGACAATGAAGGACACTCAATGTGGCATGAGGCAGACACAACACATACATACAATGAGGAGAACAATCCATATGATAGTTACAAAAATAATGAATGGCCATATCATGTGCCTTTTGCACACAGTGGTGTTTCCACAGCCCTAGATTTGTCCGATGAAAATTTGGTGCAACCAGCCGATGATGATGTTTCCACAACCCCAGGTTTGTCTGATGAAACTTTGGTGCAACCGGCCGATGATCTTGTACACAGTGAAGTTATAACTTTATAATTTAGTGATATTATAGGGAAAGAGTTTATATCTGTTACTGATGCTGAGGATTTTTATAAGAAATATTCCTATGGTATGGGGTTCAGCATGCGTAAGGACAGGTTGTGTCGGGACACACATGGATTAATTACAATTCGTAGGTGGGTTTGTTCAAAAGAAGGGTATAGATCAAAAAAGCATGTTCACAGAACCGATAGGGTACGTGAACCTAGAGGACAGACTAGGGAAGGATGTCGCGCATCAATGAAAATTAATTTTGACAGAGAGAAAATGTTATGGGTGGTTATAGAGTTTGTCAATGAGCATAGTCATAAGTTATCACCCAGGAATCACAGCCAATTCCTTTGCTGTCATCGAAATGTTAAAGATTGTGATATAGCACAAGTGCAATCACTGAGATCAGTTGGAATTAAAACTTCCCAAGTGATGGACCACCTTTTGGATCAGTCTGGTAGCTATGCGGCTGTTGGACACACCAGGAAAGACCTACAGAACCGGCTCGACACCGTCCGGAGGTCTGCATCCAATAATTCCGATGCTGATTCAATTATCTCTTACATGACTGCGAAATCGGAAATGGATCCAAGATTTTTCTTTCGGTACACCATTCTTGAAGATGGTAGCCTGGGTAACTTATTTTGGTCCGATGCAATGTCACGATGCAACTACAGATACTTTGGTGACGTAATTTCATTCGACTCAACATATAGAACTAATTCTTATCATAGGCCGCTTGTGATTTTTGTTGGTGTGAACAATCATACGAAAACCACAATTTTTGGCTTCAGGTTGTTGGTGGATGAGACGGTCGATACATATACTTGGATATTGCAGACATTCTTACAAGCTATGCACTGTAAATGTCCAATTTCGGTAGTAACCGATGGTGATAAAGCTATGAGTAAGGCCATAAGGTTAGTAATGCCTACTGCCGTACGCCGCCTTTGTTCTTGGCACCTTGAGCGGAATGTGCAGACGAATGTAGGTGATAGCGGGTTTACGCAAGCATTTACCCATCTAATGTTGACCTACATGACAGAGTTAGAGTTTAAGAGTGAATGGTTGAAGGTCATAGACAAGTTTGGTTTGCAACACAATGAATGGGTGAAAAAGATGTATTCTCAACGGAAGTTGTGGGCAGAAACCTTCTTACGAAGTACATTCTTTGGTGGTTTGCGGAGCACACAACGGTCCGAGAGTATTAATTCTTTCCTTAATCGATTTTTGCATAGTAGGGTGAAATTGTTTGAATTCATGAGCCATATCGATCGAGCAATGTCACGCCTACGAAACAACGAATTGAAGGATGATTTTGATTGCATTAATCAGCATCCAGTACTAGTAACCCATTTGTTACAATTGGAAAAACATGTTGCCGAAATGTATACTCGAAACATATTTGGCCGGGTTCGAGATGAAATCAATGCAGAGGCAAAACTAAGCATAGTGAATTGCGTTGATGATGCGGAGAGTGTGATGTATACATTCAGGAAGTGTGCTGGTGGTGATAAAACCTGGAATGTGAGGTACACACCATCTAACAACATTTTAAAATGCTCATGCAAAAATGTTTAAGACAATAGGTATTCCGTGTTGCCATTCATTTAGTGTCATGAAAGCCATGAACATGCATCACATACCTGAGATAGTCATAATGCAGCGTTGGACAATCAATGCCAAGGATGTCTCCGAAGTGGATTCGTCTTCCTCTGCAGCTCCTACAAATATAATTCAAATTGCCAGGTTTGCATCCTCTCATTGTTATTATAGCATAAATTCTATATTTCTTTTGTTCATGGTTGGGTACTATTGTTTATTCATGCTTGTAGATATAGGGCCTTGAGTTCAAAATGTAGCAAAATGTGCTATTATGCATCAATGTCAACTGAAGGTTACAAAGAAGCAAACATGGCAATTGATAAGTTAACAATTCAAATGAATGGATTATTGCCATCATCAAGTAGATCAAGGGAAGAACATGTACATCGTAGAAGTAAGCAATCGACTGTTCAAGTTAAAGATCCAGTCATAGCAGCAACGAGGGGGTCGATGAGGCAAAACAAAAAATCTAGTGGGAAGACGAGTAAATGTGGGAAGTGTGGCCAGCCTGGGCACACAGCCAAGACATGCCGTGCCCATGTAAAAAATGACATGAGTGCAATGGCCAGCAATGGAGTTGCTAGAACATGGTCCACATTACAACCAACTGCGTATGCAGACTTACTGCGGACGTGTGAATCAGGATATAATTGTTAGGATTATGCTCAATGGCTAGAGTGTAATATTGTAATTGACAATCTTCTCATATTAATAAAGTGAATTCTGATTCTTACAATTACTTATAGCTTTTATTATTATAATTGTCAAGGTAAATAATCATAAGGTCAAAAGACTATGAGACATGAAGAATTGTTCATACATCCGGATATGTATGAGGTAGACACAATTCTTTAGTTAGTCTTGAATAACGTTCACACCTTAAGTTAAAGGTTGGGCACCTCTATCTTGTTAAAGTTGTAGAATTCTTTTACTAGCATTTGAGTGGGATCAAATGAATATGATGAGTCTAAAATCATAGAAAGGTTTTCGAGTAAAAGAGTCTAGTGCACTAGGTGCATTGAACTGGATCACAATGAAATACTTTATCTAGAACCGTCACTAGATATAAGTCTTTTCATTAAAGAGGACAATCGGAGAGTCTATCTTAATCCTGAGATAAATGATGGACTTATGGTTGCAAGTGTTATCATTAGAGCTATCAATGAGTACGATTATATAGCATAGTCTATCCTCGATAGTTTGGTGGTATACATTTGTTAATCGATAGAGAACTTCATTTATAGATATGGACATCGTGGCTCCATTTATTAAATGAGAGTATAATATCATCATATGGACGTTTTGAGGTATTGGATATTAAATCTCAACGTTGAGTTTTCAATAATGATTATTGAAAACATGGCTTCTGGACAAGTCAAAGTATCCAAGTTCGAAATGTGGTCATATGAGGAAATATGGTAACTTGGAGAGCTATAGGCGGTCTATGAGCTCTTGGCGATTACTGATATTATTCACGAGGATACACCATCTCCTATAAGATTGTCTAGGGTATGAATGAGAAACATCTCCTTATTCTATCTTTATTTAAGAGTTCAATTTTAGCTCTTTAGTGGAATGAGTTAAAATTAATAGATTGGACCTAAGTGAATCATTTGTTGATTGTGATTAGGTTGTGTCTATTGAAGCTTAAATTTAGATAGCCCGCCAAGATCCCCAATCCACACGTATCTGCATGGATCACTTGATATATTCTACCGGGCCGATTTAAGGGTCCATCTAGAATTGTTTTTAATATATCAAGAATATAATATGTCTATTATTTAATTAATGGGCTGCACTATTATATTAATATATTAAAAGGAGACATGTGGGCTTGTTTCTTTTAGTAAGAATGGGTCCGGTTCACATGTGGGCTTTTATTTAAAGTCCAATGGATTAAATGAAATAAGAAAATAATATATGGCCCATTTATATAAGTGGGGCGGCAAGGTGTATATATTAACCTAATATATTATTTTGTTTCATTGTTTTAATTAAATAAGAATTAGTTAATTTATTAATTAATTGTTTAATTAAGAAACAAATCTTTTTCTGATCAGGAAATATATTTCCTAAAGTTATACTTTTGGTAGTAGTATATTAAAAGTAAAAGACTTGTTTGATAAGAAAATAAATAATTAATTTTATTTATTTAATCAAATAAGAAGTCTTTTTATTTAGTCAATAAAAGAATAAAAATATCTATGATTGGATTAGGTTTTGAAGTCTAAAGGTTGATGGAAATTAGGGTGCAACACAAACTCTTTTTGGTATGTGATTTGCGGCAACCCTAGTCCATTTAGAGGAAGATTTCGGCAATCCTAAATAGAAGAGGAAGCAAAATTTCGGCCACCTATATAATACCACATATAGAATTCGGCCACCATAGTTGATTGAATGATTCAATTTTTCTTCTTCTTCTCAATTCATAGAAAAGGATAATTTTTATTCTACTAAACATAAAAGAGAGAAGAGATTATTCTTTGATAGTACACTGATTGCTTGTTCATCAATAAGCTTGTGTGTACAACATCGAATTAGGTTCACGCGAGTTTCGATCATTAGATTGAGAACTCAAAAGTGACCGGAATAATTTTTGTCTTCTTTTGATTGTTTTGTGACTAACAAAGAAAAAGAAAACTTTGTTCATCCATTCTCAGGTTTGCAATTCAAAGAAAAAGGGAGACCACGCTCCTAGGTGATTCACGTACGTGTTCGGATTGGAAGATCTCGCGGTACTGTTCACGATCACTGTTCACGGCGGGTACTGTTCACGGACATCGGAAAAGATTTTACGGATTACCAATCGACGTAAGTCAATCGGATCACGCGTCAAGAGGTATTTAACTCTAACCGTATTTGTTTGAGTTTAATTAATTAAAAGGTTGAGGTTCAACTTTGAGAAAAATTTTAAAACCATACGAAATCTATTTTTCGTTTCTTCCGCTGCGTTTTATATCGATTTTTCCCTACAATAATTTGGACAGTTACGGTCGTTGTCAACCATTTGCTTTTCAAAATACTGAGGGTATAATGGCACAATTGACCACTCAGTTGAATGGCGATGTATTTTCCATTACCAACTCAACACCTGATATGTACATGCAACAAAACCACTGGTGGAGGCCACATAACTTCATGTGATAGATTCATGTGACAATTTCACTTTTGTTATCAATGGCTGATGAGCCACGTTGTGTGAATGGTGTGATTTACATATTTTGTGCTTCCATAAATAGCCAATTTTGCAATATGGTCGGAGGCATTAGATTTTGGTATGACATAAAATCAAAAACTGTCATGACTTGTACAATTTGGAATATATTAATGAAGTTATGTTCTGAAATGAATGGTGTTGGTTGGACTTCAAGTGGAGCAGAAACAGACTAACGAGCAAGAACTAATTCAGAATCGATCTCAGAAGCCGAGAGGATAGCGATCTCGGCGAGATCTGGTTGATGTCGCCCCGAGGTCACTATCCTCTCGGCTTTTGAGAACATATGACCAGAGGCAATAGCGATCTCACGGCGATCTGAACAAGGTCGCCCGGAGATCGCTATTGCCTCTGGTTATATGAACTCAAAAGCTAAGAGGATAGCCACCTCGGGGCGATATCAACCAGTTCGCCCCAAGGTAGCTATCCTCTCGGCTTTTGAGTTCATTTGACCAGAGGCAATATCGATCTCCGGGCGACCTTGTTCAGATAGCCGTGAGATCGCTATTGCCTCTGGTCATATGTTCTCAAAAGCTGAG
Organism: Dipteronia sinensis; assembly: GCA_033220585.1. Classification (NCBI taxonomy): domain Eukaryota; kingdom Viridiplantae; phylum Streptophyta; class Magnoliopsida; order Sapindales; family Sapindaceae; genus Dipteronia; species Dipteronia sinensis. The sequence goes on along the minus strand of CM065641.1, from coordinate 29,549,308 downwards.
AGGATAGCGACCTCGGGGCGAACTGGTTGATGTCGCCCCAAGGTCGCTATTCTCTCGGCTTTTGAGATCTCATTGCGACCGTGTGAAGATCGGCGTGAGTTCAGTAATGCATCTGGTCAAATGTTTCATAAGCAGAGAGAATAGCGACCTCGGGAAGACATCAACCAGATTGCCCCAATATCGCTATTAGCTCGGGATAGAAATCCGTTTTTACTATACTGATAGCAATGCGACTCCAAACCTATCCACTCTCTCATTTTACCACAAAGAACAACGCCGCACACTCTAATCTAGATAAGAGTTCAGATAGAGTATTGTAAAATAGAGCATAATCCAACATTCTTCAAGTATCTATGACATCTAAAAATATCCATCAAAGCAATTACAACCGTTCTATCAGTACTCAGGAAAAAAAAACAATTATATTCCAGCAAACTAAATAATTCTGAAGTAAAGTCGTAAAACATCAAAGAAGACGAGTGAAGTAAAAGTGGGTGGTCGATCGCTAAGGGTGCTGACGGGGCATGGTGGGGTCCTGAGGTGCCTGCTGAGATGAGCTCCCTGGTTTGCTGGTAGATGGCCCAGTGGCCCTACGCTGCACATAGGGAATGTGAATGCCCGCATCTGTCAAACCCCGCTGAAAACTGTCCATCCGCGCAGTCATGTACGCGAACTCCCCCATGTAGGCCTGGTGGTTGGTGTTTTTCTGAAGGCGCATCTCTTAAAGAGCGCTCAAAACCTGAGACATCCCTGACCTCTGATCGGCTGGCTCTGCATCCGGATCCTCATCAAGATTCTGCTCATTGTAGTCATGATCATCTGGATCGTCGTCGGGAAACTCACAATCAATTAAAACAATGTCCTCCTCTAGCATTGGTCCCCTGATCGGCCGTAGCCCTCTACGCCAGGCAAGCTTATTGTAGACCTTTTTTCCTATGTCCGACGTTGGAGCAAACATGGTCCATCCTCCCCTACGCACATTAATCCCGGCCTCTTCACAAAAGTGGGTGATCAAGCAGGGAAAAGGCAGCGGACCTTTGGTTGAGTGGCCACCTCTGCAAATGCCTTTCATTATAATCTGGCCTATGTCCATGCGTAGACCATTCCTTGTACAATACAGATAGCGTGCGAGGTCATACCCTAAATCGGTGCGGTGGATGGAGGGTACCGATGAATAAGTCTCGAACATCAACCAAAAAGCAGCATCTAACTTCAGTTCATTGAGCAGTAATGGGTGGCGATAGTCATTCCAAGTAGTGTCGCCATCCATCCTCAAATTGGATGCCAACTCCCCACCATACGGTTCAAAGTGCTCATGTTGAGACAAACCATCAACTAAGTCACCAAGGTCCTCAGGAGCACTGAACCATCTGTTGATTCTTGAGGCTGTAATTTGGACTTCTGTCCCCCGAACCATGACGGGAACCCCCTGATAGAACTGATATGGGACCATAGTGTAATAAAACTCTCTAACAAGCTCCAATGCCGCCATGTTCGGGGTCCTTGCAAACCCGGTCCACCCTATTATGTCAACTGTCTCCAGGACAAATGTGTTGCCAAAAACTGTCAAATTGATTCCCCTCTCCGGCCAAATCCTCCTATTTCCAAACAATGCCCATCTTTCAGGGTCATGTGAATCTGGTGGCTATGAAATTGTGTCACCTTTTCCCTTCCCTGAGGGTGCCTGCATTACCAGGGGCTCCCTTCTCTTCTTAGATGGCCTACTGCCCTCCCTAGCAACTTGTTTTCCCTTTCTACCACCAGCCATTCTCCAATTTTTCAATACCCACTACAACACTCACACAAACACTTCCCCCAATCGGCCAAACCACACTTAATTATAGCACTAATGTATCAAATAAATCACAACCACCCCTAGAACTAGCAAATAATAAATGTCCAATTCACATTGAAACCAACACAACTCATTTGCACACACAAACTCAAACAAACACTATCAATGAACGTTCTGAAGAGAAGAAAATAAAACAAATGTTATTTTACACCCAAAATGCTTCAGTGTAACACAAAGGGAGAGGATTAGGGATAGAATTACCTTGAACAATCATGCATGAACCGTATATGACCTTGAGCGTATTTCAGTAGTGTTATTTTTTGTGTGGAAACTGCGCACGAGCGGGGATTTATATTCAAATTTTTTCGCAGGTGCGACTTCAGGGCGATCTCCAGATCGCTTGTGAGGTCGCTTCTAACCAAACGGCGACGTTCCGTTTCATAACCCGTGGTAATAGCGAACTCCTGGCGACCTTAACTAAGGTCGCCTTGAGGTCTCTATTACCACGGGTTATGAAACGGAACTTCGCCGTTTAATAGCGACTTTGTAGCGATCTCAGTCCAGATCGCCCTGGGATCGCTATTACCTCTGTTTCTGTACATCATAACCCGAGGGAATAGCGACCTCAGGGAGATCGTGGCTGGGTTCGCCTTGAGGTCGTTATTCCCTCGGTTTCTATATGAAACCACCTGAGGGAATAGCGACTTCAGAGAGATCTTGTCTGGGATCGCCCTGAGATCGATATTCCATCGGTTTCTATATGAAGCCACCTGAGGGAATAGCGACCCCAGGGCGACCTTACATGGGATCGCTGGTGAGGTCGCTATTCCCTCAGGTGATGATTCATATAGAAACCGAGGGAATAGCGACCTTCGGGCGATCTGGACCAAGGTCGCCCGAAGTTCGCTACTCCCTCGGTTTCTATTTGAATCATCAACCGAGGGAATAGCGACCTCAAGGCGATCCCAGGTAAGGTCGCCCTGGGGTCGCTATTCCCTCGGTTGATGATTCAAATTTTGAGGTCATGGACCAGTCAATGAGATGCCTACTTACCTTAACAGCTGCCTGCATCACCACCTGACGTGGGAAAATTGCTGCGATTGTGAAGATGGAGATGTTAAAGATGGGAAATGATGAATCAGAGCAGGATCATTAAGGGTTTCTGAGTTTGATCATATATTTTTGTGAGGCTCCAGGTGAGGAGATGCACAAATCGTTAAACTGATTAAGTATAATTTGTATTGTTCAATCGAAATTAAGTCTCATTTTCTTCAATAATGTGTTTACTCTAGTACTGAAATTGTGTAACCACAACTGAGATGTGTGTATTGTAGTATAATTATGAAACTGGATTTCCTTGAGAATGGGCTATTCTACTGTAACATCAATTGGTAGCTTAGTCATTCAGAATTCAGAGCAACTTCAGTTTCAACTTTGATACATACTTAAATAATTTAAACACAATCATGGAGATAACGTAATGAGAAAACAACTGGTGTGAACTATATGAATTTAATTGGGGCAGAAATTGATTTGACTATTCACAGAAAGAAGAACACTCAGTACTTCATGTATGTGATTACAATAAACGTTGAATAAAAAAATTACATGTACCTAACATTTTTGCAGGGTCTCCTACCTAGTGGCACAAGTACAAAAATCAAATTTCCAAATTCAAATGTCCAGGGATGCAACCCAAGACATTACCATGCCATTTACAAACACCTGCTATTTTCAGGGAATACAACCCATATGTACATTCAGTCCATTAGAGCCGTTGCTTTACCTTTCAACTTTTGCACGGGTGGCGGTCTCATCTTGCTGCGATTGGCCACTAAATTAGTACAGTGCTCTTTAGCATTTTTCTTCAGAGACAAAAGGTTGTTGTTATCAAGGAAGAGTGCTAGGAAACGAGCTAACACCAAACGTTGACAGTCAGACTGAAACTATAACAAAACTCAGAAATGTCAGATATATGTAAAGCCAAATATATTACAGTCGAAAAACAAACCTATGAGAATATTTAGTTTAACATACTGATTTCATCTGAAGCGGTGTAGGGTAGTTGTCATCCATGAACATGCAAAGTAAAAGGCCACAATCAAAGCCATTAGATTGCTCGGGTGCTTTCGCATATGACATAGTGAATGTGGTGAATGAGAAAGTTGTTGGGAAGGCAACAACAATTTCATCAGCAAGAACAATGTCAAGCGATTGCATCTACAGAAATTAGAGGAAAAACAATATGCACAATAATGAGATATCGTGATGAAACTGGAAAAAATGGGGATACCTAAGGACCATCTAACAACATGTGTTACGGATTTACCAATTTCTGCACTTGGGTCAATCGCGTTAAATCATCCTTCCTACGAGGTGGTTTGGAGTCCCAAATTTCGCACAACCGTTTTTGAACATGAACTACAGCCAGATACCAATGGTTGCGTAGATCATCGATAGGAATGTAAATCTAATATATGCACGAATATGTCATTAAAAGTATACATAACAAAATAGACATTGTTCACTTCAAACAATTAGGTGTACGGAAAAAATTAACAATGGTAATCATGTCTCACCTTTTCACATATACGAAGATCGTACATGTATGACTCCCACAATTTTGACAGAGATTTCTTCAAAGAATACCGTTTCCCATCTGTACAAGTCAAGACAGTGTACTGCGTAGGCAAATGTGAGGAAATATAGGTTACATGCTCAATCTCATAAAGAATGGACAACTATATACATATAAGCAACGAAATCAACATAAGTATATCGCATAGTTCGTAGGCAAGAACCAGCTAAGGTGTGACTTTTTTGACTTCAATATTATTGTTTTGTACTCAGGAATAAGATTAATAATCTGAAAAACAAAATTGTGCACAACACATGTTAGGTTACCAGAAATTAAAATAATGAACCACATATAATGTATAAAAGTTAAAGGCTATGAGTTCAGAATAAGATTATCAATTAACCTCACTATCAACAAAGCTGGAAGGTTCTAACGTTCTAAAACTTTTTCGGGTTACACGTAAATGCCCAAGATCGACAATAACTTCACTGCAATTTATTAAAAAACAAATATACGAAACTGTTAAACATCCAGTAGCCAACTGCGGATATAACATACCTATAACTGCACAACATTATAAATAGAGGAATATAATATACATAAAGCATGCTTACGATGATGGTAGGTCTTTGGCAAAAATGTAGTTGATCAATTGCTCATCATATGTATTCAGTGGAATTCCTATTTGGAAAGGGCCATATCGATACTTTGTCGACGCAGGAATAGGTCCGACAATGTAAGGTGAAATTTGATAGCGGCTCGGCTTCCGTATTACGGATGATCTTGTATTGATTAATCTTCGCTTGTTACAAGATTGCGACTCTTGTTCGTGAGTATCATCATAGAAGGTATCCTACAAAATATTTGATGGTGAAATGGATTTGTCGTTTATTTGTTAATAAAAAAGGTATTTACATTTAAAAATAAAAAATAAAAGAAGAAACAAGAGTGAACCTCATCTAATAACGTAGGAATGGTAAGGACCGAAGGTACGTGATAGGGATCATCAGTAGGCTGGTCTTCCATGGGTAAATCAGCTGTCTTCCCTTCTTCTAATGTTGTCTCAATATGTGCCTTCATCCAACTTGGGGTGGATTTGGAAATGGTCTATTGATGTTGGGGTAACGATCGGGTGTCATTTGATGAAACCTCAACAGTGGGATGTTGTATTGTAGGAACAGAAAGATGTCGTGGTGGTGGTCGGGTTGGAAAAGGTGAAGGAGGATTTGTAGGCGTGTGATTCTTGGAATTCTCAGGGATGTTTGTATTAGGTAAGTCATTATCTAAGTTCTTGTCCTCCACCGAACTGAATTTCGCATATAGAAAATTTACCTTCGTTCGGATATCATCAAGTTCAGTCTTTAGTGTAGCCTGAATATCTTTCACCACCAGTAGGACATCGTCAATACTTTTTGTGTGCGCATTACTGGCTGTAACCGGTTCTTCATTGGCACGATCAGTTGCTCCATGTGCACCAACATCACATTGACCTTCTGGTTATGCTAGTTGCTTGAAAAAATCTCCAACCGAAATCTGCATCATATTATGATAAAAGATATGTAATTATGCATGCACTTCAATGGAAAAAAGTTCCATATAAAATAGGTAGATAATTTCAGGAATTTAAACCTAGTTACTTCCAACACCTCTTCGGTGTGAAGCCGGATTACGCACTTCTTTATCTTCACGTTTGTCCAACAAACAACGGGTATTAATGCTTTATCCACGATCGGCGGCTCCCATCGTAGTGAGTGGAAGTAAAACAACTACAACAAAGAAACAATGTTAAGACTAAGTTCAATATGACATGATAAAGTGAAATTTCATAATAATAGAGACAAAAATCTTCATCTTTTACCTGAAGAAACAACACACAGCCGGAAATGCAACATTTCTTCATACATGGCCGATTAATCTTAAACTTCTCAATCGCTTCACAAAGTGATGACAAGCACTAACTAGACCAATTTTTCATACCAATTTTTCCAACATCACTTAAAGGAATCAAGTACCTTGTATGAATATAATCGGTAGCTGAAGGAGAGAGGATCATGCCCAACAAAAATAAGCACAAAGTCACCTTGAATTCATCATCAGCCGTGGTCATCTCCTCCAGGCAATGTTCGATGTCTTTCAAGAAGATGCCACGAGATGTCATGGAAAACTTTGATTCCCAAAAATCTTTGTTAGGGACATCTCCGAATATAGCAATCAGATCTCCCTGGTCAGAAATCCCCAAAACTCGAGCAAATATAGAAGAGTTTATCACAAACCTCCTGCCATGGATATGAATTGAACAAGCTTTTGTGTCAAAATTATCAACGAGCCATCGACATATCTTCAGCCGAAGACGTCCACAATTGAGGGCAAGTAGGTTTCCAAAACCCAAGGCACGAATCGCCTGTTTCTGCTCTTCGGATAGTTTATTCACAATCTGACACCACCGAGAAGGCGTACACCTTGTACTGATGGTTTGATCTCCATAGTCCAGACGATTTGTTATGGGTGGGATTTGTTCATCTGTTGGAGGGACGTTGAAGTTGTTGGAGATGTCGTTTTCACAATGGTGAGGTTGCTCCCCTGTCAGATTTGTGGCATCAACTTCAACCACTTCAGGTTCTCCAAATTTTGCCTTCTCTTCTATCGGTAACAAACGCCATGTCTTTCCAATTTCACTGCGTGACTGCAATAATATATCATGACAGAATGTTAGATTGATGGTGTGAATATCAACGAACAATGAATGGTATGAATTGTTGTAAATGTATATGACCTTTGAGTTCCCATTAGCATCTTTCTTTTTGCATTCCAATTTGCTGGATAGATAATAGCAAAATGATTAGTTTACATGGACAAGATAGCAAGTTAAAAAAACTTAAGTAAAGCATATGATAATGTTTACATACAAATAATTAATCCATCCCATGTTTCCAATCTTCGGTTTTGACAAGTTTTTCGTCGGTGTTATTTTATTAGAACCACCATTCTTCTTTTCACGAATTCTTTTTTTCACCATTTTCAATCTGTACATCAATGGTAATAAGTGTTTAGTCAATAACATAGATAAGGAATTCAATTGATATATAAAATCATTATAAAATCCAATTCCTTATCTTAATATATTATACATATCTTCAATGAGATTATAACGTAGACATCTAACAACAAAGAACCACGATAAATTCAATCATGTACAAGGCAATCATAAAAATAGTTCTAGTTTCCCTTTTGTAAGTAACCAGTGCAAATAACATATGTGATCACAAGGGTAGATATGTCGGATGAATATAAATAACAAAATAAATGCAATATTGTAAGAGCATCATAATAAAATAGTTCATGATTACCCACAGAGAAATCAATAATATCTATGAAAGATGCTTTTGTTTGACTGATGAGTGTAACATTATGTTTTTTTTCATGCAAAACATAATAAGACCCATTCTTTCAATGTTATATCTTGTGTGGTGTAATAAAAAGTACCTGCGATCTAAGGTGCTTCTTCTCTCCCAAATTCTTCACAGTTGTCCACGGACTAGGTACCTTCTTCTGCTTAAACTCAAATACCCAGAAGCCAAGGCCGCATTATATCCAAAATATAGCTACCAAAACGTAGCTCAATACAGAAATATAGAATGCACAGGAAAATATAAAGACAAATAAATTGCATTAATGGAATAAATAGACACTCAATACGTAGCGTTGTCTCACAAGTGTACTCTATCGGCACAATTCCGGGTAACAGTAAGTCTGAGTATTCCAGCCGATATACTTTCTGACCAATACAGAATATAGAATAATAAGATAATAAGAAAACTTCAGATTAAAATAACTTACAAAATGCAGCTACGAAAACGGACCTCTGCACATGACAATATAAAGGAGATTTATTAGCACAAATGGAACAAATAGACACTCTGTACGTGGCGATGTCTCACAAGTGTACTCTACCGGCACAATTCCGGGTATGAGTAAGTTTGAGTATTCCAGCCGATATACATTGTCACCAATAGAGAATATAGAATAATAACAAAATAACATAACTTGAGATTAAAATAACTTACAAAATGCAGCTACCAACACATAGCTGTAATAGATAATATACAATGCACATGAAAATATAAAGAAAAATAAAATAGCATAAATGGAACAAATAAACAGTCAGTACGTGGCGTTGTCGCACAAGTGTACTCTACCGGCACAATTCCGGGTATGAGTAAGTCTGAGTATTCCAGCCGATATACTTTCTGACCAATACAGAATATAGAATAATAAGATAATAAGAAAACTTCATATTAAAATAACTTACAAAATGCAGCTACGAAAACGGACCTCTGCACATGACAATATCAAGAAGATTAATTAGCATAAATGGAACAAATAGACACTCAGTACGTGGCGTTGTCTCACAAGTGTACTCTACCGGCACAATTTCGGGTATGAGTAAGTTTGAGTATTCCAGCCGATATACATTGTCACCAATAGAGAATATAGAATAATAACATAATAACATAACTTGAGATTAAAATAACTTACAAACTGCAGCTACTAACACATAGCTGTAACAGATAATATACAATGCACAGGAAAATATAAAGAAAAATAAATAGCATAAATGGAACAAATAGACAATCACTAAGTGGCGTTGTCTCACAAGTGTACTCTACCGGCACAATTCCGGGTATGAGTAAGTCTGAGTATTCCAGCCGATATACTTAGTGACCAATATATAATATAGAATAATACGATAACTTCATAACAAAAGTTAATTGCTGTGCAAACTGTACAAGGCTCATAACTTCATAAGAAGTAAATTGTAGCATTTCTTTTTATTCACAAGCAATTTGACCATAAGAGAAGAAGCATCTACTGCTTTAGTGGGCCCAAAACTGCAATTACATTCCACATTTACATCTATGTTAATTATATTAAGGCGACAGGTGACTACATGAAAGCTATGATGATTAACTGAACTAGACAAAACTATTGTACCAACCATTTAGGTTGGCAACATAAAACTTTAAGTTTCTCTTCAGTTATTTAAGATACTAACATAATTTATTCTGAAAATTGTTGAATAGTGAAGATATCCAACACTAGGAATTACATCCGAATCAAAAGAAGTGCAAATTTTGTTCAAACTAAAATCTTACTTACAATGATAATGATAAAATTGTCCATAGTTGCACCATAAACCAATCAAACAAATTAATGGTTCAACCGCTACAGAAAGACAAATTAATGGTTCAAATTATCCTACTCCAGCTTTCCGAACAAAAAATTTAGAAAAGATAAAGAAAACAAATATTCAATTTACTTGTATCACTAGTATGGTCAGTTTATACTACAATATCTAACAACTCAAAGGTCAACATAGATGTCTTGAAATCTTTTGTTAATTACTTTTAAACTATATAGAAAAATGTCAAATTAATTGTGATTTTAATTAGGTGAACACTGAAGGAATTGGTAGTGTCATAGTAGACACTGATGCTTTAGGATGTTCTAGTGGTTGTGTTTGAATCTTCTCTTATAAACTCTTCCACTGGAAAACCTTTTCCTTACACAAACCTAATTCTGGGTGGGGCTATATACCATCTATATACTATAAATAAAACAGTATATGATGAAAGTGAAAAATTGGAATATTTGTAATTACTCATTGCATTCATCATGTCAACGTCACAAACTCACAATGTAGTTAAAACAAGATTTTGCTTCATTTTCACAGTTCTCTATCATTTTAATACAAATTTCGTATATTTTACTATTTACATTTCAATTGATTATTAATCACATATTTATTAAATCATATTGACAAAACAAATTATCATTTACTATATTGATTGACTAATTTGATTTTAAAGCATAAAGTCAAACAAGACAACTTGTCGTAGTAGCCTGGATTTGGAATGAAGGAAGTTCTACAAACAAATCTGAAATGTACTCAACTCTGAATTAAAAAAATACATTGTTTGTTTTTTCAAAATATAACATCTGAAAACCTGTAATTTCACATGTATGCCATGCCCTTACTCTGTTAATGGTCATATGCATTACATTATTAATAAAATAAATAAGTTAGAAAATTCATTTCCAAAATTTAGAAAAAATTATAATAAAAAACAAAACCTTCACCCCTGTACACTAAATAAAAAAGCATATGACCAATGATATACTTCAAAAACAAAAATTTCAAAATTTAAATAAAAAACTACAAAAAAAGTTAATACATCAACATAAATACACCAGTATACCACACATATCTCTACTTTCTTCTTCATCTGCTACTTCAAGTTTTAAACCACACATACACCACAAATACACCAGTACACCACACCTATCTCTACTTTCTTCTTCGTCTGCTACTTCAAGTTCAAAACCACACCCACACTTCACAAACTTCAACCACACTCAGACAACAACACCACCACCACCACCACACACACACATACACACATAATCACACACAAACTCTAAACGAATTATTTGGGGTGTGGGGATTTTTATTTCAGTGAATTATTTGGGGTTTGGGGATTTTGATTTGGGGGAGGTGGTGTTGTGTCTCGATTCGGTGTGCTGTGCGTGTAGGTGTTGTGGGTTGATGGGGTTCAGTTGGGTTTTGGGTTTGCTTTAGGGTTCCGACCTATTTCTTTTTGTTAACACAAATCAAAATAAACAAATTATATGGAACCCTAATTTAAATAACAATAAATTACCTTCCAATTTAAGCACCAATTAGAGGATTGAGACACACCCCTGTCCAGCCAACTCGTTCAACGCCTGGGACCAACCAACAATTCCTTCAACGTCGGAGACTTGGCCAACACCATGTGCACACTAACAGAGTCGGGAGAGTGAGAGAGGCAGGATAGATATGTGGATGGAGAATGGAGAATGGAGAATCAGGGGAGAGAGGCACAGTGAGAGAAGTGGTAGAGTGAGAGACGCTGGATAGAAAAGGGGATGGAGAATGGAATGAGAGGAGAGAGGAGAGAGGTAGTGTTTTATATTTGGGTAAGAAACCGGTATAATAGGTAGATGGTGAAAAATATATTATCATTTCATATTTAAAAATGTTGAAATTATTTAAAACAGGTGTTGTACGGTACGAAGCAATTGTACAATTCGTACCGTAGCAAGACCCATAATACTTTAGCTTTGATTTGAAAAGAACTTTCTAACGAAATACCTAGTAATATATTCCAATAGGAATACGTGATAAACAATTTAATAAAAAAAGTAATGATATTAGTCAAGGACAAAATAATACTATTATAAAACTCCTCCTAAAAACTATTGAAAGAATTAATACACTTGAAACAGAAATCAAGAATAGTTTTAAACAAAATATAAATAAACTAGAAAATTTAATAAAAATAGTTAGTGATTTAGAACACAAAACATTAACATCTGCACCAAATAAATCAAGAGTTGATATTCAGGATATTTTAGGACCTAAGTTAATATTTAAAAATGAAATTGGTAAGAAAGAAAATCAAACAATAGATAAAGTTAAGAATCTGTTATACTTTATCGATGAAAAGGAAAAAACAAGTCTATCCATCAAATGACGTTTTCATCCTAATTCATGTGTAGCTTTTTTCATATATTTTTTCATGTTATTATGAAACTTGTCTAGGCACTCAAATTACATGAAAGTAACTAGGAATTAACTTTGGAAAACAATAATAACAAATAAACACTTGCCACCCTCTAAAAAACAAAATAATCCTTCACAAGAATACTTAAGGTAAATTATCACATATAAATCCAATCACACAAGACTTGACAATATGACAAGACCACAAGAGCAATGAAGAATATATGTACGTCCAACAAGTCTACTTAAGTACAAAATTACATCTAATACCACACATAGGCAAGCTTTCCAGGTTTACCAACTTCTCTACAAGTCTTGCTGTGTAAGCTCACCAAAATTTTCCATATCTCTACATGCTAGTTTACATATGAGCAGCTCAATACTATTTCACAGATGAGCAGCACATCAATTGTGCCCAGATTGGTCTCCCCTTGACTTTTCTCTTCTCTCTCTTAATATCTGCTGGATACCTTGCCGGTGAATTCCCTTCTTTCCCCATCTCTCTCTTGGTGTCTTCAGGACCCAGAATTGAGCCCACTGTTGTTACCGCAGCACCATTATCCTTCGACACTGTTTCATCTTCCCGAATTACATGAGCTTGATTCTCCTTTGGGTTTGGCGACTTGGGTCTCGCACCATGCTTAGCCTCACCCAACAGATTCTTCAAAGGAGTGTGTTTCCCAGTACTCCAGTTTGTTACCTTGGCAATAATCTCTTCGTTCTTCTTTCTCCCTTCGGACTCATTCACAACATGAGTTAGAGAAGGGAACCAACCAGCTTGTGAAGATGCAGCATTTTGCTGCTGTGAGTTCTGTATTGTCTGGGTTTGAGGAGCAGCAGCTTTATGGTTAACCTCACCTCCTGGTTCAACCAGTGTCATGAAAGATGGAGCCTCAAAAACATCTGAGTTACTAGATTGTTGTCCCTCTGTTGCACCTTTTGCTTTCACCTTGGATTTCTCCGTCTCTGCTGAAGCTAGGTAATCAGTTGATAAAGTTTCAGCATCAACAACTGGTGTATCTGATTGGGTTGAAAGCACTGTTCCATTCATGAAAATAACCAATAAGACCAGGAAGCATGGTAGTCTAATTGTAAGTATCACATTAAAATTTCAGGCATAACGAATAGCAGCCCAACAATGCAGGAATGAATTCTTAAACATGTGAATTAGACATTTCCAAATGTTAAGCAATCTACCATTGATACATTATGGAGTTCACCGGTCATAAACAAATAAAAAGAGAAAGGAACAGAAAAGCAGACAAATTATAAATGATTTAAGGAGTTAGGACCATCCAAGTTAGAGACCTCTAAAGAATAATACAAATGAATATAGTTTCTACATGTCTGTATACATTTATCATATCAACTTATAGCAAGTAAAGCATGATTTTTCATGTTTTGTGTACCAATTGATCTTTTCCAACCCAGACATGGCAGCAATTTGGAGGTCAACAAAATCAGACTAAAAGAAAATTTGTTACCCAACCATGTGCTGAGTATCAAAACATTTACTATTTACGAATTTTCATCAAGAGAGGCATAAATGTACCTGAAATGGAACCCCAATTGCCTTCCAAACTATCAGTTTGGCTCAATGAGTCAACTGAAACATCAACCCGGGATGCTCCAAGCTGATGTTTAACAAAGTTATTGTCAATGTTTTCTCCTTGCAGTGACAAATTAGTGACAGAATCTCCCCTACCAAACTCCTCAGTATAGTTATCATCAACAGCAACAGAACTTTGTATGGAAGATTTAGTACCAAAAGGAGAAGCTAGAGGAACTTTCGTTGCTTGGTCCTCTGAGGTTCTCTTTGATAACTCAACACTTCGGTCAATTTCAGCAACCAACTTTTCCCGTGATTTGTCATTTCCACTGATCTCGAGTTGCACTGTGCCATCTTGAGTTTCTGAAACTGTATCAAAATTTCCGAACTTAGTTTCTGATAACTTCATTACAGTCATATCCAGTACATCATCAGCAACAACTTCAAGTTTATGAAGACTGGTAGCATATTCAGAAGCTGGTTTTGTCTTCAGCGAAAGTTTTTCCTCTGCAGATTCCTCCCCCCTTTCAACTCCCACTACAGCAGAGGTTTCAATTTTACTCTTTTCATGATCACCAGCATCATCACTTTCATGTACATTAGTTGTTGGATTGACTAGGATTTCAGGGCGATAAGTAGCTGATTCAGAAATCATTGCTCTGCTATTGTCATTATTTTCCTCTTCCACTCTTTTGTTCTCATCATTTCCAGCTCCATCATTTGTTTCACTTGTAGCTTTCTTGTGATTACCAGTATCATTCAGGCCAACAGCATTCGCATCCTCAGGAGCAGTCATAGGATTCACATCATTGAAGACATTCAAAGCAGTTTCAGCAAAATCCTTATGCATTGAATCATCAAAAACATAAGAAGGTGGTGATTTTCCCACAGAGTCGACTGGAAGGCTTTCTTCCATCGCAATTAAAACAGAAGCCACAGGGGTTCCAAATTCATCTGACTTTTCACTGCAGGTCAGCTTGATCTGAGGCTCGTCACTTTCCCCTTCAGTAGATTGCTTTTCAACCGTAGGAATGCTTTCAGAAACATTCAAATCTGATGCAGAGACCTTGGGAACAGGATATTCACCATCATCTTTCTTATCTTCAATTATTTCCAATGAATCTGTGTCTATAGAATTGTTTAATTTCACTCCTTTATGATCCTTAAAACCTTCAAGCTTGTTCTCAGCATGGTCTACCACAGGAATATCAGCAGACACAGAAAGCTCATGCACATTGTCATTCCCTTCTCCCTTTCCACAGTAACCCTCGATTGAGTTGACAGAACTAGCAAAGTCTTGTTCTTGTTTAGCATTCACATTCATCTGAATGGTATCTATAACATTCATATGTTCAAAAGATTCAATTCCAGTAAGATCCCCTGAGGACATCTTAGCAGCTATTGCATCACCGTTATCTTCCTTTGATAAAACAACTCCATCAGCTGAAAATGGATGTGAAGTCATGTCCTGTATCTCTTGAGACTTGGAATCTGTCTCGGATGGCTGGTCTGCATATTCATTGGGTAAGATTATATCTGTAACCCCATCTGCATTAACTTTACCATTTCCATTTGCATCAGTCAATTGCTCAGCATATGCCATCGAGCCTTCTGCCACATCAGCACTAGCATTGATCATTATATTCCCTTGTGACTCACTATTTGATGTTGCAGGTTTGATCACGTGCAATGCAAGTGCCAACTCATTTCTGTCATCACTAAAAGTGGTAGCAGGTTCTTCAGTGGAGCTTGAGACATGAATTTGTGTCTCCAGATTACTCCCTGAATAATCTGTCGTATTTTCATGTACTTCAGGATTTGGCATTGGGCTGCTATCAGTTGAAATTGCATTACTAGGCGGTTCAATAATATCTGCACAGTTATATAAAATATATATAATCACTCTAAAATATCACATTATGTAAGAAAAATGAAATTGAACTTGTTAAAAACTCAAAAATTTTAATAGAAGTCATCAAATGTAGAAAATGATATTCTGCTTCACACGCGGCAGTTTGCAGTTTCTTAAAGTAATTTGATACACTTCACATAAGAAGAGTAATACTTTGTCATTCGTTAAACAAGTCATGGCCAGCGTCAAATTTAATAATTATATATACAAAATTGAGTAAGCTACTTTAATAGGGGGATCTCATTCATGTTATGTCATTTTCTCATTTTAAGTGTTTTGATCTCTTACCTTATATGACAAGGATTTCCCATTCAATATTCCATATGCCAAATAACTTATAACAGAAAAAGAAAGTTAAATCCTAATTCCTAGCCTTAGGGGCAATCACTGTTGAAAGAGTAACTGGAAGTCTGAGCCTCTTGAAAACATGAAATCAACTCTTAGCAAAAGAAAAATGAGTAAAATAGCAAGATGAACAGATGAAGCAAGAACTAAAAAACTTTCTATCAACTCGCCAAAGTGAACATAAGGTTGGTTCTTTGCAATCTGTAATGAGGTGTCATGGAATGACTTGACAGAATACTCCCATAACATATTGGAAATTTACTGGAACTGGAGATGCAGAAAAATAAATAATGATGCCATAATGGGAGGCATTGCACCCTGTTTTAGTAAGTTGACAACAGATTTGTTGGACTACTGCATGGTAACATCTTCCGGTAAAAAGATTGAGGCACTGCAATTGTTTCTCATGAACAGTTTCTTTGGTCCAATCACTCAGGAGCTAATCAACTTGATTAGGTCAAGAAACTACACATGTATATAGAATAATAGAAAAATTAAGAAGAAAATAAAATACTATAGTACCTTCTTCAAAGGTATGAAATTTCTATCGAAAAAAGAAGATTGGTGAATTTATCTCTCAAATTTGACTATGGATTATACAAGATCACTCAAAACAACATTTATTTTCTCTTGTTTACCAAATAGAAAGTTCTTTATTTCTTCCTTTGTTTAATTTGCAATTCCTATTTTATTAGGGTTTAGTTCAGTTGTTATGTCTGAAGGACAATCACCCTGGAAGTGATTAAGTGTACAGCCAACCCCCTTTGAAGCAGTTAATTTATTTATCTTCCATTCAATTTGTTGATATTACAGCATTGTGTCCAAATTTGATGACCAAACCAGAAACTGGTTCTTCCACAAATGCAACTTCAAATTACAAAAGCTATCAAGAACAAATGCAGACGAATTCACTTCATAAATAACATGTAGTTAAAAAATATCTGTAAAAGGCTCATTTCCATGTCTTCATAAGGTTGAGTATTCTCTCAACAGGATGGATACATGAAACTGATAAATATATTATCTACTATAGTAACTAGATCCCATACAAAACAGTTAATGCAAAAAAAATATAAATCCTGTCTTTATGAAAGTTACATTTGTCTGAATATTACAGGGCCGTATACTATCTTTTTCCATTGACCATACAGCCACAAAATAAAAATATAAATAATATCAGTATTCGCTATAAATCAAAGAGCATATTACACTGAATCTGCTAAAGGTAATTATAAAATCTTGATTGTTAATGAGAAATTAACAGCCCAATATACATGAAATGTGGATGTAAATTTTATCTATTAATCTAGTTTTATCCCATTTATTGTACAGCTGGGCTCTTATTCCTTTGTTCTCCATTCCACTCTACATTATAGCCACATTTCAGTTAATAGAATTCTCAACTTTTCTACTCTTAATTTTATCCATGTCCTTTATAGTCTTTGGCTCCTCCTTCGGATGCCTGTACAGCCAATGGGGTGCTTGTCACTAGAGGACTAATCTCTATGCCACTATAAAAAATTCTTCAATTCACAAGATGTAATAGTATTTATCTATTTTTTCTTATGTCAAAACTAACTTTTTCCCAGTCTAGTGTATCTTATATAATGAACTTTTTTATGATTTGTTTCCTCTAGAAGTCTCCACTCATCAAGTTAGACATCTGCACATCATGTAATCAAAATTTTCCCAATCCCATCTGTGTGCACAAGAGAATTTGTTCATCTTGAAAAATCACCGTACTCACTTATGATGCAAGAAAGTGATACCCCTCACCCACCTCGAAAACAAACAAATATATAGAAAAAATATATATGCATTATTAGTATAGCAAACCAGGGTCTAGTAATTCTAAATCTTTGCAAAATACAATAACGTAATTAAGTAATGCCAAAAGGACCTCTTACCAGCACATCCACAAATGGCAATTACACTTTCTTAAAGAGAAAGAAAATAATCTTCCTTTGATCTTCTTGATACTTGAGAAAATTTTGCATGGTAAATGAATGGCAGAGAAAACCAATTACAAACCAAATTACAAAGCATAAACTTTAAGTACAAAATGCAAACATATAGCTGCATTTAAGTTTGTAACGCATAAACCAAAAATATATTAGGAAATTCTTAAGCGACTGTTATAGGGGCTTATGACCTATTTTCTCCTACATAACATGATATAGTAAGATCATCAAGACGTCCCAGTGTTAACGCTACAATTAATGGTATCAATGTATCCTGTTAAATTTGCGCTCCGTCACGGTTTAATCAACTTAAGGTCTGCCAACTCATCACTTATACTCTAACAAAATCAATTATAGCTGATTATAAGAATTACGAAGCTCCGTTACATTAACTATAAAATACCTGTTAACATTAAAAATGGCTTAACGGATCAAGTAAATTCAATAAAATATTAACTTAAAAACATAACATAGAGCTAATATCAATAGATTATCTAGTCCCTTCAAAATCTTACCAGCAACTGCATTGTCCTTAAAGGAATAGAACATAGTGAGATGCCTCGCTGTGATTTTGTCAACTTTACTGTCTGCTGGTGTAGCATCTTCCAAACGTTGTTCATTCGCTGGAATGAATCCACTAGTATCAGTAAATTCAGTCACGGCATCTGAAAAGAATTCATCTTCCGATTTATTTGATCTTTGACCACTTTTGCCATCACAACGCTTCTCAGTAACAAATTTCTCTGCAGGTTTCGGACCTTTCACAGCCGAATTCAGCAACAGAAACACAGTATAATAACATTAATTCACTTATAAACGACTAGCATAACTATACAAAATTCCCTGGAATGTTTTTTCTTCTAAACAATTAAGTATAGAACAAGAAATAATTTTATGGTGGAAAAATAAGAGCGCTGACTTGGGGTTTTGAGATCTTCATCAGAAAGGTGATCTTCATCAGAATTAGCGGCAGAGTCCTCCTGAGAAGCAAGCAGCTTGTAACCCTCAACGGTCCCACAGATCTTCTTGTGTGCGCGTCTGTGTCTGGCACTTGGATGCGGGTTTGGAAAGGGCCATCCACATTTGTTACACAAATGAACTCCATGACTTTCGTGCCCTGCAAAAAAAAAAAAAAAAAATTCTGAAATTTCAGACAATGAAAATATACATCACATAAAAACCCATTAAACAAATAAACAAACCGACCTGAAGAAGAATGCATATTTCTGTGATGTTGGTGGGTTGGTGGGTCGGTTATCGAATGGAGAAAAAGAGTGTTGAAACTTGAAAGCAAGGGTTTAGTTGGAGAGAATTGAAAAGGGTTTTGATTTTATTGGTTTGTTTTGTTTACTAGACTATATATAGACTGACTTGAGAATTGAGATTTTATCATTTTTATGTGGGTCGGGAAGTTGTACGGTCTTTTAAGTCGTAATGAAGAATGATAACGGCTTATCCAGTACCCCATGTGCGCAGGTTAATAATCGTACGCTTTTTTATTTATACAATTGTTTTGCAAATCCATACCACTTTTTTTTCCTTTAATATACTAATAAATGTGTACCTGCAATTCCGTACCATTTTATTTTTAAATTCTCTCTTTCGGGCAATTTTTAAAAAATAAGGGTAAAAATTTGAATGAGTTGCTTCCTTTGTAAACATCCCAAGTCTCCAATATAAAATTGTGGGTTTGACTTTTTCGTTATTTAAAATTTTTTTAATTTATGTAATAGTAAAATATTTTTAAAAAAAATATAGATTCAGAATTGTTATAATAAAAAAACAAAAAAGTAGATGATAAATCTTTGAATAAAGAAAATTGAGAGTTTAAAATTTAGGAGGATTACAATTTTTTTTTAATCTAAAATTGTACTGATCTAAAATCTCATATGGTGATAAATTTATAATTATTACCTTATTAAGATTGAAATTTCTATGTTCTGAAATCCAGAGGTCATTTTTTCTATAATAAATTATTATTCTTTCTTTACATATATCAATATATAATTATAGTTAATCTTTTTTAACCTATAATTATAGTTAAATATTAAAAATAGAAAAGTAATCTTTTTCCCTCTATATATATATATATATATATATATAATACTACAGAGATACCGTCTCATTTTTGGATTGATGTCCTTTTATTGACCCTAACTTGTTTTATCTAATACAATACGACACTAATTAAAAGTGTAAAAAGCAAGACAAAAATGGAAAATGATCCTCTAGAGTAGGGATATACAAACCAATCATACATCCCAAAAATAATTTTTATTTTAAGCGGTGCTATTGGCACACCCCCTACTGATCTATTTAGGCCTCACTTTTTAAAATTTTGATTTAATTAAATAAAATTATATGTTTTTATTAAATTTTTTGGTTTATTTCCAAAACTACCAATTTTACTTATTTTCAAACTTAATACATATAATTTATGATCTATTTATCTCTTATCTCTATATCTGTATACATCTCTCTCACCTTCATTGATTTATTTATTTTTTTCTTCTTATTTCTTTTTTTTTTAGTTTTTTTTAGTTTTTTTTCTTCTTATTTCATGATAGAAACGAAAAAATAAAAAATAACAGGGTATTTCAACACAACGACAGCTTGATATCATTCTAAAGAAAAAATAAATTTCAAACTTATTTCCAGAGAATGAATTGTTTCCAGATGCTTACTATCATCGTCAGACAATTCTTGTTTTATGTCATTCTCAGATAATTCTTCAAATGTTTGATATCGTTCTTAAACAATTCTTCCATATTCTTGATACCGTTCTCAAACTCTTTCATAATATTTTAGATGTATGTAAGAAGCAAATTTTAGGGTTTAAGAATTAAATTTTTTTTTTGAAGAAGAAACAGATTATTGGGTTTTTTTTTTTGGAAAAGGAATATGAAATTTTAATAGATTTACTTTGTAGAAGATTTCTTTCCTAAATTATGTCTCTTTAAGTAATTTTGATAAAGGAAAAAAAATGAATATTCTATAATTTAAAAAGTGAGGCATGAATAGATCAGTAGGGGGTGTGCCAATAGCACTACTCTTTATTTTTGCTTTTTTTGACATGGAAAGTAAATAACATTCACTTTATTTTTGCTGGACAATCATTAGCCTCTTCAAACCATTTTACAATCATTAGATTCCGATCTCCATTCTCCATTTTGGAGTTTGTTTTTTTTTCTTTCAAGAATTCTTTTTTGGAAGTTGGAACAATATCTTCTCCATAGTGACATAGAATTTCTAATTTTTTTCTTAATAATTTTTATTGATTTTTTTTGACAATTTTTCTCTAGTAGACATATAATTTAGAATATTTATAACATACTAATACATATCACTACACTTTTGTTATGTGTATTCTTATAATTGCAGTTATATTGCTTATATGGTAAAAGTGTGGTGATATGTATTTTTTCACAGTAAAACCTCGATAAATGAATGTTCGATAAATTAATAACCCTGTTTAAATAATAAAATCTTCCGGTCCTAGCTCGGACCTGTGTATTCAATTAATAACCCAGCTAAATGCATAAGATAATAATTTTTTTTGAAGTCCTTTTAGGTCCCAATGAATATATAAATTAATAATTTATTAAATACATAAAAATATAACACTTAAAAATTCATAATACATATCAATAAACTTTTAACTAAACAATTTCCTTTACAAAAAAAAAAAACTTAACAACTTCTATTTTCTCAATTCAAATCATTATTAAAATATGCATCTAAAGTTGTTTGTCTTTTCTTTGTACTGAAACCGAACTCAATCTGATCCTTCATTTTTTTACAAATCATACACCATATCGGTATTTTTTTTTCATTTTGTAGTAAAAAGTTATTTAATATCACTATTACTTGAAATGCCTCTTTTAAAGAAACGCTTTCGTAAAAAACAATGTTGTCATGTGGATCATGATCATTAGTAGGCGTATTCATTACCCCTTGAATAGTTTCTTCATCAGTAGGCGATTCCATCACTATATCATTTTCACTAGGATAATTCAAAAGATGATCAACATCCATCACATTTCTATAGTGTAGACTATAAATGACTTCACGTAATCCAATGATGCTTTCA
Organism: Dipteronia sinensis; assembly: GCA_033220585.1. Classification (NCBI taxonomy): domain Eukaryota; kingdom Viridiplantae; phylum Streptophyta; class Magnoliopsida; order Sapindales; family Sapindaceae; genus Dipteronia; species Dipteronia sinensis. The sequence continues at coordinate 29,527,475 of CM065641.1, read as the reverse complement.
TCTTCACCAACTTGTGGTTCAAAAGCCATATCAGTGGCATATCTTCATCTGAATGGATCTTGCAATGTCGAAAACAATTTGCAATGGTTATTGTCTTATATCAATGTTCGAAGCCGCATTAATAAATTTCATAGTATTCAATATGTTAATTTTTTTAGGATTTGATGCTCTTATCTCGTTGCCCTCCAAGATGATAGAGTAGAAACGACGTCGATAATGAATTTTTATTGCTCAATGAAATCCTAGCATCGCATGGTTGAATCTTTGATGTTGTATTAGGAGGCAAGAAAAATAGTTCAACATTTGTCAAACATTCGATAACCTTTAATATGTAAGTATTTATTAACTTCTATATACTTATGTATCTTGGTCGAAAATATGAATAATACATGTACAAGTAAAAACATAAAACGTAAAAGAAAAGGTAGTAAAAAACTCATATTTAAATTAATAAATATTCATTTATCTATGAATTAATAAATTATTCATTTATCGATAAATAAATAACCCCTTTAAAATAATAATTTTCCTCAGTCCCAACAATATTATTTTATAGGGGTTTTACTATGGTATGCTATAAATACCTGAATTGTGTGCCTATAAGAGAAAAGTTGTTTTTCTTTTTTGTTGTCGTTATGATGGTAAAGAAGAAGAAAACGATATGGAGGAGATAGTTTTTTTAAGTTATTTTGGTTTGAGTGGTCAAGAAGAAGATGAAGGATTTTTTAAATTTTTAATTGAACAAATTGCACTAAACTTTCCTAGGTTAGTTCTCTTGCACCCAGAAACAACTTTAACATAAATTGACACTCACATCCCCTACCGTTAGTTAAACTTGGTCAAACTTAACTGTTGATCAAGTTTGACTGTTAAAGATAACGGTATTTTTGAACTTTCGAACATTTTAAAAAAAGTAAAAATTAAACAAAAAATGTTAAATTACAACTTAATTGAAAAATAACAGAAAATAAATATTTAAAAACAAAAAAACAAAAATGATCTCCACCATCCATCTATTTATAAAAAAAGTTAAAAAAAAAATCAAAGAAATAGAATTCAAAGAATTTTTAAAAAATTGATCTACACGTGGAGATCAAATTATTAAAAATAATTAAAAAAGAATTTTTTTTATAGATTGAGATCCGATCAAAGTCCACAAAAAAATCACAAATCAATCCCAAAAACAAAATCCATAAATCGCATCCAACAATTCATATCTTCTTCTTCAATCAATTCTAAAAATGACCAAAATAATCTGGCAAAAAAAAATCCAAATAATATGATTTAATGTATTTATATAATATGGTGATTAATTAAATTTATAAATTAGATTATATATATATACACATAAAATTTCAAGTCAGTATACACTGATATAACTTCATCAGTGCGTTGGATGTGGACCATCAGATTTACATACTTTGACTCAAAGTGTATGCACTTGTCAAAACTTCTCCATAATCACTGGTTCACATGTAATGCACTAAGAAGAAAAGGACTGTATAAATAAATAAATATATATATACCGTTGGAAAGATCTTGTTCAGATCTTCAACATGACATCGATATTATATACATATCTAATTTACTTATTAATTATACATTTAAATAATGTTAAACTTTTATATTAACTTAATATTTCAATAAAACTTGCCCAATATAGCTCGATAGTGTAGGGCGTTCATTCAGCTTGGCAATATCTAAGGTTCAGGTTGCCACACCAACGGTGTATCTCAAAAGAAAAACTTAATTTTTCAATAATTATTTGGAGGAAAGAGTTATACTTTTTATGCGAAAATTCAATAATATAATAAAAGCAATAACATTAAAATTCAGTACAATTATTTTATTTTATTTTTTGATATTATGAGAGTAATTATTTAAAAATAATACGTTTTTGCCAAAAAAATTAATTAATGTTGTATAAATAAGTGTTTTAGAATATTCTTTAAAGATGCTCTTTACACCAATTTGGTATGGAATATATTGGAGTCAAAAAAAATTAGTGTAAGCATAATCCATAAAGATGCTCTATAACACCAAAATGGTGAGGAAGCTTACATGTGTATCTTTGCCTTAGCTAGAAACAAGTGTGGTTACATGAACAAGTTTGGGCAATGGTTGGATTCGAGATGGGTTTAGGATGCATCTTTGAGGAGACCCCTCTTTAATTGGGAGCATGATCAATGGAGATGTTTTTGCGTTGTTCTTAAGAACACTGGTTAGGCGAACATCCAAGATGCTATTGCTTGGAATTTTAGGCCGGACGGTCAATTCACTGTCAGGTCTTTTCAAAGGTGTTTGGAGGACATTAGGGTTAAGGAATTCTATAATGAGGATAATATTTGGCAACGGATTTGCCCTTCGAAAGTTGAGATCTTCACTTGGCATCTTATAAAAGGGAGAATTATGGATAAAAAGGTCATGCATAGGTTCGGTTTTGACCCTTCTCAAAGTTTGAATTGCAAGCTCTGTAATGAAGTTCCATATGTGATTGGTCATCTTTTTCTTCACTATCCATGGACATGGGAATTATGGTATAGTTGTATGTTGTGGTGGGATGTTAAGGTTTGTGCAACAAAGACCTTGATATAGTGGTTTCAAGGATGGTCCTCTCTTAGTCCAGCAACAAGGTTCAAGAGAGCTTGAAATTCTCTCTTCTTCGCTATTATGTAGATGGTGTGGGAGGTGAGAAATGAGATTACTTTCAATAAGAAAATGGTGGGGATGGCTCAGAGTATCGATATGGTGAAATTTTTGGTGGCTTGGTGATTTAAGCATCACGGTTCTGACACCTCAGATTCCATTACTTCGCTACTTCTTAATATAAATGAGGACTATTCTAAAGTGAAGGTGGAGAAGAGTATTAGAGTGGCTGTTTGGTCTCCTCCCTTAGTTGGCACCTGAAAGTTTAACGTTGATGGTTCTGCGAGGGGATCTTCGGGCATGGCCGGTATTGGAGATGTCCTGAGAGATATCAACGGTAAGGTTATGTGCCTTTTCTCTTTGTGTATTGGTTTTTAGGACTCCAATTCGGCTGAGATCAAGGTAATCCATAAGGTGTGTGAGCTTTGTGTGTCAAATGAAGCATTGATTGACAGAGACATTTCAGTTATCTTCAATCGTTGCGCATCCAACTTCTTTGTGGACATGTTGGTGAAAAATGGTTCCAGTTCTAATGGAGATATTACAGTTTGGGGTGACAGTTAACTTTAGTGTGGTTGTAAGTGGTATTCTGGTTTGGTTTCTGTTTGTGATCAAGCATCAGGTCCGATGCTTTTGTTTTCTATTTTGGTGTTGTGCTCATTTGTTGTGTTTTGCTTCAGGTTTACTTGTTTGGTTTTGGTTTCTGTTTGGATAGCTCCATATCTGTTGCATGTTTTGGCTCTCTTCTGTGTTGGGTCTGTTTGTTTTTGGTTGGTGGTTGCCTTTTATTTTTTTGTAGTGGGTATTCTGTTGTGCCTCATCTTTTATGCTCGTGTCTCGGTGTTAGGCTCGAATAGGGTCTTTTTGGCTAGTTTGTCTTGGGTGTTGTTGTGCTTGGTTTTTTAGGCTCGTCTTTTTTGTTTTTTTTTTGTTTTGGCTACATGTCCTGTTTCTTTTGCCTTTTGGCTCTTTAATAAATGTTTAGTTGTTCAAAAAAAAAATTGGTGGAGCACATTTGAGATGCTTTTATAGCGGAGCCTACTTTGGGGTCGTGAGGTTCTAGAGCTTGGTTTCTGGTGGAGAATCGGGAATGGTTAATTTTTCACATAATTTTTTATCCACCTACCATTATTTCTTATTATTAACTTCAACCATCATTTAAAAAATATATAATTTACATTTAATTTTTGGAAAGTGAATCCACTATCTATAAGTGATTGCATAGTCTATAAGTGATTGCACAGTCCTTAAGTGATTACACGTTCAGATAGTTTAATGGATGAATTTCAACTGATACTCCCACTTTCTATTCTCTATTTCACTTTCTTCCTATGTCAACTTAAGTGATGTCCCAGATTTCCCTATGATCATAAAATTCATATTAATATTTCGGTATCTTTTCAAATAAATTTCACTGATTAAATTTATGAAATGGCTCTTTCTATTAACATACAAAAAACATCGATAAGAAGAGAAAATGTGAAAGGGAGAGAAAATGATAATTGGGAAGTGATCTTGCCAAAATTGTAATATATTTTGGCCTTCATATCCATGCATTTTGTCTCATTTTCGAGCGTATTTATGTGTCTCATAAACTCTTTTATAGTGATTACAGGCATTTGATGTGATTCAGGTGTTGGAGATAGAAAGCGGGATGTTCGTGCACGAAACGAGTTAAAACGAGCAAATGTTATATTCCCTATTGATGGTGTTTAAGCTTAGAGTAAAGTTTAGGAGGCAAAAATTAGCAAACAGTGAGATTTGGAGGCAGAAGGGCTGAAATTGTAAAAAGCTCATGCAGATCATCCAATTTCGGAGGGTCATATCTCTCTCTTCATATCAAAACATATTTCGATCCACATATATTCAGAAATCTCCTAAAGTTTAGTTTCTAGCAGTTTTTACGGATTGCGATTCTGAGTATTCTAGAGGGAGTTATGCTCATTTTAGTAACTGATGTGCTCCTAGTGCGTGAGTCCTTACCTGCGCACCACCCGTGCACTGGGCTGACAGGATCAGCCCAAGGACGGTTTTTAGGCTATTTTTAGAAGGGCAATGTTATCCTTTCATGCCCAAATCGTACCCTAGCCTCCCAAACCTATAAATACACCATTTTATTCACAAGACCCATGAACTCATCATCAAAAATAACCTAGACACCAAATCCGCTCAACACTTCAACTTTTTCACCAAATCAAAAGAGAGAGAAGCTTTCAAAGGCATCCATGGAGGTTTTCCTCCATGGATTGCCTTACCACAACCACCTTCTACCATCATCCACCCATCCTTGGAGGAGATTTCAAGAGGAAAGAGCCATTCTTTCTTGTCTATAAGGAGAAGGAACTTCAATGGAGCTTGGAGATCTGAGATGACAATTGGGTCTTTTTTTTTTTTACTTTTCTTTTGTGTTTTTTTCTTTGATGTGTATCCTCATTAGGAATAATTTGTAAACCTAATAATAGTTCCATTTATTTGATTGACTTGTATTTGATTTCTTCAAGTATTGTCCCACTCAATTGCTTTATAACTTGACACTTGACTTGTATTAAGTACGTATACCAACTCTTGGTGCATGTTCAAGGATAGCTCTTGTCTTTCCATTCATGTTCATATAGGGTAGAAATTGGTGTGTGTTTATGATTGGGATTAGGTGTAGATTAATGTAATTTAGAAGTAGTTTAATTAAGCATCTCATGATTGCTCGTATGTCGATGGATTATTCAAAATGCATGTTTGGATTGATATGAGTACTTTTCATTGTTTGGATAGAATTCATGAGGAGCACATACCATGCCTTTGTGGGTTTCGGTTCTATAACCTTCACGCTTTTTGCTACTCTTGATCATTGTTCACACGATATACCCTCGGTGAGTGGTGGTCGAGGGTCCATTTTTCTGCTTAATGCTACCATTCGTTGGTGCTTACACGTGACAGGTGAGCAGGGATTGATGGTTGATCTTTTAATATCAGTGCTTAAACACGATCCTTGGTAGTTGCTCATGCTATACACCCTCGGTGAGTAGCAATAGAAGACTAGCCGACTCTCCCCATTTCCATATCTGGAGGTCGTATTAAAGGCTAGGTTGAGCCCATGCTCGGAGTGTCGTTGCGGTTAGTTATTATGGGTGGCACGAATGTTGTGGTGGTCATGAGTACCTTTTATTTTCATTTTCTTGCATCTTTCCTATCCATCTTATTTTCGTAACTTAGGGTGCTTGCCTTTAGGAGTAGATTAATGTAATTAGAAGTAGCTTAATTTAAAAAGGCAAGCACCCGGTTATATTTATCATTTTATTCACCATTCTCATCCCTCCACATTCTCTTATTTTCCTTATCTCTGTTTTCATACTGTTTGTTACACACACAACATGCTACACTTCACATACACCACTCTTACCTTTGCCATGTTCTTATTTACATTGCTTTCAATAATCACTAAAACGTGAGACGATTGACTGATGACACCTCCCTATGGACGATACCCTCGCTTGCCGTTTTACTAGTTTTAAAACTTTAGAGCACATTGCTAGGACTTCTTATAAATATCTTTTTGAATCGCAATTTGGTAACAACACAAAAAGTGAGTTCATGAAGTGAGAAAGAGAGATATTATTTAAATAGATAAAAAGATGGGGGTAATTAAACCCGCACGCTCTTATGCGTCCGCCCGTATGCACGCTCTTGTTTGAAATAAAAGGAAAGGATCTCACAAAGCTTTATGGGTGGGTAGGTGCGCGACTGTGCATACGGGCAAGCAAGTAAGAGGGTGGGTATGTAGGAATGTAGGTAGATGAATGCATAAAATCTAAATGAAAACACTAATTACCATAGATAAGAAGAAACATTCATAAAGAAAATGAACATGTGGGTGGGCGTGTAGTGCATGTGCGGGCTGGCATACGGTCAATGAGGCTTACGCATGGTCATACAAGTTTCTTTGGGTCGGGTTTTAGAATTAACTGGAACTTATTCAGGTTTTAGAATTTGAATACAATTTAATACATGTTTCTTTGGACTTGGACTAAACCGTTTAATACCCAATACAATTAACTTGAACCGTTTTGCATTGGGCCATGATATGTTTATTTTTTTCTTAACGAGCATTGGGTAGTGGTGGCAATATAGGAGGCCCGACCTGGCCTAGCCCTACTTGTGGCTTGCCGAGCCTTCTAACAGGTCGTGCCACAGAGGCCTGCCATTCTTAACAGGACGAGCCTAGGCAGGACCAGTTAAGGCTATGGGGCTTGGTCTGACCTGTCCTGTAGGCATAGTCTCGGGTCGGCCTGTTAACAATCTTTTTTTTTTAATTTTTTTTTAAATTGCAATGGGTGGGAATCGAACCAAGTTTCTTGAGGAAGAGATTGTGTGACTTAAACATTTCACTACAAGTTCAGCTTTGTTAATTTATCCTTATTTTAATATATATATATATATATATATATATATATTGTTTAATAGGTTTTTAAATTTTTTCTTTGTAAAATTGCATTGGGTGGGAATCGAATCAAGTTTCTTTAGGAAGAGGTAGTGTGACTTAACCATTTCAGTACAAGTTCAACTTTGTTAATTTATAGATATTTTCAATATATATTTGTTTAATAAGTTTTTTTGTAAAAACAAAAGAGGCATGCCTTACAGTCGGGGCCGGGTCGGCCTGTAGGCCTCATACATGAGGCTTGGCTTGGCCTGCGGCTTTATGCAGGCCTCGGCCTGGCCTTCTTATGGGACAGGCCGTGCCAGGCTCGGCCTGGTTGGTGGCCGTGCCGGATGGGCTTAGACTACCAGGCACCACCCATTTTTCCTCCATTAGCATTGGGTCCTCCTCCTCCTCCTCATCCTCCTCTTCCTTCTCATTCTTCTTGTTGTCTTCCGTATCGGATAATATGTGGACATGGGTCCACATATACATTAAAAATAAAATGATTGCAATGATTGAAATCCATTCAAGTATTTTTTTTCAACCATCTGCATGATACAATAACAAACAACATAAGAAAATGAAAAATCTCAGACCTATGAGTTCACTAATCATAATAATCCCATGATGCAGTTAGAGTTCACTTATCATACTAAGCAGGCTTACAAAGAAAAAACATTGAAGAAATTGTTTCAATTAAACATTTTTCACATATAGTAAGGCACTAAGGCTTTATACTTTTTATAACAAAGATCAAGAACAATTTCTAAAAACATTCTCACAAACTTTCACTACTGCTGGAATGATGCCTAAAAAGATAATAGAAATGCCAATTAAATGGAATTCTTAAAAATATGAAAAGGAAAATTCCATTATCACAGTGTGAATCCTAGGAATTTCAATTTACCTCATATATGCTAACTTAATTATATTGATGATTATGTTCTCATATTAGCATTTATATACATGGCAAATAACACTCAAACAAACAAATCAGAACTTTCATTTTCATGGTCTTTAAAACAAACATTCTTTGAAATAAGTGTTTCCAGGAGCTTCCATTGCAAACATGCATACTTTGACTTGTGCACATGTATGAGTATGTTTATTTATGCATATTTTTTTATGTAAATCATTGTTTATTCTGTCTATAAAACATGAAGGATCATACTCGGACAAAAAAATAGTAATTTTTTCTTCCATCAAATATGATGCAGAAGCCACAACATTGGCCCAAAACAGAGCATAAATAGAAAATAGAGCATCAGACAGAGCATATGAAACAAAATATAAAATAAAATAAGATAAAAATAAAAACCTTGTCAGTTGAAAAGGTTGAAAAACGACGACGACGAAACAACGACGCCGAATAGAGAGACGACGAAACAACGACTGAACAGAGAGAGAGCTAGAGTGGTGAAACCTAACCTTTTTAGCGAAAAGACGATGACGTACAGAGAGAGAGTTTGGCGTATGATTTGTTTTGTTTCTTTTCAATAGAGTAGAGATGGAGATATATTGTTTCTTTTTTAAAACGTTTCTTCAAACAAGCTGGTGAGCAGAGCTACTAGTGCAAAGCCAAGCAGTATGAGCTTAGCCAAGATGATGTTTTTGATTTTGTGTTGGTGGTAACAATATGAAGGATCAGTTGCACACTGACCTAATGGACTATGAGTGGTCAAAGCACAAGAAGAATTATCATTATATCAATGATCGAGCCAATTTTGTGTTACATTTTGGCCCCCATTTCCTCATCCTTTAGCACGTTTCCGAGTGAATTATCATATTTAATAGCTATAGTCAAGTCAATGTATTTCAGCCAATGAAGATCAAAACGGGGACTTTCGGGTGCATAACAAGTCAGAATTTCAAAATAGAGTGCCTAGTTGGCTGGTGCTTCGCAGGTCCATAAATGCGCAAAGCTACCCACGGAAAATCTCGGGATTTCGCATAAAGAGTTCACTAGTCCATACCAACGAAGCCATCCGTGGACCGAGGGCAAAATCAACTCTAGAATATCTCGAGGCCAAAGTTCGTTGGTCTATACCAGCGCAAGGTTACCCGCGAAGTCATCTCTAGAAGGTCTCATCGAAGTTCGCTGGTCCATACCCGCGTAGAGTTACCCACTAAATGGTACCAATTTCTTCCCAAGCCGACTTAGCCAAGAATGTTAGGTTTTTTGGTCATGTTGGCATAATTCCATATCAAAAAAATATTTAATTTTTATTGATTAGTTGTTTAGGCTCATTGTGATTCAAGCTTCACGGAAGATTTGGCAACCTATCAAACAAATAGAAGTCTTCAAGAGGAGCAAGCTTTATAGCACATCAAAGGTATATTAAGACCTCATTCCACTTGCAAGGCGTTTAGACACACACACACACACACACACACACACACACACACACACACACACACACACATTGCATCCATATATGTCCCTGCATCGTTGTGCCTAATTGGTATAACACATACACATACTTATTGTTGTATGCACATGCATTAGATTTAAATTGACAAAGTTTATAAGAATGCATGTTCTAGGATTATAGCTAGGAAATTGCATACTTGTGTGATCATGTGTTTGTTTGTTTGTGTTTTATGATATCAGACTTAAATATGGTCTCATATTATTCCTTATTGAGTTCTGGTCGTTTCGGTTACTCCTTCATTAGTTTTCAAGTTCCGAATTGGAAGTTACAAAACTTTCCGTGTCTTTATTGAACATTGTATTCGTCTTGATATATCAAGTTGATTTACATACATTTTATAAAAGTTTTATTGACGTCCATGTCCGTGAGAGAGTTACAGTTCGTAATCCAAGGATCATTCTATTCTTTGTGTTTTGATCTTTAAAGTCTTCAATTACCTTGGGGTTTCTTCTTCTTTATGTGTATGTTACTTAAAAATTAGGTATTTAAGAGATAGAGCTTCAATTATAAGCTAGGTGTTCTTAATTAGAGACTTATATGTAAGTTAGGTTTTCTTAAAATCTATGTTTTCACATGCTTGTGAGTTGTACTGTGACTAGCTTATTATCTATGGCTATTTGTTCTTTGATTGAATGTATTCTGATGTTGGTAGCCTTTTACATGTGCTAGAACTCTTTAGTTGAACATATTTAGGATTAGCACATTTAATTGTTTATTTAGAGCCTATTCGGATTTAATTGATTATTTTGTGAATATATGCTATAAATGATTGCTAGTGAATTTCAATGATCATATTATTCTATACTAGCATTTTTGGTTTTAGTTCTAAAGTCTTGAATATGTGCTTCATGAATATGATATGTTTTCAAGCTTTAGTTACATGAATAAAATCTAGGATTTGGTGTGTGTTAGGTGTTTCACATGCTCTAGGTTTTTGTTCATGTTTCAAGAGCTAGGCAATCTTGGTTTGTGTACTTTGATGACTATGTCTAGTTCTTCATGAAGTGTACTTAATCCATACATTTCATATGTACATGCATCATTTGTGTGATGACATTGTTATTTAGATTTTAAACTAGAAAATCATACATTGTGTGCTTAATGATTATTTCTAGTTTCCATAGGATATTTTAAGGGTGGGCATGGTTCGATTTGGTTCCGTTTTGGGCAAAACCGAACTGAACCGAAAATATTTCGGTTTACCTAAAATTGAACCGGTTTAAACCGAATAAGAAATGGTAACCGAACTGAACTGAACTGATTTTAATCGGTTCGGTTCGGTTCATTTTGGTTTTGGGCCTAATGGGCCTTATGAGCTTGATGGGTTTAATGAGTCATTTTAATATGTTTTAAAATTTGATGGGTTGTTGGATTTTAATTTTGGGCCAAAGTTTCATAAATTTTAATAGTCCAAGCCCAAAAAAACCCAAATCAAACCTAACTAATAAATAATAATATTTAATGAAAGAAAAGAAGTAGGTTAGGGTTTTTTTTTTCTTACTTATATAGGCGGTTTAATCGATTCAAACCGGTTTTTGGGAAACCAAACCGGTTTGAACCGAAATCTTTTCGGTTTTCAGTTTTTTAAACCGGTTTAAATCGAATTCATTTTATGAATCGAACCGAACACCCTTTTTTGGTTCGGTTCGATTCGGTTCCGAACTTAGTGCCTACCCCTAGGATATTTTGATCATATATTCTATCTTGCATGTGTTTACATCATTTGCATTACATTTAGATCATTTGCCTTGCAAAAGGTGGAAGTCTCTTATTGGAGTATGAAGATTCAATTTGAGCAATGAGTCTTGGCTAGGATGGGGGTGGTCCGGAAAGCTAAGCAATGAGTTTTAGCTATGATTGGGGTGATTTGGATAGCTAAGCATGGAAGTCTTGACTAGGAACGAGATGATCTGGATATTTGAACAAGTTGGCAAGTCTTTCATTAGTAAAAGGCCCGCAGGTAGGATACAATGGATATCCAATAGGAAGTGTATCATGTGGATTGGTCACTTTTGAGGGTGTACTTTTATCCAACTAATGAAAGGTGGTATTGCCGGTGGTTGTGGTATCAACCCGTGGATGTTTCCTCTTTGAAGGTTTTACCATGTAAAAATAATGCGTCAAATGTCTCTTCCTCAAACTCTTTTATATTTGTATATATAATTGATTGTATCTTGTTGTATCTATATTGAATATCTTTGTAAACAAGATTCTTGACTAGTTTGAATTGCAAACACTTTGTTGAATCAATATTTGTCTCTTGTATCTTTTTAGTGTTTGAACATTGTATCTTGTGAAATTCTATATCAAGTTGTAAAGTTCTGCTTAGTGAATTTACATTGTAATATTCAAAATACATCTTGTGGAATTTGCTTTGCATTGAATATACTTGTATATGAGATACATTGTCTCTTGTTTTGTATATGTGTTAAGTGTATCGCATACTTTCACATTTGTGTGTTTATGTCTGTAGACTACATGTGGTGAATTGAGCCTACATGTGATAGTTGTTATATATTAACAAACATATTAACGGTTAATTTGTATGTTCATCAAGCGTTTGACAAAAGCATTGAAACAGTTTTAAAAAAATAGAGTGTCAACCTATTCCCCCCCCCCCCCCTCTAGGTTGTTTAGTTCATAACCTTATAGGTATTTCAAAGAAGACTTCACTGGTCCACACCAGAGCAAGGACCAGCGGACCGAGAGCCAGAATTGCCTCAATCAGACTTCCTTAGTATACTTTGCATGTCCATACCGGCACACTGACCCGTATACTGAGAGTTAGAAATCCTCAAGTGCCCAATTCGTTGGTAATTCTCGGGTCCCTACGCGTGCATTACGGGCCGTGAAGTTGCCCAGATTTGATGACGTCAGCAAAACTCAGACCTATTTTTGGCAACACTATAAATACATCACTTCTGATTTTTACCAATATGCCCTCACAGGTCTTGACACGACCTAAAAACCCTTTACCTAACATTGGATCTAAGAATCTCTCCCACATCATCCAAACCCATCCTTCACCATTTTCTACCAAATTTCCTCACCAAAATCATTCCTACACCATTCTTTTCACTTCAATTCACTCAAACACAAACACCCACTCAAGGAGCATGAATTTCACACATAGGAGGAGGAGAGGAGCTTAAAGACTAGAGAGATCACAATATGCCAATGGGTTTCTTCTTATCTCTTGCTTCTTTAATTCTTCTTTGTACCTTGATTATGAGTAGCTAAACCCCAAGTGGGAGTTGATGTAATTGTACATGAATTGTGGGTAATCAACCATATCTTTAGTATTTGATCTATTTTAGTTCCATTCATTGTTTTTAATGCATTTGATTCCTTCTTGGATTGAGTAGATATGCCCTCTCTTAATTCATGTTTAGGATCAAATTAATTTGATGTTTTTATAAAAGGATTAAATATCTTCTTGGATTAAGTAGATATGCCAACTCTTAATTCATGTTTAGATACACACTTTAAGGTAATAAACAAGCTATCTTGAATAGAAGGGATGTGTCGAGAATATGATAATCTGATACATCATCTGACACATCCCGGCCATAATGGGAGGGAAGGTTTGAGAATATGCCCTTCCAAGCCATACTAACCATTTAAATTTATCTATGCTTAAAGAGAAACTTTTTCTGCACTCAATCTAATATGCCATTAATTGTTGTGTAGTAGAGGGTTAAGTGATTCTCAAATCACACCTAAAGGTATATTTAGCCATAAATGATCGAATAGGTTCTTATAAGATTAATTGGATTGCCAACTATTTGTGTTGTGATTGCATCGACTCCCATATCCATCTCATATCTTTTCACACCACATTCTTGCTAATTTAGTTTAATTTTAGTTTTAGCTTAATTGTCATTTGCATCTTAGTTGATAATCCCAAAAACCAATTATCATATTTTACTTTTTATCATAACTAGTGTCAATTTAGTCATTGCTACCATTTGATCCCTGTGGAACGATACCTTACTTGCCATTATACTTGTTTTTGAAAACATTTTGAGCAAATTTCGAAGTCCTTTACAAATATCTTTTTTGACAAACAATTTCATACCAAAAACCATTCTGTGAAAAATGGCACCGCGGCTGGGGATTTGCAAGCGTAGTAGTGATTAGATTAGTTTTTATATTAGTTTCTTTAGTTTCTTTTATTTCGTTTGGTATTTTTGTTTTTGCATTTTTAGGTTCTTAGGTATATGCATGGACGTCGCTCGTTGAGAGGTGCACTGTTTCCAACTTATGATAACATTCACCGTATGGGTAGATTGGTTCGACGATATGGCATACTTACCCGAGCCAGGTTCTCCAACGCGTGAAGCGCTAGTACCAGTGGCTCCAGAACAAGAAGATTTGGGATTGACAATAGGAGAGTACACACTCCGTAATCAGCCTACGATGATTGTACTAGATGATGTAGGTAGACAGTACAAGCAGAAAAAGGATGCACATCAACATGTTTCCTTCTTTCTTTGTACTGCCTTCTGAAGACTGCTTGCAGTTTATGAAGGAGTATAGTGCTTGCAGTCAAACTAGGATTGAATCATTGGGTTGCTGTAAAGGTTATTCTTAAGTATCTTCAAAGAACGAGAAACTATATGCTTGTATACTCAGGACAAAATTTGATCCCGTTAGGTTATACAGACTCTGACTTTCAGGCAGACAAGTATTCTAGGAAGTCCACATCTAGGTCAGTGTTCACCCTTGGTGGTGGAGCTATAATGTGGAGGGGTTTCAAGCAATCTTGTATTACCGATGTTGATGACTTGGAAGGGCATATTCACAATCCACCCCTTCCCATCGAACTCGGGATGCATTGGAAGAGCATATTCATGACACATCCCTTCCTTTCAATTTAGCTAGTTTTAATCACCTTTAAAGTGGGTATCTAACTTGGCTTGAGAGAGGGCATATCTACCCAATCCAAGAAGATATGTATTCCAATTTAAAAACTTAAAATAAATTGATACTATTCAAGAACCAAGAGAGAGCATATCTACTTAATTCAAGAAGTAATCAATTGCATTGAAAATCATTGAATGAAACTAATCGATCAAATAACAAAGATATAGTGGACCACCCACAATTCATGTGATATTAAATCACTCCCATAAGGGTTAAGTTACTCATCTCAAAATTACAAAGTAAAAGTAAAAGAGAGAAGGTAGAGAGGAAACCCATGGATTCTTGTGAATTCTTCCTCTTCTTCTAGCTCCTCCTCTTCTCCAATGTGTGTTGAAGTTGAGTTCCTTGAGTTGGTCCTTGGTTTAAAGTGAGATTGGAGTAAAAATGTATGAAATGAAGTGATTTGGTGGAGGTTGGGTTTGGATTTGTGGGACATTCTTGGATCTATAAAGGGTAAAAATGAGGTTGAACGCTGAGGAGGGCGTGTGACTGATCTAAGATAAGGATCTATATATAGGATTCTCGAAATAGGTTTGAAATGCTGATGTCGCAATTCCTGAAGCATGTAGTGTGCGGGTGGGGACCCGCGCAGTGGCCTTGTTGCCACTTATCTGCTTCCTGGTTTGGCTGATTATACGGGTAGTATGCTGGTTGGGACCTGCATAGTACCCACATTCTGGGCAAAATCAGAGACTCTTCCTCCGGTACAGGGTTGGTGCATGGGTGAAGACCTGCGCACTGAGCAATCTTCAAATTCCCTATCCTTATGTGCGGGTAGGGACCAAGGCAGTACCTGAGCGCTGAAGCCTTCATTTCTTCCTTTGCACCATTCGATCCCTTTTGAGCACGAATGTTCAGATTCCCGTCTCCAACACCAGAATTGCACCAAATACCTGTAATCACTATAAAAGAGCCAATAAGATACACAAAAACAAGACAAATGATATGGATATGAGGTTCAAAATATAATACAATTTTGGCACGATCAAATACCCCCAAACCAAACCTTTGCTCGTCTTCGAGAAAACACAAGATAAAAATAAATAAGACACAACAAACACGTCTCAATCTAAAAGTTTCCTAGACATAAAACGAACAATTCAAACGACATCATTTCCAATCAGTTGTGAGATGCAAGGCTGTGTGATAGAGAAGAGTAGACACATGCACAATGCTCTAAAGCAACTCGAAAGCACTATAGAGGCACTCGCACAATCACGAATCCCACACCTAAGAGTGCTCTCATATCGAGAACGACTCACTCTCACACTTCGAGTGTAATTCGCTTCGACTCTAAGCCTCACAGTGGAGTCTCTCTTTTCTTTCTGTTCGGAGTCCTAGGTTCACACTCATTCAAGGTATGCAAAGATAGAATTTATGCATATAAATCTAATGCATTGCATACAATGTACATTGAAAGACCACTATTTTTCCGATGAACTAGCCTAGGAATGGAATCAAATGCCATGGACTTGGAAGATCATGCTTCAACAAACATTCCCAATCAATACTCATCATAGATCAATTAGGTCTTCCTTTTGGTTGTAATGGGGTTGATGGGTGAAATGTGGTGAACAAAAGAAATAGGGAAATTTAGAGTTCAAAAATCACCAACCGTGCTAGACTCAATTATTGCACACACCCCGTACTTAGCTCTACTCGAAACAACTTTAACACTAGCTTCTAAGCATTGACTTTCACATACATTGTGCTACATATTGTACTCTACCTTTGTGAGTACTTTACATTACATCACATTTCAAGGCTCTTTCCTTGCTTTTTTTTTTCTTTTTTTTTCTTTTGCATTTTTTTCTTTTCTTTTTGCATTTTGCACCTTTTACATTGGACAATTTGGCTCTAAGTGTAAATTTTTGGCAGTTTTACATTTGAGCCAATGCTTGCACATTACAATATTGCCTAAGTACACACTATTTAACATATTAGAGCTTTTTCACCTTTCAAAAACCACATAACAAACACACTAACATGATTGGCATTAAAAGGGTAGGCATGTGTTTAGGCTTTGGCTATATGGTTATATGTGGTTCCAAATGAAAGGATATGTGTTTGGCCTTAAATTTGGCTTTGGAGCATACAATCAGGGACTGAATGTGTTTAGGCTAATTTGAGTAGTTAAATGCACACACATTGGCTAAGATCATTTCCACGATTCCATCTATCAAGGGAATGAAGGCATCCGTCAAGCAATCCACTATATATATATATAAGAGATGCAATGTCGTATGGCATATGGTGAGCGTGATGAGAAAAGTGTTTAAGATTTGAAATAAAAACACTCAAATGCGTTTTTTAAGGCTTCGGTTTGTGAATTCACAGGTAATCTCCACTGTTAGAACAAGATGCAAAAGAACCGAGTCCCCTCAACTTAAGCACAAAAGGATAGGACTAGCCCATGACGTGCAAATGAGACTGTAAAGTGACAACAAGCTACTTAATTAAGCACACTACGCATAAGTAAACTCGCCAAAAGCACACGCTCAAGGCATCACACCCAAGCTAATTAAAGCTCGAAAATTTTGGCCATGCGACAATTTGAAAAAAAAAAGACTCAAAAAGACCAAAAATGATTCAAAACATAAAAAGACGACTCAACAAGGCATCTACACCACCAAACCAAAACCCAACATTGTCTTCAATGTTGAAGACAAGAGAACCCGACCTAGCGGCGTGCACATAACTTGACACAAACACACAGACTTAGGCACTAATCAAACACAATCATTGCCCAACAAAACAAAAGTGACCTAGGCTCAACGTATAAAGGCAGTACAATGCAATATTGCAATTTAAGCACAAAAGCACAGATTCTTGCTCAAAATCAACATCAAGCATTCCTTCAACAAAATTGACGGAATGGGGGACAACAACCCCCAAACAGAATATGACTATATGTAAGTATAATACCTAATCAAAAACATGTAATGGAATGTACCAAAACCCCCAAACCGAATTGGGCTATATATTTGCAATTAAAAACCTGTACACTCATATTAATTATCCACAAGAGCCTTCGGCTCATCCATCAATCAAAAATAATAATTTCAATAACTGCCAAATCAAATATATCATCATCCAAGAATAATTCTTCTATCAATCTCAAAATGTCGTCAAACAAATATCCACAGAATAATATTCCTCTAAGAATAAAATAAACCACACAAAACTTAACCATATCCATACATATCCATAAGTTATCCAAGAAACAATTTAAAGAAAAGAGATAGGAGAGATTTAGAATTTTGACCGAGGTGGCTGCCTCCTTGCATCCTAATTGAAATCAAGATTCTTGCCCTTTTTATGAGCACTCTTGGCCTGCTCGTCCCTCCAAGACTTGTAAGAGGATTTTTGTTTCTTTCCAAGAGATGAAGAGCCTTGCTTGACACACCAATAACCAATAAATATCATCAACAACCACCAATTAACATATCTCAAAAATGAAATCATCCCACATATAAAAATGCCTTCAAAATATCTGACAAATTAAACATTGATGCATCAAAATATCCTCTAAGCATATCATTAAAATCCTCCAACCCAAAATCATCCACCAAGAGTTACTAGACTAAATGAAACAAGACTAAAGGAATAAAGTGTAGAAATAAGAAAAAGTTTATCCTAGCAAAATACTAACAAATAATAAAGAGTTCAAATATGATGGTAAGAATAAAGGGCATGAAAAGTAAAGATCAATCCTCATCCAAACACTCGGCTCCCTCGTCCACCCAGGTGCCCTTTCCCTTCGGATCCAACTCAGCTCTAGTTCACTCATCTGCCTCAAGCATGGATATCTTCATTGCTGCATGGAGCTCAGTCGTGTTGGTATCGATCGCGGGTCCTCCTGTAGGGAATTATGGTGGAGTTGGCCTCTTCTTCTTTCTTGCATTTGGGACAAGTCTCAGCTTATCCCTCATTCCAGTGATATTGTTCCATAAGTCCTCAATGTTGTCCATGGCATCTGTGCGAAGCTCATTGATCTCATTCATATTCTCTTGAATTTCTGTAGTGAAGTTGGAACCCATTTGATTCGCTGCAACCCTGAGACTCTCCATCCCTATAATCAGCTGTTGCCATGGCGGTTTATCATTACTGGCATACTCTGGAACTAGGGGCACCTGGTTAAAATCCATATGCTCCTACTCATAATCCATCTTATCACGGTCCTTCTTGCTGTCTGCTTGAGCTCGCCTTTCCCCTGTTTTTTTTTCCAGTCTTCCTCCTGCCACTAGTATGATCCCTCTCTATCTCTAAGGTGGTCCAGATGGATGCTTCAATGTCTGCTGGGGGGACTCAAATGGATCATCTCTGAAATCTACCCCAGCGTGCCTACATAATTCAGTAATCAGATATGGAAATATCAAAGGCTTGTTTTCAGTCCTTATGCACCCTGCTGTGAGCATGTCTGTCTTTGCCAAGTACCCAAAATCTATCAATTGATCATGTCAAATGCAATACATGATGGTGGCTACCTCGAAGGGTATAGTGGTCATGTGAGTTCGGGGTCTTAGAGAATGTGAACTGAAGATATTCCACATCCCCAACTCTATTTACAGATTGATATGCCTGAGGGGGTAATTAGGAGCCACTTAGAAGTCCAGAGGCACTATTTCCAAGTCGTTGGCCAAGTCCACATTTTGTCGAACGAACAGTTCGTTATGAGTCACCCCTATCTCGTACCCTTCTTAGCGCTTCTGGGTCATCTGGTAGCTCGGTTCTGTAATATATGTTGATGTCAATTGCGTTCAACCAAACCTCCCTCCCTCTGACCATGACCGAGGCTCCACACTGGTAATCATCAGGGACCATCCAAGTATAAAATTCCTCCACAACCCTTCTACAATATGGGAGAGGGGTGCTGGTGTATGTTTGCCACCCCCTTCTCTACACCATTTGAGGAATTTCAGTGTGGTCCAGTACTTGCATGGATATTCCCCTTTCTACCACTATGCCCCACTTTCTGAAGTATTCTTCAAGTTCCCAGTGCAAGGGTACTGCGAGGGTGAGGACACCCGTGCACATGCCCATAATTCTGCGTGAGGAACGATTCAAGTGATTCCCAAATGACCCAAAACTTCAATTTTTAAACATATGCTTGTACAGAACTCATTTCCAATTAATTCTTAATTACTACCATGCATTAATTAAACACAATTCATCAATCAATTTTTGCAAAAATCTTCAATAAATCAAAGAAACCCTATAATCCGAATTTGAGCAAATATGTGGGTATTGACATTCCAAATCAATCCTAACTACTTTAACATGCATCAATTCATTATTACCTATTATCAACTCATGAAAATCAATAGAATTTTAGCAATAATTTTTGAGTTTCTCTATGTTCCTCTAATTCAAGCATATAAGTGAGAATGGGGAGATATTGATTCAAAGACCTTAAAGATTAAACAAGTTGTACAAGTTGAAGTAGAAGAGATTGTACCTTTGATTCTTGAATTGAAAAAGTGTGGAAGAAGTTTACCTTTTTGAAGGGAGAGAGGGAAAAGAAAGAAGGGTTTGTTTTTTGTTTGAAAGTGGTGGTGGAGCCCTAATGAAAACGACATTAGGTATATATATATATATATTATATCATGCAATGCGCGGGTAAAGGCCAGATCAACGCGGGTGTGGACCCGTGCATATACATGAGCATCGTGAAATACACAAACCTCATTCTTCTATGTTAGCCGCCAGTGCGCGGTTACTGCGCTAGTGAAACCAGCGCACTGCATGTTTGATTTCTTTGTTGAGCATTTTATCACCATCTTTAACCTGCACTCAAGCACAAAATTATCAACTCTATTTGCCTTATTATTAATTAACGACAAAAACAAACATGAAAACCATACACAAACTTAAAATATATTTCACAATAGGTTTTCTCCACAACCTAGAACTACCCAAACATTAAAACATGCAATCACTCTTTTTCACCACCTAAACAAATTTAGGTTGTTTCTTCATCTTTTCTTTCCCCTGTTCCTTATTAAGTGCACTTGGTCTTTCCTCACCAAAATCTTTTTGACTCTAGGTGGATTCTTCCTATTCCTAGCACTTTTCGTTTTCCTATGTCCATTAAACTTGTAATGTTTAGCCTTAACATGCTCTTTCTTTGAACAAAAAATGACACATGAGAGTTGAGTTAGAAAATATCCCTTTCAACTGGTGACTTTGCAGCCCTGAGTTTAAATTTTTTGTCAAGGACTTGATCACTTGCTCCACTTTGTCCAACTCAATCATGTAGTCATGCTCATTTTATAGTGCCATTTTGAGACCTTCATCCTTCTTGCTAGGAGTTGCTTTGACTTCCGCCAAGGCATTGACTTTTAGCTCGACCTCTATTTGTATTTTGATTGACTTCTAAGCTATCTCATCTTCGAATTCTTTTGATTGCCTTGCTAAGTCCTTCTACTTTTCCAATGCAGTATTCTTTTCAGCTTCAAGTCTCCCGGTTTGAATTCCCAATTCTTTGTTCTTGTCAGAAACTTCTCTGTTCTTCTTTTTGAGTGTACCATTCTAAACCTTGAGCATTTTTACTTCAAGTGAGAGCTTTTTATTTTACTCTTGAAGCTCATATATCTTTGACATTTCTGAGGCTTCCTTGCCTTCTATCTTCTTCTTCAAAGGTTGCACTTTTTTCTCAAAGTCTTCCCTTATGTCTTCTTTCTCTCGGGAAGTTTCCTTTACTTTCTCTTGAAGTGCATCCTTCTCTTTCTTCAACAACTCCATCGCCAACATTAACTCTGAAAATATACAAACGCGGTTAAATTGCCTTAAACTAACCTAGATGGGGTGAATAGGTTTTTACACCTTTTTTCAATCCCTTGAAACAAACAAAAGTTTGTCCCTCTAGCTAGTTTGAATCACAACACTTTAGATAATAAAGCATATGTAGACATTCAATATGTATTCTCAATTCAAGTATTGTCAAACAAGCTTGCAAGTTGCTAGTGAAAGAATTATAATAAAACTAAAAACAAAGAATACTTGTTTTCTCCATATTGTTCAATATGTACATGTACTTAATCAAAATGATCATATACAAATAAATCAAATTACAAATAGAATGATATTTACAACTTTGGTCAAATGAAGTGCTTGCATCTCACACTTTACAACAATCTTGTTTACAAGAATATCTAGAAATGAAGCTTGAGAAACAAGATACAAACATACACATACAAGTATAAAAGTGAGATAGGAAGAATTAACACATGGATTTTTTTTTAATGTGGTAAAACCTCCTAAGAGGAAACATCCATGGGTTGAATACAACCATCATGTACTTTTATTATTGGAAAGTAGACAAGACATTCCTCAAAAGTGACCAACAAATGACACACTGTATATTTGACTTGACGTCTACCCAATCCCTATTGGTAGATTGGAAATTTCTCAAAAGTGATCAACAAATGACACACTTTCTATTGGACTCCACTTCTACACAACACCATTAAGAAGTTGGAAATTCCACAAGAGTGATCAAAAAATGACTTACTCTCTATTGGACTCCATCGCATCTTAATATCCCGGGTCTACCAATAAAAAGTCTACTTTCTATCCAAGGCACCCATGCCTCTAGAAAGTCTCCCTTGCTTGATTATCCGGACCACATGTCCTAATCAAGATTCCTTGTTTAGTTATCCGGACCACATGTCCTAACCAAGACTTCATGTCTTTTACAAGGACTTCCTAGTGTGATCAATGAATGTAAAATGCAAACAAGCACTCAACATAGAATATGAGATCAATACATTCTATGGGAACTAGACATAAGCATGTAAGTTCATAAATCAAAATTGTCTAGTTACTAAACATGAATAAATTCTAGAACATGTGAAAACACCTAAACACATTAAATTCCTAGAATCATTCATGTGACTAAAACTTGAATCAATCATATACATTAAACACACATTCAAGATTTTAGTAACAAACAAAAACATGCTAGATTCACACAAATATGATCAATGAATATTCTAGCAAATATTTTAGAGCATGTATTTATGAACAAGTCAATTAAATCCTAATTAGCTCTAAATATGAAATCAAATGTGCTAATCCTAAATATGTTCAACTAATAAGTTCTAGCACATGATAAGGCTATCAATCATGAAAATCAAGTCAATCAAAGAACAAATAGCCCTAGATAATAAGCTAATCACAATACAACTCACAAACATATGAAAACCTAGATTTTTAGAAAACTAGTTCACATTCAAGTCTCTAATTAGACTAGATTAGCTTATAATTGAAGCTCTACTTCTCAGATAATTTTTTTTCAAGTAACACATACATATAGGAGAATAAAACCCAAGGTAATTGAAGACTTTGAAGATCAAAACACAAAGATTACAACAATACATTGTAATCTCGTGCAGTTTTGGTTTTGACTATACAACCACCATAAAACTTGAACAAATGACAGAAAAGTAGCTTGGAGAAGGTAGGGGACTTCAATACAAAGATTCTCCAACTTGAATCACTCAAATCGGAGTTGATTTGAGAAAGTTATGGTGTTTGGAAGATGAGAAACATTGGAGAGAAAATTCTGCACAAGTTTGGAAATTTTCTTCTTCAAATGAAAATGAGAGAGGGAAAAGATTTTTAAATGAGAGGGAGAGCGAGGGAAAGAGGAGAGCCAATGGCCACATGCCACCTCATATCCCCGAGGAGGCACGTGGCCATCTAGGGGGCAGGAGGCCCTCCTCCCCGAGATGGCAACGCGCCTCCTCGGGGATAGGTGGCAAGTGGCCTTGCTTCCTCCCTCTCCACCTTCGCGTTCTTCGACCGTTCTCTAGCCTCCGAACTCCGAATTCCGAATTCAAATCCATTTTCAGATTACGAACCAGGACTCTATCACGCACATGGAAAATTATGAAACTTAGACCAGAAATTATGAATTCGACTCGATACACGAAGACGAAGATAATGCATGGTAAGTGACCAGAAAATTTCATAAATTTTTACTCGAAACTTGAAAACCAATGAATGAGTAACCAAAACAACCGAAACTCAATAAGGAATAATATAAGATCAAATTCAAGTTTGAAGTCTATAAAACAAAAACAAACAAACACATGAACACACAAGAGTGCCATTTCCTAGAAATAGTCATAGAACATGCAATTTACAAAACTTGTCAATTTAAAGCTAATGCATGTGCATTCAATATCAAGTGTGTGAATGTGTTATACAAATTGAGCACAACAATGCAGGGACACTTATGGATGCAATGTGTGTGTGTGCCTAAGCCTTGTAAGAGAAATGAGGTCTAAATATACCTTTGTTGAGCAATGAAGCATATTTCTCTTTGAAGGCTCAATCTTGCTTGATAAGTTTCCAAATCTTCTTTGAAGCTTGAATCATCATCAATCTAAGACAACTAATCAATACAAGTGAAACATTGTTTTGATATGGAATTAATGCCAACAAGACTTCAAAAACCTAACAATCTCCCCCTTTGGAAAATTCTATGTCAAAACCCCGATACATAAACTAAAACAATTACAAAGAAGATTGGTCACAACGAGTTACAATGAATTACAATGAGTTACACATTTCTAGACTAATTTTCAACAAGTCTTGAACTTTTTCTTGATCCTCTCTTGTAATCACCTAAAATCAACATGAAGCACAATGTATATACAAGAGACAACACATATGGCAAAATATATTTTGGTAAGAATAAAGCATTTAAAACTCAAATGAATCATGTATCTCCCTTTAATACATGCCAATCCAAAGTATTCTAACCGAATCCAAAAAAAAAATTATTACATGCCATAAAAGTTCAAGTTTCCAATTGAAACATAAAATGAAACATAAAGATTGGATTGAAACTAAATTAGCACATATTTTGTCCCCCTTTTTGACATGCTATGAAGCCAAAAGGAAAAGAAAATGAAATGTACTCATGATCATTCAACTAGCCACTTGTATCACCAAGGAACTTTGAGCGATTGATAGTTCTCACATAATGTTTTTTAGTAGGTCTTTTGCTTGTGGAGATGCTTTCTTCCAATTCTTTGATCCTAGCATCTTGTTGAGCTATCTTTGCATTGAGTTCTTCAATCTTCCTCTGTGATTCTTCAATCTTCATAGTTGACTTTTCAACCCTTCCTTCAATTGTGTAGCCCAATCCAAAAGACAATTTGTGCTAAACACAAGGCTTGAATCTTGAGATTTACTAAAAAGCCCAAAAGTATCACAAGGCCTTCCCTTGTCTTTATAGGATATAAAAGTCACACGTTTATCACTAAACTTCTCTAAGGGAGGTAGTAACACATCTTCTTCATGTGTCTTAACACATCGAGCCAAACACAAATGAGTAATAAACCCCGGAAGTACCAACTTCTTATCTAACCTAGTTGAACAAGCCGCACTATCAATATATTTCACAAGAACTTCTCCAAGGTTTATAGGTTTGCTAGTCACTAAGGCATACACAATCTTGATTTTCTCCTTATTTAACTTGATAGAGTTAGAAGATCCCACAAGATTTGTGCAAATAAAAAGATGCCAAAAGGCACTAGCCTTAGTCAACTCACTTTGGCTAATGAAAGCACAATTACCCCACTCAAAATGATTATCATCACATAGAGTTCTACCCATAATATTGAGATTCTCACTAACTTCAGCATCAAGAAAGTCCAACTCAATATCATTGGATAACCCGAGGAATTTATTGATATTCTCCATGTTAACTCTAAAGACAACACCTCTCACATTCATCAAAGCATCTACATTGGTTGTATTATGCTTGTACTCATGGTAGAATTCCCTAACAATACTATCATTGACCATTCCAAGCATATTAACCCATGTACCCCAATTTCTATCAATAATAATCCGATGGACATAAAAACCTCTACACTTACACAAATCTATACCCCTCTCTTGCAACAATTTTTGGTTCCCATAATACCTAAAGGATTCAACCTAGTGAATTTGGATTTCTTAGAGGTAGATTTGAATTTGTCTATGGGTTTAGAAGGATCACTACTCCCGGTAGCCTTGTTCCTTCCCATGACCTTGTGTAGATAATCACTAAACACATAAAACAAAAGTGAGTGGAAATAATCATAGCAAGTTAGTCATCAAAAATACAAAGGCACATGGTAATACAAAGAATCATCATGCAAATCAAGAAATATTAAATAGCATCTACAAGATTCATCATATCAACCAAAGAATATGCCAACAAAAATCAACTTGAAACATATGAACATATCATAAAAGAGAACAAAGTTTAGCAAACTATTCTCCCCCTTGATAAGTGCTCTAACTAGGATCAAGATAGCATATTGTTCACCATGAAATCCACACAATCACACATTCAAGCAATTTTAAAGAAATTTAACAAAATAAGTTCCACAAACTATGAGTGATACACCAAGATTTTCAATCTCTCTCATAATTCTTCTAAAATTGCTAGAATATCAACATACTAATAAACAAAGTGTGTGTGAATTTTGCTATAAGCATATGTAAAGAAGTAATTTGATAATCAACATGCAAACCATATCAACATCTATTCATCTTAAGTTTTTCCATAAAAGGTTAAACCGATTATCATCCAGAATTTTTGCTTTTAAGAGAATAGATTTCAACTTATGAGTGTGTGTGTGTGTGTGCATGTGGCTCGTCATCCCATTTCTATTTGACAACCCGAGCATTTATATTTTTAACTATACTTCTTTAAGCCCTTTTTTAATTATTTTTGAGGCTTTGAATCAAAGATTTTTTTATTGATTCCGTTCAACACTTCTTTGATTTTTCTAACAAAAACATATACTCTTCATGATAGCTTTCACTCATCACAATGGTGCAGCCCTTTCCTACATTGGGCGGCTGCACAACCAAGGTGTGTAGCCCTTTTCATGAAGGTGTTCGTTGAGTTCTATATAGTTGCCAAAGCAAAATGGATACTAACCATAGGTTATCTTTAATGTACTAGTCATAGGACTTCAAGGTGTATCCACAACTTACATATATTCAAACTCAACTTACTTAACAAAACATATAAGAGAAGCAAAGTGCATTTTTTTAAAAAACCATGTTTTATGGCTTACAAGCACATGATATAAAACCAATACAAAGAGACTTACTTAAAATCATTACTTCTCAAGAGAGTAGCTTTTAAAGAATATGAGGGTCATATTTTTCAAAACTATGCCACTCATCATTCAAACACACATCATGAATAAGATCAATGTGAACAACATCACTAAAAGATCTTAAAAGAGCAAATGTCAATGATAACCATAAGAACACTACACTAGTTCTCTAATATAACATGCTTCATGATGTAAAACAAATAGTGAGTTGAGAGATGAAAATCCAAGTAAGCAAGCACTAGGATATGGAAATACCTTTGCAAGCATTTTTCATCAAATGCAACACCTTTGCCCTTTTTATGAGCTCTCTTGGCTTGTTTGTCCTCATGACAATAAGTTGTTGATGTGTCATCCAAAGAGAATAAAAGCATAGTATTTCAACTCAAAACGTATAAAAATGACTTTCTCTAAATGTCTTAACACAAACATTACCATATAGATTTCAACAATGCAACTTCTCTAAAGTTAATCAATGGATTTAGACTATCATAACAAATTTTGTGAGATAGTTAAGTTCATGTCAAGTTATAGAAATATAAAGCTAGCAAGCTAAATTCTTCACACTTTGACACTAATCTTAAAGCTAACTCACATGTGCAACTTACTCTAATGGTAAGAGCACTCACCCTTGACCCATTTGGTCTTGGGTGAACTTACACAAACATTATCAACATCTTTCTTGACAACAATGTTGAATTTTGAGTAAAGACCTTCTATAACTTGGTCTACAATAATATCATTGATGCTCTTCTTTTCAACATTAGCAACACATGCTTTATCAAGATTAATAAGGTTTGCTTTCTTCTTATTCCAAACAGTCACATTATGCTTTTCAACATCTAAAGCCTTAACATGCTTGAAATAAAGTTCAATCTCTTTATCTCTAGATGCATATCCTATTTTGCAATATTCAATGTATTTATAGCACTTGGGCTTGATATAGCCTATAGTATTGCAAAAATAACAAATAAGAATAAAATGTGTGATTGTACCTTCCGGAATTGAAGAAGTATTAGTAATCAAGTCTAAATTGATCATCCTGTGAGAAAAAAACTTCTTCTTCTTTGCTTTTGTTACTAACATTCTTTTCAAACTTATCTATAAAATTGTTAGTAGACAAATGACATGAAAAACAAGAAGAACCTGTTCCACAAAAAAAACATTGTTTTAAACACAAATAAAGAAGGACAATTATGACTTGAAAACTTTAGCAATTCACTGTGAATGTATCCTGAATCTCGTTAATTGCTTCTAACGACCTGCTCTGATACCAATTGAAAATATATAAACGTGGTTAAATTGCCTTAAGCTAACCTAGATAAGGGGTGAATAGGTTTTTACACCTTTTTTCAATCCTTTGAAACAAACAAAAGTTTGTCCCTCTAGCTAGCTTGAATCACAACACTTTAGATAATAAAACATATGTAGACAATCAATATGTATTCTCAATTCAAGTATTGTCAAACAAGCTTGCAAGTTTCTAGTGAAAGAATTATAATAAAACTGAAAACAAAGAATACTTGTTTTCTTAATATTGTTCAATATGTACAAGTAATTAATCAAATGATCATATACAAATAAATCAAATTACAAATAGAATGATATTTACAACTTTGATCAAATGAAGTGCTTGCATCTCACACTTTACAACAATCTTGTTTACAAGAATATCTAGAAATGAAGCTTGAGAAACAAGATACAAGCATACACATACAAGTATAAAAGTGAGATAGGAAGAATTAACACATGGATATTTTTTAACGTGGTAAAACCTCCTAAGAGGAAACATCCACAGGTTGAATACAATCATCGGGTACTTTTATTATTGGAAAGTAGATAAGACATTCCTTAAAAGTGACCAACAAATGACACACTCTCTATTGGACTCGACATCTACCAAATCTCTATTGGTAGATCGAAAATTCCTCAAATCTTCTTTGAAGCTTGAATCATCATCAATCTAAGATGACTAATTAATACAAGTGAAACATTGTTTCGATATGGAATTAATGCCAACAAGACTTCAAAAACCTAACAAACTCTCTACCCACGCTCATGAGCTCAT
This sequence comes from Dipteronia sinensis, assembly GCA_033220585.1. NCBI lineage: Eukaryota > Viridiplantae > Streptophyta > Magnoliopsida > Sapindales > Sapindaceae > Dipteronia > Dipteronia sinensis. The sequence continues at coordinate 29,498,855 of CM065641.1, read as the reverse complement.
TGTTCATTTCTTGCAACAGTTTGCTTCGTTCTTCCTCAAAATTTCGTAGCTTTTCATCGTTGTCATCTTTTGACCTTTTTGAGGATTCGATCGGTTTGGGCACGCCAAGATGGAAACAATCCTCTTTGGTTGATTTGTGTGGTTTAGAGATCTCTTTATGGCTTTGGTTTGTGGCTTTGATGGATGTGCTGAAATTTCCTCCAAAAGTCGATTCTATGGCTTGGTCCGGCCAGCTAGGTAACACATGATTATTGACTTTCTACTTACATGTTTGTTGTACAAATTGGAGAATTTGCATGATTTAGAGAAGCTTTAATTTGCTTATTTTCACGAAGGTTGTCCTTCATGAACTCTCTCTTCTCATCTTCAAAGGAGTTTTTGATATGATAAGATGGAGCCTTGGTTAGTCCTCCAATCCGAATGGTACATATTTGCAAAAGGCTCGTAGCTCGGTCCCTGATTTTTCCAATAAAAATCCATAGAATCCTGAAACACAAAGAAACAAACTACCAAACACGGTAAAAAGAAACAAAAGAAAACTAAAACACTGCCGACATTAACAAAAACAAAAACACAACAATCCTACCACACGAAATAAAAGACACTTAAGAAAAAAAAAACAACGAAACTAGAACTAAAACCAATCTAACTACTACTAAACATGCTGATCCCCGGCAGCGGCGCCATTTCTAACATGTGCTGTTTGGGTGTCAAAAAGAATTTATTAAGACCCCAATATGAACTCAAAATGTGTTCACAAAAAAAGAGAGTAAAGTGGCAAGTTAGGTATCGTCCATAAGGATTGATTGCTAGTAATGACAAAATTGAACTCCAGTACTAAAATGTAATAAATTTAAAATATAGAGATTGGTTTTGAAAATAACAACTAAAATGCAAACTACAACTACACTAAACTAGCATGCAACTAAGACTAACAAGAATGTAAAACGATAAGATAGAATATGATAGGGAGATGAGAGATTATGCAATCATAACACAAATGATGGGTAGTCCTTTTAACCTTTTAAAAGCCTATTCGATTATTTAGGGCTAATCCACCTTTAGCGGTGACTTAGAGTAGATAACTCTCACTCCCAACCGCTTGGTTGGATTTGGAGAGTTAGAAACTCTTATCACTTCAATTCTCTACTACACAACTACTAGATTGTTTTATGAGAGAATCCATCTTTAAGCTTAGGTAGATTCCAAGTGTGAGGGATGATTTGGAAAGGCATGTTCAAAATCAACCCCTTCCCATCGAAGCCGGGATGCATCAGAAGAGCATATTCACAACACATCCCTTCCATTCAATTTCGCTAATTTTAATCACCTTTAAAGTGGGTATCTAACTTGGCTTGAGAGAGGGCATATCTACCCAATCCAAGAAGATATGTATTCCAATTTAAAAACTCAAAATAAATTGAAACTATTCAAGAACCAAACGAGGGCATATCTACTTAATTCAAGAAGTAATCAATTGCATTGAAAATCATTGAATAAAACTAATCAATCAAATAGCAAATATATAGTGGACCACCCATAATTCATGTGTTATTACATCACTCTCATAAGGGTTTAGTTACTCATCACAAAATTACAAAGAAAAAGTAAAAGAGACAAGGTAGAGAGGAAACCCATGGATTCTTGTGAATTCTTCCTCTTCTCCTAGCTCATCTCATTCTCCAATGTGTGTTGAAGTTGAGTTCCATGAGTGGGTTTTAGGTTTAAAGTGAGATTGGAGTGAAAATGTATGAAAATTAAGTGATTTGGTAAAGGGTTTGATGGAGGTTGGGTTTGGATTTGTGGCAGGATATTCTTAGATCTAAAAAGGGTAACAATAAGGTTAAAGGCTGAGGAAGGCATGTGGCTGATCTAAGAGAAGGATTCCTAAAATAGGTCTAAAATGTGATGTGGCAACTCCTGATGCACGTAGTGCGCGGGTTGTGCGCGGGTTGGACCCGTGCAGTGGCCTTGTTGCCACTGATCTGCTTTCTTGTTTAGGCTGATTACGTGGGTAGTGCATGAGTAGGGACTCATACAGTATCCGCGCTCTGGGAAAAATCAGAGACTTTTCCTCCGGTGCCCGAATGAAGACAGGCGCACTGAGCAATCTTTAAATTTCCTCTCTCTGTGTGCGGGTAGGGATCCGCACAATACCTACGCGCTGAAGCCTTCAATTCTTCATTTGCACCATTCGATATCTTTTGCACACGAAAGTCCAGTTTCGCGTCTCCAACACCAGAATTGCACCGAATGCCTGCAATCACTATAAAAAAGTCAATATGGCACACAAAAATGAGACAAAGGACATGGATATGAGGGTCATTGATATATCCACCAATTACCATATCCTATTTACTATGTGCTCTAACTAATCAAATGTGTCAATTCTCAGTCGATTTTATCACAAATAATCCTACCAATATTGCGATCAACAAATGATATTCTCAATTAATTGCATAATGAATATAATTTAATTAAAAAGTGAAAAGAACATAATAAGAGAACATACTATTGAAAGCCAATACAAATGCCCAAAATCTAAAGGTTCTCACATCAATCCCCTAGAGAGGGGTTTAATTACACATGATTACAAACAAAGAACAAAGGTAAAAGATAAGGAAATCACCCATGAGCCACCTTCTTTAAGCTTGACCCCTTTGAGTTCCTTGATGAATCTTGAATGCAAAAAGTGGTAGATGAGGTTGTGTAGTGAAATGTGTATCTAGTGGAAAGTGACAAAGGATGAGTATGTAGAGAGTGGGTAGAGAGGAATGATTATGGAAAGGTAATCTAGATGTGTTTTGTTGAGTTTTTTTTTTACGGAAAAAGGTAGTTCAAGGTAAGAAAATGAAGAAAGTTGAGGTTGGGAGAAAATGGAAGAAAATGCTCTGAAATCCCTTGCTAGTTTGTTTCTTGCTAAATTCTTGTGTATCTTTCAAAATGAAGGGGAAAAGTATTTATATGATGCCAAGATGATGTTTTACAACAGCCAGATTTGCTAATGTGGCATATCTCGCGGTCTGATTGTCGCGGTATGGCCACTACAAACATGACCGTGACAAACGATTATACTGTCTTCGATCTGGTTGTCGCGATCGTCCAGACAATGACATCTTTGTAGCGACATCTGGATCTTAATCCTTTAATCTTTCTCGCGGTGTCGAACCAATGACCTTAAAGCATCGACATTTTAGATCTTGAATGTTCCAACTGTTGTCACGGTTTGACAGACATCGACGTTGAGGCCGTGACATCTGGCCTGATTGATTAATTAATTTCCTTCCTCTTTGTCACGATTGGCCACCCAGTGACAGAGAGACAACGTCGTCACACCTGATTGTCTTCAATAACTTCACTATTCTCTGTTGCGGTGTCCTGGCAGCGACATTTACAATGTGACACTGGCTTGGACTTGACTTTGCTAGAACCAGGCTCAAATGTCATGGGGTCTTTGTAACGACACATAAACCGCGACAAGTCTTTAAAATGATCGATGTTGCTTTAAAGCGACATGACCGTGAAAATGCCTTGTCTCTATCCCTTTTTCTCTTTTTTATCCTTTTTGCACCTTAAGTTCTTCCTTTTTTCCCTAATGCACCTGTGGCATCGATATACCTGAAAACACTTTATTCATACAATTAAATTATGGGATATTGCCCGAGAACAAGCAAAAAGAGTCAGAAATGAGAACCAAAATCATGTACATTTTTGGTTTGATCAAGGAAGAACCCAACGTAAGTCAAAAAGATTTGGGGTGAGGAAAGACCTAGTGAGCTAGGTTAGGAACAATGGGAAGACAAAGATGGGGGAATCATCCTCACCTATTTGGGTTGTAAGGGAGAGTGAATTTCTAAACTTGGTAAAACCACCCTTAGTTGAACAAAACCCTATTTTGAATGCATGAGTTGAATATCTTGTTGCATTTTAGATTGCACAATTTATTTTTCTCTATTAAACTACGTTCTTGTCCATCAATTTGTTATCATGTGCATGAGAATATATGGGAAAGATCTAGGTTTAGGGGAGAAAATTTATTGTGGGATCTCTTTTAAGTGTTTGTCATCATTTTAATTTTTGTTAGTGTTAATAATTAAGTTAATAAGGCAAGGATAATTGATAAGTGTGTTGGATTTCATGTAGGTCAAAGCTGGTCAAAGTCGCCCAAGTGCATGTTCACTGGTGCGCACCCGCGAAAGCAAGGGAGAGAAATCACCTGACAACTTCACTGGTGATGTTGCGTGAGTCAGGATCAGTGAAGCTCAAGCTCGAGATCCTCTACCCCAACTTCACATATGACTTCGCGGGTACTTTAATGATGCAGAGCCATGAACTAGGAAGAAGTTGAGTAAGTGAAACGACTGTGTTTCATACTTCGCGGGTCCCTACCTCTGAATATCGTGCACATGAACTGTACACTATAAAAACACATTGTTTTCATAGCAGGGTTCTACCACCACATTCAAACAAAAAAAAATTCTCTTTTCTCCTTCCCTCTTTCCTCTTCCCTTTCTTTCGAAGGTACACTTTCTTCCTCCTCATGTTATCAATTTCAAGACTCAAAGGTATGCTTTCTTCATTCTAAACTCTATTTACATGTAGATTTTTCAATTTTTCAATTTTTCATCTAAATATCTCTTTATTCTCATCCAACTGCATGAACTTGAATGGTATTGGTAAACCCACGAAATCTTGCCATATTTTTTTATTTGTTCTTATGAATAGATGTTGAGTTTTCATGGATGATGCATGTGGAAGTGATTTAATTTGAATTGGAGTGTTGATTGCACAAGTATATGCTAAAATTTGGAATTTAAGGTTCTTGGGATTGACTGAAATATGTTGTGCCTAAATTCAAAATTGAAGAATCTTGTATGTTATCATGGATGTGTAAAATGATTTGCCCAACCTTGGATGAGCGTATTGTGAATGCTTTGATAGAATTTCGAACCAGGGTTTGTAATGAGATTGATTCTTTTGAATTGGGGTTTTTTGATATGTTATGGAAGAACTCTAAAATTGATTGTCTTGTACAAGGGTAACGATGTTTGTGATGATTTCTTAAACTTATAATGAGTCTTTGTATACACATTGATCAAGTTTTGAGCCTAGGGTTTGTGTGATTTTAAATTTTAGAGTTGGTTGAATGCTTGGAATTGAATTGTATTGATATTATTGAATTGGATTACACATGCTCTAATATGGTATGATTTTGCTTGAAAAAAAATTGATGAGTATGTATTATTTTGACTTAATGAAAATCATGTGCATGTGAAGAATCAAACACACATAAGATTGAATCTTTGGATGGTTATATATGGATAAATTGATTTTTCCCTCTACTTGTGATTTCACTTGTGATCTATTGTGTAGAGATTTTACTTTGAAGTCAAATTGTGATTATTGTGTGTTTTCCATATTGATGATTTGATTCAATTCAAAGCGTGCACATGTGCCTAAACTATTTCTTTTTCTTTTGCAGATGCCAATCAAGAAATCGGGAAAAAAAATTGGGCAAGGATCAAACAAAAAGCTGAAGAAGTAAGACAAGGCTCTCCCACCGCCCAAATGCACCAGGAACATATACTTTAGAGACCACCTAGAAGTGCTAACAGGCCGGCCAATGATAATAGAGAAGGGGATGGCTTTGCAAGAATTAGGGACCACACCTATACCTAGCATGATGAACAGAAAGGGGTGGGCCACATACACGAGCACCCCACCCAAGTATTGCAGAAGGATTGTGGAGGAGTTCTATGCGGGAATGAACCCGAGAGATTACAAGAAAAGAACTCCAGTGATGGTTAGGGGTGTAGAAGTCAGAGTAGACATAGCCTGACATAAACAGACACTTCCAAACAACATTCCCCGATGATCTATCATTATTTGTATATGTTTTTGATCCACATTCCTCTAATCAATTGCTTTTTTCTCAAGTTATTTAGCGTTTTAATTTGTTTGTTTGAGCATTTTCAGGTTTTTGGTTCCTTTAGGTGTGTTTTGAGAATTTTAGAAGAAATGAGCTTAAACCAGAGGAAAAAGGACAAAATTGTCTTCAACCGCTGCAAAGGTCATTGTCCATACAGAGCGCCGACCACTGCATATCCAGCTATACGTTCCAAAAGAGCTTCTATTATTGATCGTTGTCCAATCATCAGCTTCAACTACGGTCTATAACTCGTAAAAGTACATATGGTGCACTGCCTTGTAAACCGCAGCCCATGCATGTGTCCATGCCACTGTACAGGGGGCGTTCATGTGCATTCCTTGTTTTTCAAAGAAATCTTGAAGCCATAATTTGTGAGAATCATATAAATAATTCCTATTCTTTTTCAAAAGAGACATATAGCTCTCAACCATTAATTCCTCTCAGAACACAATTCAACTCTATCACTCACTTTACACATTGAAGATTTGAAAACGAAGAAGATTTCAACATCTAAGACTTGAAGAATTCATTGAAGAAGGCCTCAATGGGTTTTATCTTTTCTTTTTCTTGTCTTATTATTTTCATTATGTGTAACTAATTCCATAACTAGGGAGTCAATGTTAACCTTTTGTGAATGCTTATGTACGGATTAATTTTTATTTCATCAATTCAATTCTTGATTTATTCATTGTGTCTAACTTCTTGACTTCCATTAGTTTTAATTTTAATTCACACCATAGATCAAAGGGTGGATGATTATTTGGCTTGAATTTAGGGTTAAGATTATTTGAGAATTAGGGTTATAGTATAGATCAAAACTTAACTTGATTAATGCTCACTTGAATGAATGAAATTTATCTTTAGCATAGATCAAAACAAAGTATAGATTTTGGTTCTTAGTTCTTGTTCTTAACGGGTTTCCGATCATTGTTCACACCATAGATCAAAGGGTGAATAGAGGTTGGGAATACGTGACTCATCCCGTGATCGTACGGTAATAGTCATATTAAAGATTAAGAATGAACCGTTGAGTTGATTGAATTTGTTTATAAGTTAATTCCATACATTGAGTGTTTATAATTGGGGATCATTGATGACCTAGTGCTTTCTCTCAATTGATCACAACCAAACATTCTTCTTATTTACTTTCTTAGTTTGGTTAAATTTAGTTTTAGTTTAATCAATCAATCACAATTTTTCAGTTACTTTTTATTTAATTAAAATTAGAATTAGTTTTAACAGTAAATAACTTTTCCTTGTGGGAACGATCATTTATTTGCCGCTGTACGTTTCTTTACGATTCGGGCACTTGCGATTATAGTTTTTATACAAGATATCAAACATCAAATTTTTAGCACCGTTACCAGGGAATAGTTGAGTTTATTGGTTAATTGTAGTTTTGGTTTTAGTTAAAATATTTAGTCTAGTCTAGGTAGTTGAGTCACTAATTTTTAGATTTTTTGTTTTTATTTTGTTTTATTTTTCTTTTTCGTAGTTTACTATGCGTCTGTCTTTTGTTCCAGGTTTCAACGGTGAATGCAAGGTAGAAGATCTCTTCAAGGAGAATTACTATCGTTGAACAACAACATTGATCGTGTCAGACAAAGAGCAATGTAAAATGGTGGAAATCGCATCATCCAACAGGGTCCAGTTGATCCAGCTGCACTAGCCGAACCTATCAAGACCATGAAGGATTATAGTAGGCCTATTGTAGACAATCATCCCTTGTACATTGTGTTAGACATGGCAGCAAGGAATTATGAGCTGAAAAGTTTCCACTTCAATCTGCTGCCCACTTTCCATGGTCTACCTAATGAAGATGTGCTTCAATTCCTTAGAGAATTCTACGCGGTGATAGAAGACTAGCTACGTATGAGATGTATCCCACATGCTCTGAAGGAAAAAGCGAAGACATGGCTCTTGGAACACAGAATGATCCATTTTTGAATACTTACAATCCGGGTTGGAGAAATCATCCAAACTTCTCTTGGACTAATAATCAAGGCACTGGGAACCAATGAGGAAATAACAACAATTACGGTCAGAGACAGTATAATGCCGGTGCCCAAGAGAATCATGTATACCAATCCAAGAAGCAAACACTAGAAGACACATTGAATAGCTTCATGCATTTTACTCAACAAAATTTCAAGGAAAACAATGTGTAAATGTAAACATGAGTGCTTCAATGAGGAAGATGGAACTGCAAATTGGGCAATTGGCCGAAGCTGCTCAAAAGAGCGAACCAGGAAAGTTCCCAAGTCAACCATGACAGCTCTCAAGAATGGTAAGGTACTAGATAATGATAGATTAGCTAAACTTTCTAATAAATCTAATGTTGTTTCAGAGCCTTCAAGGGAGAACATGGCTCCCGAAAAAGAAGAAGAGATAGTGGTGGAAAAAATCCAAGAAAACATCGCTCCTGCATAAATCACCCAATCCCTATATTCCTCCAGTTCATTTCCTAGAAAGATTGCAAAAGAGCAATTTGGAAAAATCATACAATGACATTTATGACATCCTATCAAAGGTCAATGTCAACTTGCCCTTATTGGAGATGATTCAGAAGATGCCAACTTGTGCAAAAATTTTCAAAAGCCTTCATACTTACAAACCGAGGTTTGTAATCATTAGGAGTTTATAATCGGAAGTGCCAATGTTATCCTCCAAAAGTCTCTGCCACCAAAACTCCAAGATCTAGGAAGTTTCTGCATCAACATTACTATTAGAGGTACTACCGTAGAGAGGGCGATGTTAGATCTGGGAGCCATCATCAATTTGACGATGTACAACATCTATGAGCAACTAGGGATGAATGGTCTAAAGAAGACAACCATGTCACTTTTGTTGGCAGATGGCTTAGTTAGATACCCGAGAGGTTATGTTGAAGATGTTTTGGTCCAGGTAGACAATCTCATCATTCCTACTGATTTTGTGGTTCTTAACATGGATGAAGGAGCCAATGAGCGAAATTGCAAACCTGTTCTATTTGGGAGACCTTTCATGGCTACAGTAAAGACATTTATAGATGTTTAGAATGGAAAGCTAACGATGACTGTGTTAGATGAAACTGTAGAGTTTAAGGTCTTTGAATCTCTCAAATTTCCTTAAGCAGCCGATGATTGCTACTTGGTTAATTGATGCTCGATTGAGGTGGTTAATTCGACAGTCCAAGAAGAGTTATCAAATGAAAGTCTCGATGAGCTACTTGATTGGGTCAAGGATGTCTTTAAGGATGATGAAGAAAGTCAATAAGAAGAAGGTATAGAGGAAGAGTCGGAACTTGAAGAAGTAAGTAAGGTAATTGAAGACGAAATCAACCAATCTTTAATCCCTTATTCGAGCTCTTCTTTTGCATTAGACCTCAAACAATTACCTTATAACCTCAAGTATGCCTTCCTAGGGGAGAATGAAACACTCTCGGTGATTATAGCTTCTAACCTGGATGAAGAAAAAGCAGAGAAGCTACTGAAGGTGCTCAAGGAACGTAAAGCCACCATTGGATGGTCTATAACGGATATTAGGGGAATAAGTCCTTCCATTTTCATGCACCGAATTTTGCTAGGAGATGATGCAAAGCCTTCTGGAGAAACTCAACGAAGGCTAAATACCAATTTGAAGGAAGTTATGAGGGAAGAGGTCCTGAAGCTACTCAATGTGGGTATTATATACCCAATATTTGACAGTAAGTGAGTGAGTCCGGTCCACGTTGTGCCAAAGAAGTCGGGGATCATTGTGGTGGCCGACGAGAACAATGAGTTGATTCCCACAAGAAAAACAACGGGATGGAGAGTGTGCATATATTACCGCAAGCTCAACATGGAAACCAAAAAGAATCACTTTCCTTTGTAATTCAATGATCAGTTGCTCGAGTGTTTGGCGGGTCATGCTTATTATTGCTTCCTGGATGGATTTTCAGGATACAATAAAATTGCCATTGCTCTAGAGGACCAAGAGAATACCACATTCACATGCCCCTTCGACACCTTTGCATACCGAAGAATGCCCTTTGGGTTGTGCAACGCCCCTGCCACTTTCTAGAGATGCATGATGTCAATTTTCTTTGATATGTTAGAGAAGTTTATTGAGGTATTTATAGATGACTTTTCTATTTTTGGCAATTCATTTGACCACTACCTTGGTAACTTAACTCTTGTTTTGAAAGGATGCATGGAGACTAATTTGACACTTAGTTGGGAGAAAAACCATTTTATGGTTAAGTCTGGCATAGTTCTAGGACATGTGATTTCTAATAAAGGCATAGAAGTAGATATAGCTAAAATTGAAGTGATTCCAAAACTTCCACCTGCCACTTCGGTGAAGGGTGTGAGGAGTTTTCTTGGTCATGCAGGTTTTTATAAGCGTTTTATAAAATATTTTTCAAAAATAAGTCGTCCCCTATGTAACCTTTTGACCAAGGATACCGCATTTGTTTTCAATTATGATTGTTTGCATGCTTTCGAATCTTTGAAAAATAAGTTGACATCTACTCCTATAATCATGCCTTCTGATTGGTCTCTTTCTTTTGAGTTAATCTGTGATACATCTAACTATACTGTAGGCAGCGTTTTAGGACAACATGTAGATAAATTGCCACATTTTATTAACTACACTAGTAGCACTTTGAATGATGCACAATTAAATTATTCCACAACAGAAAAATAATTGCTTGTTGTCATTAGTGCCTTAGAAAAATTTCGATCATATTTGATAGGATCTAAGGTCATTGTTTATTCTTATCATGCTGCATTAAAGTATTTGCTAACCAAAAAGAAAGCAAAACCGATATTACTCCGGTGGATCCTTTTATTGCAAGAATTTGATTTGGAAATCAAAGATAAAAAGGGTAGCAAGAATGTGGCGGCGGATCATCTCTCGATTCGTAGAAGATAAAGGAATGGAAGATCATACCGAGATCATACCCATCAATGAGAACTTTCCAGATGAACAGCTATTGACAGTGGGTGGCAAAGATCCGTGGTATGCAGACATCATGAATTACCTTGAAAATGGAATCATACCACTTGATCTGAGCTCACAAGCAAAGAGAAGATTCATCTCCAACACCAGGCAGTACTTTTGGGACAAACCATACATGTTCAAATATGGTAACGACCATATCATTCGGAGATGTGTCCCTGACGAAGAGCATCAAGATTTGTTAAATTTTGCCACAACCTACATTGTGGAGGGCACTTTAGTGCTAAGAAGACTGCTCTGAAAGTTCTTCAATCAGGTTTCTTCTGGACCTCATTATTTAAAGATGCTTATACTTTTTGTATTTCTTGTGACAGGTGCCAGAGGATGGGGAACATTGGTAAGGGATGAGATGCCACTTGCAAACTAGTTGGTCGTGGAGATTTTTGACTTATGGGGAATTGATTTCATTGGACCTTTCCAATCCTCGTACGGATATGAATACATCTTGGTTGTTGTGGACTATGTCTCAAAGTGGATCGAAGCAATCGCAACCAAGATGAATGATAGCCAAGTGGTGGTGAAGTTTGTCAAACAGAACATATTCACTAGGTTTGGAACTCCTCGTGCAATCATAAGTGACAGGTGAAGCTATTTTTGTAACAAGGTCTTTGCCTCGTTGATCAAGAAGTATAGTGTCAACCACAAGGTGGCAACCCCGCATCATCCTCAGACATCGGGACAGATTGAAGTGAGTAATAGGCAAATTAAGTAGATTTTGGAAAATATTGTGCAACCACACCAGATGGATTGGTCACTCAAGCTTAATGACGCCTTGTAGGCGTATAGAACTGCCTACAAGACCCTTATTGGAATTAGTCCTTACAAGATAGTCTTTGTTAAGATGTGTCACCTTCCAGTAGAATTGGAAAACAATGCCTACTGGGCTTTGAAGAAGTTGAATTTCGATTTAGATAAGGCTGGAGAAGAGAGAATTTTGCACATGAGTGAGCTTGAGGAGCTTCAAAATAATGCCCATGAGAATGCAAAGATATACAAGGAAAAGACTAAGGAATTGTATGATAAGAAGATCCACCGAAAAGCGTTCTATCCTAGGATGCTTATATTGCTATACCAATCGCGTTTGAAATTATTTCCAAGAAATTTGAGGTCAAAATGGGTAGGACCTCTCCGAGTTAAAAGAGTTTTCCCTCACAGAGCAGTGGAAATAAAAAATTTGAAAACAGGAGTTTCATTTAAAGTTAATGGCCAGAGATTGAAACCTTACCTAGCCATCGATTTGGTTGGGCTCAAATAGATGTAGAGCTCTCATGCGTCTCGATTAGACATTAAATAAAACGCTTGGTGGGAGGCAACCCACCCAGGTATATTTTTCTTTTCTTTTATTTATTATTTTAATTTTGATTTTGAGTCTTTGATTAGTGTGAGTCATGAACACCCGTTAGCCAGACTTGTAGCTTGTCTCACTTTGGTATTGAATTTTAATGAGAGTTAATGTTAAAATCAGGTTTGGGGGTGTTGAAAGTTTTAAGTTAATGTTTGGAATAGATGCTTTTTAAAGTGTACATGTTTGAGTTGAAAATAGTTTAGAGTTGCATGTTTTTGCACTACGGGCATGTACCGCGACCAGGGCAAGTAAGTCTGTGCCACCGTTCTAATCGCGTAGTATCTTTGAAATTCTTCGCTACCAAGACCGCTCCCTATACAGCAGTGTCCGCACCACAGGTTAAGCAGCGTGACAGCTCTAGCATATTCCACTGGACATACCGCTCCCTATGCAGGTCTGTCTGGACCCCGGCTTATGTAGCATGGAACTTCTGGAATTTTCTGTGTCACAAACTGCCTTATAAGCACATGTCTACACCGTAACTTACACGGGGGCCATTTGAGTGAAATGGTGCGCGTTGCAAGTTCAAATAAGAAAATTCAGGCACTACCGCTGCACAGACCGTGACCCAGGTAAGTTGCCAGACCGCAGTAGGTAAAATTTTTGAGTACTATTTAAGAACGCTCAGGTGTGTAGATTTCCTTTTCCACAGCAGCTGCACGTATTTCTTCTTCTCTTCTATATTTCTTTTCTTTTCTTCTCCTTATTTTTCTTCAACTTCCTCCAATTTCTTTTCTTCAAGCAATGAAGGTATACCTTTCTTTTCTTTTCTTGTGGATTAATTGATTTTGCTCTCATTCTTCACATTCTTTTGTTGAAATATGTGTTTATATGTTGAATGAGAGTGATTTTTCACGATTTATGTTGGATTTCAGATTTCATGCATATATAACCAATGGGCTTTGTTTTGATTAAACAATTTTGTAATTCTGTACTTATTCGGTGATAGTTTAACTTGGTTTTCATTGAAATTTCGAATTCCGTGTTATTGAAGAGAGATGTAGAATTTTATTGGAATTGATTTGCTTGGGTATATTAGATGCCATATTTTTTATCAGTTGTTAAATGTTTATGGCTTATTTTTGCTTGGGATTACTTTGGTTAATACATAGTATTTAATTTGAAGATTGGAGCCAAGTTTTGAGTCGAATTGCTGCCGGATTTTATAAAGAATCCTAGCTTAATTATTTTGCGTTTATTTTGTTTTTGTGTGTAGATGGAAAAGCCAAATTTGGGAATAAAGCCTCGGGTTAGTGCCACTGACAAAGGAAAGAAAGCCGCTCTTCCGAGCTTGGCCCAGAACAAGGATTTCAAAGGACGTTTCTCCAAATTTCAGCGGAGGCTGTGGGTTATTGAGAAAGGCATTGATGTGCCGAGTTTGATGAATACTTCAGTGTCGGAGGTTGTGGCGACTTGTGAGTGGGTTAGATATGTTCAGCGGCCTCCAACACCGTTGCTAAACTCCAACGCTAAATAGGAGTATAATGGCTGAGTTTTGTGCTAGTATGGTCCCGGAAAGATTTTCCAGTGGGGGACCGGTTTTAATTCAGAGAGTTGAGGTCTACATTACTCTAAATGCTATCACTTAATATTTTTTCGCCCAGGTGTGCATGTTAATGATAATCGTGGGATTGATTGGATAGAGGAGATAGATCAGTTTCAAGGAAGAATAGTTGCCGTACTTCGGATGGACGGACATGAGGAATGGAATCAGCTGGTCAATTTATACCATAGAGACTTACAGGTTGATGCAACATTCTGGAATATTTTTGCTACATATTCTTTGATACCGACGCAACATCACACGAAGTTGTTCTTTGAGCCCGCCGGTTTGCTGCACCGTTTGCTGACTGGACGACCAATTGACATTGGTCGAGTGATCTTTTGGGCCATTTGTGATAGTGGGAGTAATGATGCCAATTCTATGGTGTTTTGTTGCTTGATCACAGCTTTCTGTTGGGAGGCAGGTATTGAGGTAGATGACGGATTGGAGAAGCACGCACCGAGTATGATGGGCTTGGCGCACTAGAACAAGTTGTCAGATTCCTGGGGTTTGCCCACTATTGGGCCATATGGAGAGAGGAGACGTTGCTGTGAGGCATGGGAGGCTCAGGCAGCACAGATGCAGGACCCAGTCCAAGACCAGCGGATTCATATTAGATTTGATATTCCATTTCTAGACGCTTTGCCAGGACATGCTCAGCCAGGAGTTGGATCATTTGTTTATCTGTTGTAAGCTATGCAGAACCATATGGATATGTACTTCAGAGAGGTCGGGGGGCAATTGAACACTCACTTTGACAGTGTTCAGATGAATATTGAGGAGGTGCGCTTGATGGTTAGCCAGTTTTCTGTGGCTAGCGGCAGTGGTGTACCTTTCTAGACACCTGTCCCTGGACCAGATTTCCATGCAGATTGTTCTGGATTTCAGCAGCATGGTTTCAGATATGGAACCCTTGAGATGCATTTTAGTGGAGATGAACATCAGCAGCTTGACCAGTATTCAAGTGAGGGAACCAAAGTTCTGCACTTCTTAGATGAGGATAAAGGATCTTAGAAGACGATATGCATCTTTTCTTTTCTTTTATTTCTTTGCTTTCTTTATTTCCCTTTGAACTTTTGTTGTTTTACTTTGTTTTTCCTTTTGGATTATGTTTTTGGATATTTCTGTTATTTCTTTGATTTTTCAGAATTTTTCCAGTCATATTTTGTTTTGTTAGTTTAGTTTTAAGAGTGAGATAATTTGTGCTTAGTTTAGGTTATGTTTTTCACCCCAAATCTTTTGTCGTTTGTCAACATTGTGGACAAAGTTGAGTTTAGGTTTAGGGGTGTGATGTTTCAGTTTCATTTAAAAAAAAATTGTTTTTAGAGTCTGTCCCTCCTGTAAGCTTACCAAGATTAGGTGCTTAGAATTTTGCCCTGGAGATAATATGCATTAATCACTGAATTTACACTAACTTCTTGCCACTTAGAGTAGTGCATTGCATTTTACAAAATTTATTACATGCTCTTGATGTGATATTGGTTAGGAAGCTTAGTTAGATAACCATGATTAATAGTAGAGACTACCCTTGTGAGTTCACTAAATCAAAAAGCGTATACAAATGAAATTATACAAAGGATTATTTTGTTTCTACTCCTAAACACTCGGTAAGTTTTTAGCATTATATCTGATCTATATATGTTGTGCATTGAGCATTATAGAACTTTTATCATTAAAAGATTTCACATGTTAATTTTGATTTCGAGTAAGACGAACCTGTGGAAGTGATGATTAGACTATGTGTTCTAGAACTACTTATAGGCTTTAAATATTTCCTTCCATTATGTGTGCAATTAAGTCACATAACTTGCAAGGTTTGTATCAACTCAAAAGGAGTTTGACATGAAGGAGAATGGTAAATTTCAAAGAATTGGACAAGTAGTGAGTGTCAAAATTCTACTTACAATGAAAGCAATGAAGACCAAGAGATTTGTGTGAAGCCGTTAAGGTAATAAAAGACTCACATGGTATGGTTCAAGGTTTTTGAATTCCTATTTTCACCTTCTTTCTTAACCTTCACCCAAATGGCCCCATTACAACCTTAATGAAAGTCTAACTGATCTGCTGGTTATCCTTGCTATGAAAGTAGAAGTGAATCATGTGTTAATCTTGTTCATAATATTTAATTTTTTTCATGAGATCTTTTGCATACAAATCAAGCGTTCTTTCAATTTTATATTCATATGCTATCAATACTAGAAAATTTCTTGTGCATAACTTCTTTCGCATATGCTTAATGAGTGTATTTTCCTAGGTTCTATGTGAATTAATAGTGATAGGAAGAAAAAAAAAAGTTTTTTTTAAGAGAAAGAATTTTTTATTCTCTTGCTTTTGAATAAAAAAAATCCAACTCTAGAACATAGTGAAAATTCGGCCAAGAGGAAGAGAGAAAAATAGTTCTAAATTCGGTAGTGCACTTGCAAGCCTTTACATAAAAAGGTTTTGTGCACACTTTCAATTTAGGTTCACGCGAGTTTCAATCATAACGATTGTGATTTCAAAAGTGACCGGAACGATCTTTCTAGGCTCTTGGAGTTTTTGTGATTAACGATCAAGAAAGAAGATTTCGTTTTTCCATTCTCAGGTACGCAATTCAAAGAATAGGGAGACCACGCTCCTAGGTGATTTACGTTCATGATCGGATTGGAAGATCTTGTGGATTACCATCGACGCTAAGTCAATCGGATCACGCTACAAGAGGTATGATATCTTTTGAATATATGTATGTTTAATTAATTAAAGGGTTAAGGTTCAAATATTGGAAAATTTTTAAACTATACTAAATTCATTTTTAGTCACTCTTCCGCTGCGTTTTCATATTTTCCCTACAATTGGTATCAGAGCCAGGTTATACCCTTTAATTAATTGACATATATATACGTGAATCTATTTCTTTTTATTATGATTATGCATGTTTTAGAAAGAGATGACACTCTAAGTATTCGCATATATAATTACATGTTGCATGTATGGATTTATATATGTTATTATAAAGTGAATTGTTATTGCTCGATTTTGGTCATAGAATTTCAATATATTTTTGTTTCGGAATTGTAACAAGAAGGGTGGCCTATTATCGTCATAAGTTCCTTCTTAGTAGTTGCTAGATTCTCTATTTTATTATTGTATTAAAAAATACTGTAGTTTTTTTTTTGTATAAAATAGTGAAGTTATTTTGTGTAAAAATTACTGCAGTGAATTAAAAAAAATACTGCAGTAATTCATTGTGTAAAATCTACTGTAATACATTCAAGTTTCAAAGATTCGAAGAGTTGAAGAATTAGAAGCGGAAGAATAAGCAATCGGAACAAGCTTGGTACCGTGCACACCATGGCAACAAGCGTGCGTGCACGTTAGCATGTAGCTACGCTTGTTAGGTGCATGGGCTGCGCACGGCAGCTCCTTAAGTGTCATGGGCTGCGCATGGTGGTCGATATCTTGGTAACACACTCAATGTGATTTTATTAATATCCTCCCGAGAGTTCTTATTAATAAAATTGCAAAGCTAAAATTGAAAACGCTGGTTGTTATGTTAACAGTTAGGTGGGACCTAGTCCAACTGGTAAATGCTACGTACTCCCAGAGGAGGCATAACGTTTATGGGTGTTGGATCATCGTTGAATTTTTATGATTGAATTATTTATTTAATTCAAGATAAATATTTAAAAAGTGCTTTATCATTACTATTTACCTATATATAATTTTGTTTTATTCAGAAATCATGACTCCATCACTTATGAACATCCTGAAAGATAACACTTTAACTAGAGATAATTATGTCACATGGAAAAGGAAAATTGGGTTGTTGCTGCAAAGTGAAAAGCATAAATTTGTTCTGACTACTCCTAAACCACCCCTTCCTAATAATGAATCTAATATTTTGCAAAGAGATGAGTATGAGCAATGGAAGACTTAAGATGATATGGCCAAATGTTACATTATGGCCACTATCTCCGACGTGTTGCAACAGCAGCATGAAGGAATGGAGTCTGCTGCTGATATAATGATGTCTCTGGAAGAGATGTTTGTTATGAGGTCTAGGTCGACTAAGAGAGAGGCAGTGACTGCTTTTATGAATCTTAGGATGAAACCTGGACAGACTGTGAAAGATCACATGATGAAAGTCATAGCACATCTCAATGTTGCAGAACTTAATAGTGTTGAGATAGATGGTGAGACAAAAATTGACATGATTGTCAACTCACTATCGGATTCCTTTGATCAGTGCAAGTTGGACTACACCTTGAACAATAAGGAATACACCTTGAAAGGCCTGATGCAAGATGTTCAAAGCGCTGAAAAGATCCTTATGAAAAACAAAGGTCAAGAGATTCATTCGGTTGGTAAAGTTGCTACTGTTAAGACCCGTCAGAAGGTCAAGAAACAACAGAAGAAAAAGCAACTTGGGCCTACTAAGAAGGAAACTAAGAAAGTAACCACGATCAAAGGGAAATGCTTCCTTTGTGGTGAAAAGGGACATTGGAAAAGAAATTGCCCAGAGTCCCAGAATAAGAAGGAAGAAGGTAATATTAATTATCCTGAAACATGTTTTCTGGCAGATTCTATAGATTCTTGGATCATAGACTCTGGAGCCACTAATCATGTTTGTTATTCCTTACAGGGGTTCCAAGAAAGGAGAAGGCTGAATAAAGATGAAATCAGCTTGCGCTTGGTCAACGGAACGTTAGTGTCTGCAAGTGCAGTGAGAGATATTAGAGTTATTTTAGATTCTAGTAAGCATTTAGATTTAATAGACGTTTATTATGTACCTCAATTCAAGAGGAATTTAATTTCAGTTTCTTGTTCAAATAAATTTGGATATTCGGTTACTTTTAATAAAGCTTTTATTATTAGTAAGAATGACAAAATTATTTTCAAAGGTACATTGGAAAACGGTCTATTCTTTTTGCATAGAAATATCTCTCACTCGTTACACACAGAATTAACGGAACTTGATCATAAAAGAATAAAATTATCAAAAGATAAAACCTACCTTTGGCATTTACGCCTAGGTCATATTAACCTTAATATGATTAAAAGATTGGTATGTGACGGACCTTTAAGTGACTTAAAGGTTGATGATCTACCAACTTGTGAATCTTGTTTGGAAGGTAAAATGACCAAAAGTCGGTTCACAACCAAAGCTGCAAGAGCCACTGAATGTTTAGGATTAATACACACTGATGTATGTCGTCCTATGAGCATTCAGGCTAGATGTGGATATGAGTACTTCATCACCTTCACAGATGATTACTCGAGATTTGGCTATTTGTATCTCATGAGACATAAGTCGGATGCTTTTGACATGTTCAAAGCATTCAAGGCTGAAGTAGAAAATCAACTTGAGAAACACATAAAAATCTTGAGATCTGATCGTGGTGGAGAATATCTATCTGGTGAGTTTCAGCAATATCTTATTGATAATGGGATAGTTTCTCAGTTTTCTTCACCAGGTACACCTCAACAAAATGGGGTGGCAGAAATGAGAAATAGAACTATTTTAGACATGGTTACGTCAATGTTGAGTTATTCAACGTTTCCTATTTCGTTTTGGGGATATGCTCTACAAACTGCAATATACATTCTAAACGATGTACCATCTAAGTCGGTTCCTGAAACACCATATGAGTTGTGGACTAGGCGAAAGCCTAGTTTACAACACTTGAGGATATTTGGTTGTCCTGCACATGTGTTAAAAGGAAAGACAAAAAAGATGGAATCCCGTTCGGAAACATGTATATTTGTGGGGTATCCAAAAGGAACTAAAGGATATTATTTCTATAGTCCTTCAGATCTAAAAGTATTGTTTCAACAAATGCTTCATTTCTAGAAAAGGACTATATGAATAATTTTGTGCCCAAAAGTAGAATTGTCCTAAATGAGATGTCAGGAGATACAATTCCATAAAAGGTTTTACAACCTAGACCAATTGTAAGTTCCACTCCAACACAAAATCAACAACCTACCATTCCTCGTCATAGTGGGAGGGTTAGTAAACAACCCGAGAGATACATCGGACTGGGAGAATCAGTGGAGAATCTCCTAGACGATGATGATCCCTACACTTATAAGGAAGCAATGGAGGATGTTGATTGTTGTCATTGGCAAAAGGCAATGCAATCTGAGATTGAATCCATGTTCGATAACAAAGTCTGGTCCCTTGTAGACTTGCCTAAAGGGATAAAACCCATTGGGTGCAAGTGGGTATACAAGAGGAAAAGAGGTATGGATGGAAATGTGGAAACTTTTAAAGCTAGATTGGTAGCTAAAGGTTACACACAGAAAGAAGGTATCAATTATGAGGAAAAATTCTCTCTTGTGGCCATGCTTAAATCTATTAGGATACTCTTATTCATTGCAGCATCTTTAGATCTAGAGATTTATCAAATGGACGTCAAGACAGCTTTCCTTAATGGAAATCTTGACGAAAGCATCTATATGATGCAACCAGAAGGATTCATTGAAAAAAAGGCCAAATGAAAAAGGTATGCAAGTTGCAGAAATCAATATATGGATTAAAACAGGCATCCAGATCCTGAAACATAAGGTTCGATCAAGCTGTGAAAGGTTTTGGATTTATTCAGAATCCTGACGAACCTTGTGTATATAAAAGGATAAAGGGCGACAAGTTGGTTTTCCTAATTCTTTATATTGATGATATACTACTCATTGGATTCTTTATGTTGATGATATACTACTCATTGGAAATGATGTAGGTGTATTGACATCAGTAAAAGAATGGTTAGCAAAACAATTTGATATGAAGGACGTAGGAGAAGCTAGTGTTATTCTAGGTATCCAAGTAATAATGGATAAAAAGAATAAAACAATTGCATTATCCCAAGCTTCATACATAGACAAAATACTGCCTAGGTTTTCCATACAGGATTCCAAGAAAGGTATGTTACATTTCAGACATGGAATCAAACTTTCTAAGGAACAAGTTCCTAAGAATCAGCATGAAGAGCAATTCATGGGTAGAGTTCCATATGCCTCGACAGTTGGAAGTCTCATGTATGCAATGCTCTGTACTAGACCAGACATTTGTTTCGCTGTTGGCATAGTTAACAGGTTTCAATCGAAACCTAGTCCTGATCACTGGACGACAGTCAAGCATATTTTTAAGTATCTCAAGAGAACAAGAGATTATATGCTTGTATACTCTAGAGGGGATTTAATTCCCATTGGGTATACAGATTCTGATTTCCAGTCAGATTCTGACTCTAGAAAATTCATATCAGGATCTGTGTTTACTATAGGAGGAGGATCAGTCATATGGAGGAGTATCAAGCAATCATGTATTGCTGATTCCACCATGGAAGCTGAGTATGTTGCTGCATGCGAAGCTACCAAAGAGGCTGTTTGGCTCCGCCAATTCTTGATTGACTTGGAAATAGTTCCTAATGCGAATAAGCAGATCACTATTTACTGTGACAAAAGTGGAGCAGTGGCTAATTCGAGAGAGCCAAGAAGTCATAAAAGAGGTAAACACATTGAAAGGAAGTATCATCTTTTAAGGGAGATTGTGAATAGGGGTGATGTGACAATTACCAAAATCGCGTCACCAGAAAATCTAGCGGATCCTTTCACAAAGGCTCTACCTCAGAAGAGTTTTGATAGGCACCTAGAGAACATGGGAATGAGAGATATGACACACTTGCTATAGCGCAAGTGGGAGATTGTTAGGATTATGCTCAATAGCAAGAGTGTAATATTGTAATTGACAATCTTTTCATATTAATAAAGTGATTTCTGGTATTACAAAATCTTATAGCATTTATAATGATAATTGTGAAAGTAAATAATCATAAGGTCAAAAGACTACTAGAAAGGAAAAATTGTTTGTACATCTGGATATGTATGAGATAGACACAATTCTTTAGTTAGTCTTGAATAAACATTCACAACTTAAGTTAAAAGTTGGGCACCTTTATCTTGATAAAGTTGTAGAATTCTTTTGCTGGCATTTAAGTGGGATCAAATGAGTTATGATGAGTCTAAAATCATCGAAAGGGTCTTCGAGTAAAAGAATCTAGTACACTGGGTGCATTGAACAGGATCACAATGAAATATTTTATCTAGACCCGTCAGTAGATACAAGTTTTTTCATTATGAAGATAGTCGGAGAGTCTATCTTAATCCTGAGATAAATGATGGACTTATGATTGCAAGTGTTATCAAGCTATCAATGAGTACGATTATATAGCATAGTCTATCTTCGATAGTTTGGTGGTATTCATTTGTTAGTCGATAGAGAACTTCATTTATAGATATGGACATCGTGGCTCAATTTATTGAATGAGAGTATAATATTATCATATGGACATTTTGAGGTATTGGATATTAAATCTCAACTTTGAGTTTTCGATAATGTCTATTGAAAACATGGCTTCTGGACAAGTCCAAATATCTAAGTTCAAAACGTGGTCATATGAGTAAATATGGTAACTAGGAGAGCTATAGGCGGTCTATGAGCTCTTGGCGATTACTGATATTATACGCGAGGACACACTATCTCCAATAAGATTGTCTAGGGTATGAATAAGAAACATCTTCTTATTCTATCTTTATTTAAGAGTTCAATTTTAGCTCTTTAGAGGAATGAGCTAAAATTAATAGATCGGACCTAAGTGAATCATTTGTTTATTGTGATTAGGTTATGTCTATTGAAGCTTAAATTTAGATAGCCCGCTAAGATCCACAATCCACATGGACTTGCATGGATCACTTGATATATTCTACTGGACTAATTTATGGGTCCGTCAAGAATTGTATTTAATATATTAAGAATATAATATGCACATTATTTATTAAATGGGCTGCTCAAATTATATTAATATATTAATGAGAGGCATGTGAGCTTGTTTCTTTTAGTAAGAATGGGTCTGGTTCACATGTAGGCTTTTATTTAAAGCCTGAATGGATTAAATAAAATAAGAAAATAATATTTTGCCCATATTTTTTGTGTGTGGGCGGCAAGGCTATAATAATATCCTAAAATATTATTTTATTTTATTTTTTGATTAAATGGAAATTAATTAATTGATTAATTAATTATTTAATTAAAAATCAAAATATTTTTTTGACTAGGAATTTTGTTTCCTGGTAGTATACTATTATAGTCGTATAATAAATATAAAAGACTTTATTTGGTAAGTAGATAAATAAAGAATTTATTTATCTAATCAAATAAGGAAGTCTTTAATATAATCACAAATACACTATATGAGTTGGATTAGGAGTCTTGGTATGGAAAAGAAATCTTTTTTGAGAAAAGGATTCTTTGTCATCAAATAAATCCACCTAGAGATAGGATTCTTGTCCACCAAGTAAATCCTCTTTAGGAAAGGATTTGTATACCTATATATATTATTAATTTCGGAATTAATAGTGACAGGAAGAAAAAAAAAGTTTTTTTTAGAGAGAATTTTTATTCTCTTGCTTTTAAATAAAAAAAATTACAACTCTAGAACATAGTAAAAATTCGGCCAAGAGGAAGAGAGAAAAATAGTTCTAAATTCGATAGTGCACTTGCAAGCCTTTATATAAAAAGGTTTTGTGCACACTTTCGATTTAGATTCACGCGAGTTTCAATCATAACGATTGTGAATTCAAAAGTGACCGGAACGATCTTTCTAGGCTCTTGGAGTTTTTGTGATTAACGATCAAGAAAGAAGATTTCGTTTTTCCATTCTCAGGTACGCAATTCAAAGAATAGGGAGACCACGCTCCTAGGTGATTCACGTCCGTGATCGGATTGGAAGATCTTGTGGATTACCATCGACGCTAAGTCAATCGGATCACGCGACAAGAGGTATGATATCTTCTGAATATATGTATGTTTAATTAATTAAAGGGTTAAGGTTCAAATATTGGAAAATTTTTTAACTATACTAAAAAAAAACTTAGTCTCGCTTCCGCTGCGTTTTCGTATTTTTCCATACATGATTCATGATGGAATCACCATACATTACGGAATGAACCGCAGCTATAGATTAACCACAAATAAAATACCCAACTTTATTTGCTATCTATAGACTCTTTAGATTGCACGTCTTTTACTGTATCCATCTGTATATGACACTCATATATACATTTCGAGATTACATCCGACAATCTAGGATATTAATATATGCACAAGTTATAAAATAAAAAATACAACAAGAATGAATTGAACTTTTCTTTTTATTTATTTCATAAATCCATTTACAAATTACATCTTTATAGCATAAACCCCAACACGGTCTCACTTGCACTTTATGGGTTAGTCTCATCTTTTAATGTCAAAGTTGAGGGGACTCGGTGCTCAAGCACCTTATTCTAATAGTAGAGATTTCCTTTGAGAGTTTCACAAACACAAGCCAAAGGCATGTCAATATGAGGGAAAATGTTTTTCAAATTTTTAAACATTGTTCATCACTTAAACACAATGCACAGCCTCAGTACATCAACATCATCATGTGCCATAGAACATGCATCATATAAGTGGACTGTTTACCTGAAATTTTTATTCCCTTGATAGATAGAATCTTTGAAGTGATATTAGGCAATGTATATTTTAGCCACTTAAAAATGTCAAGTACTTCCCATTCCCAAAATGTTTGTACTCCCAGGCCAATTTTGAAGCCAAACACATCTAGACTTTTTCATTTTATCAACATATTATCCATAACCCAAGCAACCTAAACACTAGACCAACCCTCACTTAATTGATCTTGTTGATGCTTAGGATTGAATGTAAAAATGAGCTTCAACTTGACTAATGGCGTGTACCTAGGCAATACATGATGAGTTGTAAAAAATGTGCAAAAGTCAAATGCAAGAAAACAGAGGAAAAAAAAGAAGAAGAAAAGAGAAGAAACAAAAGAAAGAAGCAAGAATCAAAAAGAACAAAAGAAAATAAATATACTTCATTTGCCTTGTTTAAATTGTTTAAGTTACTCAAAAAGGGGTAACAAGAGTAGTTGGAGGTTGCACTTGGAATCTAATTGTAAGCCTGGACACCAAATTGTATTTTGAAGTCGTGTGCATGTGGAATTAAATGTTTAAGTGTATAATGTACTGCCTTAACTTGGTTGATTAGTGCATTGCGCTTAAATTCCCATTCATTCAAATCACCAATCACATTGACCCCATTACAACCGAATGAAAAAGACCTAGTTGATCTTAGGGGAAGTCTAGCTGGGGAATATTAGTCGATGCATGCTTTTTCCTCGTTCATGACACTTGATCCCTTCATGATACTCATTCACTAAAAAGAGCTTTTTTCTATATTAAGTGTATGCAACTAATTTGATTCCTATACATAAACTCATTTGCATACATCTTGTATGAGTGTGAACTAGGTTTTAGAAGGAAAGATAAGAGAGAATTCACGTGAGAACCTAGAGTCGAAGCGAATTATGCTCGAGGCGTGAGAGTGAGTAGTTTCCAAGGCGATGGTGCTTTTAAGCATGGGATTCATGTTGTGCGAGTTTCCCTTGAAGTGCCTTGGACTTATTTTAGAATATTTTGCATGTGCATATTCCTCACTCCCACTCTCTTTTGCTTATCTCTCTACTAGTTGACTTTGCAGCGAATTTTCTATGTGTTAGGAAATTTCAAGATTGTGGTATTTTTGTTTAGTCTTTAATGTTTTTATGTGTCTTTTTATTTAGAGTTTGCTTAAGGACGAGCAAGAGGTTGGTTTAGGGGTATTTGATCGAGCCAATTTTGTGTCACATTTTGGCCCCTATTTCCTCATCCTTTAGCTCGTTTCCGGGTGAATTTTAGTATTTAATGGCTCTATTCTAGTAAATACATGCATACAATGTATTTCAGGCAATGGAGATCAAAACGGGGACTTTCGGGTGCAAAACAAGTCAGAATTCCAAAGAAGAGTGCCCAGTTCTCTAGTGCTTCGCTGGTTCATACCCGTGGAAATTCTGGGATCTCGTATAAAGAGTTTGTTGGTCCATACCAGCGAAGCTACCAGTAGACCGAGGGCCATATCAACTCCAGAAGATCTCGATGCCAAAGTTCGTTGGTTCATACTAGTGAAGGATACCAGTAAAGTCATCTCTAGACGGTCTCATCGAAGTTAGTTGGTCCATACCTGAGTAGGGTTACCCGCGAAATGGCACCAATTTCTGCCCAAGCTGACTACGCTAAGAAGACTTCGTTGATCCACACCAACGTAAGGACCCGCGGATCGAGAGCTAAAATTGCTTCAATCATACTTCGCTGGTCTATTTCGAGGGTCCACACCAGTGCACTGACCCACGGACCGAGAGTCAGAAATCCTCAAATGCCCGGTTCGCTGGTGATTCTTGGGTCCCTACCCTAGCATGACGGGCCGTAAAGTTGCCCAGATTTGATGACGTTAGCTAAACTCAGATCTATTTTTAGCAACACTATTAATACAACACTTCTGATTTTTACCCATACGCCCTCACAAGTCTTGACACGACCAAACAACCCTTTACCTCACATTGGATCTATGAATCTCTCACACATCATCCAAACCCATCCTTCACCATTTTCTACCTAATTTTCTCACCAAAATCATTCCTACACCATTCTTTTCACTTCAATTTCACTCAAACACAAACACCTACTCAGGGAGCACGAATTTCACTTATGTGACGAGGAGAAGAGCTTGAAGACTAGAGAGATCACAATATGCCAATGGGTTTCTTCTTATCTCTTGCCTCTTTAATTCTTCTTTGTACCTTGATTATGAGTAGCTAAACCTCGAGTGGGAGTTGATGTAATTGTACATGAGTTGTGGGTATTCCACCATATCTTTAGTATTTGATATATTTAGTTCCACGCATTGTTTTTAATGCATTTAATTCCTTCTTGGATTAAGTAGATATGCCAACTCTTAATTCATGTTCATGATCAAATTAATTTGATGTTTTTATAAAAGGATTAAATATCTTCTTGGATTAAGTAGATATGTCAACTCTTAATTCATGTTTAGATACACATTTTACGGTGATAAACAAGCTATTTTGAATGGAAGGGACGTGTCGAGAATATGCCAATCCGATACATCCCGGCTATAATGGGAGGGAAGGTTTGAGATTATGCCCTTCCAAGCCAACCTAACCATTTAAATATATCTATGCTTAAAGAGAAACTCCCTCTACACTCAATCTAATATGCCCTTAGTTGTTATGTAGTAGAGGGTTAAGTGATTCTCAAAATCACACATAAAGGTAGATTTAGCTCTAAATGATCGAATAGGTTCTTAAAGGATTAATAAGATTGCCCACTATTTGTGTTGTGATTGCTTCGACTCCCATATCCACCTCATATCTTTTCACAACACATTCTTGCTAATTTAGTTTAATTTTAGTTTTAGCTTAATTATCATTTGCATCTTAGTTGATAATTCCAAAAACCAATCATCATATTTTACTTTTTAGCATAACTAGTATTAGAGTGTTAATTTAGTCATTGCTACCATTCGATCCATGTAGAACGATACCTCACTTGCCATTATACTTGTTTTTGAAAATATTTTGAGCAAATTTCGAGGTCCTTTACAAATATCTTTTTTGACAAACAACTTCATACCGAAAATGACTTTGTCAATCAAGTGTTGTAATGAAAGAGTCCACACACTTATCATCCCCTATTTACCGTTGCTAATCTATCTTTTTACCACTGAAGCCATCCATGACACAAAAATTGTTGAGGAGGATGACTAGCCACCGATACCTTTACAGCTGGTCAGTTTAGTGTGCTTGCCTTTTCTACTACTTTCTGTTTGTTCAATTTGCAAGTTTTTTTAAAGAATATTCCATGTGGCCACTACGTGTTTTTTGCTATGGTGGGCATGGTGGGCATGGGTCTGTGATAGGGCAGGGACTGGTGGCCGTTTCGTGTGTGGTGTGGTGGGGGCCTTGGTGGGTTGCTTCTGGTGTGTGGTGTTGTGGTGGACTTGGTGGTCAATGGCTAGTGGATGTTTGGTGTGGTTTAAACTTTTTGTTCAAACAACTTTGGATTGGTTTTAAACTTTTTGTTCAATTTTGCAATTATTATTATTTTTTAAAATATTCCATCAATTCTCACCACTTTGAATTGTTTTTGAAATTTTCCTAGGTTTGTGTGCTTGCCTTTTCTACTACTTGATGTCTGCTTAATTTACAAGTTTTTTTTTAGTATTTCATATGATCTGCTTATATTGTAAGTTTTTTTTTAAAAAAAATATTCCACCAATTCTCATCAGTTGGAATTGGTTTTGAACTTTTTCAAAAATATTCTATCAATTCTCAGCACTTGGAATTTGTTTTGAACTTTTTCTTTTTTCTTACTAGGGAGGCAATTCTTGTTTTAATATTTCATGTGACTTGCTTACAATGCAAGTTTTTTTTTAAATATTCCATCAATTCTCACCAGTTGGAATTGGTTTTGAACTTTTTCAAAAATATTCTATCAATTCTCAACACTTAGAATTTGTTTTGAAATGTTTCCTTTTACTTAATAGGGAGGCAATTCTTGAGGAGGAAGATGACCTGCCACCAGTAACTTTACATTCGGTCAGGTTAGTGTGCTTGCGGTTTGTTCAATTTGCAATTTTTTTAATTTTTATTATTATTTCAAGTGGCTGCTGAATTTTTATTGTTATGGTGGGCATGGTGGCCATTGGGTCAGTGATGTAGCGGGGTTTGGTGGCCGTTTGGTGTGTGATTTGGTAGGGACCTTGGTCGGTGGCCGCTGGGTGTGTGGTGTGGTGGTGGGCATGTCTATTGCATGCATTGTTGTGGTAAAGGTACTCTATGCCCAAAGTGAAAAGCTACATAGAGAAACATGTCTGCTTCTTGTCTGAGAATGGGCAGGTTTGACCCTCCCTCTATTGTTGAGGTTTTTGACTCACTACTTTTTCTTTTTCCTAATAGTGTTGTGCCACCTGAACCTAAACAACAATCGACCTAGTCTAGAAACAAAGATACTATTAACCTCACATATTCACTTCCATATCACAACTACAATATGCGTAAGTTTTACTTTCATTTTATTGCATATTATTTTTAGGTTTATTTTTAATTAATATTTTTTTGATGGATTGTTGTTTGGTTGTGGCATGCAACAATGATGGGGATGGTGATGACCAGGTTGACGACGAGGATGGCAGATACAGGTTAGTGTGCTTGCCATTTCTATTGCTTGCTGTTTGTTCAATCTGCAAGTTTGTTTTAAAAAAAATATTCCATCAATTCTCGCAACTTGGAATTGGTTTTGAATTTTTTTTCCTTTTTTTACTATCAATGGCAGGCTTGAAATCAATGAGAACAACCTGAATGTGGAAAACACTGAAGACTTTGGCAAGCTATGTTAAACACTGCTTCAGTAAAAAAAATCCTTTCAGAGTTGTTAACCACAAAAATATTTGTCCATATTCTTATTTGTTAATGAATAACATGCAAGGGTAAGTACATAGGAGGATAAGAGAAGCAAAACAAAATGTATTGGCCAAGAAAGAGAGATCTTCTCTCTAAGCCAGACACATATTCACCTAGCCCTATAAAGTTAATGAATGTTAATGAATAAGGAAGGAAGAAGAAGAAAGTTAATGAAGAGGGGGAAAAAGACGGAAGAAGATGGGAGGAAGAAGGACAAGAAAGTTAATGAAGAGGTGAGGAAGAAGAAAAATCCAGACATTAGTTTAGTGTTTGCTACTATTCCTTCCCAATTCAAATTGAGTTGTTGAAGACTCCTCTTTGCCAAACCTAGTTTTGCATCTTTCTTCCGCTCTTTTGGATCAATGATATTGGTTTTTTTCATAAAACCAATAAGCTATCAAGCCACTTACTAATGACTTATTTCTATTCTACAAGGAATTTGATAGGTGTGCGTTTATTGCCTGTGCGCAGTTATAATTTCCAATCTCATCCAAATTCTCACACAAATGAACAAGGTTCCAAGAGATTGCTTGACTGGTAGATGTGAAAAAATAATAAGCCAACAAGTGGACTATAACCAGCCTTACAACGTCTCTCTTGCTCTCATATTTGATTGCTTTTTTCAAGGCCAATTCAACAGTTGATTTTTTCGTCGCTGTCCCTTCTCAAAGTATTTTGTAGAATAGATGTGTTAACAGCCTTTTTTGGCAGGGGTCCAAAGAAGAATTTTTCATCAAGCCGATATCTGGTAGGACTTGGATCGGGACCATTTCCGGCTCTTAGGTACCAGGAAACATCGGTACCATGATCTAGGAAGGATCGATACCTAGTAGGGCCAGAACCATGACTATCTCGCTAACCTGATACCGGATGAACACCAGAACCGGGACCCAAGAGGGATCAGTGCCACGCTATACCTTTACTCCTGATACCAAGTGAAGCTGGTACCACGATAACACGTACTCAATATCTAGACACCGCGATACCTATCCTGGGTCAACCCAGCAGATAGGTCCCATCCCTCATCAAGAAGAATGATATCGAGAGGGTACTAGTGCACCAAGGAAGAAACCACGCCAGCGAGAATAGACAGGTATGCTTTGAACCTTGGAACAATACCACGTCTGAACAAGGCAAGTCTCGTCTCCAACAAGGCAGAAGAAAGAGTTGACCTCTTCACCACTTAAAGCGCTATAAATGAGACTAAATGGTCAACCAAATCAGAGTTTAAATGCTACAGAAATTAGAGTAAACAAATCCCATGCTTACGGCCTCAATCAAAGCCATTAATGAGAAATCAGCCAACTCCATCAATACGGAATCAGTGTATGATTATGACTTGATGAACGGAGTAGGTAGCAAGAATAAGAATATATAAATATGATAGAGTACTCTCTAAGAGGGGGGGGGGGATTCATATTCACCATCACCTACAGAGATTTTTTCACCATCATAGTACAGGAAAATATTCACCTACAGAGATTTTTTCACCATCATAGTACAGGAAAATATCCACTTATCGACTAGTACAAGATCGCCATCGCCATCTATGCAAAAAAGAGAGATAGGAACGATAGTTTAGTTCTGTAATCTGAGTATTTATCACCACTGTTACAAATAACTCAGTGATTAATAAAATAGTCTCTTCCCCACTTCTAACCATATACGTGTGTTGTTGTCTTATTTTTTTTCTTTGTTACACTCATTCCGTCTAGATCACAATACCGGAGAGATATCTCCCCCACTGTGACCTACCGGGTTTCAACTTAAGGGTGTTAATCAGAATTTTGCTCACATACGAATTTTTGGTTAACAAGATGATTTTTCTCTATTTGTTCCATAATTATTCTGGCTAATCTCCACTGTGCCATCTTTTAGCTCCAGCCCCATTAACTCGACAACATCTTTATCTGATATCTCTCCCACTTTTCCACCACCAAGACTGAATTTATTGGTTGTAGGATTATATTTGGGTAAAATTACATCAATGGACCGCCCATAATTTTTATGCTACAATGGGTCAATCATTCCATTCAAGCAAGATTCAATGAGAACCCAAAATGATGTCTTTGACAGAAATGCCACAAGTTCAGAGTTTACTTCAGTATCTGCTGGTCGAATGATCTTTATTGCATCAAAGAAGTAGTGAATGTTGGAACGGCCTTGATTGGTTGTCACTCACACTATGTTTCCTTCACCTAATTTTTCTTCTTCAATCTTCTTATTTTCTGTTTCTTTTCTTGGCTTCTTTGTATTCTTTGTTTCCTATAATTTTTCTTCAGCTCTTTCTTTTCTCTTCTTTAACTATTTCTTCATTGTTCGTTTCTCAGTTTCCTAGTCTCCTATTTCTATTGGTTTCTTAGTTTCTTGGTTTGTTGTCTCCACTATATTGTTTCCATTGTATTATGTTGATCTTGGTTTCATCATTTTGAAACTGCAATTTTGGTGACTTATTCAGCAATCAAACATAAAATTGAATTCAAATTCCAACTTCCAATCAATCATTTTATTTGCACAAGGCTTATCTACCTAATCAATCATTGGACTTTTCCTGATTAAGTCGACTGAACCTAAATTTGGTCGACCTAATCGCGGACTTGATTGATTTGCATAAGGCTTATCTACCTAATCAATCATTGGACTTTTCCAGATTAAGTCGAATGAACCTAAATTTGGTCAACCTAATCGCGAATCTTGTAAACACATTAATAGGGAAAAATCAAATTCATAAATACCTTTCTTAGGACTCAATTTATAATCAACCATTTGATTTGATTTGATACACCACTAGAAGCAGAAGCCATTAAATTTGGGAAAGAGAGGGATACACGAATACATAGAGAGAAACTTACGGGTGACTGTTGAACAGGATCACTGAAGTGTTGAAGCTTTGAAGATTTCCAACGATGCGTATTTGAAACTAAATCATTGAAGCTTTAGAAGTGTGCTTCACTGAATCACTGAAGCTTTAGAAGTTTTTTTTTTGTTGATATCAACGTCAACTGAACCTTAGTTTTAGAAGTGTAGCTTTAAAAGTGTGCTGAGAATCTCCTAAGCTTGTCTATGTATTTATTGGGTCTCTTATATATTATCATTCTTTAAGAGCCCAAATGGTCTTTAATTTACAAATCTCTTGGGCTTTGACAACCCAATTCAGTTAAGCCCAAGTCAAATTAAGCTATACTTTTTAGGGTAATTTATTCTCATAGACATTTTATCAAACACAAGGAAATTGCAAGAAATGATCAAAATATTTATAGGTTTATTGTTTTTAACCACAAATTTATATTTGATTATATTTATCATCTTTAGGCTTGAATAGAAAAAATTGCCCTTTCTTTTGTATTTACTGCTCCCACCTAAAAACAATAAACCTCATTGTTCTCCACCGCCAAAATCGGATCTCTCTCTTTGATAATTCAAAACCAGATCTCTCTCTTTGGCTCTCTCTTCGGGGATCGTCGTCCATCGCTGCAGCCCCCTTGCCTGTCGACGGCGTCAACTGCAGCGACCGTCCTCTCGAGCCCGTCAAAGTCGTCCGGCGTTATGGCACTGTATGTTGCTACTGAGTATGGCTATGTAGATTTGGTCAAGGAGATGATCAAGTTTCATGATATTTCTATGGCTGGTACCAAATCTAGAAACAGCTACGATGCATTTCACATTGCTGCAAACTAAGGAAATTTGGGTAAAATTTAATTTTCTCTACAATTTTAGGTTTTTGATTAGCTGATTTACTTGAAGTTCTTGGGTATAATTAGTTTTCTGTTAATTGTTATCAATTAGTTGTGAATTCTGTTAGAAACATAAGATAACATGTTGAGATTTGTTTTCTAGCATTTCAGATTGCTGCAAAACCAAGGAAATTTGGGTAAATTTTTTCTGTGCAATTTCAGATTTTTTTTTAGACAAACACAATATGCAGTTTTTGTAGATGATTTACTTGAAATTCTTGTGTATAATTAGTCTACTGTTATCGATTAGTTGCTGGTATCGATTAGTTGTCTATTTTGTTAGAAACTTAACATATACCAAGTTGAGGTTTGTTGAATTTGTAGAACAAACATTGTTGCTAAATTTGGCTTTGAATATCAAGACTTTTCTAGCATTTTTCACATTCCTGCAAAGCAAGGAAATTTTGGTAAATGTTCTATGCAGTTTTAGATTTTGTTTAGACAACACAATATGCAGTTTTTTCTAGATGGTTTTACTTGAAGTTCTTGTGTATAATTAGTTTGCTGTTGTCAATTAGTTGTCGATTATCTTAAAAACTTAACATACCATGTTCAGGTTTGTTGAAATTGTAGAACAAACATTATTTTGCTAAATTTGACTTTGAATGTCAAGACTTTTCTAGCATCAAAGTTTTTCTTTTTCTTTTTGACAAATATTTAGAATGTTTGTCTCTATATGTAGAGGCATGGAAGGTTCTGATGGATGCTACTCTTGAACTTTCAATGGTGAGTGATTCCTTGAACACCACGGCATTGCACATTGCTGCCTCGCATGGACATATAGAAGTGGTGAATTTTCTTTTAGAGAAAGGTAGCAGCGACAACGTAGTTGCCATAGTTAAGAGCAGTGCAAAATCTGCCATGCATTCTGGGTTAGTTAGTTATCGAGTTACATGTTTGTTGAATTCTAAATTATGGGTTAGTTAGTTATCGAGTTACATGTTAGTTACTTTCAATGTTTTTATTCTTATTTAACAAGATTGGTTGTTTTGCTGCTTACTTGGCAACCGCAGGCTGGAAGACCAAGAAAAAATGAGATCCACAGGCTGGAAGACCAAGAGAAAAGAGAATTTGTAATTGTGTTTGATTTATAAGTTACAATTCTAGTTGTCTTCCATTGTTAATGACAATAAATTTTACAGTTACATGTCAATTCATGTCAATGGTAAGCCAAATTACATGCTAGTTGAGTTTCAAATCTTATGTTAGTGGAATGAAGAATGATCTCCTTCATTCTTGGACTGTTGGTGAACTACTGTCACCAAAGTTGCAAGTTAGGTATATGTTTGGGTGAAATACTAAATTCTGTATTGTAGACTTTATTCAATTTCATTCCAGTATTGAATGAATTTATGTTGAAGATGTATGATGCAATATTGAATGATTTTATTTTGAAGATAAAATTCCAGTTATATTACATGTCATTTATTTCTGAAGTTACATGCCAGTTATTAAAAAGTTACATGCCAATTATTTTTTAAGTTTCATGTCAGTTATTTCTGAAGTTACATGCCAGTTATTTACAAAGTTACATGCTAATTGAAAATGAAGTTACATGCCAGTTTAATTTCAAGTTATATGCCAATTGAAAATGAAGTTACATGCTCCTTAATTGTATTGACTTTCACAGGTGAAAGACATTGATGCCAAAACAAATTAAAATTCCAATATTGTTACATGCCAGTTAAATTTCAAGTTACATGCTAGTTGAAAATGAAGTTACATGCCCGAAGTTACATGCCAGTTCAATTTTAAGTTACATGGCAGTTGAAAATGAAGTTACATGCTAGAAGTTACATTCTAGAAGTTACATGCCAGTTCAATTTTAAGTTACATGCCAGTTGAAAATGAAGTGATATGCTAGAAGTTACATTCTAGAAATTACATGCCAATTGGTAATGAAATTACATGCCAGTTAATAATGAAGTTACATGCCAATTGGTAATGATAAAAGTTACATACCAGTTGAAAACAAAATTCTAGTAATGTTACATGCTAAAAGTTACATGCTAGTGCAATTTCAAGTTACATGCTAGTGCAATTAGAAGTTACATGTCAATTAGTCAAAGTTGAAAGAGACTTATACTGAAAACAAATTCCAGTAATGTTACATGATATAAGTTACATGCCAGTACAATTTCAAGTTACATGCCAGTGCAAATTCAAGTTACATGCCAGTTAGTTAAAGTTGAAAAATGATTATACTGAAAACAAATTCCAGTAATGTTACATGATAGAAGTTACATGCTAGTGCAATTTCAAGTTACATGCCAGTGCAAATTCAAGTTACATGCCAGTTAGCTAAAGTTGAAAAAGAATTATACTTAAAACAAATTCCTGTAATGTTACATGATAGAAGTTACATGCTAGTGCAATTTTAAGTTACATGCCAGTGCAAATTCAAGTTACGTGCCAGTTAGCTAAAGTTGAAAAAGACTTATACTTAAAACAAATTCCAGTAATGTTACATGACAGAAGTTACATGCTAGTGCAATTTCAAGTTACATGCCAGTGCAAATTCAAGTTACATGCCAGTTAGCTAAAGTTGAAAAAGACTTATCCTTAAAACAAATTCCAATAATGTTACATGATAGAAGTTACATGCTAGTGCAATTTCAAGTTACATGCCAGTGCAAATTCAAGTTACATGCCAGTTAGTTAAAGTTGAAAAAGGATTATACTGAAAACAAATTCCAGTAATGTTACATGATAGAAGTTACATGCTAGTGCAATTTCAAGTTACATGCCAGTGCAAATTCAAGTTACATGCCAGTTAGCTAAAGTTGAAAAAGACTTATACTGAAAACAAATTCCAGTAATGTTACATGATAGAAGTTACATGCTAGTGCAATTTCAAGTTACATGCCAGTGCAATTTCAAGTTACATGCCAGTGCAAATTCAAGTTACATGCCAGTTAGTTAAAGTTGAAAAAGGATTATACTGAAAACAAATTCCAGTAATGTTACATGATAGAAGTTACATGCTAGTGCAATTTTAAGTTACATGCCAGTGCAAATTCAAGTTACATGCCAGTTAGCTAAAGTTGAAAAAGACTTATACTGAAAACAAATTCCAGTAATGTTACATGATAGAAGTTACATGCTAGTGCAATTTCAAGTTACATGCCAGTGCAAATTCAAGTTACATGCCAGTTAGTTAAAGTTGAAAAAGGATTATACTGAAAACAAATTCCAGTAATGTTACATGATAGAAGTTACATGCTAGTGCAATTTCAAGTTACATGCCAGTGCAAATTCAAGTTACATGCCAGTTAGCTAAAGTTGAAAAAGACTTATACTTAAAACAAATTCCAGTAATGTTACATGATAGAAGTTACATGCTAGTGCAATTTCAAGTTACATGCCAGTGCAAATTCAAGTTTCGTGCCAGTTAGCTAAAGTTGAAAAAGACTTATACTTAAAACAAATTCCAATAATGTTACATGATAGAAGTTACATGCTAGTGCAATTTCAAGTTATATGCCAGTGCAAATTCATGTTACATGCCAGTTAGTTAAAGTTGAAAAAGGATTATACTGAAAACAAATTCCAGTAATGTTACATGATAGAAGTTACATGCTAGTGCAATTTCAAGTTACATGCCAGTGCAAATTCAAGTTACATGCCAGTTAGCTAAAGTTGAAAAAGACTTATACTTAAAACAAATTCCGGTAATGTTACATGATAGAAGTTACGTCTACGTGGTCAGTTTGGTTGGATGAATGGTGCAACAATTTGAATACAATCTAATGAATACAATCGGCATGTAAATTGCAAATCAAAAATCAATTGGCATATAAATTTGTAATTAACTCAATTATCACCTGTCTGTATCTACTGTGTATCTATCTATCAAAAAAAGAATATCAAAGACAATGTTATTCACATCACTCCAACTATCAAAATTTACTGTACACTAATTAACAATTCCAAAAGCATCGCCTCAAATCAAAACTGGAAACCACCCCTTGTCAACAGCCCATAAAAGATCTTCCACTGCTGCTCTTGCGTCAGCGACTTCAACAAAGACAATTCCTTCAAAAACAAATGCAGCACTTAATTACTTTGCATCTATATTTCTTTGAAAGATCCAACGGGAGGAGATCTCCATTTCTGTACAATGCTCCCACTTCCCTTTTACTTCTTTTCACAATTTAAAGCGTCTGCAATAGAAGAGATGTAATTACAAGCTTTAGTCCAAATATCAGAATCAGCCGAACCCTTCCCTTTGAACAAAATCACATTTCTGTCATGCCACACCCCATTACACTTATTCATTAACTAATCTTCTTCCACATCCCTGTACTAACATCAAACTATAAATTTAAAATCAACAATAGCTACAAACAATAAACCCGAATTCAATACCCAATTTATTTTTAAATACATATACTGATTAAATACAAAGAATTGGCATCAATGATCAACTAATGGTCAATGCTCCTCTAAGTATTCATCGAGCATTCTTACCTCATCAACAATTGTTTTGGTTTATCGATGGAATCATCATTTATTGGGTAGCAAATTAGACAAATAATACAAAAATCATAACTAAGGGAATTATGTCCCATATCAAAAACAGTATAAGAGCTTCAAAACTGGATGACCGCATCCTTTACACTCACCATTTTCTTTCTAATGTCATCACGATGTCTAGACATCTAGCGTGGTTTCGTAACAGGACTAGATCCAGGACAGATATGGATTGATATGGATTGGAGAAGTACTAGCTATGAAGTGCTTTTCATTTTCTACATCCTTCAAGATGGGGAAAAAACTAAAGTAGACAACGAATATATCCAAAAGTCATTAAAAGCCAAATTGAAAGTGCTGGAAACATCTAATGTTTCCTCTATTTAAACAAACACTGAAAACAGGCTGCTTATTAAAAGAAGCTTGTAGACATTTGAGTATCCAATTCCGAACAATTCAATATTTGAAGCAGTTAAATTAACCAGCACAATTGGTAATCTAAAATGACCAAAACTATCTCTCAAACAGCCAAATAATGATCCAGATCATAGTTTAGCTGCTAGTCCATAAATAGAAGCATATACAATCGAAATAGAAGAAATTGATGCAGGTGCTTCTTTGTCATAATTATGTTAATTAAATATGTGAATCTGAACTCAAATTACTTAATAATTTAGTATCAACAGGCATCAAATTTTTTTTTATAGAAACCCTATATTTTAACCCCATAGATAGAAGCACATATAATCGAAATAGAAGAAATTGATGCCGGTTAACTCACTAGTAGCTGAAGACGGAATTGACGAGCAAGGGCGACGGCGTTAACGAGCAAGGGCGATGGCGTCGACGAACAAAAGCATCGGCTTCGACGAACGAGTGCAGCAGCAGCGGCAGTGGACGGTAGCTGAAGACAGCGTCGTCGACCGAGAGCGACGGCGTTGACGAGAAATGGCATCCGCACCGACGGCGAGAGGGGCGGCGGATTAGACGAGACCAGCGATGAAAATCTCTCCTCTTTTTCTCTTCCTTTCTCTCTTTCATTGTTTGTTACCAACAGAATTCAATTGACCCTTTTTTTTTATTCTTTAATTTCAAATTTATGGGTAATTTTGTCCAAAAATGGTCAAAAGTGATGAAAACAATAAAATATAAATTTGTGGCTAAAAACAATAAACCTATAAATTTTTTGGCTCTTTATGAATTCACCCCATCTTTATATTGTTATTGTTATTATGTAAAATAATTTGATTAAACTTCTGCAAGAAGTCCAATTCAAGGAAGCAAACCCTATCGATAGGTGGTGTCGCCACTAGAAGGAATCAAATGCTTCACATTAAACAAATCAAGCGTGCAAATATGACTTGGAAGGTTCAACCAACAAGCATTTGGATTGATCTTCATAAGAATTTCAAGTGTGCCAATCTTCTTAACAGCAAGCTGTAAGAACCCGGATTTATGTTGCGCAGTGGAAATGGGGTTTTAAAAAATTTTATGCAACATATAAACCATATGCAATATATGTAAGAATATATAAAGAATTAGGTCATACCCTTGAAGACCTACTCATTCGTTTCATTAAGCTTTATTCCGATTTCAAACCACCAAGTCTTTCTCGCTATATCCAGCGATTCGGTAACTGCGTGTGGATGCGTCACGTTTTTCAAGGAACATACAGGAGGATGCAAAGACTTGAAGCAAAACTCATTTTTCTCCTTCTAGGTTTGGCCACACAAGAGAGATAATAAAAAACAAAATTTCTTTGGCCGAATCTCTCTCCTAGACAATCTAGGGTTTTGCTTTTTGTTTTTGGTTCAGTGAATCACAATTATGTTGTATCCTAGTAATGTAAATATATCTATATATTTAAAACTAGATACATATCCTTTTCAAATATAGCTTTATATATTAAAAAAGATAATAAGTATTTAAGTGTCATAGGTAAAGTAGGATTCTAACTCCCATATAACCCTAGTTAACTTAAACTCAAACACTAGACTTATTAAAGAATAAAATAATCTTTGTTTTAATCATGATTTGAACCTGCAATCTCCAATTAACAATTAATTAATAATTCATAATTATTAATTCATTAATTAATTAATCTAATTATTTAATTAATTTAATTATCAATATATTAATTAAATAATCTCATTATTTAATTAATCTCTGAATAAATACGTGTCACTTTCGTAACACAACTAATTGGACAATCCAATTAATTAATCGTGACCTTTGTTACCTTTAATCAATCGGGCTAGAAAGGGAACCTAATGGACCCATAGTTTTGAGCTCCGATAATACTTAGAAATAATTAATTAAACTTTTTAATTAATATTTCATGATTATTAACCTCAGAGTTATTCCATTAAAAACCCGATGTTGCAGTCTCGCAACTGTAAATGTATTACACAAACCGAAATTACAGTTGTCCATCGATATAACTATTGAATACGGTATGATCTTCCACAAGTAGTTCATAATTAGAGCTAGGTCATAAAGTCCGTTATACCCCTCTAATTTTATATTTCCATTAAGTACCATTGATTCTCTAATGAACAATAAATTCTAACTTCCTTTACGAAAAAAGGAGAGCGTTCATATTGTTCAAGGCCCGAATCAATCCTTAAGGGAACTACTACTTACTTCTCGCAAGAATTAGTGGATTCCACTATTGTGTACAGATCTTCCCAGCCACAAGCCAAACCGCGATTCCAACATATGAAGTTATTAACTAGGAATGCAACTCCGATCTCACCCATGGTATATCAAAAACCACGGTCTAACCTAAAGGAGTCGATAAGACACTCAGGATTAAGATCACCCATATATAGCCATTATTTGTCGATATATATGAATCTCATCAATGTAACAGATCTTGGTGAGAGATTCATATAGATCGTTGTCAAGTCCTATATAATCACATCATATAAGGTGCCTCCATTCTCATATCACCATATGAATAGTCTAGGATAAGACCACCATACATTACAGAATGGACCGCATATGTAGATTAACCATAAATAAAGTACC
The DNA here is from genome assembly GCA_033220585.1 of Dipteronia sinensis. Lineage (NCBI taxonomy): Eukaryota > Viridiplantae > Streptophyta > Magnoliopsida > Sapindales > Sapindaceae > Dipteronia > Dipteronia sinensis. The sequence continues at coordinate 29,458,429 of CM065641.1, read as the reverse complement.
TAACTCTATTTTGCTATCTACTGACTCTTTAGATTACACATCTCAAACTGAATTCCTCTATATATGACACTCATATACTCAGTTAGATATTACATCTGGTAATCTTGGATGTTAAGTACACATGATATAAATGTATGAGACAGATGTATAGAATGAATAAACTACTTCTTTTATTAATGTTTCATTCACATTAACAAATTACAAGCTTCAGGGCATAAACCCCAGCAATCTCCCACTTACACTAAAACAGGTGAGACATATCTCGTAACCCTAGACTCTCCAGGGGACCTTCAAACACTTTAGCCGTTAATGTCTTTGTAAATGAATCAACATGATTGTCCAGCAAAATATCTTGATGAGATGATATTTCCTCTCTATATGCTTCCTTCTCTTGTGGCTTCTTGGTTATTTAGAATTAGCCACAGTACCATTGTTATCACAATAAAGTGTGATGGGCTTATCCAGATCTAGAACAACCTCCAGATCAGCCAAGAACTTACAGAGCCTGACAACCTTTTTAGCTGCTTCACAAGCCGCTACATATTCGGCTTCCATGGTGGAGTCAACAATACATGATTTCTTAACATTCCTCCATACTATGGCTTCATCACCAAGGGTAAATACTGACCCAGATGTGGATTTCCTAGAATCCCTGTCTGACTGAAAGTCAGAATCTGTATATCCCAACAAGATCAAATCTTGGCCGGAATATACTAGTATATAGTTTCTCGTTCTCCGAAGATACTTAAAAATGGCCTTTACAGCAACCCAATGGTTCAATCCTGGGTTGGACTGAAACCTACTGGCTACTCCCACTGCGAAGTAGATGTCAGGTCTCGTGCATAACATACATAAGACTGCCTACTGCAGACGCATAGGGAACATGTCTTATATCCTCAACTTCTTGAGGTGTCTTAGGACGTTGTTCCTTTGATAAGTGAACTCCATGCCTAGAAGGTAAATTACCTTTCTTGGAGTTCTGCATCAAAAATCACACAAGTATCTTGTCAATATACGATGCCTTAGACAATGCTAAGAATTTGTTCTTACGATCCTTAATTAATTAGATCACTAGAACATAACTCGCCTCTCCCAAATCTTTCATTTGGAATTGGCTAGCCAGCCAGCCATTTACTTCCGACAATACCTATACGTCATTCCGACAATACCCATACGTCATTCCGACAATACCCCTACATATAGGACTAAGAAAACTATTTTCTTGTCAATGATGCGTTTGTAGACACAAGGCTCATCAACGTTTTGCTCAGAGCCACAGGTTTTGATAACATTATCAAATCTGATGTTCCAAGATCTAAATGCTTGCCTTAGTCCATAAATGAACCTTTACAACTTGCAAACCTTTTGCTCTTGATCTGGAGACACGAATCCCTCTGGTTGCATCATATAGATGATCTCATCAAGATTGCCATTTAAAAATGTAGTCTTGACGTCCATTTGCCAAATTTCGTAATCGAAATAGGCAGCAATGGATAAGAGAATCCTAATAGACTTAAACATGGCTACTGGCAAGAAGGTATCTTCATAATCGACCCCCTCCTTTTGGTATAACCTTTTGTCACTAGCCTTGCCTTCAAAGTCTCCACCTTGCCGTCTATTCATCTCTTTCTTTTGTAGATCCACTTACACCTTATGGGTTTTATCCCATCCGGCAAGTCTACAAGATCCCAGACTGAGTTGGAGTGCATGGACTCCATCTCGAGATGTTGGGGTTTATGCCCTAAAAGATGTAATTTGTAAATGGATTTATGAAATAAATAAAAGAAAAGTTCAATTCATTCTTGTTGTGTTGTTTATTTGATAACTTGTGCATATATTAGCATCCTAGATTGCCGGATGTAATCTCGAACTGTGTATATAAGTGTCATATACAGATGGATACAGTAAGAGACGTGTACTCTAAAGAGTCCATAGATAGCAAATAAAGCTGGGTACTTTATTTGTGGTTAATCTATAGATGCGGTCCATTCTGTAATGTACAGTGATTCTATCCTGAATCATTCATATGAGATATGGGAATGGAGGCACCTTGTATGATGTGATCGTATAGGACCGGGCCATGATCTATATGAATCTCTCACCAAGATCCGTTTACTGATGAGATTCATATATATCAACTAATGATGGCTATATGTGGGTGATCTTAATCCTGAGTGTCTTATCGACTCCTTCAGGTTAGACCATGGTCTTTAATATACCATGGGTGAGATCAGATGCAATTCCTGATCAATATACTCTGTATGTTGGGATTGTGGTTTGGCTTGTGGCTGGGAAGGTATGTACACAATAGTGGAATCCACTCCTTCTTGTGAGAAGTAGATGGTAGTTCCTTTAAGGGTTGATTCGGGGCTTGGATAATTTGAGCGCTCTCCTAATTCCGTGAGGAAATAGGATTTATTGTCCATTAGAGAATCAAAGGTACTTAAAGGATATATGTAATTAGAGGGGTATAACGGACATTATGACCCAGCTCTAATTATAAACTACTGTGGAGGATCACACCATGTGTAATAGCTATATCGATGGACACCGAGTTGTATCGGTCTGTGTAAAAACGTCTACAGTTGAGAGAGTGCAGCTTCGGGGTTTTAGTAGAATAACACCGGAGTTAATAATCAATGAATATTAATTAAAAAGTTTAATTAATGATTCTGAGGATTATTGGAGCTCAAAATACTGTGGGTCCATTAGGTCCCCTTGCTAGCCCGATCGATTTAGGTAACAAGGGTCACCGATAATTAATTAGATTGTCCAATTAATTGTGTTACGAAAGTGACACATGTCAGGAGTTGATTGAGTAATTTGATTATTCAATTGATTAAAATGATAATTATGACAATTAAATAATAAGATTATTTAATGATGTAATTAGTCATATATGGAGGCTTTCATTTGTTATTTATTTTGAATAGTGAGATAATGAGATTATCTCATATATTAAATAAAATAAATTGATATATATTTGAATTTAAATTGTTTAAATTTATTAGATATACATAATATCTTTATTGATAAATAAAATATAGATTTTATTTTAAAAGATAATGTGAGGTTATTTGAAAATTATAAAAGAGTTTTATATCTTTTAACTAACCTTATCTGATATGCACAGTATTTGTATAGGATACAAATATTGGTGTGTGTGTACTGGTGAAACAAAAAGAGATATCAAAGAAAAAAGTAGGATACACATAAGTGTACTTTTGTGTGTGCAATTGGGGCATGTGATTTTTTTAAAGAGAAACAAAAAGTGAAAAATGCACAGGGGTGCGTGAGATCAAAAGAAGAAGAAGAAAAAAGTTGTGCTGGGTGCACTAGTGAAAAGAAAAAAAAATCTAATATATTTTTCTTTGAACATCCTAGAATTGTTCTAGGTATTTTTCTCTTGGAAGAAATTATTTCTTCTTCATTCTCTCTACATCCTCCTAAGCTCCTGAGTACGTGACGTGCCCACACTCAGTTACCTGTTCCGGGAATAGCTAGGAAGATCAGTGGTACAGACAAGGAGCATATCGTAAAGTGAAGGAGTCTCCAAACATTGGTAAGGTTCTAAATTTTCTTTTAATATATTGATTACAATTTCCTGTGTTTACATATTGTATGTATTAGTTCTGGAAAAATAATTACTATCCTAAGTTCACTGGTTCCAGATTGTTTATGATATGTATAAAATTTTTAAAACCTATTTCCGCTGCTGTTACCAGTGAACGGGGTTCCAACACGAGACTCATGGCTTTAAGTCATTCCTCTTTGTCAGGATCTTCCATTACATTCTTAAATATCAATGGATCATTCACACTATCATTAGAGACGACATCTCGTCCTTCTCCAATACCCATGTAGTGTTCAGGTTGTTGTACAACCCTATCACTACGTCTAGGTGGAAGTGTATCTTGACTAGGAATCATCTAACTATCAGATGTTAATGGATTAACAACTCTTGTTGACTGAGCACTGGTCATACCAGGCTCCATCTCATTTAATACAATTTTGCTTCGAGGTTTATGGGCACTCATATAGTTGTCCTCAAGAAAAGTTACATTTATCGATACAAATACTTTGTTCTCCTTATGACTATAGAAGTATCCACCTCTAGTCTTCTTGGAATGACCTACAAATAAGCAGACCATAGACTTAGGGTCCAGCTTTCTAGTTCTATTCTTCAGTACATGTACTGGATACCCTCATATACAAAAATGCCGCAAACTAGCTTTACGACCATTCCACAACTCTAGGAGGGGTCTTAGGAACAGATTTGGATAGGACTACATTCAAAATGTATGCCACCGTTTGTAATGCATATCCCTAAAAAAAATTTGGTAATTATGATAAACTAATCATAGATCTCATTATTTCCATCAGAGTTCTGTTTCTCCTCTCCACAAACACCATTCTGTTGTGGTGTTCCAGGAGCTGTGAGTTGGGATACAATCCTGTGTTCAACCAAACATCTTTAAACTCTTGGTCAAGGTACTCACCTCCACGATCTGATCAAAGAGCCTTCATAGTCTTGCCTAATTGGTTCTCAACTTCAGCTAGGAATATTTTGAATTTTTCAAAATTCTCTGGCTTCCGTTGCATTAGGTAGACATATTTGTATCTAGAGTAGTCATCTATAAGGGCGACATAATACTCCTAACCACCCATGGCTTTAACATTCATCGGTCCACAGATGTCTGAATGTATAAGCTCTAGCGGTTCTTTAGCTCTAAGCTGTTTTCCAGTAAAAGGTCTCTTGGTCATTTTACCTTCTAAACAGAATTTGTAGACAGGTAAGGTGCCAACCTTTAACTTGCTTAAAGGCCCGATTTTAACTAGTCTATCTATCCTGTCAATCTTAATATGGTCAAGTCTTATATGCCATAGATACGTTTCATTATCTAGAGAAATTTTCTATTGTTTTGTTTTAGGTTTTTTAACTTTAAAAAATTCAACATTGAGCAGTGACGTATATATTGACGGTCTTAAGACATACACCTTGTTTTCATTTAAACCTGAACAAATATTTAAACCATTTCTAGAAACAATAACTGACTTATCATTAAAAAACATAATATATTTGTTCCAACAATTTGGATACAGAAATCAAATTTCTTGTAAATCCAGGAATAAAATAAATAGAGTTCAACATAAGAAAACAATTTTCAAACTGGAGTCTAACTACTCCCATTACTCTTGCTGACACGATATCCCCTGACCCAACATGCATTGAGAAGGCTTCATCCTCAAGCTTTGTCCAAGAATTAGTTTACTGCAAAATAGAGCAAACATGGTTAGTGGCCCATGAATCAACTATCCAATGTGAAGAATCATCTTCCACTAAACATGATTCAATAACAAGTAAATCACATTTACTTTTTGCCTTTTTCTTCTTGGCAACCTCCTCTAGATATTGAGGATAATTCCTTTTCCAGTGACAGACCTTGTCTCAATGGAAACATTTTTCTTTGCCTTTATCCTTGTCGGTGGAGGTGCCCTTCTTCCTGCTTTGGGCTTTCTTGGGTTTGGGCTTACTCTTAGCCTTGCCAGCAGACCTTTTACTCTTCCTAGATTCAGAGGAAGATGGTTCAGCAACATTTGCCTCACCAGTCTTACCTTTGTTGTCATTCGTCATGGACTCAAATGTAATGAGCTCATTAAGTAACTAAGTCAGACTTAACCTCAATTTGTTCATCCTATAGTTGCTTTTGAACTGATAGAAGCTCTTTGGAAGAGTCATCAGTATGATGCTCACCTGGCTAGGTTTATCAATGACCCTGCCATTGACTTCTGCGGTGTTAAAATAGGACATCATGGTCAGGACATGTTCCCGAACAGATGCACCATCCTTCATCTGAGCAAGCATTGCAGAATGAATAGCTTCGTGCCGCTTTTGCTTAGAGGGCTACCCGAACATAACTTGCAATGACTTCATGACTTCGAATGTTGTAGTCATTGCTTCATGCTTTGTAACAAGCACCTACGTCATACTAGCTAACAAATAAGTTTGGGCCTTCTTATCAGCTGAGACTCATGTCGGGTATGCCTCAGGAACATTTCGTGTGGCATTGGCAGCAAGCTGTTGAGGACACTCCTCTGTAAGCACAAACTTAGGTCATTGGTGACTAAAATTGCATTAATGTGATGTTTCCATTTTGTGTGATTTTCTCAGGTTAGTTTGTCATTAGCTAGGATTTGTAAAAGTGCAGAAGACATTGCTGAAAAAACATAAATAAAGAATTCATTCAATCATACATTTAATTCACATGTCAATGTTTGGCATAAAATTAAATATGATGCATGAACATATTTAATGAACAAGAAATCCCTAAAAAAAAAACTGTTTCTATGCGACGACAATCCAACATACAACAAGAAAGTGCCACCTTAAGGTTGGTCAAACTCTTGCATGTTGGATCGAGACATTCTCAATCAAATGATATACTAGAATAAATCTTATTTCTCTATCATTCAGCCATCGTTTATTTCAGTCAGGTTTATAATAAACTAATTTAATTAAAACCTTGTGAGTGTAACTCGACATTTCAGATCTCTTAAGCTTAACTTGAGAATTGCTGCCTTATGGTCGGTCAATCCCAAAATACACTCAGAAATCCTATATGTTAGGAAGTCAACATTGGTATTGATTCTCATGGAGACCCTCTTTAGGGAGGACGAAAACAAAGTCGTCTCGAGACCCTACTTGAATCTCACGGTGTTCAACTAATGATGGAGACTGCAGGATATAATGTCATATATCCCTCTCCCACTCACTATTTTCGAATTAGGGTTATCAATTAATAATGCACTTAGATATTACTAAGATTAAACGGTTAATTTCAATCTAAATGTCTAGGGCATATTTAATAAATTATTAGAATCTTATTCTAATAACAAATAAACTAATCCTATTTTTAACTAATTAAAAATCTAGTTCATTATCCAAATTCTAATCTATGTAAACAATTTTACTAAGACTAAAATTGTTTAATGTGATTTACCAAGTTTTAACTATTAAAACTAATCACATTATTATGTCCAATTATATTAGGATTTTAATCTAATTAAACCTAATATTAAGAGGACCTAAATAATCTAACTAATTAAACGATTTAACTAATAGAATAGTTATTAATGAGAATTATCAAGTTTTTACTCTAAAAACTAATCTCATTATTTAATAGCCAATTATGTGAATATCCTAATTTTTAATCAAATTAAATAAAAAATAAAACACATAATTTTTAATGGCTATTACGCATGCATGATATATCAATATATATATATATATATATATATATGTGTGTGTGTGTGTGTGTAGGCACACCCAATCTAAATGACATGTATATGTATGGCAATGCTTTAATCATCTCATAACAAAAGCATACATGAGTTTACCGAGTACAATGAGTTATTTAACTTATGCTATGTTTGGGATTGCTTTTGCTTGAGAAATAATCACTTATTTCTCAAGTTTTAAGTAAAATGGTGTTAGGTAAACTCCCCAAAAGTAGTTTATTTTCTAATTTGCTCCTCCAATAAACAACTTTTGAAAAGCTGGTTGGAGGTTGCTTTTTTTAAGCAGAAACTAGCTTATTGTTTATGCAATGTCTATAATGCCCTCACTATTTAATTAAAAGACAATATTGCCCTAATATTTAATAATACTATAATAAAAATAAAAAATAAAAAATAAAAAATAAAAAATCTTATCGGTCGCGGTCGCCTCCTCTAGTGCCGTGGTGGCCACCGCTAGAAATCTGGAAATAGAAGAGGCATCTCGCCTCCTCGAGTGCCGGACGAGGACCTCCTCTGGCGACGTCGAAGGCCGCACGAAGCAGCTCCCAAAACGACCCTCGCGAGAATGGAGGAATTGGTCAACAAAACAAAGGTCAATGACGGCTGGCGGAGACGGGACTAGCGACGGCACAGCACGAGCGGCGACACGAGACGAGCGGTGGCACGGGATGAGCGGCGGGTCTGTGCTAGGTTGAACAGCAGCGTTAGGCATGGGCGGCGGCGGATAATGTTCAAGGAAACCGGGTCGAGGTCACGGGTCAGGTTTTGTTTGGGCATCTGGTAATGCAAAGAGTCCATTTTCATTACAACTATCATTTTAAAAAAAAAGCCCAAAAATATCATTTAAAAATTGCTTAGCAATGTTAGTACAAACACATTATTAAAATGATGTCTATTTTTGTCATTTCATTTTCTACATTTTCAAAAGCAAAGCAATTTTAAAATTTAGTTTACCAAACATTTTCTACATTTTTAAAAGCAAAGCAACTTTTTTGTTAAGGTGATTATTTCTAAAGTGAAGCTATAAGCGGATTATTTTTTAAGTAAAGCAATCCCAAACATAGCTTTAAATTATATCCAATTACCAAAATTATCCAAGGCATTCCTTGGTCTTCAAGTAATTCCAATATTTTTCAAGTCTTTGGGTTCTTCTTATTTTGGGCTTTTAACCAAGTCCAACTTGATTAAATAATTTGTTTTTGAAAATACACAAAGTGTGTCTAATACAACCTAGAGGGGAGAGTGAATAGGTTATAGTTGATTTATTACCAACTTTTCGACTTAATCAATTTTAATAATCCTACTCCATATTAGCAATCAATCAATCCAATATAAATATGCGGAAAACAATAAAAACACAAGGATTGATTTACGTGAGAAACCCTCCAACAGGGCAAAAACTCACGGGCTATCCTTCTAGCCACATACGGTCCTCAAATCCACTATTTGAACGAAAGTTTACAACCTAGGTTGACCTCAAGTCACACCTACTTGGTCACTAAGCCTTTCACTCTACCCAACGGGCCTTTAATAGTGATTCTTGACCACAAGCTTGTGCACTAACCCACTTAGTCACAAAGCTTAACAATCAATGAAGAGGTTAAACAACCTATGTGAATATGTAAAAGATATTCAAACATGCAATTAATGCTAGGCAACAATAAATGCTTATCTAAGGATTTAAAGATGTTAATAAATGCAAATCCTAGATATCAATATCTAAATGCAAATGCATGAAGATTTAGCTAGAAGGGTAAAATCGTCCTAAATGCTAGCTATTAATGAACAAAGCTCTCAACCAACAAACAACAACTCAATCATGTTATAAATGCCAATAAACATAAATATATGCAAGAAAATCACATAAAAGAGCTAACCCTAGGCAAACAAGAACATAAATAAATACAATGAGATTTAGAGCATGTTCAAGTTACCTAGTCAATGAAAGCAAGAAGAATCCATGATGAGATGATGCTTGAAGATGTTAGATGCACATGGATTTGTGTTTGGTTGAGTAAAGATGAATTATTGGGAGTTTCTCTCTCTAAGGGAAGCTTGGCCTATCAAAAACGGCTTCTTGAACTCATGAAAAACGAGCAAGGAAGAAGATAGAGTATATATAAGGGAGCCCTAGTTAAAACAGCGTCAGTTTTGAACTTAGGGCACAAAATCCCGTCAATACCGCTAGATGGACCGCGTCGCAGGCAAGTGTCCAGACCGCGGTACACACAGCAGTGCACCGTCTGGACAACAACGCGGTGCAGGGCGCTGTGCATGCAGGTGCACAGGCCGCGGTATGGGCAACAGAGGCCTACTGGACAACACCGTGACTTGGGTCGCTTTGCGTGCAAGTGTACAGGAAGCGGTACAGGAAGCATGACCCTGCTGAGGTATACCGCTCTGTATGCCGCGGTGCAAGCATGTCTTGCCAAGCGGTCTAGGTTGCGCTAAGAGAAGAAATTCTCTTTTCTGGGCAAACTTAACACACTAAGAGATGTGCAAAATGTGCAAGTGTGGAGTGTGAAAAGAGGCATACAATACATCATTCAATTACATGAAGATAGGAACATAATGCATGCAAGTGAGTGTGTGCAACTAGATCTCTTCAAAGAAAGTTAAACTAGTGAGATACCTTTGAAGTGCTCTTTGAGAGAGATGATGTCCTTGAAGCTTGATCACACTCAAGAGGCCTAAATTACCCTTACAAAGAATAATCCCCAATGTAGTTTGTCAACGAAATAAGCCAATCAAAATATGAGGAACTTACAGTTTTTTATGTTATGACCCATCTCATGAATCAAACCTAAAGCCCAAGTGTTACTCTAACACCTATTGGAGGCCCAAGGCATAAAATAAATAATAAAAAAAATCTAGCCCAAAATCCTTTTTTGAATTCAAAAACTCTAGCACGAAAACATGAGGGTTGCACGCTGAAGCATTGCACATCGGCGTGCGTGACTGCTTCACAAACGCACAACAACTGAATGTTGCATGCTACGCAACACTTGCGCATGTGTGTGTTAACAGCTGCACAAACACAACAATTACATGTTGCATGCTGCAGTATGTATGTTGCATGCCCACACTTGCAAGTTGCATGCTCACACTTGCATGTTGCATGACGTATGCACAAATTCATAACAGCATATCATATCTATATTGCATATGTGTATTGCGCAACAATTGCGCATGAGTGTGTTTCTGTTGCGCGTGCAGTTGCTGTGGTATGTCTTCCAGATCGTCGCTCTCTGTTGATTTACATTAATAAAATTAAAATATAGCAAATCAACAAAAATAAATAAATAAATGAAACAATTTTACAACCCGGAATTAATATTACACGAGAAAGATATTACAACCTTTAATAAGAACCCTAAACCCATTGTACCATACAATTAACAACCAACCATGTTTATAATAAATTAAAACTGATTATAAACATCATACAATCATTAGAAAGTGCCTATACATACCATACATGCAAATCAAAGAATAAAACTATGAAAAAAGAAACTTTCATTCTTATATATTGAATAATAGGGCTCAGATACCAATTGTAAGAACCCGGATTTATGTTGCGCAGTGGAAACGGGGTTTTAAAATTTTTTATCCAACATATAAACCATATACAATATATATAATAATATATAAAAGAATTAGGCCATACCCTTGAAGACCTACTCCTTCGTTTCTTTAAGCTTTATTGCAATTTCAAACCACCCGTGATCCGGCAACTGCTAGTGGACGCATCACGATCTTTAAGGAACGTACATGAGGATGCAAAGACTTGAAGAAAAACTCATTTCTCTCCTTCTAGGTCCGGCCACACAAGAGAGATAATAATTTTTTTTTCTTTGGCCGAATCTCTCTCCTAGACTCTCTAGGTTTTTGCCTTTTGTTTTTGGTTCAATGAAATCACAATTATGTTGTATCCTAGTTATGTAAATATATCTATATATATTTAAAACTAGATACATATCCTTTTCAAATATATCATTAAATATTTAAAAAAGATAATGAGTATTTAAGTGTCCTAGGTAAAGTAGGATTCTAACTCCCACATAACCCTAGTTAACTTAAACTCAAACACTAGACTTATTAAAGAATAAAATAATCTAATTATTTTATCTTTGTCTCAGTCATGATTTGAACCTGCAACCTCCAATTAATTCATAATTAATAATTCATAATTATTAATTCATTAATGAAATAATCCAATTTTTTAATTAATTTAATTATCAATATATATTAATTAAATAGTCTTATTATTTAATTAATCCCTAAATAAATACGTGTCACTTTCGAAACACAATTAATTGGACAATCCAATTAATTAATCGTGATCCTTGTTACCTTTAATCAATTGGGCTAGCAAGGGGACCTAATGGACTCACAGTTTTGAGCTCCAATAATACTTAGTAATAATTATTTAAACTCTTTAATTAATATTTCATGATTATTAACCTCAGAGTTATCCCACTAAAAACCCGAGACTGCACTCTCGCAACTATAGATGTATTACACAAACCGAAATTACAGTTGTCCATCGATATAGCTATTGCATACGGTATGATTCTCCACAAGTAATTCATAATTAGAGCTAGGTCATAAAGTCCATTATACCCTTGTTAATTATACCACTGTTAATTATATCTTTCCATTAAGTACCATTGATTCTCTAATGAAAAATAAATCTTTAATTCCTTTACGGAAAAAGGAGAGCACTCATATTGTTCAAGCCCGGAATCAACCCTTAAGGGAATTACTATCTACTTCTCGCAAGAAGGAGTGGATTCCACTATTGTATGCAGACCTTCCCAGCCACAAGCCAAACCGCGATTCCAACATATGAAGTTATCGACCGAGAACGTAACTCCGATCTCACCCATGGTATATCAAAAACCACGATCTAACCTGAAGGAGTCGATAAGACACTCATGATTAAGATCACCCATATATAGCCATTATTTGTCGATATATATGAATCTCATCAATGTAATGGATCTTGGTGAGAGATTCATATAGATTGTGGCTCAGTCCTATATAATCACATCATATAAGGTGCCTCTATGCTCATATCACCATATGAATAGCTACCGATAAGACTACTGTGCATTACGGAATGGACCGCATCTATAGATTAAACACAAATAAAGTACCCAGATCTATTTGTTATATACGGACTCTTTAGATTGCCCATCTCAAACTGAATTCCTTTATATATGACACTCATATACAAAGTTAGAGATTATATCAGGCAATCTTGGATGTTAAGTACACATGATATAAATGTATGAGACAGATGTATAGAATGAATAAACTACTTCTTTTATTAATGTTTCATTCACATTTACAAATTACAAGTTTTAGGGCATAAACCCCAACACAAGCTTATTATACTCCCTAATAGAAAAACAATCTTTAGTGAGGACTGCCCAAACATAGTCTCCCACTTCAAACTCTACTGGACGACGCTTTTTATCGGCATCAGTTTGCATTCTCTTCACCGACTCTGATACCAAACTGGTGTAGCAGAAGCTTCTACGAGGAAAACTCACAAGAACAATTCGAAAAGCAACCTACTATTATGATGTTAATCCGCACACAGATACTAGGATAATAGGGTTCAAATACGTTGACCTACGTAAAGGTATCATAAATGGCAGATAAAGAGAAAAATTCTCTAATTTTATTAATGATCAAAAACTGAATAACAATTTTAAAGACTTTTGCTTAAATAGAAAACAATCTTATTTCCACTAGGATTCAGGAGTCCTAATTTGACTAAATTGTAAAATTTCCAAATAAAACTATTCCTAAACAAGAAAATAAAAAAACTAGAAAAATAGAGAAAATGAAAGAAAATAGAAGGAAAAAAAATGCCAAAGTTATCAAAGTCGTCGCCAGAGCGCGGTCTGGGCAGCAGGGCACGGGTCGCGGTCTAGGCTGCGATTAATTCCAAGACCTTCTCTGGACTCGACCACGGTTTGTGATGTGGTTTAGGCTACGATTAATTCCAGGAACTTCTCTGGTCTCGACTGCCGGATGTGTCGCGGTTTTCCTAGTCGCAGCATGGACGGCGGTTCCTCTCAACTCGTCCTTCTTTGCCTTTACGATGATCCGGGTGATCCATGAACTCCAACGCCTTGCTGATTGCCGCATCAAAAGGTGACCCAACTAAGCAACCTCCAAGAAAATCAGAACTCAACATGTAAAGTTTCTCATTCTTCTTTAATCTGGAATCAAATCTTTAATCTATGTCAAATCTAAATATTGTTGTTGATATCGGAATGTGCAAAATTCAGCCGTTATTGTTTCAACTCTTCTTCCATTCTTTCTATCTCTTATTTACCTATTCATCTCCACCCTTCTTCCCAATTCATATCCCCGACACTTTAACACCCTCCATTTTTAAATAACTCCTTTTTCAAAACTACTCTTTTGTCATACAATTATCTCATACCATCTCTTATCTCCTTACACAAATCCATCACATAATATTACAGCCATAATCTCCAACCAAATTTTACAATGTCCGCACATCGTGCAAGCTATAAACTAGTTTATTTCTATTTTTGGTTCTTAAGATTTGAATTGGTTTTCAAAAATGGCTACTGAATCAAACTCAATTGGAAACTAGGTTGTGAATCAAAGTGTGGCTCAAGTGACTATCCCAATGGTACCGGTTTCGGTTCCTATGAATTATATGTAAAAGCCAGAGAAATTCAATGGATTGAATTTCAAGAGGTGGCAACAAAAGATGCTATTTACCTAACCACCTTGAATCTTGCAAGATTTTTGACAAAGGAGGCTTTTAAGCCCATCAGTGATGAGCTTGATGTGCAAGTCATCAGTGTGATTGATGCTTGGTAGGCCGGTTTCTTGATTATATGATGTTGTACAATTTATTTTGCAATCTTCAAATTTTATGTATTTCTGTTCGTAATTACAATTTGTAATAAAAATTCACACCATCACTAACACCCTCCCAAATAAGATAACTTGATAAATAACAAAATGAATACGCAGAACCAATAACAAATCTAAGAAGTAAATCATCTCTGATCAGATCAAACATCAAGTTCTATTTTTTTTTCAAGAAAAGGGGATAACTTTCACCATCCTTAAGGCAAGTTAGTAATTATCAAGATATGTTTTTTACATCAAGAATAATCTATATCTCCATCTCCAACTCCAACTTCAACTTCATCACCAACCACAACTGCCACACCACAGCCGTCACGCCCTCTTACTACCGCCACACCACAGCTGCCGCACATCATTCACCAAAGATACACCATCATCATCAACTAAGATGTACCCCCATGTCTAGGGACCCAAGATCCACTGGGCATACCAAGAAATTAAAAATTTTGAGTACTAGAAACCAAAGTGAGAGAATGAGAGACAATGTGCAGAGAAAGTTCATAAAGAATTGTTAGGTGGAGAATGAGAGGAGAAAAAGTTTTGTTTTGTTGACAAAAATGGTGTAACCAGTTATTTGTTACACAATCTTTTACTCTTTCAACTGTTGAATGAGTTTTTTTTAATCCAATAGCTGTTATTTTTTAACAAGAGGAGTTCGTATGATTCGAACATCACTCCATTTTGTATAGTAGCGCGATCCAAACAACACAGGTAAAAAGAGTAGATTGCGGTAACACTAAAAGAGGTTTGTGATGAAAAGGAAATGTGAAATCAGTTACAAAGTTGTAAACAAGTTCAATGGAAAAATCCCCAAAATGTTGTTGCGATCTCACATCACATGAGAAGTTATTTTCGTGCTTTTGACTTGGTCTGAGTCTTAATAAGTCTAGCAGTTAGTTTGTTGCTTTTATCGTGGCCATTTCACAATATCTTTCCTATTTTCATTTTTAAGTGTTGTAAGACACTTATTTAAATTGTTGGATTATTGAAAGATTGTATCAGAAAATTTTTCCGAACTCTTTGAGTTTATTAACGGAGGACTTAGGTTCCTTGAATTACCTTAATATTTTTTGTTATTGTTTTGTGAGATTTATGAAAACCAAGTAAATCTAAGGAAGTATGTACTATTGTGGTATCAGAGCCAGGTTTGGATGAACGAGTGCAGTAGGTCGAGCAAATGGTATCATCCTTTCTCTTTAGGCCAACAGGAAATGAGAGGTAAACAACAAGATTTTATACAACGTATGCCAAGTATATTTAAAAAGTTAACGACAAAGATTAATCAATTAGTAAAGCACTATGTTTGGAAACAAGAAAAATATACCCGAGCTTCTCCAAAAGGCAATAAAAGACGCCTCAACAACGGTAGTGAATCTCATGGAGCTGGTTCCTCTAATTCCTATGCACCTAAACTAGTCATATTGGATTTCCCTTGTTTCAATGGCAGAAAGATCCAACTAGCTGGTTGTGTAGGGCTGAGCAATATTTTCAATTTCAAGATACCCGGAATGTGATCATGTATCGTTAGCATCATTCCATCTTGAGGGTGATGCAAGTTATGGTATCAATTATTTGAGCAAGAGTTTGATAAGATTACTTTGAACAATTTTAAAGAAGGCGTCTCTCTCGATTAGGTCAGAATAAATTCTATGACTTTTTTGGAAAACTTACTAGATTGCAGCAAATAGGAATGATGCATGATGATCAAACTCAGTTTGAGAAGTTATTGCCTCCGGTTAGACGTCTTCCTCAAGACCAACATATGAGTAGCTTTGTTAGTTGGTTGTGAGATTCTTTCCAAGATGAAGTTCAAGCAGGGAGGCCATGGACACTTTCAGATAATGTTAGGTTGGCTCATGTGTAAGAAGCTAAAAATTTATCACAGAGTAAGGCAAACACACTTGCTACAAAATTTAATGTTCAACCTAGAAATTTTGTTGCCAACAATAAAATTTCCATTCCAGTAAGAAAAATGTCACCTACAAAGCTACAAGAAGGGAGAAATAAAAGGTTGTGTTACAATTGTGATGAAAAGTTCCAGTTGGCTCATCGTTGTAGAACGTTATTAGTCATAGAAGCATGTTTGGATAAAGAGGATGGTGATATAGTAATAGAGTCTGACGGTGAAATTGATAACCAATATGTTGCTCTACATGCTATTAGTGGAACTAGTACTGCAGAAACTATACGAGTTCGAGGGCCCTGGTAAATGTACAAAATTTTCTATCGTTTATGTCCTCATTGATTTAGATAGTACTCACAATTTCGTTTGTGAAAGGTTGGTGAAAAAAGTCGGCTTGAAATCCACAATTGGGAAGCCAATTCAAGGTGGTAGTGGCATCAGGTGAAAAATTGGAAAGCCTTAGGAAATGTACACATGTTCATATTAATGTGTAATTGATTACTCTTTATGTTGATTTATAATTGTTATTTCTTGAGGGATATGATATGGTTTTGGTGGCTCAATGGCTATGCCTGTTGGGACCAATATTATGAGATCTCTCTAAGTTGCAGATGAAGTTTTAGTTCAACAATAAGAAAGTGGCTCTTTAGGGATTATATGTCCCACACAATGAAGTTATTGATTTGAATCAAGTTGAACATGAAATCATAAAGAGAAACGATGTTGTTCTACGACAATTATTTTCTCTGGAAGCATTGCAATCAAAGCAAATAAACACTGTCATTATTCCTCATCAAGTCCAACCACTCATGCAAACATACAAGGATGTGTTCTCAATACCACATGGGCTTCCACCTCAATTTTCATAAGATCACATGATTCTTTTGGTGCTAGGAAAATAACTAGTCTCTGTAAGATCCTACAGATATCCACATTTCCAAAAATTGAAAATTGAAAATTGAAAATTGAAAGGCTAATTACGAAGATGTTATCAGCGAGAGTCATTCATTCAAGTAAGAGTCCTTATTCTTCTGTAATAATTTTAGTTAAAAACAAATGATGTCTCAAGACGTATGTGCATTGATTATAGTGGATTGAAAATACTTATCATGAAAAATAAACTCCTTATCCATGTAATTGATGAATTGTTGGATGAGCTGCATGGTGTGAGAATTGTTCCAAGTTGGACCTTTGCTCAGGGTATTGTCAAATCAGAATGCATTCCAGTAATGTTAAAAAGATGACTTTTTCACTCATCAAGGCCATTATAAATTTTTAGTCATGCCTTTTGGACTCATGAATGCACCTTCAAAGTTTCAAGGTCTAATGAACAATATGTTTAGCATGTAAGTCACTTCGATACTGCGTATTCCATTTTGAAAGCTAACCAATTATTTGCCAAGCTTGAAAAATGTATATTCGGTCAAGTATCTAGGCCATGTTATTTCTGGAGTAAGAGTTGCGGCTGATTCCTATAAAATATCAACTTTGGTGGATTGGCCTAAACCTCGATCAGTGAAGACTTTGCACGGATTCTTAGGACTCATTGGTTACTATCGAAAATTTATAAAGGATTACAGGAAAATCGTAAGCCCATTGACAAAACTACTAAAGAAGGATTATTTTTCATTGGATCTAGTGGTAGAAATGGCTTTTGAAACCCTCAAAATAATGATGACTATAGCTCATTTACTAGTTCTTCCAGATTTTTTGAAGACTTTTACAGTCGAATGAGATGCATCTGGTTCGGGGGTGGGAGGTGTTCTTGTAAGGACCTCGATTCTATGATTGGCTTATTTCATGACAAACCGCACCACATTGGGGATAATTGTGTAATGGGTAGCTTAGGTCCGTGTTGGCAAGCTTCCAAGCATCTCCATGACTTCAAGAGAAAAAGGTATACTCACTTGACTTTGTCTCTTGAAGAGTTTAGGTGCACACACACACTTCATGCATATTTTGTTTATCTTGCATTTGTGTTCTTTATTGTTTATATAAGTGTGCATCCTTTTCAAACACACTCACTAGCTTGCATTAGATATCATATCTTGCATGTTAATTGTGCTTCATTTTGTGTGCATTTCACTCACTTCACACTTGCACAACATTCATGTAAGATAAGCATTTTTCTTGAGTGTTAAAAAGGGATTTTTCCCTTTAGCGCTGCCTAGACCGCTTGGCAGGCTCTGCTTGCACCGCGGTGCACGATGCGGTATTCTCCAGTGCGTCATGCGAAGCGTGGACAGCGACCTGTGCACTTGCACGCACAGCGGTTTGAGTAGCGGTAAAGTTCAGTAGGCCCATGTAGACTATATCGCAGCCTGTGCACTTGCACATACAGCAGTCCGAGTCGCGGTGTTATCCAGTAGGCACACTATTGTGTGTACTGGGGTCTGAACACTTACCCAAGCCACGGTCCAGAAAGCGGTATTGACGGGATTTTATTTCCCAAGCCCAAAACGACGTAGTTTTAACTAGGGCTTCATATATATTCTTCTTCTTCTCTTCTTGGCCGACCAAGAGCTTAGAAAATCATTTTTAGAGAGAGGTTAGAGCTCCTAGAAAGAGAAAGCTTCAAGAAAGCATTATTGACTCTCCAAACCCAAAACCCATCTCCATCTTACATCATTCAACATCATATGAGCATGGGTCTTCATTGTTTCATGACTAGGTAAGCAAGAACTTCTTTGAATATCATTTATTGTTCTACTTACTCTAGATTAGGTATTTATTGCATGATTAAATACCTAGACTCTACTTTATTGCATATTTATGAGTCTTGATAGCATGATTGAGTTTGTATTTTGATAGCTAAATTGATTAGGTCATTTTGCCTAAAAGCTAGGTCATAAATATTCATGTGTGATTTATTGATAACTAGGTTGAGAAATTGTGTTTTAATCAACTAGTTAATGTTCATGAATATTTGATTTGTTTTGTTTGTGATAGCTTGCATTATTAGGTCATATATACCTAAATAGCTAATCCATAAATGTTCATGTGTATTTAATTGATGATTAGGTTGGCATTGTGCATCCAGTCAAGTTTATGTGAGTTTTATTTTACAATTAGGTTGTTAGAATTTCTCTACAACTAATTGAGACCTCATGTGTGTACATGTAGACATTGTTTGATAACTAGGTTGTTTAATTGCATTATAACATCTAGTTAAGCATTTTGTGTTTGGTCTTGCACATTATTGCGTTGAGGATATTGTCATATACACACCTAGACTTTTATACTCTTCTTGAGTCAAAGTCTTGTGGATTCGGGGTGAAGTTACACAAGCATTCAAGTCTTGCAACCAAGGTGTGGTTGGCAAGCATTGGTCAAGTGCCATTATAAAAGGCCCGTAGGGTAGAGTAGGAGGTGCTCACGCCAAGAGTGGTGTATCAGGGGATATCACTAGGGATTGAACCAAGAGTGGCAAGTGCTAGTGTCCATAGCCTGAGGTTATCGAGAGTGAGAGTCCGAGTATCACTTGAGGGTGTAATCTCTTACTCATATAATGGATTTCTGTAATCGTATGTGGCTAGAAGGATAGCCCGTGGTTTTTCCCTTGTCGAAGGGTTTCCACTGTCAAAATCAAGTGTTCTTTATATTTCAGCACTTTTGCTTGATTTTGTATGTTTGTTTTAATTGGGTTATATGTTTAATATTGACTAATCGAAAAAGTTGGTAATAATCGATTAACAACCCATTCACCCCCTCTAGGTTGTAGACACGCGCTTGAGTAGTATTTTCAGTTCTCAAACAAGAAAGTCCTATTTCTTTTTTCAATAATGCTCATCAAGGTAAAAATCTCATGCTTTTTACTTATGAGAAAGAGATTTTAACTCTTACGCTTATAGTGCAAAAATGGTGTGCTTACCTTTTGAGAAGACAATTTATGGTGTGTACTGATCAACAAAGCCTCAGACATTTATGGAGTCAAAAAATTACAACAGTTGCTCAACAGAGATGGAGTTACAAGTTAATGGGTTTTGATTTCACCATTAACTACAAGAAGGGGAGAGAAAACATTGTAGCCAATGCTCTTTCCCGAAGAGAGGAAGACAAACCATAAGTGAAAATGTGTCTATTGCAAATACTATTAACCTAGAAGGTGTGAATAGGTTGTTTACCAAATTAATTACCAATTTTTTGATTAATCCAAATTAAAGGCAAACTGTTGTAATAAAATTGAAGAACTCATAAATAATAAGAAATAAAAGAA
This sequence comes from Dipteronia sinensis, assembly GCA_033220585.1. Classification (NCBI taxonomy): domain Eukaryota; kingdom Viridiplantae; phylum Streptophyta; class Magnoliopsida; order Sapindales; family Sapindaceae; genus Dipteronia; species Dipteronia sinensis. The sequence goes on along the minus strand of CM065641.1, from coordinate 29,438,084 downwards.
AGAGAGGAGAATTTATTGGTTTGGTTTGTATTGATGATCTTTGATTACAGATCAAAATCATAGCCCAAATTACAAAGGAAAGAGTCACTTTATATAGCCTTCAAAATGCTACTTGCATAAATGATGATGATGAAGACAAGCAATATCACTAAACGTGTGTTGCCTTTATGGATCAAGTGGAGAGGTGTTAGGCGGTCACTTGTTTAATCACTAAAGTCAACAAAAGAGGCTGATTGTACTCCGTGGGAAAGCCATTTTTTTAACACTCCCCCTTGGATTTTTCACCGCTTGTATTTTTTATTTTTCTATTAAAAACCCAATGGGACAAAAACCTTCGCAAAATATATACAATGATCTTTTGGATCTAGTGAGGTTGGACATTCTTAAAACTGTCTCATTAAAAACCTAGTTAAGAAAGCTTAGTGGGACAAAACCTGATCAAAAGGGAAAAGAGTATAGTACACATATGTTCAGAATTATTGTTTTCTTCAAAATGTTTCTCACATTTATATTTTGCTAGGAAAAACTGAGTGAGATAAAAACCTGAGTAAAGATATTCATTGATCTGTCGGGTCAAAAAAATATTTATGATGATCTTCTGGATCAAGGTAACATATATGCAATGATTACCAAGATCAAAGTAATATTTACAATGATCTTCTTGATCAAGACAACATATATACGATGATCTACTGGATCAATGTAATATTTATCATGATCTTTATGGATCAAATGGTTTTTGGGCGTGCTTAGAGAATTGCCTCACCAAAAACCTTATCAGGAAAACCCAATGAGACAAAAGCCTGATCGAAAGAAAAAAAAGAGTACAATGCACATACACCCCAAAATAACTAATATACTTCGTTTGATATGGTCCATCTGATAAAATGATTGGAGGATGTATAAGCAAAATACTTACTTGATGGAGCGTTATGAAATTGTTGTGCCATTATACATAAAATACATATCTCATTTGTGAACGAGCTTTTTGTGGATCAAATAGATATCTGGCATTAATATAACCGAATAAACCTGAAAAATTGTTAGATTTTGTATAAAATAATCCTAAATCTTTCTTTCCATGAAGGTAACAAAAAAGATGTTTAATCACATTCCAATGCCTTCTAGTTAATGTTGAAATGAATCTAGTATGTACATTTACCGAAAATGCAATATTTGGTCTAATATATTGATCCAGATATAACAAAGCACCAATTGCATTTAAGATACCGTACTTCAGGATCAATTATCTTTTCACCATTTTCTATTGGTTGGAATGGATCTTTCTTAGGATCAAGAGTTCTAACAGCCATATGTTTCCTTAATAGATGAGTAATATCCATATGGAATCTTTTCAGAATCTTTTCAACATATGCTGATTGATTGACAAGCATTCAATTTGATCTATGCTTGATCTTCAGATCGAGACTACTTTTTTTTTTCTCATGCCTTTCATTTTAAACCCATTTATCAAATATTCAGCAATTTTCAAGAACTCTTCGTGAGCTTCAATTAAATTCATATTATCGACATAAACTGTGAATATAGTAAATCTAGATTCTAATTTCTTTATGAAGACACAAGGGTGTATAATATAATTATTATACCTTTATTTTATCAGATATTTACTGAGACGGTTATACCACATCCGTCCAGATTGTTTTTAATCCATATAAGGATTTTTGTAGGTTCATCAAATACAAATTACGAGATCTCGATTTATATGCTTCCAGCATTTTAAATCCTTTAGGGATTATAAATATCTGTATTGAGTGAACCATATTGATAGCGATCATTACGTCTATAAGACGTATTTTAAGCCTTTTAAAGGCAACCAAATTTATCAAAATTCGAAACGTAAATATATTCATCACTATTGAATACCAAGTTTCTGTGAGAAACCTTGTACTGCAAGTCGTGCCTCATATCTCACAATCTCATTTTTCTCATCACGTTTCCGTATAAAGACTCATTAGTATCCAACTGGTTTGACATCTTCATGTGTATGGAGTACTATTTGTCCAAATACTTAATGTTTGGCTTATGAAGTCAATTCTTCTTGAATTGTTTCTTTTCATATATGTCAATCATGTCTTTGAATACAATCATCAATATTATGAGTTTTATAATCATCATTTATAATTTCAGTAGTGATACAGTGTATGAAAATATATCACTGATGATTGTTTTTTCATTATTCTACATTTCTCTTGTATGATTTATAGAAATTTGCTCAATTTCTATATTCTTGTATCTCTGTTGAGATTTCTTCTATTTTAATAGATTTAGCCATTTCACGAAATTTTGTCTCTTTAGATATATCAGACTCATAGAGTTGACTTTAGAGAAAGTGGATTTATTTATAACTCAAGTTTTATTTATAACTCGAAGCTTGACTAGATGAATAAATGTAATTCTACCAACCTAGTCATCAATTAAACGTACATGAACATTTATGGCTTAGCTATTTAAGGAAAACCAATCTAATCATACAAGCTATCACAAACAAACCACAAACATGTCATAACTTCATTAGATATACAATAAATATGAAGATTTGCTAACCTAAGCAATAAATGACATGTCTTGATGAAATAGATCAATTAATGAGTTGAGATGTTTGTTATGTTGGAACCCCGTTCACTGGTAACGCAGCGGAAATATGTTTTAAAAATTTTATACATATCATAATTAATCTGGAACCAGTGAACTTGAGATCGTAATTATTTTTCCGGAACTAATACATACTATCTGTAAACTCAGGAAATTGTAATCAATATATATATATATACAAAAAAAGTTTAGAACCTTACCAACGTTTGGAGGCTCCTTCACTTTACGATATGCTCCTAATCTGTACCACCAATCTTCCTCACTATATCCCGGGACTGATAACTGCGTGTGGACGCGTCACGGTTTCAAGAACTTGAATGGAGGATTCAAAGAGAACGAAGAAGAAGAAACAATTTCTTTTAAGAGGAAAAACTAGAACTATTCTAGTTGTTCAAAAAAAAATATCAATTTTTTATTTCTTTCAAAACATGCACACAGCACAATTTGCCTTTTTTTTTCTCTTTTTGTTTCACGCACCCCACTTGCACACATAAAATTTGCACTGATGCGTTTTCTTCTGTTGTTTTGTTATAAAATATATATCTCATATATATATATATATATATATATATATATATTATTATTATAACTAAATACTTTTTCATTGATATCTTTTTAGATTTTAAAACTAAATCTTTTTAAATGGTATCTCATATCTTTTATTTTAATAGATAATTAAATATTTATTTTGAATTTATACATTTTAAATTCAATTTCAAATATTTAATTTAATAAAATAAAATAATCATATTATCTTATTCTATTTAAAATCAAATATCAACTATCACCCTCCATTTAGTGACTAACAACATAATTAAATTATCTTATTATTTAATTTATTTAATCACCATTATTCATTAATTAAATAATCTCATTATTCAATTAATTCCTGAATAAATACGTGTCACTTTCGTAACACAATTAATTGGACTGCCCAATTAATTATCCGTGACCCTTGTTACCTAATTCGATCTGGCTAGCAAGAGGACCTAATGGACCCACAGTATTTTGAGCTCCAAGAATCCTCGGAATCATTAATTAAACTATTTAATTAATATTCCTTGATTATTAACTCCGGTGTTATTCCACTAAAAATCCGAAGCTGCACTCTCTCAACTGTAGACGTTTTTACACAGACCGGTATAACTCGGTGTCCATCGATATAGCTATTACACATGGTGTGATCCTCCATAGTAGTTCATAATTAGAGCTGGGTCATAATGTCCATTATACCCCTCTAATTACATATATCCTTTAAGTACCGTTGATTCTCTAATGAACAATAAATCATATTTCCTCACGGAATTAGGAGAGCGCTCATATTGTCCAAGCCCCAAATCAACCCTTAAGGGAACTACCATCTACTTCTAAGAAGGAGTAGATTCCACTATTGTGTACATACCTTTCCAGCCACAAGCCAAACCGCAATCCTAACATACAGAGCATATTGATTAGGAACTGCATCCGACCTCACCCATGGTATATCAGAGATCACGATCTAACCTGAAGGAGTCGATAAGACACTCAGGATTAAGATCACCCACATATAGCCATCATTAGTTGGTATATATGAATCTCATCAGTAAACGGATCTTGGGGAGAGATTCATATAGATCATGGCCCAGTCCTATATGATCACATCATACAAGGTGCCTCCATTCCTATATCTCATATGAATGATTAAGGATAGAATCACCTTACATTACGGAATGGACCGCAGCTATAGATTAACCACAAATAAAGTACACAGCTTTATTTGCTATCTATGGACTCTTTAGATTGCACGTCTCTTACTTTATCCATCTGTATATGACACTCATATACACAGTTCGAGATTACATCCGGCAATCTAGGATGTTAATATATGCATAAGTTATAAAATAAACAACACAACAAGAATGAATTAAAATTTTCTTTTTATTTATTTCATAAATCCATTTACAAATTACATGTTTAGGGCATAAACCCCAACAATCTCCCACTTGCACTAAAGCATGTGAGGCATGTTTCGTAACCCTAGACTATCTAGGTGACCCGAAAACACTTTAGCCGGTAAGGTCTTCGTAAATGGATCAGCACGATTGTCTTGTGAGGCTATCTTGGTGAAGATCACATCTCATCTCTGCACTATCTCTCTAATGAGATGGTACTTTCTCTCTATATGCTTCCCTCTCTTATGGCTTCTTGGTTTTTTGGAACTAGCCGCAGCACCACTGTTATCACAATAAAGTGTGATGGGCTTATCCAAATCTGGAACAACTTCCAGATCACTCAAGAACTTGTGGAGCCAAACAACCTCTTTAGCAGCTTCACAATCGGTTACATATTCAGCTTCCATGGTGGAGTCAGCAATGAAAGATTGCTTAATACTTCTTCATACAATAGCTCCACCATCTAGGGTTAAAACTGATCCAAACGTGGATTTCCTAGAATCTCTGTCTGACTGAAAATCAGAATCTGTGTATCCAAATAGGATCAAATCCTGTCTGGAATACACTAGCATATAATTTCTTGTTCTCCAAAGATACTTGAGAAGGGTCTTGACAACAACTCAATGATCCAATCCAGGGTTAAACTGGTATCTATTGACTACTCCTACTGCATAGCAGATGTCCGGTCTCGTGTATAACATAGCATACATGAGACTACCTACTGTTGATGCATAGGGTACACATCTCATATCCTCAACTTCTTGAGGTGTCTTAGGACACTGTTCCTTAGACAAATGAACTTTATGCCTAGAAGGTAAATTACCTTTCTTGGAGTCTTGCATCGAAAATCGTATAAAAATCTTATCGATATACGATGCCTGAGACAGTGCTATGAGTTTGTTCTTACGATCCCTTATAAGTTGGTTCCCAAGAACATAACTCGCCTCTCCCAAATCTTTCATTTGGAATTGGCTAGCCAACCAGCCCTTTACATCAGATAACACTCCCACATCATTCTCACTGAGTAGGATGTCGTCCACGTATAGGACCAAGAAAACTACATTTTTTGTCAATGATGCCCTTATAGACACAAGGCTCATCGACGTTCTGCTCAAATCCATAGGTTTTGATCACATCATCAAACCTAATGTTCCAAGATGTAGATGCTTGCTTAAGTCCATAGATGGATTTTTTCAGATTGCAAACCTTTTGCTCTTGATTTGGAGACACGAATCCCTTTGGTTGCATCATATAGATGCTCTCGTCAAGATTCCCATTTAAGAATGCAGTCTTGACGTCCATCTGCCAAATTTCATAATCCAAATAGACAGCAATTGATAAGAGAATTTGAATAGACTTAAACATAGCTACTGGTGAGAAGGTCTCTTCATAATCGACCCCCTCTTTCTAGGTATAACCTTTAGCCACTTGCCTTTCTTTGAAGGTATCTACCTTCCTGTATACTCATCGCTTTCTCTTGTAGATCCACTTACACCCTATGGGTTTTACCTTATCCGGTAATTCTACAAGATCCCAGATTGAGTTGGAGTGCATAGACTCCATCTCAAGATTCATGGCTTTAAGAAATTCCTCTTTATCAGGTTCTTCCATTGCATTCTTAAATGTCAATGGATCATCCATAATATCTACAGAGACAACACTTTGTCCCTCACCTATATCTAAATAGCGTTCAGGTTGTCTAACAATCCTCCCACTACGACTAGGTGATAGTGTACCCTAATCAGGAACCATCTGGCTCTTAGATTTTTGTGGATCAATAACTCTTGTTGATGAAGCACTAGTCTCACTAGGCTCCAACTCATTCAATACAATCTTAGAACGAGGTTTATCGTCACTAATATAATTGTCCTCAAGAAATGTTGCATTTGTCGATACAAATACTTTGTTATCTTCGGGACTATAGAAGTGTCCCCCTCTGGTCTCCTTGGAGTATCCTACAAACAGGCAGACTACAGACTTGGAGTCTAACTTTCCACTTCTGTTCTTCAGCACGTATGTTGGACACCCTCATACGCGAAAATGTCAAAAACTAGCTTAACGACCATTCTAAAACTCTATGGGAGTCTTAGGAACATATTTGGATGACACTATATTCAAAATGTATGCTGCTGTTTGTAACGCATATCCCCAGAAAAAATTTGGTAATGATAAGAAACTAATCATAGATCTCACCATTTCCATCAGGGTTCTATTTCTTCCCTCCGCTACACCATTTTACTGAGGTGTACAGGGAGCTGTGAGTTGGGAAACTATCCCATGCTCGACCATGAAGTATTCAAACTCTTGGTCAAGGTACTCACATCCACTGATCCGATTGTAGTGACTTGATAGTCCTACCTAATTGATTCTCAACTTCAGCTCGAAATTCTTTGTACTTTTCAAATGTTTCCGACTTTCGTTGCATCAGGTAGACATATATGTATCTTGAGTAATCATCTATAAAGGTGACATAATACTCATAGCCGCCCCTAGCTCTAACATTCATCGGTCTGCAGACGTCTATATGTATGAGTTCTTGTGGCTCTATAACTCTAAGCCCTTTTCCAGTAAAAGGTCTTTTAGTTACCTTCTAAACAGGATTCGTAGACAGGTAAGGTGCCAATCTTTAACTCACTTAAAGGTTTGCTTTTAACTAGTTTGTCTATCCGGTCAAGGTTGATATGACCAAGCCTTAGATGCCAGAGATACGTGTCATTATCTGAAGAAATCTTATGTCATTTAGTTTTTGGTTTTTCAACCTTAAACATTTCGGTGTTAAGCAGTGTAGTATGTATTAACGGTCTTAACATATACAAATTTTTTTCATTAATTCCTGAACAAATATTCAAACCATTCTTTCCAATAATAACAGACTTATTATTAAAAGAAACAAAATACGATTGGTCTAACAATTTAGAAACGGAAATCAAATTCTGTGTAAATTCTGGAATATAAAAAACATTGTTCAATAATAAAAAACTATTATTATTACAAAATTTTAATCTTATTGCTCCCACTGCTTTGGCCGACACAACATCCGCCGACCCCACACGCATTGAGAATGCTCCCTCTTCTAGTTGTGTCCAAGAATCAGTCCACTGCAAAGAAGAACAAACACGGTTAGCGGCCCCCGAATCAACTATCCAGGGTGAAGAATCATCTTCCACTACACAAGATTCAAGAACAAGTAAATCATATTTACCTTTCGTCTTCTTTTTCTTGGCTCTTTTCTCTAGGTACTGAGGACAGTTCCTCTTCCAGTGCCAGACCTTGTTACAATGGAAACATTTTCCTTTGTCTTGGTCGGTGGAGGTGCCCTTCTTTTTGCTTTGGGCCTTCTTGTAGGCTTACCTTTCGCCTTCCCAGCAGACCTCTTCCTCTTTTTTTATTATTATTAGTAAAGGAGGAAGTGCTGGAACCCCGTTCACTGGTAATGCAGCGGAAATAGATTTTAAAATTTTATACAGATTGTAAATTAATCTGGAACCAGTGAACTTAGGATCGTAATTATTTTTCCGGAACTAATACATACAATATGTAAACACAAGAAATTGTAATCAATATATTAAAAAAAAAATTTAGAACGTTACCAACGTTTGGAGACTCCTTCACTTTACGATATGCTCCTGATCTGTATCACCGATTTTCCTAGCTATTCCCGGAACTAGTAATCTGTTTTTATTCTATACATACAATAATATATATTTGCATGCATATCCCAATTGCATCTGATGCAATTTTACTTCACCGAGCAAAAAAAAAAATTCTCTTGATTGCCGCACCGAGTGTGTTTTTTTTTTTTTTATCTAGTTATATTAAATATATCTCTATATATTTTTCAAACTAGACCATTATCTCTTTCCAAATATATCTCCATATATTCAAAAGATAATTAGTATTTAAGTGTTCTAGGTAGAGTAGGATTCTAACTCCCACATAACCCTAGTTGACTTAAACTTAAATACTATTCCTAACTCAGAATAAAATAATCTAATTATTTTATGTCTCAATTATGATTTGAACCTGCAACCTCCAATTAATAATTAATTCATAATTCATAATTATTAATTAATTAATTAATTAATCTAATTATTTAAATAATTTAAATATTAATATATTAATTAAATAATCTCATTATTCAATTAATCACTGAATGAATACGTGTCACTTTCGTAACACAATTAATTGGACAATCCAATTAATTAACCATGACTCCTTGTTACCTAAATCGATCTGGCTAGCAAGGGGACCTAATGGACCCACAGTATTTTGAGCTTTAATAATCATCAGAATCATTAATTAAACTCTTTAATTAATATTCCTTGATTATTAACTTCGGTGTTATTCAACTAAAAACCCAAAGATGCACTCTCTCAACTGTAGACGTTTTTACACAGACCGATACAACTCGGTGTCCATCGATATAGCTATTACACATGGTGTGATCCTCCACAGTAGTTCATAAATAGAGCTGGGTCATAATAACCGTTATACCCCTCTAATTACATATGTCCTTTAAGTATCATTGATTCTTTAATAGACAATAAATCTTATTTCCTCACGGAATTAGAAGAGCGCTCATATTGTCCAAGCCTCGAATCAACTCTTAAGGGAACTATCATCTACTTCTCACAAGAAGGAGTGGATTCCACTATTGTGTACATACCTTCCCAGCCACAAGCCAAACTGCAATCCTAACATACGGAGTATATTGATCAGGAATTGCATCTGACCTCACTCATGGTATATCAAAGACCACGATCTAACCTGAAGGAGTCGATAAGACACTCAGGATTAAGATCACCAACATATAGCCATCATTTGTTGATATATATGAATCTCATCAGTAAACGGATCTTGGTGAGAGATTCATATAGATCATGACCCAGTCTTATATGATCATATCATACAAGGTGCCTCCATTCCCATATCTCATATGCATGATTCAGGAGAGAATTACCGTACTTTACGGAATGGACCGCAGCTATAGATTAACCACAAATAAAGTACCCAGCTTTATTTGCTATCTATGGACTCTTTAGATTGCATGTCTTTTACTGTATCCATCCGTATATGACACTTATATACACAGTTCGAGATTACATCCGACAATCTAGGATGTTAATATATGCACAAGTTATAAAATAAACAACACAACAAGAATGAATTGAACTTTTATTTTCTTTTTATTTATTTCATAAATCCATTTACAAATTACATCTTTAGGGCATAAACCCCAACATGAAGATGGCTCGACAACATTTGCCACAACAGTCTTATCCTTGTTGTCTAGTCAAGGACTCAAAAGTAACGAGGACATTGAGCAACTGTGTGAGATTGAACCTTAACTTATTCATCCTGTAGTTGCTCTTAAATTGATCGAAACTCTTCAGAAGAGTCGTCAGTATGATGCTCACTTGACTGGGTTCGTCAATGGCCCCGCCATTGACTTCTGCCGTGTTGAAGTAGGATATCATGCTCATGACATGTTCCCGAACTGATGTACCTTCTTTCAGGCGAGCGAGCATAGCAGAACGAACAACTTCGTGCTTTGTGATAAGCACATCTGTCATAGAAGCCAACAAATATGTTTGGGCCTTCTCATCAGATGAGACCCATCGCTAGTATGCCTCACGAACAGTTCGTGTGGCATTGGCAGTAGGCACCGGAGGACATTCCTCTGTAAGCACAAACTTGAGGTCTTTGGTGACCAATATTGCATTAATATTAAGTTTCCACTTAGTGTAGTTATCACCAGTTAATTTGTCATTTGCGAGAATTTGAAGTAATGCAGAAGACATAATTGCTGAAATAAATAAAACATTCTTTCAGTCATTTATTAAAAAAAACAAGTGTGAGTGCTTTGGCATAAATTTAAACATGATGCATGAACATGTTTAACAAACTTGAAATACCCAAAAACAGTTACTATATCACGACAATCCAACATACCATGAAGAAGTGCCGCCTTAGGGTCAGTCAAGTCTTTGCATGTTAGACCGAGATATTCTCAATCAAATGATATTTTAGAATAACTCTTATTCCATATCATCCAACCATCGTTTATTCAGTCAGGTTTTTAATTAACAAAACTTAATCAAAACCTTCGTGAGTGTAACCCACCATTTCAGATCTCACGAGCTTAACTCGAGAATTGCCGCTTTAGGGTCAGTCAATCCCGAAATACCCTCAGAAATCCTATCCGTTAGGAAGTCAACCTTAGTATTGATCTTTGTGGAAACCCTCCTTAGGGAGGACGAAAGCAAAGCCGTCATGAGGTTCTACTCGGATCTCACGGTGTTGAACTAATGATGGAGATTGCGAGATATATATCTCATATATCCTCTCCCATTCACTATATAAAAATTAGGGTTTTCTATTATCCGTTAATGCACCTAGACTCTACAGGATCAAACGGCTAACTTTAATCAAGTTATCTAGCGCATTAACAAATTCATTATTATAAATAAATTCTAATTAACTAATAAATTATTAATGATTTTGAACTATTAAAAATCTAATCTATTAGTGAATAATCTAAGCTTTTGTAAACTATTTACTAAGCTCATATTATTATGATAGTGTTTACCAAGTTTTAACTATTACAACTCTAACACTTTATTCAGTTCATTTATTATTAGGTTATTAATCATATTAATACTAATTACAATAAATGACTATATTAATCTAACTTATTAAACACTTTAATAACTAGATTAATATTAATGAGAATTAACAAGTTTTCTAACTATTAAAAAACTAATCTCATTTTCATAGCCAATAATGTATTTACTGATTTTAATCATATTAAAAAAATACATAAAATATTAGGCTATGATGCATGTATGACATATCAAATATATTTGTGTAGGCACATCTTATCTAAAGGATATACGTATGCATGACAATGCTTTTATCATCACATAATATAAAGCATACATGAATTGACCGAGTACTGTGGATTATTTAACCTAAAAAAAATGAAATCTAAAATTACAAAAATGCCCCCAAGGCATTCCTTGGTCTTCTTGTAATTTTCGAGTCTTCCAGTCTCTTTAGGTCACTCTAGTTCATCTCATGAAACTGAAATAGGAAATCCGCCCGGAACTTACTAGTCAACACTTGCCAACAGAACCGTGCAAGATGATGTGAACAGTGCCCGTGAACTGTCCGCGCGAACAGTACCGCATGAACAATGCCCAGTGAACAGTGTTCGTGAACAGTACATTGTGAACAGTACCGCGTTAACAATGAGTAGTGAACAGTGTCCGTAAACAGTACCTCTGTCGCACGTATTTCCGATTTCGCCCTTCCGTCAATCGTCTTGTTCATCGGATTATCGACCATATTTTACATTAAAAATTACAGCAGTAGTTACAATGAAAAAATTACAGCAGAATTTATTAATAAAATTAAGTACAACTCATGAACCCTAAATCTACAGTACCATATAATCAATGATCAATCATGTTTTTGTAAATTAACAAATTTAATATACATGCAAAAACAACATACATTCAATTTAAACAGTGCCTACACAATCATACATACAGAAGCATCGAAAACAATTTCCAATTCCAGAAAAAAAACAGGCTCTAATACCAATTTTTGGAACCCCGTTCACTGGTAACGCATCGGAAATATGTTTTAAAAATTTTATACATATCATAATTAATCTGGAACCAGTAAACTTGAGATCGTAATTATTTTTCCAGAACAAATGCATACAATATGTAAACTCAGGAAATTGTAATCAATATATATATAAGAAAATTTTAGAACCTTACCAACGTTTGGAGGCTCCTTCACCCTACTATATGCTCCTAGTCTGTACCACTGATCTTCCTCGCTATATCCCGGGACTGATAACTGCGTGTGGACGCGTCACGGTCTCAAGAATTTGAATGGAGGATTCAAAGAGAATGAAGAAGAAGAAACAATTTCTTATAAGAGAAAAAAAAACCAGAACTATTCTAGTTGTTCAAAAAAAATACTAATTTTTTTTCTTTCAAATCATGCACACAGCACAATTTGCCTTTTTTTCTCTTTTTGTTTCACGCACCCCACTTGCACACATAAAATTTGCACTGATACGTTTTCTTCCGTTGTTTTGTTATCAAAATATATATCTCATATATATTATTATAACTAAATACTTTTTAATTGGTATCTTTTTAGATTTTAAAACTAAATCTTTTAAAATGATACCTCATATCTTTTATTTTAAAAAATAATTAAATATTTATTTTGAATTTAAACATTTTAATTTTAATTTCAAATATTTAATTTAATAAAATAAAATAATCATATTATCTTATTCTATTTAAAATCAAATATCGACTATCACCCTCCATTTAGTGATTAACAACATTATTAATTAATCTTATTATTTAATTTATTTAATCACCATTATTCATTAATTAAATAATCTCATTATTCAATTAATTCTCGAATAAATACGTGTCACTTTCGTAACACAATTAATTGGACTGTCCAATTGATTATCCGTGACCCTTATTACCTAAATCGATCGGGCTAGCAATGGGACCTAATGGACCCACAGTATTTTGAGCTCCAATAATCATCGGAATCATTAATTAAACTCTTTAATTAATATTCCTTGATTATTAACTCCGGTGTTATTCCACAAAAACCCGAAGCTGTACTCTCTTAACTGCAGACACTTTTACACAGACCGATACAACTCATTGTCCAATGATATAGCTGTTACACATGGTGTGATCCTCTATAGTAGTTCATAATTAGAGCTGGGTCATAATGTCCATTATACCTCTCTAATTACATATATCCTTTAAGTACCATTGATTCTCTAATGAACAATAAATCATATTTCCTCACGGAATTAGGAGAGCGCTCATAGTGTCCAAGCCCTGAATCAACCCTTAAGGGAACTACCATCTACTTCTCACAAGAAGGAGTGGATTCCACTATTATGTACATACCTTTCCAGCCACAAGCCAAACCGCAATCCCAACATACGGAGCATATTGATCATGAACTGCATCTGACCTCACCCATGGTATATCAAAGACCACGATCTAACCTGAAGGAGTCGATAAGACACTCATGATTAAGATCACCCACATATAGCTATCATTAGTTGATATATATGAATCTCATCAGTAAACGGATCTTGGTGAGAGATTCATATAGATCATGGCCTATTCCTGTATGATTGCACGTCTCTTACTGTATCCATCAGTAGATGACACCCATATACAAAGTTTGAGATTACATCCGGCAATCTAGGATGTTAATATATGCACAAGTTATAAAATAAACAACACAACAAACATGAATTGAACTTTTCTTTTTATTTATCTCATAAATCCATTTACAAATTACATCTATAGGGCATAAACCCCAACATGTTATACTTACCAAGTGAAGACATTAATGAAGACCCATGCTAGATGATGAAAGATGAAGATGGGTTTTGGGCTTTGGAGAGTATATGAATGAAGCTTAGAAGCTTTCTCTTTTTAGGGGACCTCTTCCTCTTTATAAAATCTAGATTTTTGAGTTCTGAAATAAATGAAGGAGAAGATGAGGTTTATATATAAGCCCTATATGAAACTACAACATTTTGAAAGAGTTAAAAAATAATTTTGGGCAAATGCGCAGTTCCAATGTGTGACGAACTTTGCACACGTACTGGAATGAAGTTTTACGCATTTGCAAGGTACGAAACCGTGCATGAGTCACGCATAGGCGTGACAGCGTGTCAGCTTGATATTCCAGCGCCCCAAAACATGACCAAATGACATCAAAACATATCGTATAACATACCGTTAAAAAAGTATGGATGTCTACTTTCTACTCTTTTAAAAAAAACAAGATTAGTGAAAATAATACCAAGCGTGTGTCTAAACAACCTAGGGGGGTGAATGAGTTGTTAATCGATTATTACCACCTTTTCGATTAGTTAATATTAACATGCAAAACCCAATTCAAACAAAAATAAAAATCAATTAAAGGGCGGAAATTAAAAGAACACTTGATTTTTATTTGGAAACCCTCCAAGCGAAAAAAACCACGGGACTAGCCTGGCTAGCTACTTGAGCCACAGAAATCCACTAAATGAATAAAAGGTTACACCTTCAAGTGATACTCGGACCCTCACTCTCGAAAACCTCATGCTATGGACACTACCACTCACCACTCTTGGTTCAGTCCCTAGTGATATCCTCTGATCCACTACTCTTGGCGGGAGCACCTCATACTCTACCCGCAGACCTTTTACAGTGGCTCCTGGCAACCAATGCTTTCCAACCACCTTTGGTTGCAAGACTTTACTTGCTTGTGCAACTTCACCTAGAAGCCACAAGACTTTGACTCATGAAAAGTATAAGGTCTAAGTGAATGTGAGACAATATGCTCAAATGCAATAATGTGTAAGACCACACACAAAATGCCTAACTATATTTTTTAATGCAATTCAACAATCTAGTTATCAACAATGCCTACATGCCCATACATGAAGGATTCAATTAGATGCAAAGAGATTCTAGCAACCTAATTGTCAAATACATTCACTTAAACATTCATAAGCTTGACTAGATGTACAATGCCAATCTAATCATCAATTAAACATACATGAACATTTATGGATTAGCTATTTAGGCATATGTGACCTAATAATGCAAGCTATCTCAAACAAACCCAATCATGCAATTAAGACTCATAAATATATGCAATAAAGAGAGTCAAGGTATTTAATCAAGCAATAAATACCTAATCTAGAGTAAGAACAACAATAAATGAGCTTTAATGTAGTTGTAGCTTACCTAGTCATGTAACAATGAAGACCCATGCTCAAAAGATGATAAATGATGCAAGATAGAAATGAGTTTTGGGTTTGGAGAGTCAAAGACGCTTTCTTGAAGCTTTCTCTCTCTAGGAGCTCTAACCTCTCTCTAAAAATGATTTTCTGAGCTCTTGATCAGCCAAGAGAAGAACAGGAAGAATATATATGAAGCCCTAGAAGAAATGACGTCATTTTAAATTTAGGTAACAAAATCCCATCAAAACTGCTCTGCATACCGCGATACAGGCAAGTGTCCAGGCTGTGGTACATACAGTGTAACAGAAGAAAACAGTCTTTTAGAATAGACCGCAGTTGAGTCCGCTATGCATGCAGATGCACAGGCCTCGGTACAGGCAACATAGGCCTTTTGGAGAATACCGCGGTAGGGACCGGTGTGCAGGCTTGTGCACAAACCGCAGTACCCTAAGCATGCAACCTCTGAAGCCAACCGCAGTTGGGACCGTGGTTTAGGCAGGTGCATAGCTAGCGACCTGCACCGCGGTAAGAGAAAAATTCTCTTTTCCAGGTAATCAAACACACGTTTAAGCACACCTAACCTATATGAATGTTGTGCAAGTGTGAAGTGTGATGAAAGACAAATTTGCACATAGCAATGATATACAAATGCAAGATAAGTAAATATGCATGCAAGTGTGTGTGTGCACCTAAACTCTTCAAGAATCAAAGTCAAGTGATATACCTTTTGAAGCTCTTGATCTTGAAGTTATAGGAGATGCTTGGAAGCTTGCCTTGATAATTATCAAGAAGACCTAAGCTACCCATTACACAATCATCCCCAATGTAGTATGTCATGAAATAAGCCAATCACAAAATATATGTTCTTACAATCTCCCGCTTTGGTTATTTCATGACAAAATACCACTCACAAATAAATCCTCACAAAACAAAAATAAAGCTATTATCCATGAGATTAATTTTACATTACAAAAGATATACGTAGAGTCTAAATCTTCAATTTCTTCAATCTCTTTGTAGAATTATCATTGTACCTACACATAATAGCAAAAGGCACTTTCCAAGAACAAGTGCAAATGAGGTGAACAAAATATAACAAGCATTGCACTCACTAACAAATAAAGCAATACAAAGTAATGCATGTGCAATGCTCCCCCTAAATAGGTTACTCTCACTCATGATATCTCCTCTAAAGCATAAACAATACTCCCCCTATATTTCTCAAAACTTCTCCCCCTTTTTGTCATGAGATAGACAAGTGAGCTCCCCCTATCGGGTTGCTTTAACAAAGAGAGCTATTAGAACAAATACGATGCATAATCATATACGCAAATTTTATACAATTTAAGTAATTGAGAGAGATTCAATGAGTTTTATTTAACGAAAAAAATGTGTGAAATTGTTGCTTTGCATGCAAAACATATAGCATTCAAGTTCAAGCAATGGTATTTGGCAAAGCAAACATCAAAAGGGTTTCCAAAAGAATACAAACCAATTTGTACCATTTTGTCATAAGCAAACAAGATATAGTTTTTCCAAAAGATATTTACAAGTTAAGAGCAACTATATCAATCCTTAAAGGTAAACCAAGACATTGGATCAAAAGATCCTATTAGATTTTTCCGGATAAATATTTATATGATAGTAGTCTTGTTTAATCACTAAGAAGAGAGAGAAGGCTAATTTGGATATAAAATCCTTATTGATTGAATGAATACTAGATCCTTATTGATTTTAGTCTTCTCATTTGCTTTCACACATATTTTGCATATTAAGCAATCAAAAACATTTCATGCATATCATTTAAAGCATGTCATAAAAATTTCTATGTCATAGAGATAAATTATGGGTCATTCAAATGTACTTTCCCAAATAGTTCTCTTAGTCCAAAAATGCATTGTTGAACCAAAATATGACATGGATTACAAACAAAACAATGGTGCACACTTATTAAAAAAAAATACCATATAAGCATATATGTGCAACCATGAATCTCAAGCAATTACAAAAGAGCATAAAATTAATCAACTTTTTGCACATAGCAAATCATGCAAGTTCGCTCTCTTTGCCTGAGCTCCCCTCATGGGGTCAATTTCAACCAAGTCAATGAGAGACATGAGCCCCTATAGACCTACAAAGTCCAATGGACCTAGTTGCATCTATGGGAGTCACATGTGCACTAAGGCAAGCGGTTTCATTCTTTCCAACCCACCTAGGTTCCACTTTATCATTTCTATTGGTCATAGACATGTTTCTAACTTCCCTAGATTCATACAAACCTGCCCTATTTTTCAACCGTTTTTTTCCCATGCTCTCTAACCTACACCTCTAAATGTAATTCAAGCAATTTGGTCTTAAGTGACCAATCATACCACAAAAATGACAAGTGGGTACAAAGAAAGAATTTATACCATTACATTGAGATCTTATTGAGAGATTGCCATGTTGATGAGGTTTTCTTTGATGGTGCATCGGTTTCTTCTTCTTAGAGCTTGAGCAGATTGGTGGCACCTTTGTGGTCTAGCTTGTTGAGGTTGTTGAGCCGGTTGATCTTGCCTCCTTGGTTGGTCATGCCACTTATGGTCACCTCATTTCTTGATAGTTGACTTGTTGGAGGAGGTGGTTGACTTCTCAAGGACTTGTCCTTTCTTCTTGGATTGCCTAGGCTTTGGCTGAGTTGCCAAGGCTTGTGTGGACTTTCCTTGAGTGAAAGGTTGCTTGGATGAAGCTTTGCCCTTGCCTTGAGCTTGAGGTTGTTTGACATTATTCAAGGCACCTCATCTCTCTTTCCTTGACAATCTTCAAGGAGTTTTCTTTGTTGGCAAGCTCTTCTTTCATGGCCTTCATCCATTGGTGGCAATCTTCAATCTCCTTCTCATATTCGGACACATCAATCATGTCCGTCTTCAAGGAGTCATTCAACTTGGTCCTTAATTGTAGGTTTTCCTTCTTCAACTTCTTGATTTCTTCATTTTTATTCTTTAAGGACCTTTGAAAACTTTCAATGAAGTCTTCATAACTCAAACCTTAATCACTCAAGTTCTTGGAACTTGAACTTTCTTCATCGAAGCTTCTACCACTTGTGCTCTCGTGGCAGTCTTCATCCGAGCTAGCATCTTCAATGTTGACTTTGAGTGATGAGTGTCTTGTGGCCGCTTTTAAGTTGTCATCAAGTAAAGTGAGAATGGCTATGTGATTCCTTTCACATCTCTTGGAACCCGAAGAGCTTTCTTCACTTTCACTACAAGAGTAAGCTTTTGATTTGCCTCTTCGACACTTGGTCTTCGAGTTTCCACAATCCGTGGAGATGTGCTTATAGCCGCCACAATCATAACATTGAAGCTTAATCTTCAAGGTACCCAGATTCTTATCTTCTTCTTTCACGGTACCTTCGTGGGTGATTCTTAGAATCTCCCAAGCTTCTCGAACATCTAGAGTTGTTTGGATGAGTTTGGCTTAATTCTCATCCACTGCACAAGATAAGGCACGGATGCCTTTTGAGTTCCACTTTGTAGCCTCATGTTCGTCATTAGTCCACTTGGACTTGGGCTTAGGCATAGAAGCCCCATTCTCTAATGTCTCTGTGGGAGGTGTGTATCTCTTTTCCACACATATCCACACATGCTCATCCATATCCATCAAAAAGATTTCCATCCTTCCTTTCTAAGAGGAGTAGTTATCCCTGGTGAGCAATGGTGGTTCAGAGATCAACACACCCTCTAACATCTGTTAATAGCCAAATTTGGCTAGGGACCAAAAGGAAATTTTCCACCATCTTAGTCTGGCTCCAAGCCCGAGACTATCCACCAGGAGACCATGTTACCCGAAGCCGAGCTACGATACCACCCCACAGAAATAAGGACGGGCTCCAGAAACACCCGGAGTAGAGCCCGGCTGGATCAGATCGAGCCCGCATCACCAAACCTGAAACCAAGAAACCCCCCCGAAGTCGGGATTACCTCGCAACCTTTCCAGAAGCTCGCCTATACCCCGCTGACATAGAGGGGTGTCCGTAAGAGGCCGCATCTAGCTCGAAAAGATCAAGGGAGGTCAGACCTAGCTCCTGGCTAGACTAAGCTCCTGAATATCGGGGCTAAGACACTGATCGACCTCACTGCCTGATATACATGACCATACAAGGCAATATATACCATATTCAACGACCCCTATGAGGGATCATGCAAATAAGACATGAAGATACACTGGATCATATATTGAGATATTACATACGTACAGAACAAGTAATAGAGTCCAAACAGGAAACAAATTAATCTCCACCAAGATATTCTCAATTCAGCAATTAATGCAAAGTCAATGACGTTTAAATGAGAAATCCCGTCCGATAAGGAAGGAAGGGATTAAGAAAATCAAGGGGAGAATCAATTAGTTTAACCTATGAAGACAATGTATAAAAGAAGGACTTCGGTCTTCAGAAAGAGGAACTACTTTTTGACAGGCATACGACAAGAACCCGACTACACCCTAGAGAAATTGAGAGAAATTTGAGAGAGATCTGTATATCACACACTGTTAATAAAGAAAGCATTTTTGATTCTCTTTGGTGGATAATAGTACCAATATTTCTTGTCATTTTACTAAGCACTGTCAAGCATACATTCAACCTTGGCAACCACTTACGTGGTAGTGGTCTCGAGGGTGTTAACCGAGATTTCTCACCCTGATCAAATTTTCTGTTAACACTTTCTGGCGCCGTCTGTGGGGAAACCTACACCCAGTTAATCAAGCCAACTATTTACATTTGCATTTTCGTTGTTTTACAGAAACCATGAGGCTCCGCTCCTCCCAAGGACAACATGGAGCTTCTAAATAACCTTCGGCGATGCCAACGCGAAAAGCCCCAAGGAAGGGGAAGAAGTCTGGGTATAGCAATCAAGCTCCGGTCCAAACAACTAATGCGTAGGCTTCTGGCCACCCTATAATAAGCCAGGCCGCGCTCGACCAATAAGCAGCAGCCTTTGTGGAAACCATCCACATCTGCCTGCTCGCCGAAGGCATCACAGTCCAACCAATAAACCCGAATGATTAGGGAGAACCGATCAGGTTTGGGGCTAGGCAGCCTGCTTTCGACCGTCTGGGACCTTCTCTTCTAGAGCCAGCTCGAGACAGGACTGAGCCCCAACCTTCGATCCGGGATAGGCTAGGACCCATGCCCCCAGTTCTGAAAAGACCTTCACAATATCAGCACAGGAGAGTTAAGTCTGCTGCAGATGCTTTGACCCGGGAGCAACGAGAGGTACCTCGCCCAACGACATCAAGAAGGAAAGCCCGGGCCCAAGAGGAAGAGAATCAACAAACTTCCCGAGTGGATCATGTCCATGAAGGGGATCGGGTAGAGGTCGCCAGTTCATCGGAGGGATCCGACAGCGAAGAATCTGATGTCAATTCAAAGAAGCCCAGGAACAAGCGACTGAGGGATCAGCTGGCAAAGCTACAGAAGAAGGTCCATCAGATAAGAAAAGGAAAGAAAAATGAGGATAAAAAGGATCCATTAAGCGAGATGAACGCTCCCTTCACTAGGAGGATCCGGGAAGCGGAGCTCCCACCAAAATTTAAAATGCCAACAGATAAGTTCTCCGGAACAGAAGACCCTTTAAGCCACCTGGAGAGCTTCGTCCAACAGATGGAGGTCCAGAATACTACCATAGCAACTATGTGTAGGATGTTTCCAACGACCCTAACCGACTATGTGAAAACTTGGTTCAGGAAGCTTCCTGCTGGTAGCGTGGATTCTTTCACGAAGTTATCAACAGATTTTTGCTCGCATTTCCAAGGGGTCAAACCTTGTCCGAAGGATCCTATACATCTCCAATTGTGATTCAAGAATGAAGTGAAACACTTCGATTGTACATGGAACGTTTTCACAAAGAAGTCATACAAATGAGAGTTTTCACCAAGAAAGAGACTCTCGCTAATTTCAGGCGGAACCTGTGGGCGGGAAAGCTTTTCCGTTCCTTCGCTAAAAGACCTCCTAAGACTTACCAGAACGCCTACGATCGGGCTCTTGAGCAGGTCGAGATCGACGAGCAACTCAAAGTCAAGATGGAACATGACGATATGAGAACGGCGAAGCGTCAGAAAAAAGAAGCCCCCAAATCTGAGCCAGCTCAGAAACTCAGAATAAACCTCCCAATAGATCGACCTATCGTTTCCCCGTTTCTCAGCACATGCAAGAAAGATATCCTGCATGACGAACCCCTCCTCGGGCTTCGCCACCTCCCAGGACTGTAGCCCTGTAATGCGAGGGGAGAAAGGGTATGACTACTACACTCTCCTGAACGCTTCCAGGGAAACAGTCTACCTTGCTATACGAGACAAGGGGCTACTCCAAAAGCCCGCTCCCACGAAAGCCTCAGTTGACAGGAAGAACCGGTACAAGTACTGCGATTTCCATGAAGACGTGGGCCACAACACTTCAGAGTGTTATAATTTGCACAACCAAATTGAAGCCCTGATAAGGGGGGGATGCTTGATTGAGTTCTTACAGCAAATCAGAGATAACATTCAGATTGGAAGGGAGGTACAAGCTGAGATCTATGAGGATGCAGAGAAGAGAAAGGGGGAACAGACTGATTTAATGCAACAAATCTAGGTGATACACACTATCAGCGGAGGGGCCACACTAGCTGGCACCTCCAATAATTCCAGAAAAAACCACGCAAGGAAGATCCCCCGCGTAGAAGAGAGCCAGGGTGTCTTCAAGGTTAGCCAAAGCCCGATGGAGCCCTCCCAGTCAGCACAGATCGTTTTCACTGAAGCAGATGTCTTCAACACCGTGCAACCTCGTGATGATCCCTGCCTGGTCCATCGCGTGCTTGTAGATACGGGCAGCAGTGTAGATATCCTCTTCAAGGATACTTTGGAAAAATTAAATCTGAAGCAATGGTGTTACATTAGCTGCACAACTCCACTTTATGGGTTCACTAGGGATTCGATCATACCGGTGGGATCGAAGATCCTCCCAGTAATCGTCGGAACCACACCTCTCTAACATAATGTTATGATGGACTTAGTTGTGGTTAACACCCCATCGGCCTACAACGCTATCCTAGCGAGACCTTTCATGTCCTTCTTGAAGGGAGTCTTATCTATATACCACAATGTCCTGAAGTTCCCAGTGGGAACCAAGGTGGGGGAGGTACGCGGAGACCAGCAAGCAGCTAGGAAATGCTACGCAGTATCCGCCAGTCCTACAGCTTTAGCAAAACAGTGCGTACAGGTCATAGTAATCCAAGACATGGGGGCATCCGAGATAATCCAGAAAGATATGGAAACATCCCGGATAATCTATGAAGAAATGGAGCCCTCGGAACATCCAGAGAGTGAACCCATTATGCCTTATGAGGAGGAACATAGCAAGGAATGGGCCAGCGGGCAACCCGTAGATAGACTAGAGGAGATACCCATTAGAAATGACGATCCCTCCAAGGTCGTCAAGGTCAGGGCTACCCTAAAGCCAAAAGTGAAAGAAGGCTTGATTGGTCTTCTCAGAGAATTCAGCGACATCTTCGCTTGGAGCCACGATGAAATGCCCGGGATCCCGGTATCATTGGCCACCCATCGACTAGCTGTAGATCCAACAGTCAAGCCAGTCAAACAGAAGAGGCGTCACTTCAACGCTGAGAGGAACACTGCGGTGCAGGAAGAAGTAGATAAATTGATCAAGGCAGGGTTTATTAGAGAAGTGCAATATCCCGAGTGGATCACCAACGTGGTCATGGTTACGAAGGCGAATGAGAAGTGGTGTATGTGTGTCGATTACACCGACCTCAATCGGGCATGTCTAAAAGACAATTTTCCTTTACCAAAGATCGACCAGCTGGTTGACTCCACGTCCGGAAATAAACTTTTGAGTTTTATGGACGCGTTCTCAGGATACAACCAGATTAAGATGCACCCAGCTGACCAAGATAAGACCAGCTTTATTATTGGGTAGGGCTTGTACTGCTATAAGGTGATGCCATTTGGTTTGACCAATGCGGGGGCTACATACCAGCGGCTGGTTAACAAGCTATTCAAGCCCGAGATCGGAAGGACGATGGAGGTGTACATCGACAACATGATCACAAAATCACCAACCGTAGAAGGACATCAGGCAGACCTTCGCAAGACCTTTCTTATACTGAGAGAAAACCAGATGCGATTGAACCCCTCCAAGTGTGCCTTCGGGGTAACAGCAGGGAAGTTTCTAGGTTTCATGGTTCATGAGAGAGGCATAGAGGCCAACCCAGAAAAAATCAAAGCTATCTTGGACCTCGAATCCCCCACATCACTCAAACAGGTACAAATTCTGACTAGGCGTGTAGCAGCGCTCAATAGGTTTATCTCTCGCTCCACCGATAAATGCCTCCCTTTCTTCAAAGCCATCAAACAAGGGAAAAACATGAAATGGAGCTAGGAGAGCGAGCAAGCTTTCCAAGCCTTGAAAAAATACCTAACATGCCCACCGTTGTTAGTCAAGCCAGTTCCCGGAGAGGAGCTGCAGATCTACCTGGCCGTCTCAGAAACTACAGTAAGCATAGCTTTGGCCAAGGAGTGTGGCGACGAGATTCAAAAGCCCATATACTATGTAAGTCATGCTTTAATCAAGTCAGAGAAAAATTATATTCTCCTAGAAAAGCTCGCTTATGCTTTGGTTATCTAGGTGAGGAAGCTCTGTCCCTATTTTCAAGCTCATTCAATAGCAGTGGTGACAGACCAACCTCTCCACCAATTCTTACAAAGACCAGATGTGTCCGGAAGGCTAGTTTTATGGGCTCTAGAGCTTACTAAGTTCGATTTAAAATAGAAGCCCCGGACCACGATTAAGGCGCAGGCTTTGGCAGACTTCGTGGCAGAGTTTTCAGTGCTCCCAAGTCAAGAGAATCCCGCAGCACCAAATGAGATCCCTGAAAAGACCTCCAAGATCGACAATTGGCCGGAAGGCTACAAGTCCTGGACCCTTTATACAGATGAAGCATCCGGGCAAGCTGGGGGAGGAGCTGGCGTAGTTTTAATAGACCCGGAGGGGACTGAATTCTGTCACTGTTTTAGATTCGAGTTTAAAGCCACAAATAATGAAGCAGAGTACGAAGCCCTTCTAGCCGGGATGAAGGCAGCCATCGAATTAGAGGCCGGTTTCCTATAAATCAAGAGCGACTCATTGCTTGTTGTCAATCAGGTGTCTGGGGTGTACCAAGCAAAGGGAGATAACATGGCTGCCTACCTAAAGCTGGCTCAGTTGCTTAAAAATAAGTTTAAGGAGTTCAAGATCTATCAGGTGCCTTGACACCAAAACCACCGTGCGGATGTTCTAGCTAAGATAGCTACAAATGGAGGCTAATCCTTACCACAGGGAATTCCCCTCCAAGTGATCTCCCAACAAAGCATAGCCGCAAGTAAGGAAATCTGCTCTTTAGATGGTCAGCCTTGCTGGATGGACCCGATCGTTGCCTACCTCTTAGAGGGAAAGCTTCCCGAGGAGCCCAATCAAGACCGAAGAATTAAAAGACTCTCGGTCCGATATTGCTTGGTAGATGGGTACCTCTACAGAAGAGGTAGATCCCTCCCTTTACTTAGATGCTTACATCCTGACGATGCTAAATGGGCACTAAGAGAGGTTCACTCTGGGGACTGCGGGAACCACATCTGTGGAGAGGCTCTAGCATATCAAGTGCTTCGTATGGGGTACTAATGGCCGACCATCCACCAAGACGCAAGAAGCTTTATACAATCTTGCGAGCCATGTCAAAGGACTTCAAACTTGAACCAACAGCCACCTGAGCCACTGTCGTCTCTCAGTTCACCCTACCCATTTGCCATGTTGGGGATCGACCTAATTGGACCGCTCCCCACCGCTCCCGGACTGGTAAAATGTGCTATCGTGGCTATAGACTATTTCACAAGATGGGTCGAGGCAAGGCCTCTTTCTCGGATATCAGAAAAGAATACGACCAAGTTCATCAAAACCAACGTGGTATGTAGATTCGGGACCCCTCTCATCATTATAGCCGATCTGGGCAAGCAGTTCGACAACGCCCGATTCAAAGACTTCTGCAAAGGATTGAGGATCGACCTCTAACTCGCTTTAGTAGCCTATCCCCAGACTAACGGGCTGGTGGAGTCCACCAACAAGACTATCAAGAAGCTTCTAAAGAAGAAACTACAGCAGAAAAAAGGTGAATGAGCAGAAGAGCTACCCGAGGTCCTCTTGGCATATCATACTACAAAGAGAACAGCTACCGGGGAGACACCTTACTCCCTGGCTTTCGGATTTGAAATGGTCCTCCCCATCGAGCATAAATTAACCTTATTCAGGGTGCAGCATTTTGAACCCGAAAGTAACGAGGTTAAGCTCCCGGGCTAATCTAGACCTCCTAGAAGAGAAACAAGACCGAGTAGCAGAGAGAGTGGCAATCTACCAGAGCAAGATTGCTAGATATTTCAACAGAAAGGTCAGAGTCCGAAATTTCAAAGAAGGGGATCTGGTGCTTAGGAAAGTGACCTTGAATACTCGGAAAAGGTCAAATGGAGTCCTAAGCCCCAATTGGGAAGAGCCATACTTGATAAAGTTAGTTGCTCACAATGGAGCCTACAAACTCAAAGACATGGATGGATGACCCATCGACCACACTTGGAACGCAGATCACTTGAGGAAATTCTACCCCTGAGCAGGGAGTTTTCAAGCAGATTACCTCAATTTAGGTTTCATTAGAATCCCTAATAAAAATGTACTACATCTCGATCATCAATAAAGTCTGCATTTTAGTTTCTTTATCTCCGATTATGTTCAACATTAGTACCTACATATTTGACTGGGAAATTCGACATAGACACCTCAAGACCAGTGACTAGCCAGGGATGCCCCCTCGCTACCCCTGATGCCTTGGTCGGGCTACCACCCCCAAGAAGGGTCTGAGTGTAAGAGTATAGTTGCCATCCTGATCTCAAGACCAGGAAATAGCTAGACAGCCCTCCTGAAGCCTTGGTCAGGCTACCATCCCTAAGAAGGGTCTAAGTGTAAGAGCATAGTTGCCATCCAGATCTCGAGACCAGGAAATAGCTAGACAGCCCTTCTGATGCCTTGGTCGGGCTACCACCCCCAAGAAGGGTCTGAGTGTAACAGCATAGTTATCTTCCGAATCTCGAGACCAGGAAATAGCTAGACAACCCTTCTGAAGCCTTGGTCTGGCTACCACCCCCAAGAAGGTTCTGAGTCTAAGAGCATAGTTGCTATCCAGATCTCGAGACCAGGAAATAGCTAGACAGCCCTCCTGAAGCATTGGTCGGGCTACCACCCCTAAGAAGAGTCTGACTGTAAGAGCATAGTTGCTATCCAGATCTCGAGACCAGGAAATAGCTAGACAGCCCTCCTGAAGCCTTAGTCAGGCTACCACCCCCGAGAGGGGTTTGAGTGTAAGAGCTTAGTTGCCACCCAGATCTCGAGACCAGGAAATAGCTAGACAGCTCGCATAATGCCTCGATCGGGCTACCTCTCCTGAAACGGATTTAAATATAAATATTTGTTTTCGTTTACAGGATCAAGATCATCCTGATAAGAATTCCCTACACAGCATGAGGAAGCCAATCAAATGCCTCCAGAAACCGGGCGTCAACTAGAGGGGAGCAAGCTGGATGGCGTTGAGAGCTCGCCGAGGGGTAGGATGAAGGGGAAGCCTTACCCCATTCTCGAGGGCCGCCACATGAATTGGAAGCATGCCTTTGGAGGGATTGAAGAACTCATAACCTTTGGGAGGTACTAAGATGGAAACGCTGTCGGCAATGTCGTACTTAGACCTCAAACGGTCAATCATGTTCGGATCAACGGTGGGGCAGGGACAACCCTGAAGTCATAAGGAGGAAGCCTCTCCAGAGGTGGGCCGGTAGCCGGGACTCGATGCTCCCCCGCAGCGTCGCCGCCAACCTCTCTATTGGAATATTTGTTGGTTAGATCTAGAGGATGGTCGGGATGATTAGAAAACCCGGTCCCAATGGATATGTTCTTATTCGACCTCCGACGTTGCAGATAGGGTGGAGAATCATCGCTATCTAAGCTCCTCCTTGCCCATTTTCCAGGGGCAAGGCTGAAGACCTCATCGCCGTTAACAATGGAATCAACAGAGTCGCGACTGGTTTTCGACATGATGGAATGAAGTCGGTGGGGATAAGGAATGAAGAAAACGATATGCTTGAGAGAAAGTTTATCTTGGAAAAATTTGAAATTTGAAGATATGAGGAAGAAGTTGAGATATATATAGGCAAGAAGGCAGCAGCACGAGCCGTTGAGATTTTCGGTTAAGATCACCTAAAATCTCGGAGACTGGCGTAACGCAGCCGGATTAACTCGGAAATAAATCATTCAGCTCCCGCCACGTCACTGACACGGTTAATGGGAAGATTCCACCAAGATTTGGGTAACGGTAAAGAAGGAAAAATTTCCCAAATAAAATAAAAAATCTGACTCCAACCCCAAACTCGACAACCGGTGTTCAAGTCAGAGGGGACTTCTGTTAATAGCCAAATTTGGCTAGGGACCAAAGGGAAATTTTCCACCCTCTTAGTCTGGGTCCAAGCCCGAGGTTATCCACCAGGAGACCACGTTATCCGAAGCCGAGCTACGATACCGTCCCATATAAATAAAGATGGGCTCCAGAAACACCCGGTGTAAGAACCTCATTTCTATGATTGGCTTATTTCATGACAAATCACATTGGGGATGTTTGTAACGGGTAGCATAGGTTCTTCAAGTGCGGTGTTCTCGAAGACATGCTTCCAGTCATCATAAAGATCTTCAAGAGAGGTAGTTCACTTGTTCTTAACTCTTGAAGAGATTTAGTTGCACACACTCACATCTCATGCATTTGTATTGAGATGCATTGATTGTTTCACACTCATACACTTACGTGCATTTGAATTGTTATGCATTTGTTTCATGATTTCTCATGTGTGCATTCTTTCACACTCCACACTTGCACATATTGCACATTAATTAGTGTGTTGAGTCTGCCTGGAAAAGAGAGTTTCTTCTCTTACCGCGGCCTAGACCGCTTGGCAGGCGCTGCTTGCACCGCGGCATACAGAGCGGTATACATCAGTTGGCCCATGCTGCCTTTACCGCCTCCTGTACACATGTACGCCCAGCGGTCCCTGAAGCGGTAGACTTCAGTAGGCCCTGCTGCCTTGACCGCGGCCTGTGCACTACACGCACAGCGGTCCCAACCGCGATGTTGTCCAGTAGGCACACTGCTGCGTGTACCGCGGTCTGGGCACTTACTCGAGCCGCAGTCCAGCAAGCGGTATTGACGGGATTTTGTTTCCCAAGCCCAAAACGATGCAGTTTTGTCTAGGGTTTCTGTATATATGTTCTCTTCTTCCCCAACTCGTTTTTAGAGCTTCGTGAACCCATTTTTATGAGAGAGAACAACCTTTAGAGAGAGAAAGCTTCAAGCTTTGTTCCTTGACTCTCCAAACCCAAAACCCATCATCTTCATGCATTTCTAAGCATCTTTAAGGCATGGGTCTTCATCATTAGTTGACTTGGTAAGTTGAACAAAAACCCCATCTCTATCATTTGTTCATACTTTCCAAGATTGTGTTTTTATTGCATTTATTAGTTGATTAAATGCTAGGACTCTATTTAATGCATCTATTTATGAGTTCCTTTGTATGATTGGGTTTGTATTGTGATAGCTTGCATTTATGACATATTTTCCCTCTAGCTAAGTAGGACTCATTGATTGCATTTGTTAATTGCATTTATTGTCCATGCCATGATTAATGACAACATATGTTGGTATGGCTTTGTTTGATGACTAGAGTTTGGACTTGTATATCTATATCTAGTTAGGTCTTTATGAGCATTCATATAGATATTGATACCTAGGATTTGTACTTAGTGTCATCTTTAATTCCTATATAAGCATCTAGTGTTTCCTAGCATTATTTGCATTTTGAGTATTCATATATTCACTTAGGTTGTTAATCTCTTCTTGAGAGTTAAGTCTTGTGACTACAATGTGTAGTGCACAAGCAAGTGAAGTCTTGCAACCAAGGTGTGGTTGGCAAGCAAAGTGATCAATGATTCACTATAAATGCATGTTGGGTAGTAGTGGTGGGTTAGTGACCGAGAATGGTGTGACTAGAGGTCAACCTAGGTTGTAAACATCATTACAATAGCGGATTTGAGGATCGTGTGTGGCTAGAAGGATAGCCCGTGGTTTTTCCCATATTGAAGGGTTTCCACGTAAAAATCAAGTGTTATTTATTATTCCGCACTTTACACTTGATTTTGTATGTTTGTTTATGAGGTGAATTTTTAATATTGACTAATCAGGAAAAATTGGTAATTAACTTGATTAAAAACTATTCACCCCCCTCTAGGTTGTGTAGACACACGCTTAGAGTAGTATTTTCACCCGGAGTAGAGCCCAGCTCGATCAGATCGAGCACGCATCACCAAACCTGAAACCAAGAAACCCCCCCCCCCCCCCCCGAAGTCGGGATTACCTCGCAACCTCACCAGAAGCTCGCCTATACCTCGCTGACATAGAGGGGTGTCCGTAGGAGGACGTATCTAGCTCCAAAAGATCAAGGGAGGTAAGACCTAACTTCTGGCTAGACTAAGCTCCTGAATATCAGGGCTAAGACACTGATCGACCTCACTGTCTGATATACCTCACCATACAAGGCAATATATACCATATTCAACGACCCCTATGAGGGATCATGCTACTAAGACATGAAGATACACTGGATCATATCTTGAGATATTACATACGTACAGAACAAGTAATAGAGTCCAAACAGGAAACAAATTAATCTCCACCAAGATATTCTCAACTCAGCAATTAACGCAAAGTCAATGACATTTAAATGAGAAATCCTGTCCGATAAGGAGGGAAGGGATTGAGAAAATCAAGAGGATAATCAGTTAGTTTAACCTATGAAGACAATGTATAAAAAGAGGACTTCGGTCTTCTGAAAGAGGATCTACTTTTTGACAGGCATACGATAAGAACCTGACTACACCCTAGAGAAATTGAGAGCAATTTGAGAGAGATCTGTATATCACACACTATTAATAAAGAAAGCATTTTTGATTCTCTTTGGTGGATAATAGTACCAATATTTCTTGTCATTTTACTAAGCACTGTCAAGCATACATTCAACCTTGGCCACCACTTACGTGGTAGTGGTCTCGAGAGTGTTAACCGAGATTTCTCACCCTGAGCAAATTTTCTGTTAATATCAATGCCACTCAGGTGTTTAATGAATAAGATGAATGCAAATGAATGCAATGATCAAAATGCACACAAATGCAAGACACACAAAAAAGAGCAAGGATCACCTAAGTATATCTAAGAACCCACATACACAAAAGTGTGTGTCTATACAACTTAGAGGGGGGGGGGGTGATTGGATTGTTAATCGATTATTACCAACTTTTCGATTAGTCAATATTAACATGCAAAACCTGATTCAAACAAAAAATAAAAATCAAGTAAAGTGCGGAAATTAAAAGAACACTTGATTTTTACGTGGAAACCTTCCAAACGGGAAAAACCCCGGGACTAGCCACTTGAGCCACAGAAATCCACTATATGAATAAAAGGTTACACCCTCAAGTGATACTCGGACACTCACTCTCGACAACCTTAGGCTATGGACACTACCACTCACCACTCTTGGTTCAGTCCCTAGTGATATCCCCTGATTCACTAATCTTGGTGTGTGCACCTCTTACTTTACCCGCAGGCCTTTTATAATGACTTTTGGCAACCAATGATTGTCAACCAACCTTTGGTTGCAAGACTTTACTTGCTTGTACAACTTCACCTAGAAGCCACAAGACTTTAACTCATAAAGAGTATAAGATCTAAGTGAATGTGAGACAATATGCTCAAATGCAATAATGTGTAAAACCACATACAAAATGCCTAAGTAGATGTTATAATGCAATTCAACAATCTAGTTATCAACAATGCGTACATGCTCATACATGAAGGACTCAATTAGATGCAAAGAGATTCTAGCAACCTAATTATCAAATACATTCACATAAACATTTGTAAGAACCTCACTTTTGTGATTGGCTTGTTTCATGACAAATCACATTGGGGATGTTTATGTAACGGGTAGCATAGGTTCTCGAAGACATGCTTCTGATCATCCCAAAGAGCTTCAAGAGAGGTAGTTCACTTGTCCTTAACTCTTGAAGAGATTTAGTTGCACACACTCACATTATATGCATTTGTATTGACATGCATGTATGGTTGAACACACACACTTCTTGCATTTTGGAGTTGATGGGCTGCACAGTGGGTTAGGCGACATGCAAGCCCACTTGTGCATGTCGCCTGACAAGTCGCCTTAGACTTGAGTTTTTCCCACAGTGTGTTAGGCGACATGCAAGGCCACTTGTGCATGTCGCCTTTGTCTTGTTATTTTCCTCCAATGTGTTAGGCGACTTCATAGGCGACTTGGGCATGTCGCCTTACATGTCGTCTCAGGCTACGTGTGTTTCTCTCCAGTGTGTTAGGCGACTTACGAGGCGACTTGGTCATGTCACCTTGCATGTAGCCTCTGTCACCCGAACTGGGCATTTTTTTCACGACAGCTCGTTTTTTCTCTTTTATTTATTTCATCTTCTCTACCATTTAACCCTAGAGCTCAGATATTTACATCCTTAGTGAGAGAAAGTGACTCCAAGAGAGAGAGCTTCAAGAACCTATTTTTTTATGAGAGAGAAACCTTCAAGCTTTGTTACTTGACTCTCCAAACCCCAAAACCCATCATCATCTTGCATATAGAGCATCATTCAAGCATGGGTCTTCATTAATGTCTTTACTTGGTAAGTAGAACTCACATCCTTGCCCATTTATTGTTCTAGCTTATCAAGACATGTCATTTATTGCTTAGGTTAGCAAATCTTCATATTTATTGTATATCAATTGAAGTTATGATATGTTTGGGGTTTGTATTGTGATAGCTAATGTTTAGGATATGTTTGCCCTCTAGCTAATTAGGACTCATTGATTGCATTTGTTAATTGCATTTATTGTCCTTGCCATTTTATGTGACAACATATGTTGATATGGCTTTGTTTTGATGACTAGATTTTAGACATGCATATCTATATCTAGTTAGGTCTTTATGAGCATTCATATAGACATTGATATCTAGGATTTGTACTTAGTGTCATCTTAAATCCCTAGATAAGCATTTAGAGTTGCCTAGCATTATTTGTATTTTGAGTATTCATATATTCACTTAGGTTGTTAATCTCTTCTTGAGAGTTAAGTCTTGTGACTACAAGGTGTAGTGCACAAGCAAGTGAAGTCTTGCAACCAAGGTCTGGTTGGCAAGCAAAGTGATCAAGGATTCACTATAAAGGCCCGTTGGGTAGTAATGATGAGTTAATGACTGAGAATGATGTGACTAGAGGTCAACCTAGGTTGTAAACATCATTACAATAGTGGATTTGAGGATCGTGTGTGGCTAGAAGGATAGCCCGTGGTTTTTCCCTTGTTGAAGGGTTTCCGCGTAAAAAATCAAGTGTTATTTATATTCCTCACTTTTACTTGATTTTGTATGTTTGTTTATGTTAGGTTATATTATTAATATTGACTAATCGAAAAATTGGTAATAATCAATTAACAACCCATTCACCCCCCCCCCCCCCCCCTCTAGGTTGTTAGACGCACGCTTAGAGTTTATTTTCAATAGGTATCATAGCGGGTTCCTAGATATACTTAGGTGATCCTTACTCTTGATTGTGTGTGTCTTGCATTTGTGTGCATTTTGTTGGTTGCATTCATTTGCATTCATATTACCCAAACACTATGAGTGTCTTTGGGATAAGTAATGAGGGAGCATCGAGCATACGACCTCCTTTGCTCAAGGGTGACAATGATGCCTCATGGAAAGGCAAGATGGAGTCTTATATTTGCCAAATAAGTGACCAAGCTTGGATGGCAATTGAAGATGGTTACACTCCTCCAACAATGACCACCGAAGATGGAAGTGAAGTCTCTAAGCCTAAGTCTCAATGGAGCACACAGGAATTTGAAGCTTCAAAGTGGAATAACAAAGCAATGCATGCTTTGTTTTGTGCAATGGATGAGAGCCAACACAAACTCATCCAAATCACCAAAAATGCACTTGAAGCTTGGAAGATCCTAGAGACGGCGCATGAGGGAACCGAAGTGGTTAAGGGTTCCAAGCTCCAAGTTCCTCAAGCACAATTTGAGACGATCAAGATGGAGGAGCATGAGTGCTTTAATGGCTTCTAAGTGAAGTTGATGGACATTGTGAATCAAAGCCATCAACTAGGTGACCCATATTTGGATAGGAGGATCAAGCAAAAGATCATGAGGTCACTTCCTGCTAGATTCGAATCCAAAGTGACGGCTCTTGAAGAAAACAAGGACTTCAAGACTATGAACCAAGTGAAGTGATTGGATGGCTACTTGCCTATGAGTCTAGACGGGGTCCTACCTCCACACCTCCCAAGAAGCAAAAGGGGTTATCCTTGAAGACCTCCAAGATTAGGAATGGGGATGATGACTCGGATGAAGACATGGCTCTAATGGTGAAGAGATTCAAGAAATTCTTGAAGCTACAAAAGAGTGGCCATGGCTCTAAAGGAAATGACTTCAATAAGAAAACCCACTTCAAAAAGATTAAGCCAAGTCCAGAGAAGCCTTCAAGAAAGGGGATTCAATGCCTTGAATGTGAAGGATTCTGGCATATCTCTAAGGATTGTACTAACTTGAAGGACAAGAGAAGAGGAAAGGCGATGACTATCTTATCAAGTGATAGTGAGAGTGTAGAAGATTCCTCGGATGATGAAGAACTTGCCATTAACTACACGGCCTTTGAAGCCTCCTATGTGGAAGTAGAAGAAGGCAAGAGTGCCTTATCTTGTGACCAAGGCGAAAGTCTTGATGAGGAAGTTGACTTATTTGATGAGAGGCAAAGTGAAAAGAGTGTCTCATTCTCTATTGTAGGAAGTGACTCTAGTGATGAGAAGTCTTCTCCTCACTCTAGAGGAATTTGTGAAGGCATGGACCTTGAAGGCTTCATCAAACACTTTGAAGACTCTAGGTTGAAAAAGAAAAAGGAGATTCAAAAATTAAAGGAGGAGAATCTCAAGCTTTCAACCAAGGTAACTCACTTGAATGAAGAAGTGAGGAGAGTCAACGAAAGTGAAGACAAGATGAAGAAGGAGCTTGAGGAAGCTAAGGAGTTGCAAGCCAAAATGACCTCCGGTACCGAAAAGCTTGACCATATGTTGGGCATTAGAATGAAGTCCAATGATAAGAGGGGCCTTGGATATGTTCATGACAAGGAAACTCCCTCCATAGGCAAGACGGTGTTTGTCAAGGGAAATAGCGTGAAGAAAGCCTCACCTCCACAACATCCAAGGAGGAAGATTAAGCTTGGAGAGTCATCCAAGAGTGGCCAAGTGAAGATGCCAACAAAGAATGGAGCTCAATCTCAACATTCTCATCATGACCAACCAAGATGGCAAGCCATGCAACCTCAACCAAAGAGACATCCCAACCCGGTTCAACAACAAAGAAGGAAAGAACCGGTTCAACACCAAATGCCACATCAAATGCTTGACAAGTCTCCAATGACCTTACAAGGATATGGTATGACTCCTCACTTTATACCTACTTGTCATTTTTGTGGTGTTGATGGGCATATTATGCCTAATTGCCATAGGTACATTAAGAAATGTAGGGTTAAGAGCATGAGGGAGAGGAATAGACTTAAAAAGGCCAATATGCATGTGTCTGTGAAAGCTAGAGAAAATGATTCTAGGAAATCTAGCAATATGTTGACTAAGACCACTAAGAATGAAAGTATATCACCTAAATGGATTAGAAAAGATAAACCTGCATGCTATTATGCTAATATGTCACCCATAGACTCAACTAGGTCTAATGGGCTTGGTAGGTCTATATGGGCTCTTGCTTTAATGTAAATGTGTGTGAATGCAAATGAGAAGACTAATCAATAAGGATCTTGTATCCATGTAATCAATAAGGATTTTACATCCAAATTAGTCTTCTCTCTCTTCTTAATTGTTAACTAAGACTACTATCATACGGATAATTATCCGGAAAAATCTAAAAGGATCTCTTGATCCAATGTCTTGATTTGCTTTTAAGAATTGATATAGTTTTGTGTGCGTTGAAAATTTCTTTTCAAAATACTATATCATATTTGCTTATGACAAAAGGGTGCAAATTGGTTTGAATTCTGTTAATAGTTAAAATTGGCTAAGAACCAAAGGAAAATTCTCCACCTCCCAAACCTGTTTCCATACCCGAGAGTTTCACCAGGAGACATCTCAATCCAGAGCCGAACTGCGATACCACCCCAGGAACAAGGGCGGGCTCCGGAAACATCCGGGATAGAGCCCGGACCCGAGAGCTTCCACCAGGAGACCTCTCTATCCAGAGCCGAACTGCGATACCACCCCAGGAACAAGGACGGGCCCCGGAAACATCTGGGATAGAGCCCGGAACGATCAGATCTAGCCCGCATCACCAAAACTAGAAGCTCCCCGAAGTCGAGGTCACCTCGCAAATGCTCCAGAGACTCGTCTGTACCTCGATTGACACAGAAGAATGTCCCTAAAAGGCCGTGAGGTCAGTCGAAGCCACACCTAGCTTCAAAAGGTCAGTCGAGGCCACGCCTAGCTTCGAAAAGGTCAAGGGAAGCCAGATCTGGCTCCAAGCTGGATGAAACTTCTCAGATATCAAGGTGCACCACACCATGTCATATCCAACGACCTCTATAAAGGATCATGCTGAAAGGATACGAGGGATACATTGAATCATATCTGAAAACGTTACCTATATGCAGAACAAGTAACAAAATCCAAAAAGGAAACAAACTGATCTCCACCATGATACTCTCAATTCGGATGTTAATTCAAAGTCAATGACATTAATACGAGAAATCCCGCCCGATAAGGAGGAGACTGAGAAAATCAAGGGAGAATCAGTCTGTTAACCTACAAACTATGTATAAATAGAAAAGAAAGGAAATGATAAGAAGAGACTATTATTCGACAGGCACACGACAAACAATCAACCATTCCCTAGAGAGAATTGAGAGCAAAGATAAAAGAATTTATGTATTTGTATACCATGCACGTTCAATAAAATATTCTTGCTTTCTTGTCATTTTATAGATCACTGCTACACATACAATAAACCTTGGCCACCACCTACGTGGTAGTGGTCTTGAGGGTGTTAACTGAGATTTCTCACCTTGAGCAAAATTTCCGTTAACACTTTCTGGCGCCGTCTGTGGGAAATTACCCTACACCCAATTAACCAGTTATTTGCATTTACATTTCAGTTATTTTACAGGAACTATGAGGCTCTGCTCCTCCCAAGGCCAGCATAGAGTCCCGGAGCAACCTCCGGCGAGGCTAACACGAAAAGCCCCAAGAAAGGGGAGAAAGTCTGGATATAGTAGTCAAGCTCCGATCCAAACAACCAATACGCGGGCTACTGGCCACCCTATAGTAAGCCAGGCAGCGCTCGACCAACAAGCGGCAGCCTTCGTAGAATCCATCCGCGTCCATCTTCTCGCTAAAGGAATCACAATCCAGCCAACCAACCTGAATGATCAGGGAGAGCCGAGCAGGCTCGGAGCTAGGCCACCTGCTTTCGATCGCCTAGGACCTCCCCTTCCAGAGCCGGCTAAAGATAGATCAGGGCACCAACGTTCGATCCGGGATAGGCTGGGACCCATGCCCCCAGTTCTAAAAAGATTTTCACAATATCAACCCAGGCTAGTTAAGTCTGCCGCGGATGCTTTTACCCGGAAGCCACGAGGGCTATCTCATCCAACTACATCCAGGAGAACTGCATGGGCCCTAGAGGAGGAAAGTAGACAAACTCCCCGAGTGGATCATGTCCAGGAGGAGGACCGGATAGAAATTGCCAGTTCATTAGAAAGATTCGACAGTGAGGAATCTGAGGTTAACTCGAAGAGACCTGGGAACAAGCGACTGAGGGATCAGCTGGCAAAGCTACAAAAAGAGGTCCATCAAATAAGGAAGGGAAAGAATAAGGAGGACAAAAAGGATCCCCTGAGCGAGATGAACGCCCCCTTCACTTGAAGGATCCGGGAACCAGAGCTCCCCCCAAAATTCAAAATGCCAGCAGATAAGTTCTCTGGAACGGAAGATCCTCTAAGCCACCTAGAGAGCTTCGTTCAACAGATGGAGGTCCAGAACATTACCAGAGCAGCTATGTGCAGAATGTTTCCAGCGACCTTGACCGACTACGCGAAAACCTGGTTCAGGAAATTGCCCGTTGGTAGCGTGGATTCTTTCACGAAATTATCAACATATTTTTGCTCACAATTCCAAGGAGTCAAACCTCGCCCGAAAGATCCTATACACCTCCAATATGTGATCCAGGAACGGAGTGAAACTCTTCGATCGTACGTGGAGCGATTTCACAAGGAGGTCATACAAATGGGAGTCTTCACTGAAAAAGAAACCCTCGCCAACTTCAGGCGAAATCTATGGGCAGGAAAGCTTTTCCGTTCCTTCGCCAAGTGACCTCCCGAGACTTACCAGGAGGCCTATGACCGGTCTCTTAAGCAGGTCGAGATCGACGAACAACTCAAGGTCAAGATGGAACACGACGACATGAGAACGGCAAAGCGTCTGAAGAAAGAAGCTCCCAAATTTGAGCCAGTGCAAAAAACTTAGAATAAACCTCCTAACAGGTCAACCTATCACCTCCCTGCTCCTCTGCATAGGCCATAAAGATATCCAGAAAAATGAACCCCTCCCCGGGCTTCGCCGCCTCCCAGGACCGTGGCTCCAGTAATGCTAGGGGAAAAAGGTATGACTACTATACCCCTTTGAATGCTTCCGGGGAAACAGTCTACCGTGCCATACGAGATAAAGGGTTGCTCCAAAAGCTCGCTCCCATGAAGGCCCCAGCTAACAGGAGAAACCGGTACAAGTACTGCGACTTCCATAAATATGCGAGCCACAACACCTCAGAGTGCTATAATTTGCGCAACCAGATTGAAGCCCTGATAAGGGGAGGATGCTTGATTGAGTTCTTGCAACAGGTCAGAGATAATATCAGGACTGGGAGGGAGGTACAAGCCGAAATCCGTGAGGACACGGAAAAGAGGAAAGGGGAGCAGGCTGACTTAATTCAATAGATCCAGGTGATACACACTATCAGCGGAGGTCTTACACTGGCTGGAGTTTCCAATAATTCCAGAAAAAACCTCGCAAGAAAGTTTCCCCGCATCGGAGAAAGCAGAGGGATCTTCGAAGTCAGCCAGAGCCCGACAGAGCCCTCCCAATCAGCACAGATCGTATTCACTGAAGCAGATGTCTTCAACACAGTGCAACCTCATGATGATCTTATGGTAATCACGATACAGATCGCCAACTGTCTGGTCCATCGCGTGCTCGTGGATACAGGTAGCAGTGTAGATATCCTCTTCAAGGATACCCTAGAAAAATTGAACCTGAAACAACAGTTGTACCACTCCGCTTTACGGGTTTCACTGGGGACTCGATCATACCAGTGGGGTCAATGATCCTCCCAGTAATCACCGGGATCACCCCGCTCCAACAGAATGTTATGACCGACTTTGTTGTGGTGGACACCTCATCGGCCTACAACGTCATCCTAGGGAGACCTTTCTTGTCCTCCTCGAAGGGAGTCTTGTCCATATACCACAACGTCTTGAAATTCCTGGTTGGAACCAAAGTGGGAGAGGTACGCGGAGATCAGCAGGCAGCCAGGAAATGCTATGCAGTATCTGCCAATCCTACAGCCCTAGCGAAGCAGTGTGTACAGGTGACATTAATCCAGGAAGACATGGATACATCCCGGATAATCCAGGAGGAAAAAGAGCCCGCGGAACACCTTGGGCATCCGGAGGACGAACCTATCATGCCCTACGAGAAAGAACGGAGTGAGGAATGGGCCAGCGGGCAGCTAGTGGACAAACTAGAAGAGATACCTATCAGGAATGACGATCCCTCCAAGGTCGTCAAGGTCGGAGCCACCCTTGATCCAGAAATAAAAAGAGGACTGATTAACCTTCTCAGGGAATTCAACGACATCTTCATTTGGAACCATGATGAAATGCCAGGAATCCCTGCATCGTTGGCCACCCATCGACTAGCAGTAGATCCAACAGTCAAGCCCTTCAAGCAGAAGAGGCGTCACTTCTATCGCTGATAGGAACGCGGCGGTGCAGGAAGAAGTTGATAAATTGATCAAAGTAGGGTTCGTCAGAGAGGTACGTTACCCCGAATGGATCGCCAACGTGGTCATGGTCACGAAGGCGAATGGGAAATGGCGTATGTGCGTCGATTACACCGACCTCAACCGGGCTTGTCCGAAAGACAGTTTTCCTTTACCAAAGATCGACCAACTGGTTGACTCCACATCCGAAAATAAACTTTTGAGTTTTATGGATGCATTCTCTGGATATAACCAAATTAAAATGCACCCGGCTGACCAAGATAAGACCAGTTTCATTACTGGGCAGGGCTTATACTGCTACAAGGTGATGCCGTTTGGTTTGAAGAATGCAGGGGCCACATACCAACGGCTGGTTAACAAGTTGTTCAAGCCCGAGATAGGAAGGACGATGGAAGTGTACATCGATGACATGATCACGAAATCCCCAACCACAAAGGGACATCAGGAAGACCTTCGCAAAACCTTCCTCATACTGAGGAAAAACCAGATGCGTTTGAACCCCTCCAAATGTGCCTTTGGGGTAACGGCAGGGAAGTTTCTGGGCTTCATGGTTCATGAGAGAGGTATAGAAGCCAACCCAGAAAAAATCAAAGCTACCTTGGACTTGGAATCCCCGACCTCGCTCAAGCAAGTACAGATTCTGACTGGACGGGTGGCGGCACTCAACAGGTTTATCTCTCGTTCCACCGTTAAATGTCTCCCTTTCTTCAAGGCCATCAAACAAGGGAAGAACATGAAATGTAGCCAGAAGAGCGAACAGACGTTTCAAGCTTTAAAAGAATACCTAACAAGCCCCCCATTGTTAGTCAAGCTGGTTCTCAGAGATGAGTTGCAGATCTACCTGGCCGTATCAGAAACTGCAGTAAGCGGGGCTTTAGCCAAGGATTGTAGCGACGGTTTTCAAAGACCCATATACTATGTGAGTCATGCTTTGACCAAATCAGAAAGGAATTACATTCTCCTGGAGAAGCTCGCTTATGATCTGGTGATCTCAGCGAGGAAGCTCCGTCCCTATTTTCAGGCTCACACAATAGCAGTGGTGACAAACCAACCCCTCTGCCAATTCTTGCAAAGACAAGACGTGTCAGGGAGGCTAGTCTTATAGGCACTAGAGCTCACTCAATTCGACCTAAAGTATAAGCCTCGGACTATGATTAAGGCACAGGCTTTGGCTGACTTCGTGCCAGAATTCTCAGCGGTCCCAGATCCAGATGATCCCTCAGTATCAAACAAGGTCCCTGAGAAGATATCCGAGGTCGAGAATTGGCCGAAAGGCTGCAAGCCATGGATCCTCTTTTCAGATGGAGCATCCGGGCGAGCTGGGGGAAGAGCTGGCATAGTTTTAATAGATCCGGAGGGGACTGAATTCTGTCACTGTTTCAGATTCGAGTTTAAAGCTACCAACAACGAAGCGGAATATGAAGCCCTCAGCCGGGATGAAGGTAGCCATTGAACTAAAGGCCGACTACTTGCAGATCAAGAGCGATTCATTGCTAGTTGTAAACCAGATGACTGGGGTCTACCAGGCAAAGGGAGATAATAT
The DNA here is from genome assembly GCA_033220585.1 of Dipteronia sinensis. NCBI lineage: Eukaryota > Viridiplantae > Streptophyta > Magnoliopsida > Sapindales > Sapindaceae > Dipteronia > Dipteronia sinensis. Next base: position 29,396,918 of record CM065641.1, on the reverse strand, counting down.
GGCTGCCTACCTAAATCTAGCTTGGCTGCTAAAAAACAAATTCAAGGGACTCAAGATCGATCAGGTGCCTCAACACCAAAACCATAGCGCAGATGTTCTGGCTAAAATAGCGGCGAACGGAGGCCAATCCCTACCAAGGGGAATTCCCCTCCAAGTAATCACCCAGCCAAGCATAGCCACACATGGAGAAATTTGTTCCCTGGATCGCATGCCTTGCTGGACGGACCTAATTGTCGCTTACCCCCTTGAAGGAGAGCTTCCCGAAGAGCCCGACCAAGCCCGAAGAATTAAGAGACTCTCGGTTCGATACTGTATGGTGGACAGATACCTCTACAGGAGGGGTAGATCCCTCCCCTTACTTAGGTGCTTGCATCCAGATGATGCTAAGTGGGCACTGAGAGAGGTCCACTCTGGGGACTGTGGGAACCACATATGTGGGTAAGCTCTAGCCTATCAGGTGCTTCGTATGGGGTACTATTGGCCGACCATCCACCAAGACGTAAATAGTTTTTTTGCAATCCTGCGAACCTTGTCAAAGAACTTCAAACTTGAACCACCAGCCACCCGAGCGACTATCGTCCCTCAGTTCACCTTACCTCTTTGCCATGTGGGGAATCGACCTAATTGGGCCACTTCCTATCGCTCCTGGACAGATGAAACATGCTATCGTGGCTATCGACTACTTCACAAGATGGGTTGAGGCAGGACCTCTTTCTCGAATATTAGAAAAGAACACAACCAAGTTCATCAAGACTAACATGGTATGCAGATTCGGGACCCCTCTCATCATTATAGCCGACCTAGGGAAGCAATTCGACAACGCCCGGTTCAAAGACTTCTGCAAGGGTTTGGGGATCGACCTCAGACTCGCTTCCGTTGCTCATCCCTAGACTAACGGGCTGGTAGAATCCACCAACAAGACTATTAAGAAACTTCTGAAGAAGAAGCTACAGCAGAAGAAAGGCAAGTGGGCCGAAGAGTTACTAGAGGTCCTCTGGGCATACCGGACTACAAAAAGAACAGCTACCGGGGAGACACCTTACTCCCTGGCTTTCGGGGTTAAAGTAGTCCTCCCCATCGAGCATAAGTTGACCTCGTTCAGAGTACAGCACTTTGAGCTCGAAAGCAACGAAGTCAAGCTCCGGGCTAATCTAGACCTCTTAGAAGAAAAACAAGACCGGGTAGCAGAGAAAGTAGCGATCTACCAGAGCAAGATCGCTAGATACTTCAACCAAAAGGTTAGAGCCCAAAAATTCAAAGAAGGGGATCTGGTACTTAGGAAGGTGACCCTGAACACTTGGAAAAGGTCAGATGGAGTCTTAAGTCCAAATTGGGAAGGGCCATATTTGGTAAAGCTAGTTGTTCGCAATGGAGCTTATAAACTCGAAGACATGGACGGACGGTCCATCAACCACACTTGGAATGCAGATCATTTGAAGAAATTCTACCCTTGAAAGGAGCTCTCAAGAAGACTACCCCCATTTAGTTTTCATTACAGATCCTAATAAAGATGTACTACATCTCGATCATCAATAAAGTTATTTTCCTTTTCTCTTCTATCTTTGTCTCCAACTATGTTCAACATTAGTGACTATACCCTTGTATGGGAATTCGACATAAACCTCTCGAGACCAAGAAATAGCTCGATAGCTCTCCTGATGCCTTGGTCGGGCTACCACCCCCAAGAAGGATCTGAGTGTAAGAGCATAGTTGCTCTCCAGATCTCGAGACCAAGAAATAGCTCGATAGCCCTCCTGATGCCTTGGTCGGGCTACCACCCCCAAGAAGGATCTGAGTGTAAGAGCATAGTTGCCCTCCAGATCTCGAGACCAGGAAATAGCTCGATAGCCCTCCTGATGCCTTGGTCGGGCTACAACCCCCAAGAAGGATCTGAGTGTAAAAGCATAGTTGCCCTCAAGATCTCAAAGACTAGGAAATAGCTAAGTAGCCCTCCTGATGTCTTGGTTGGGTTATCACCCCATAAAATATATATATATATATATATATACATATATATATATATATGTAACGTTTGCTTTCGTGTGCAGGATCAAAATCATCATAATTCCCAACACGAATCTTAATTGTTGCTACAGATGCTACTCTGAATCCCATTCAAGACCAGAAATAAAAGAAAAAGTTCTCAAAAGAGCGCTTCGATTTATCATTAAGGACAAGGGGAACCTACCCCCCGATAAGGCTACATCCAAATGAGGAGCCCAACACCCGAACTTGGGCTACAAAAAGAAGAAGAAAAAGGAAAAACTGATAAAGGCAAAACTGGGTGCCCACCCCCTTTTCCGGGCTATCAGAAACAAGTCATGATGAAACGCTTTAAACTTTGGGACTCTCATGGCTCCCCTCCACTGGCCCTCCTTCCTCTTGCTGATCCTCGCCATCAACCCCCTCTACAGATAGCTGTCCATCTTGGTTATCCTCGCCGACCGCTCCTCCATCTAGAGGCTCCATCGGTTGATCAGCAGAATCTTCCTCTAAAACATCATTAATTACGTCCATAACCTCAAGCGGGATAGCCGCGTCAAGAAGGGCAGCCATGGACCCCGTCTGGCTCCTGTCGACCCCCATCTCTGTTAAAGGAGGATCCTCAGATAGGCTCCTAACCTCTTCACCAGCTCCCAACTGATCCTCCTCGGATCGAGAAGACATCACTTTACTGGAAGACTCCCCAGAACCTGAGATGGTAAAAATAGGAAGAGGGAATGAAGGATCTGCCTGAGAGGGCTGCTTCCCAGCTCCTACTGGGCTCGAAGGGACCACCTCGTCGCCTTCAGGGCAAGATAACTCGGCAGCCTTGAGCATTATTTCCTGTCTATCCCAGCCAGCAATAGATGATAAATCAAAGGGAGGAGGAAGAGCTTCCACGGCCTGAAAGGAAGCATAGAAATACCCGTCGCTGAAGGAGGTCTCCGCATCAGCTTGCAGCTTGGTCACCTGAGTAGTCAGAGACTGGTTCTCGATGTCCAACTTCTTAGCCTTAGATCTCCAGGAATCCCGCTGCCTAGCCGCCGGAGAGATTGAAGACGCTCCTGATCATAAGATTGCTTCATCCTCTCATGATCGCAACGAAGCTCAGCCATCTCGGCCTCGACTTTTCCCTGGCTGAAAGTCACCTCCTCCACTAAAGACCAAGCCTGCTTTAGTAGTTCCCCAGCTTTCTCGGCTTCAGCTTCGACTTTTGCAGCCCGATCACGGAGGAGGGCTACCTGCTGGCCCATCGCGACATTAAGCTTAAAGGCCTACAAAATACAGAACCCGAGTTAGAAACTGAACGAATTAACAAGAGTAGCATGAAAGAAATATAATTACCTCAGCTAAAATAGCAGACCCCTTGGTTATAAGGACGTCCACTGGCATAGAAGCCATCTTGGAGATCCCGCCACCCGAACAGGACGCTACGAATTGCTCTAGGACCTCATCCCGCCCTGTCGAGCTCGACTGAGGCCGGGAGCGGCTGGAAGGAACCTTCGCGACACCTTTCCCAGAAGCAACACCTTTCCCAGAAACCTCTGAGACTTTGGTTGTTGGAAGCGCAGTGGAGTCAGGTGTATGAGTCGAAGGGGTAGCAACTTTAGCGGTTATGGCCGAGGGGGCAGAAGCAGCCGGGCCAACCACCTGGGGAGCTTTACCCAAAGCCCGAAAAGCCCGCGAGGCAAGAGTGGCCATCTTAGACCCAGCCAGAGAGATAGACGAAGCCAGAGCTGTTTTGACCCCAGAGGAGGGAAGAGAAACTCCACCTGGAGGGGAGCGTGAGACGTGACGGGTGGCCGGCTCCACGACAAAAACTGTGAATAAGCAGATTAAAAAAAAGAAAATGTTAGAACTAAGCTAAGTAATAAGGCGAAGCAACTCAATGGCACTTACGAGGGATAGCGTCTGAAATCCGCAAATACTTGTTCACCCTACGAGGATCAAAAGCTTCAGCAGTAGGGAACTTCTGATTCAGATAATTCTGGGCTAAAATAGCCTGTAAGACGGCTTCGGACTCAGAAGGCAGGGAGTCCCGGTCCCAGGAGGGCTTGTCACTGAAAGCCGTAGGAACCTCGAATTCATGCCCTCCGATGAAAATCAAGCTCCCCCAGTCATCCCCCGCCAGGATCCATTCTTTCTTCCACGCGGGCTCCTTCTTCGAAGCACCAGGAATGATGAAGTTGAGCTTGTTCTTGGCTTTGGCATAGAACTGGCCTCGAGGAGCCCCAGACAAGCTCCCAATCTGGAAAAGATAAGCCAGCTCCTCTGCACCTGGCTCCCTCGTCACCTTGCTCATCTGGCATTGTTCCCTCCATAATACAAGGAAACCAATCAGATGCCTCCAGAAGCCGGGCGTCAACTGGAGGGGAGCGAGCTGGATGGCGTTGAGAGCCCGCCGAAGGGTCGGATGGAGGGGAAGCCTGACCCCGTTCTCAAGAGCGGCCACATGAATTGGAAGCACGCCTTTAAGGGGATTGAAGAACTAGTAATTTTTGGGAGGCACCGAGATGGATACACTATCGGGGATGCCAAACTTTGACCTCAAGCGATCAATCGACACCGGGTCAACGGTGGAATCTAGGACAACCTAGAAATCGTAAGGAGGGAGCCTCTCCACAAGGGAACCAGGAGCCGAGACCTGACGCTCCCCCGAGGCACCACAGTCCGCTTCTTTGTCGGAGTCATCATCGCCGATATCCAAAGGATGATCGGGATGGTTGGAGAACCCAGTCCCGATGGATACATTCCTACTCGACCGCCGACGTTGCGAGGTGGGCGAGGAATCATCGCCGTCAGAACTCCTCCTAGCCCGCTTCTCCAGAGTAAGACTGACGACCTCCTCGCCATCGAGTATGGAATCAGCTGAGTCGCAACTGTTTTTCGACATTGTAGAAGCCAAAAAGGACGAAGAAGGAAGAAAGAAGCAAGCTTGGAGGAAAAGCTATGGAAATATTTCTCAGCAAAAAAAAATTTTTAGCTCGAAGAGATATGAGGAAGATTAGGAGGAAAACAGACATATATATAGGCAGGAGGACAACAGCACGAGTTACCGAGATACTCATTTGGTAACGGTAAAAAATCGACTACAGTAACGTAACCGGATTAAACTCAAAAGCGGGCTAATCATCTCACTCCACATCACTTACGCAGTTAAGAGGAAGATCTCCCCAAGATTCTGGTAACGGTAAATAATCTCGGGGACTATCGTAACGCAATCAGATTAATTAAAAGATAAATTAGTCGGTTCGCATCACGTCACTCAAATGAAGAAATTTCCCCAATATTTCGGTAACAGTTAAAAGAGGAAGATTTCCCAAATAAAGTGAAAATCTGACCTCAACCCCGAGCTCGACGTCTAGTGTTTAAGTCATAGGGGACTTCTGTTAATAGCCAAAATTGGCTAAGGACCAAAGGAAAATTTTCCACCTCCCAAACTTGTTTCCATGCCCGAGAGTTTCACCAGGAGACATCTCAATCCAGAGCCGAACTGCGATACCACCCCAGGAATAAGGGCGGGCTCCGAAAACATCCGGGATAGAGCCCGGACCCGAGAGCTTCCACCAGGAGACCTCTCTATCCAGAGCCGAACTGCGATACCACCCCAGGAATAAGGACGGGCCCCGGAAACATTCGGGATAGAGCCTGGAACGATCAGATCTAGCCCGCATCACCAAAACTAGAAGCTCCCCGAAGTCGAGGTCACCTCGTAAATGCTCCAGAGACTCGTCTATACCTCGATTGACACAGAAGAATATCCCTAAAAGGCCGCGAGGTCAGTCGAAGCCATACCTAGCTTCAAAAGGTCAGTCGAGGCCACGCCTAGCTTCGAAAAGGTCAAGGGAAGCCAGATCTGGCTCTAAGCTGGATGAAACTTCTCAGATATCAAGGTGCACCACACCATGTCATATCCAACGACCTCCATAAAGGATCATACTGAAAGGATACGAGGGATACACTGAATCATATCTGAAAACGTTACCTATATGCAGAACAAGTAACAAAATCCAAAAAGGAAACAAACTGATCTCCACCATGATACTCTCAATTCGGATGTTAATTCAAAGTCAATGACATTAATACGAGAAATCCCGTCCGATAAGGAAGAGACTGAGAAAATCAAGGGAGAATCAGTCTGTTAACCTACAAACTATGTATAAATAGAAAAGAAAGGAAATGATAAAGAAGAGACTACTATTCGACCGGCACACGACAAACAATCAACCATTCCCTAGAGAGAATTGAGAGCAAAGATAAAAGAATTTCTGTATTTGTATACCATTCACGTTCAATAAAATATTCTTGCTTTCTTGTCATTTTATAGATCACTGCTACACATACAATAAACCTTGGCAACCACCTACGTGGTAGTGGTCTTGAGGGTGTTAACTGAGATTTCTCACCTTGAGCAAAATTTCCGTTATCAAATTCTTATGGAAACCCTTTTGATGTTTGCTTTACCAAATACCATTGTTTTTGAACCTTGATTTTATATGTCTTGCATGCAAAGCAACACCGTCACACATTCTCTTTAAAATAAAACTCCTTGAATCTCTCTTACTTAATTGAGTTGCATAAAGTTTATGTACATGATTATGCAATCATCTTTTGTGCAAATATCTCTCTTTGCTAAAGCAACCCGATAAGGGGAGCTCCTTTGCCTATCTCATGACAAAAAGGGGGAGAAGTCTTGAGAGATATAAGGGGAGCATTGGTTACGATTTGAGGGAGAAGCCTTGAGAGGAAGTAACCATTTACGGGGAGCATTGCAAATGCATTTCTTTATATTGCTTTATTGAGTGCAATTGCCTTTTGTATTTGTTCACCTCACATGCACTTGTTCTTGGAAAGTGCTTTCATGCTATTGTGTGTAGGTATGATGATCTACGAAGAGATTGATGCCCTTGAAGACTTAGATCCTAGGTTTCTCTTATAGATCCTAGGTTTCTCTTATTGTAACGTAGAATATATTTTGTTGACCAATAGCTTCATTTTTTTTGTTTTGTGAGGATTATTTTGTGAGTGGTGATTTTGTCATGAAATAGCCAAAGGGGGAGATTGTAAGAACCTCACTTTTGTGATTGGCTTGTTTCATGACAAATCACATTGGGGATGTTTATATAACGGGTAGCATAGCTTCTCGAAGACATGTTTTCGATCATCCCAAAGAGCTTCAAGAGAGGTAATTCACTTGTCCTTAACTCTTGAAGAGATATAGTTGCACATACTCACATTCTATGCATTTGTATTAACATGCATGTATGGTTGAACACACACACACGCACACACACTTCTTGCATTTTGGAGTTGATGGGTTGCACAGTGGGTTAGGCGACATGCAAGGCCACTTGTGCATGTCGCCTGACAAGTCGCCTTAGACTTGAGTTTTTCCCACAGTGTGTTAGGCGACATGCAAGGCCACTTGTGCATGTCGCCTCCAATGTCGCCTTTGTCTTGTTATTTTCCTCCAGTGTGTTAGGCGACTTCATAGGCGACTTGGGCATGTCGCCTTACATGTCGCCTCAGGCTACGTGTGTTTCTCTCCAGTGTGTTAGGCGACTTACGAGGCAACTTGGTCATGTCGCCTTGCATGTCGCCTCTGTCACCTGAACTGGGCATTTTCGTCTTTTCACGACATCTCGTTTTTTCTCCTTTATATATTTCATCTTCTCCACCATTTAACCCTAGAGCTCAGATATTTACATCCTTAGTGAGAGAAAGTGACTCCAAGAGAGAGAGCTTCAAGAACCCATTTTTTTATGAGAAAGAAAGCTTCAAGCTTTGTTACTTGACTCTCCAAACCCCAAAACCCATCATCATCTTGCATATAGAGCATCATTCAAGCATGAGTCTTCATTAATGTCTTTACTTGGTATGTAGAACTCACATCCTTGCTCATTTATTGTTCTAACTTATCAAGACATGTCATTGATTGCTTAGGTTAGCAAATCTTCATATTTATTGTATATCAATTGAAGTTATGACATGTTTGGGGTTTGTATTGTGATAGCTAATGTTTAGGACATGTTTGCCCTCTAGCTAATTAGGACTCATTGATTGCATTTGTTAATTGCATTTATTGTCCTTGCCATTTTATGTGACAACATGTGTTGATATGGCTTTGTTTTGATGACTAGATTTTAGACTTGCATATCTATATCTAGTTAGGTCTTTATGAGCATTCATATAGACATTGATATCTAGGATTTGTACTTAGTGTCATCTTAAATCCCTAGATAAGCATTTAGTGTTGCCTAGCATTATTTGTATTTTGAGTATTCATATATTCACTTAGGTTGTTAATCTCTTCTTGAGAGTTAAGTCTTGTGACTACAAGGTGTAGTGCACAAGCAAGTGAAGTCTTGCAACCAAGGTGTGGTTGGCAAGCAAAGTGATCAAGGATTCACTATAAAGGCACGTTGGGTAGTAGTGGTGGGTTAGTGACCGAGAATGGTGTGACTAGAGGTCAACCTAGGTTGTAAACATCATTACAATAGTGGATTTGAGGATCGTGTGTGGCTAGAAGAATAGCCCGTGGTTTTTCCCTTGTTGAAGGGTTTCCACGTAAAAAATCAAGTGTTATTTATATTCCGCACTTTTACTTGATTTTGTATGTTTGTTTATGTTGGGTTATATTATTAATATTGACTAATCGAAAAATTGGTAATAATCGATTAATAACCCATTCACCCCCCCTCTAGGTTGTTAGACACACGCTTAGAGTGTATTTTCAATTGGTATCATAGCGGGTTCCTAGATATACTTAGGTGATCCTTGCTTTTGATTGTGTGTGTCTTGCATTTGTGTGCATTTTGTTGGTTGCATTCATTTGCATTCATATTACCAAAACACTATGAGTGACTTTGGGATGAGTAATGAGGGAACATCGAGCATACGACCTTCTTTGCTCAATGGTGACAATTATGCCTCATGGAAAGGCAAGATGGAGTCCTACATTTGCCAAATAAGTGACCGAGCTTGGATGGCAATTGAAGATGGTTACACTCCTCCAACAATGACCACCGAAGATGGAAGTGAAGTCTCCAAGCCTAAGTCTCAATGGAGAACACAAGAATTTGAAGCTTCAAAGTGGAATAACAAAGTAATGCATGCTTTGTTTTGTGCAATGGATGGGAGCCAATACAAACTCATCCAAATCACCAAAAATGCACATGAAGCTTGGAAGATCCTAGAGACGGCGCATGAGGGAACCGAGGTGGTTAAGGATTCCAAGCTTCAAGTTCTTCAAGCACAATTTGAGATGATCAAGATGGAGGAGCATGAGTGCTTTAATGACTTCCAAGTGAAGTTGATGGACATTGTGAATCAAAGCCATCAACTAGGTGACCCGTATTTGGATAAGAGGATTAAGCAAAAGATCATGAGGTCACTTCCAGCTAGATTCGAATCCAAAGTGACGGCTCTTGAAGAAAACAAGGACTTCAAGACTATGAAGCCAAGTGAAGTGATTGGATGGCTACTTGCCTATGAGTCTAGACGGGGTCCTACCTCCACACCTCCCAAGAAGCAAAAGGGGTTAGCCTTGAAGACCTCCAAGATTGGGAAGGGGGATGATGACTCGGATGAAGACATGGCTCTAATGGTGAAGAGATTCAAGAAATTCTTGAAGCTACAAAAGAGTGGCCATGGCTCTAAAAGAAATGACTTCAAGAAGAAAACCCACTTCAAAAAGATTGAGCCAAGTTAAGAGAAGCCTTCAAGAAAGGGGATTCAATGCCTTGAATGTGAAGGATTCAGGCCTATCTCTAAGGATTGTACTAACTTGAAGGACAAGAGAAGAGGAAAGGCGATGGCTATCTTATCAAGTGATAGTGAGAGTGTAGAAGATTCCTCGGATGATGAAGAACTTGCCATTAACTACACGGCCTTTAGAGCCTCCTATGTGGAAGTAGAAGAAGGCAAGAGTGCATTGTCTTGTGACCAAGGTGAAAGTCTTGATGAGGAAGTTGACTCATTTGATGAGAGGCAAAGTGAAAAGAGTGTCTCATTCTCTATTGTAGTAAGTGACTCTAGTGATGAGAAGTCTTCTCCTCACTCTAGAGGAATTTGTGAAGGCATGGACCTTGAAGGCTTCATCAAACACTTTGAAGACTCTAAGTTGAAAAATAAAAAAGAGATTCAAAAATTAAAGGAGGAGAATCTCAAGCTTTCAACCAAGGTAACTCACTTGAATGAAGAAGTGAGGAGAGTCAACGAAAGTGAAGACAAGATGAAGAAGGAGCTTGAGGAAGCTAAGGAGTTACTTGCTAAAATGACCTCCGGTATCGAAAAGCTTAACCATATGTTGGGCATTGGAAAGAAGTCCAATGATAAGAGGGGCCTTGGATATGTTCATGACAAGGAAACTCCCTCCATAGGCAAGACGGTGTTTGTCAAGGGAAATAGCGTGAAGGAAGCCTCACCTCCACAACATCCAAGGAGGAAGATTGAGCTTGAAGAGTCATCCAAGAGTGGCCAAGTGAAGATGCCAACAAAGAATGGAGCTCAATCTCAACATTCTCATCATGACCAACCAAGATGGCAAGCCATGCAACCTCAACCAAAGAGACATCCCAACCCGGTTCAACAACAAAGAAGGAAAGAACCGGTTCAACACCAAAGGCCACATCAAATGCTTGACAAGTCTGACCTTACAAGGATATGGTATGACTCCTCACTTTATACCTACTTGTCATTTTTATGGTGTTGATAGGCATATTAGGCCTAATTGCCATAGGTACATTAAGAAATGTAGGGTTGAGAGCATGAGGGAGAGGAATAGACTTAAAAAGGCCAATATGCATGTGCCTGTGAAAGCTAGAGAAATTGATTCTAGGAAGTCTAGCAATATGTTGACTAAGACCACTAGGAATGAAAGTATATCACCTAAGTGGATTAGAAAAGATGAACCCGCATGCTATTGTGCTAATATGTCACCCATAGACTCAACTAGGTCTAATGGGCTTGGTAGGTCTATAGGGGCTCTTGCCTCCCATTGACTTGGTTAAAATTGACCCCATTTTGGGAGCTCAAGCAAAGAGAGCAACCATGCATTTTTGAAATGTGCAAAAATTTGATATACTTTATGCTTCTTTATTAATTGCTTGAGATACTAGGTTGTACATATATGCTTATATGGTATTTTTATTCAATAAGTGTGTAACCTTGCTTTGTTTGCAATCCATGTCATATTTATGTTCAAACATGCATTTTTGGACTAGGAGATTTGATTGGGAAAGTACACTTGAATGACCTATAATTTATCTCCATGACATATGAACTTGATTATTACATGCTCAAAATGATATGCATGAAATATGGTTTGATTGCTTTAATGCAAATGTGTGTGAATGCAAATGAGAAGACTAATCAATAAGGATCTTGTATCCATGTAATCAATAAGGATTTTATATCCAAATTAGTCTTCTCTCTCTTCTTAATTGTTAATCAAGACTACTATCATACGGATAATTATCCGGAAAAATCTAAAAGGATCTCTTGATCCAATGTCTTGATTTACTTTTAAGGATTGGTATAGTTTTGTGTGCGTTGAAAATTTCTTTTCAAAATACTATATCATGTTTGCTTATGACAAAAGGGTGCAAATTGGTTTGAATTCTTATGGAAACTCTTTTGATGTCTGATTTTCCGAATACCATTGTTTTTGAACCTTGATGTTATATGTCTTGCATGCAAAGCAACACCATCACACATTCTCTTTAAAATAAAACTCCTTGAATCTCTCTTACTTAATTGAGTTGCATAAAGTTTATGTACATGATTATGCAATCATCTTTTGTGCAAATATCTCTTTTTGCTAAAGCAACCCGATAGGGGGAGCTCATTTGCCTATCTCATGACAAAAATGGGGAGAAGTCTTGAGAGATATAGGGGGAGCATTGGTTATGATTTGGGGGAGAAGCCTTGAGAGGGAGTAACCATTTAGGGGGAGCATTGTACATGCATTTCTTTATATTGCTTTATTGAGTGCAATTGCCTTTTGTATTTGTTCACCTCACATGCACTTGTTCTTGGAAAGTGCTTTCTTGCTATTGTGTGTAGGTATGATGATCTACGAAGAGATTGATGCCCTTGAAGACTTAGATACTAGGTTTCTCTTATTGTAACGTAGAATATATTTTGTTGACCAATAGCTTCATGTTTTATGTTTTGTGAGGATTATTTTGTGAGTGGTGATTTTGTCATGAAATAGCCAAAGGGGAGATTGTAAGAACCTCACTTTTGTGATTGGCTTGTTTCATGACAAACCACATTGGGGATGTTTATGTAACGGGTAGCATAGGTTCTCGAAGACATGTTTCCGATCATCCTAAAGAGCTTCAAGAGAGGTAATTCACTTGTCCTTAACTCTTGAAGAGATATAGTTGCACATACTCACATTCTATGCATTTGTATTAACATGCATGTATGGTTGAACACACACACACGCACACACACTTCTTGCATTTTGGAGTTGATAGGTTGCACAGTGGGTTAGGCGACATGCAAGGCCACTTGTGCATGTCGCCTGACAAGTCGCCTTAGACTTGAGTTTTTCCCACAGTGTGTTAGGCGACATGTAAGGCCACTTGTGCATGTCGCCTCCAATGTCACCTTTGTCTTGTTATTTTCCTTCAGTGTGTTAGGCGACTTCATAGGCGACTTGGGTATGTCGCCTTACATGTCGCCTCAGGCTACGTGTGTTTCTCTCCAGTGTGTTAGGCGACTTACGAGGCGACTTGGTCATGTCGCCTTGCATGTCGCCTCTGTCACCTGAACTGGGCATTTTCGTCTTTTCACGACATCTCGTTTTTTCTCCTTTATATATTTCATCTTCTCCACCATTTAACCCTAGAGCTCAGATATTTACATCCTTAGTGAGAGAAAGTGACTCCAAGAGAGAGAGCTTCAAGAACCCATTTTTTTATGAGAAAGAAAGCTTCAAGCTTTGTTACTTGACTCTCCAAACCCCAAAACCCATCATCATCTTGTATATAGAGCATCATTCAAGCATGGGTCTTCATTAATGTCTTTACTTGGTACGTAGAACTCACATCCTTGCTCATTTATTGTTCTAACTTATCAAGACATGTCATTGATTGCTTAGGTTAGCAAATCTTCATATTTATTGTATATCAATTGAAGTTATGACATGTTTGGGGTTTGTATTGTGATAGCTAATGTTTAGGACATGTTTGCCCTCTAGCTAATTAGGACTCATTGATTGCATTTGTTAATTGCATTTATTGTCCTTGCCATTTTATGTGACAACATGTGTTGATATGGTTTTGTTTTGATGACTAGATTTTAGACTTGCATATCTATATCTAGTTAGGTCTTTATGAGCATTCATATAGACATTGATATCTAGGATTTGTACTTAGTGTCATCTTAAATCCCTAGATAAGCATTTAGTGTTGCCTAGCATTATTTGTATTTTGAGTATTCATATATTCACTTAGGTTGTTAATCTCTTCTTGAGAGTTAAGTCTTGTGACTACAAGGTGTAGTGCACAAGCAAGTGAAGGCTTGCAACCAAGGTGTGGTTGGCAAGCAAAGTGATCAAGGATTCACTATAAAGGCACGTTGGGTAGTAGTGGTGGGTTAGTGACCGAGAATGGTGTGACTAGAGGTCAACCTAGGTTGTAAACATCATTACAATAGTGGATTTGAGGATCGTGTGTGGCTAGAAGAATAGCCCGTGGTTTTTCCCTTGTTGAAGGGTTTCCACGTAAAAAATCAAGTGTTATTTATATTCCGCACTTTTACTTGATTTTGTATGTTTGTTTATATTGGGTTATATTATTAATATTGACTAATCGAAAAATTGGTAATAATCGATTAACAACCCATTCACCCCCCCTCTAGGTTGTTAGACACACGCTTAGAGTGTATTTTCAACATTCATAAACTTGAGTAAATGCACAAGTCCAACCTAATCATCAATTAAACATACATGAACATTTATGGATTAGCTATTTAGGCATATGTGACCTAATAATGCAAGCTATCACAAACAAGCTCAATCATGCAATTAAGACTCATAAATATATGCAATAAAGAGAGTTAAGGTATTTAATCAAGCAATAAATACCTAATCTAGAGTAAGAACAACAATAAATAAGCTTCAATGTAGTTGTAGCTTACCTAGCCGTGAAGACCCATAAAGACCCATGCTAAAATGATAATGAATGATACAAGATGGAGATGGGTTTTGGGTTTTGGGTTTGAAGAGTCCAAGATGCTTTCTTGAAACTTTCTCTCTCTAGGAGCTCTAACCTCTCTCTAAAAATGATTTTCTGAGCTCTTGATCGGCCTAGAGAAGAAGATGAAGAATATATAAGAAGCCCTAGAAGAAATGAAGTCGTTTTGAACTTTGACAACAAAATCCTGTCAAAACCGCTATGTGTACCGCGGTACAGGCAAGTGTCCAGACCGCTGTACATACAGCATAACAGAAGAAATAAGTCTTCTGGAATGGACCGTGGTTAAGACCGCTGTGCATGCAGGTGCACAAGCCGCGGTACAAGCAACATGGGCCTTCTGGAGAATAGCACGGTCGGAACCGCTATGCAGCTATGTGCATAGGCCGCGGTACCCTAAATATGCAACCTCTGGAACCAACCGCTGTTGGGACTGCGGTTTAGGCATGTGTATAGCCAGCGACCTGCACCACGGTAAAAGAAAAATTCTTTTTTCCAGGCAATCAAACACACATTCAAGCACACCTAACCTATATGAATGTTGTGCAAGTGTGAAGTGTGATGAAAGACAAAGATGCACATATCAATGATACACAAATGCAAGATAGCAAATGCAAGATAAGTGGATATGCATGCAAGTGTGTGTGCGCACCTAAACTTTTCAAGAATCAAAGTCAAGTGATATACCTTTTGAAGCTCTTGATCTTAAAGTTATGGAGATGCTTGGAAGCTTGCCTTGATAATCATCAAGAAGACCTAAGCTACCTATTACACAATCATCCCCAATGTGGTATGTCATGAAATAAGCCAATCACAAAATAGAGGTTCTTACAATTAGGATGTCTGTAGAAAGAGTTATGGTCATTTGAGTGACCAAAGGCCATATTCGGATAAAAACAGAGTTGCCATGTTTTAGTGGTCTCTTTGGAGATTTCAAACCAATCCAAACGATCATGAAATATTATGAATAATATACCATTGAAAAGATATGGGTGTCTAGTTTGTCTAGAATCTTTCAGAACTCAATTTGATTTTTATATAAAACGTTATGGTCATAAAACCATACAAATGCCAGTTTTGAAAAACATTTAAATCGTTGAAAACCAATCCTTAGAAACTAAACACTTTACTCCAAACAACCACACCATATGTAACACATATCAAACACATGCATACAACAAGATATCACATGATGAGATGCAATGCATGATCACACAAATCAAATGTTTGAGAGTGTTAGTATGTTAACTAATTGCGAAGAATCGTCGCGAAAGAACACAACACAATCTAATGATGCAACAAGCCTAGATATCAATCTAAATACTTAATGCATGAACATATGATCAATATGTGTGTGCTAAGTGTTGCACAACGATGCAGGGAGACATATGAATTAATTGTGTGTGTGCACATGTTCTCTTCAATAATCAAGTCAAGTAAAATACCTTTCGCTTCTGTTCTTGAAGTCACTGGGTTGCTTGTAAGCTTGCCTTCGAGATCCTAAGCTACCCATTACAAAATCATCCCCAATTTGGTTTGTCATGAAATAAGTCAATCATAAAAACAACGTCCTTCCAATTGTATTGTTCAAAAACTAATACAAAAGTTACTACAAGTGATTCAAAACAAATATCCCAGTTCTAAGAATCACTTACCAGAGTATAATTCCAAAAAGCAGTGTTTAATTTTTGGAAAAGCTCACCGGGTAGGTTAGGATTTTTATTTGGCACGATTGGCGAACAGGTTGAGTGTCTTTTCTCTGGCTTAAAAATTGTTGACGGTTGTTGTCTTCTCTTTCTTAACGTCTTCTCTTTCTTCAACATTTCTCTTTCTCCAGCATCTTTTCTTTTGCGATTTCAGTTCGCTCTAAAACCGTGTCGAGTTTTTTTTTTCTTTTTTAATTTTCTATTAATATATATTTGAGTTAGAGGAAAAGTTGTAATAAAGGTAGTTTGGTATTGTTGTCTTAAATGAAAATAAATGAGGTAAAACGAAATGAAGGGTAATTTGGTAAGTTCATGTTTATAAGGGCTAAAAAACAATTTTCTGCTTTTTAAAACATGATAATACCCAATTTTGCAATTCCCCTATAATTTTTATCAAAGAAAGAATTTAAATTAAATTATTGGAAAGAACAAATAAATTGGATAATTGGTTGATGTAATTCGGATTTGATTTAAAATTGAAAATGGGTGGGCCGGGCCTCATTTTGGTTCAACCCAAATGCAGGCCCCTCTCCCTAGTCCCTCTGTGACAAGGAAAAAACCTCTCCACTCTCATCTTCTTCGATTTTCATTCCCCCACCTCCCCCCCCCCCCCCCCCCCCCAAAAAAAACAAAAAAGAAGAAAAAAGAATGAAGTCCTCCGACTCCAACCCACCTCAACTTTTCTCACCAATCAACCAAGCCCTCCACAACCTCCAAACCCACTTCTCCGGCTTCCTCCACCACCTCTCTCACCTCCCTCTCCTCAACAACAAACCCTCCAATCAAGCGCTTCACGCTGAGTTTTCGCGCCTCAGTTCCTGCTCTCTCCCCTCCAATGGAAACCAAGTTTGGGCTCGAATTGGCACTACGCAGTTGGACTTATCTCGCCAACAAGGCGCCGCCATGTCCACTGATGTCATTGAAGAGAGGCTCGGAGAGATACCGGTCTACGCTTTGAGCAATCCCAATGGGGAATTCGTGTTGGTTTCAGGAAAAAGGACGGGGAAGTCTCTTGGGTTGTTGTGTTTCAAGGAGGAGGACGCTGCGGCTCTTCTCGAGGAAATGAAGACCATAAACCCTTCCATGAGACATCGAGGCTCTAAGGTGGTCTCTCTTGATCTGAAGAAGGTATAAAATGTTTGTGATATTTTGTTGTGTATGTCTTATATTTGTATTTTCGCGGCGTTTGTTTGAATATTAGTGCTTCATTGCAGATAATTCGGATGAAGGTTAATGGGGTGGCCTTTAGGTTCATACCGGATTCTAATCAAATTAAGAATGCGCTCGAGGTGAGCTATCATTAATATTTAGGGATTTCAAAGTCTATGAAACTTCTTTTTATGTGAGAATTATAACAATATTTTTCTTGATTGATTATGCTACTGATTACTAAATGTAAATTTGAATTCAATTCAGTATGTCCTTTCTGAACTAACTTAACTAGACGATTCATGGGTCTAATTATCTGTTAGAGGCAATTAACTTAGAAGAGAGAACATACAGAACTTTGGATTGTGTCTGCACAATCAATTTTGGAGATGGTACTCAATTGGGAAATGCCAATTTGGTGATGACTGGCACCTACTGGAGTCCACAATTTTTAGTCAGTGCAATACACTAACACTACACCCTTGGGAGTTGGGACATTCCATTAGCTAGACTGAGTTGTGGTACTACAATTAAAGGTTCCATGTCAACTTTTTACATTTTATGGTGTGATTTTTAAAAACAATTTTCCCTTTTTCAATTTAACAAAGAAAAAAAATATAGCTTTGAAGGCTGTGAATGTTTTAATATAGTACAAATTGTCTATAGGAAAGTTTTCTGCATGCATATTCTCTCAGGAGCAAATTTCAGTAATCACAATTTACTTGTTCAGAGGAAAACTCCTTTGTTTATTCATTAATTCTCCTACTACATTGAGAAGTATATCAGAAAACCAGAAAGGTAGCATTGGTTTCCACTGGGAACAATAGCATGAGTGGAGAATTTACATGGTCATATGAATTGAATTTAAAGTAGCGATTTGTAACTGAGTTTACTATTTTGGCGTGGAGATTTTTTAATAAAATTTTGTGGTTCAATTCTATTTCTTCTTCGAATAAAATTTATGTTTTCAATAATTGTTTTCTTCTAAAAAAAAATTGACTATTGTGATTTTTTTATTGGTGGTTGATTGAGTGGGGTGTGATTGCAGGTATGCCTTGTAGATGTATCATCGTTTTTAATATTTTAATGTTGCTTAGTGGTATTTGGTATTGCTGATGCTTTTGTTTGGGGCAATAGATGCTTTTAGTGGACAAAAAAAAGTGATTCTTGCAGAATTTCTTCCTTTTTTGAACTAAATATAATATAGGCGAGCTCACATTTGAAAAATGTGAGTTAGTGGGAATTAGAAGCCTTCTAACTGAAAATAACAATTAAATACGATGTTAGCATAGAAGGTTGAAATTTTCACTTTGCTCAATCATCCTTTTGGAAGCCAACTTTTGGCTTTTGGGGACGAAAAGCCACTTTTACAAATGCCTGGTTGGCAAATGAAAAGAGCTTTTAAGTTTTATAAGCTCTTCCAAGAAAAGTTGAGTTTGTTTGGAATGACTTTTTAAGTAGAGCTTTTGGAGTAGATATTTTTTGTTTGAGACCATAGATTGTAATTTTCAAGACAATTGCTACATGTTAGAGACAATAGCTTTTGGTGTTCGTTACACTAGGTTCTTTTATTAAGGACTTTAACTTCTGGACTTTGACAAAGAGAGGCTTGTTATAACATTAGGGTATTGCTGTTTGCACAGGCATGATATGGTAGGAAAAAAAAGACTAATGATCTT
Organism: Dipteronia sinensis; assembly: GCA_033220585.1. Lineage (NCBI taxonomy): Eukaryota > Viridiplantae > Streptophyta > Magnoliopsida > Sapindales > Sapindaceae > Dipteronia > Dipteronia sinensis. The sequence continues at coordinate 29,378,195 of CM065641.1, read as the reverse complement.
GGCTATTTTGAAAAAGAAGCCCTATAATATTTGCTATTTTTGGTAATTTCCTTTCTATATAGATTTTATTGAAAGCTGCTGAGATCTTATATCGACAAGCCACAAGTAACTCTGGCTTGTTCAAGAATGTAGGGCTCTCAGTCAGCTGCACCATGGTAACACTGAGTCAGTCTGTATTGTTTGCTACTTTGCCTCCCGGCTTGTAAAGCATTGGATAACCTTTTTTTTGGCCTTTCAGTATTCTATGTTGCTCCGAAAGGCTTGAAGCAGGCTGCTGATTATTATTTAACCAGTGTAGTTTAGCTGCAATTCTTTTTCTTGTAGCTGCATGTAAAACATGGAATACTACATTTTTGTTACTTAATAATGAAGATTGGTCCAGGAAATCTACATCAAAACTGAAACCATCTGTAGCAGCCTATGGATGCAACTTTAGTTTGTGATTTTCATGACTCCTCTTTAGTTGATCTGCTTGTGAGTTAAATCTTGATTCAACGAGAAGTGAAAATAAATTAATGAACCTACTAATTGAAAGGCATCTTTGAACAGTTTATCGTATTTCTGTTGTAACTTATTACCAAAAAACGTTATTACTCATGACACTTGTATTGTTGCTTACTTGAGTGAAATGTCATCCTTTTGTGCTGATTTTGAAGAGTTTATATGACCTATTAACCACATTTATGTAGGAGAGGGAAAAAGCTGGATATCCTGTTGATGGCTTCCCCGGGGTTCCAGTTTTTCAGGTTCTTTCACTGATGACTTTAAATATTTCATTTGCAAAACATATTTCAAGGTTACACTGGACATACCTTGATTTAAAGAATGAAGAATGTCACAAGACATTTAAAAAATTACATAAATAAAGGGAAGATAAAATCTTAATAAGGATTGGTCCGTTTGGATGAGTGAAGCATTTGCTACCGGATTATATGGATTACTATGTCAAAACCAAGAAATTGTATGAAATTGTAATTGACTTTGTCTATTTGTGTATTAGTTTTATGATAGCTCTGATGCATGATTTTGGTGTGACGGAGAAAGGATTTGTGGTTCAACTTAAGTGTCCCATGTTAATAATTATCTGTTGCATGTTTAGTTAGTGTTTTTTCTTTCCCTTAGGAATTTTGGTTGTATATATTTGCCTAATCAATGTACTATCAAATTCTGTGAGTTGTTAAGTCCTCTTATCTATAATTATCTTTTAGCCTGTTTTTCCGTATATTGCTGTTATTTGGTTGGTAATACCATTCAGTTACTACTTTTCTTGCTATCCAACCTCTCCACACTATCACCATTGTCTCATAATGTTGGTAGTTTTGAAGTTAGAGATGGAGCGGGAGGGAGAGTGCATCTTATTTAATATTGCAAATATACAATTTTTCTATTGTCAGTTCGAACTAATATAAGATATATCAGTTCCTTGCATGTAGGCCATTGGATTTAAATGCTTTGACTTGACTGCATGCACTTGTCAAAGCATCTTTTAAATCCAATGGCCCACATGCAAGAAACTGATATATCGAACTGACATTAGAAAGACCATGCAAATAGATTCCTCACAATTTTATATATACTTCCAAGTTTTGTTTTATAAACCACATAACAATTTGAGATGCACAGTCATCACAATCTCATTCAATGTGTCATATGTGCTTGTACTGATAACTTCTTTCTGGACTAGGTGTTAACAGAAATTTTACTCGGGGTGAGAAATCTCAATTAACACCCTCAAAACCACTGCCACGGAGGTGGTGGTCAAGGTAGAATATATTCTAGTCAGTGCTTGTTCAAAATAACAAAAAAGTAATACTATCAGTACCATAAAAAAAAAGAATGAACATGTTTTCTTTATTTTTATTAATGGTGTATCGTGTACAAATATCTCTCAATGGCTCTCCATTTCTCTAGGTTGTAGTAGGGTTGTTGTCGTATGCCTGTCGAAAAGTAGTCTCCTTCTTCTCTTCCCCTTTCTTTCTATTTATACATAGTTTTGTAGGTTAAATCAACTGATTCTCCCATTGATTTTCTCAGTCTCGCCTTTCTTTATCGGGCGGGATTTCTCGTTTAAATGTCATTGACTTTGAGTTAATAGCCGAATTGAGAATATCTTGGTGGAGATCAGTTTGTTTCCACTTTGGACTCTATTACTTGTTCTGTACGTATGTAATGTTTCCAGATATGATCCAGTTTATCTTCGTATCTTGGTATGGCGAGGTAGATCAGATAGCGAGGTAGATCAGTGTCTTGGTTCCAGTATTCAGGTGCTTAACCTAGCCAGGAGCTCGGTCTGACCTCCCTTGATTTCTTGGAGCTTGATGCGGCCCCCTGTGGACACTCCTCTATGACAGCGGGGTTTAGACGAGTTTCTAGAGAGGTTGCGAGGTAATCTCGACCCCGGAGGAGCCTCTTGATTTTAGGTTTGATCTATTAAGGGAAAACTGTCTTTTGGACATGCCCGGTTGAGGTCGGTGTAATCGACACACATACGTCATTTCCCATTTGCCTTCGTAACCATGACCACATTGGCGATCCACTCGGGGTAGCCCACTTCTTTGATAAACCATGCCTTGATCAATTTCTCTACTTCTTCCTGCACCGCAGCGTTCCTCTCAGCGTTAAAATGATACCTCTTCTGTTTGAAGGGCTTGACTGTCAGATCTACCGCCAATCGATGGGCGGCCAATGATATCGGGATCCCGGGCATCTCATTATGGCTCCAAGCGAAGATGTCGCCGAATTCTCTGAGAAGCTCAATCAAGCCTTCTTTCATTCCTGGTTCGAGGGCAGCCCCGACCTTGACGACCTTGGAGGGATCGTCATTTCTGATGGGTATCTCCTCTAGTCTATCTACGAGTTGCCCGCTGGCCCATTCCTTGCTCTGTGCTTCCTCATAAGGCACAATGAGTTCGCTCTCTGGATGCTTCGCGGGCTCCATATCATCTTGGATTATCTAGGATGCCACCATATCTTCCTGGATTATCCCGGATGCCTCCATGTCCTGGATTGTTGCAACCTGTACAAACTGTTTTGCTAAAGCTGTAGGATTGGCGGACACCGCGTAACACTTCCTAGCTGCTTGTTGATCTCCGCTTATCTCTCCCACCTTGGTTCCACTGGGAATTTCAGGACATTATGGTATATAGACAAGACTCCCTTCAAGGAGGGGAGGAATGGTCTTCCTAAGATGGCGTTGTAGGCCGATGGGGTGTCAACCACAACAAAGTCCGACATAACATTCTGTTGGAGAGGTGTGGTTCCGACGATCACTGGGAGGATTTCGATCCCACCGGTATGTTCGAATCCCCGGTGAATCCATAAAGAGGAGTTGTACAGCTGTTGTAACACCAATGCTTCAGGTTCAGTTTTTTCAAGGTATCCTTGAATAGGATATCTACACTGCTGCCCGTATCAACGAGCACACGATGGATCATGCAGTTGGCTATCTGTATCGTGATCACCATGGGATCATCATGAGGCTGCACAGTGTTAAAGACATCTGCTTCAATGAATACGATCTGTGCTGACTAGGATGGCTCCATCAGGCTTTGGCTGACCTTGAAGATACCTCGACCCGATCCTCTTCATGAGCGGGATCTACTCGGGAGGTTTGTCGGCTTCCTTCCTCATGGGCCCAGGTTTCTTTTCTTGAGATCGCCGGGCTAGGTGCCTCTCGTTGCTCCCGATTTAGTGCATCTGCTGCAGACTTAACTAGCCTGGGCTGATATTGTGAAGGTTTTCTCAGAACTGGGGGCATAAGTCCTAGCCTATCTCGGATCGAAGGTTGGGGCCCAGTCCTATCGCGAGCTGGCTCTGGAGGAGGAGGTCCCAGGCGGTCGAAAGTAGGTTGTTTGGTCTCAGACCTGCTCGCCTCTCACTGATCATTCGGGTTTGTTGGTTGGATTGTGATGCCTTCGGCGAGCAGGCGGAGGCGAACGGTTTCCTCGAAGGCTGCCGCTTGTTGATCGAGCGTGGCCTGGCTTATCACAGGGTGGCCAGAAGCCCGCGCATTAGTCGTCTAGATCGGAGCTTGACTGCGATGTCCAGACTTTTTCCCCCTCATTGGGGCCTTTCGTGCTGTCCTAGGGAGAAGCGGAGCGTCATAGTTCCTGTAAAACAAATGAAAATGCAAATTGTTGATTTGATTTACTAGGTGTGGGTGGTTCCCATAGACGGTGCTAGAAAGTGTTAAACGGAAATTTTACTCGGGGTGAGAAATCTCAATTAACACCCTCAAAACCACTGCCACGGAGGTGGTGGTGGTCAAGGTAGAATGTATTCTAGTCAGTGCTTGTTCAAAATGACAAAAAAGTAATACTATCAGTACGATAAAAAAAAAAGAATGAACATGCTTTCTTTATTTTTATTAATGGTGTACCGTGTACAAATATCTCTCAATGGCTCTTCATTTCTCTATGTTGTAGTAGGGTTGTTGTCGTATGCCTGTCGAAAAGTAGTCTTCTTCTTCTCCTCCCTTTTCTTTCTATTTATACATAGTTTTGTAGGTTAAATCAACTGATTCTCCCCTTGATTTTCTCAATCTCTCCCCTCCTTATCGGGCGAGATTTCTCGTTTAAATGTCATTGATTTTGAGTTAATAGCCGAATTGAGAATATCTTGGTGGAGATCAGTTTGTTTCCTCTTTGGACTCTATTACTTGTTCTGTACGTATGTAATGTTTCCAGATATGATCCAGTGTATCTTCGTATCTTCGTATGGCGAGGTAGATCAGATAGCGAGGTAGATCGGTGTCTTGGTTCCAGTATTCAGGTGCTTAACCTAGCCAGGAGCTCGGTCTGACCTCTCTTGATTTCTTGGAGGTTGATGCGGCCCCTTGTGGACACTCCTCTATGATAGCGGGGTTTAGGCGAGTTTCTGGAGAGGTTGCGAGGTAATCTCGACCCCGGGGAAGCTCTCTGATTTCAGGCTCGATCTGGTCGTGTCGGGCTCTACTCCGGGTGTTTCTGGAGCTCGTCTTTATTTCTGTGGGGTGGTATCGTAGCTCGACTTTGGGAAGCGTGGTCTCCTGGTAGATGATCTCGGGTCTGGAGGCAGACTAGGAGGGTGAAAATTTTCCCTTTGGTCCCTAGCCAAATTTGGCTATTAACAGTTGACGATTAAAGGAAAAAGCAAATTTAGCATTTTTTACCCATAAGTTTATTCATGTTTAGTAGATTTCTTTTTGTATGCGTGGAACTGATTATCCATACACCGCCATCTAATGGTTGGTGGAAAAATTTATTTTAGCTCAGTATTGCATCTTCTCGTGTCAATCAAACTTAATGTTGAACAAGCTCTTGTTGTCACATTGGATGGTACTTACCGTGTCTCCCGTCATCCATGGTTAGATTAGCAATTGTTCATGATAATCATACTGACAAGATAAGATATGTCTATATTCATTTAGTGAAATTTGAGAATCTGTCATAATTAGGTTAAATTCTTTTTTGCTTGAACATGATGAATGTGCAAATTTATCCATAAGATATAAATCTGTGTACTGCCCACTCACACGTATATATAAATACATACCAACTATATCTATCCCATTTCAATACTTTAATATTTGTGTCTCATTCTTTCTCTTTTTTCCTCTTTTTCGATTATAAAATAACTAAAAGAATCATAATCAGAAAAAATTCAATTTAATATGAATTTTAATTTGAACTTAATGTCAAGCTTAACATACCGGTATACATAATTATATTCCAAGTTAAAATATTACATTTCCACATGACCCATTGTAAGCCCTAATTTTGAAGAACAAGATTGGAGATTTTTATCTTTTGAGCCATGTAGGAGGGGGTAATGCAGTTTTAAATTATTTAAATTTTCTACTAGAGTCATCAATTTTGGTCCATGGACATGTTCCTTGATTGAAAACTGCATGCATGGTATTTCTAGGCTAACTTCTCAAACTGTGTCAATGTTTGAATTGCAGTCAAGGAGTTTGGTACTGCAAAGCCATAGCAAAAGATATCGTCCAGTTTTCTTTAGAAAGGTTAGCTAAGATGATGTTTTATTGACATGAAATACTATTTTGGTTAGTTCAAGAACTATTGTAATTCTTTTGACTCTCGGATTTTTTCAGGAGGATTTACAAAAATCACTCGCAAGAGCATCACGCCAGCAGAATAAGTTAAATCCTGCATTCAGACAGGGTGATATACAGGTATCATTTTTTTGTTGTTATGTTGGTGAAGTTTCACATTCTTTAAATTCATTTATTTATTTATAATTTAATTTTGTAGGTTGCTGTTTTTGAGGAAATAATTAAGGGGATGAAGGTAAGAAGCCTTATGTCAATTTTCTGCTCTTACTGTTTGGTTAGTAATTAGTTGTGTTGAAGATGAGGTACAAGATGAGAGAAGTAGGGTTTTTTAGTTCCAAATTTGTTTCTTTCATTGGTAAACAAAAAAAAAATTATATCTGCAGGAGGGTACTTCAACATGGAATGATGTTGTTTTCGTTCCTCCCGGCTTTGATGTCACAATGAACCCAACCCCAGCAGAGTCAACTGAAAACTGAAAGGTTTAGGTAATAACATTCTAGACTAGATTGTTAATTTGTTGCATGGTTATGGTTTGTTACATTCTCATCTTTTGGCATTGGTGCATATTGTGCGTAAGAATAGTAAAAGTTGGACACAAAATGCTCTTGCATGCCAAACATGAGGAAGTTTACTGCAATACTTGTACCATATTGACAATATTAGATGTGCTATTTTCTTTGACAATGCAATGCAGTAAAGATTTTTTGGAGACCTTTTTTTTTTCTCGTGTGTATATTTTTCAGAATGGAGTTCTATATATAATATATTCCATGGCATATGGCTATGATTTGAAGCTTTAAATGATTAATGAGTTATGTGAGATATACCTATATTATGCTTAAGAAGGCGACGGCATAAAAAGGAGTCTAAATTCCAAAACTGATCCAGGAGGATTTTTAGTCGAAATAAATTTAGGAAAACCTAGTTTAATAAGGAATGTGTCTTTGACTAGGAAATCTTAAGATACCTAATTTAAGGAATAAATATCCCCAATTAACTAGGAAATCTTATGATACCTAGTATGATAAAGAATTTGTATTGAGGAATGTAGTTTGTATTGCTAAAATTGTTTTACAATAGTTAAAGGGCATTCATCTTACATGTTTGTATTGACTTTGTATGTTTTGTGTTCCATTTCGCATATTTTGTGTTCAACTTTAGGTGTTTCGCATTTAAAATTACATTTTTGTATGTTTTGCATTCCTCCGCACATTTCGCATTCAACTTTACATGTTTCACGTTAAATTTTGTGTGTTTGGGTTCACATTGTATGTTTTGTGTTCTGCTTTGTATGTTTTGGGTTCAATTTCGCATGTTTGCATTCACATTGTATGTTTTGCGTTCCACTTTGCACATTTTGCATTCGACTTTATGTGTTTCGCATTCATTTTTGTATGTTTTGCATTCCTCTGCATATTTCATTATGTTCATATTGTATGTTTTCTGTTGTGCTTAGTATGTTACTATGTTTTGCGTTCATTTTCACATGTTTGCATTCACTTTGTATGTTTTGCGTTACACTCCGCATATTCTGCATTCAACTTTACGTGTTTCACATTTAACTTTGCATTTTTGCTTCATTTGTATATTTTTCATTCCCCTCTACAGATTTCGCGTTCAACTTTATATGTTTTGCATTCAATTTTGCATGTTGCATTCACTTTACGTATTTTATGTTCAATTTCTCATGTTTGTGTTTACTACATGTTTTGGGTTCCACTTTGCATATTTCGCGATCATATTTGCATTTTTGCTTTCATTTTATATGTTTTACGTTCAACTTTACATACTTTTGCATTCATTTTGTATGTTCACGTCCACTTTGTAGTTTTGGGTTCCTGTTTGTATGTTCAACATTCATCTTTATATGTTTCACATTCACTTCGTATGTTTAGAGTTCCGCATTGTATTGGCTTCAACCGATTTTCCCACTATCCAAACACCCATTGTTGTTTCTGTAACTGTATGAATCAATTCTCAATAGTATCTTGAGGAAGTACTATAAGTATCGTTCCTACAAATATTGAATGTTTCACTTTTATTCCTTAACTTGGCTCAAGCAAAAATAGTGAACTAACTTAAACAATAAAGTAATTAACAAAAGAGGTTGTAACCTAGACTGCAATATAATATAAACTAAACAAATAGAGATGAGGACGAGATGAGGCTGGTCCGGTGATATACTCCTCACACCTACACTACAAGGTTGTGGGTTTGAGTCTTTCCTCTTTCTAAAAAAACCCTGAATTTATGTAATATTAAAAAAAAAACAATTTGAGATGAGAATGAGAGAACATACATGAGAAAGCAAAGCAAAACGAGCACTTAACAACAAACACGTATGGATAAGTATTAGGTTGAATATGAATAGTGACCTTCCTATCCATATATTTAAGGGTTTGTTGGTTTGATATGAGGTAATCAAAATAATCTGATTTTCGAAAGTTAAATATGGTAATGTGATTTTTGGGAAACGTGTATACTTGTGTTTGGCTATGTATGAGAATATTGTGTCAGATTCCTAGAAATGTCAGATAATTGTGCTTGGTTGTGCATGAAAATCTTTTTTTTTCTTTTAAATGAATTTTATTTGTTAATAATCAATTTTTTTCATAATTACATACAAAAAAATTAGATCTCTCATATAAAAATTAATTTTGAAATTAAAAACAAAAGCAAATTACAAATTACATTAGATCATTATTATACAAACCAATAATAATAATAATAATAATAAATTACAAATAAAACATCAAAATGAAACATAATCATATCATGTCCAAGAGTTTTCACAATTGGAAAAAGATGTAAATTTTCTAAAGTTGCTCTAAAGTTTTTAAGTTTTACATAATAATAGCAATTCAAAATTACATCTCAATTCAAGAAAGATATCAAATACAAAAGTTCAAATATTACTCATTCCAACAACAACAAAAGGAAATCAAGTTTGAATTCTTCATCCAAAGTGAAAAATAATCGATGTTAGCTTGATTATGGACAAGAAGTTGCCTAACTTTAACTCGTGCATTTGTCATTCCGTTGATTTTCTTGAGTTCATCAAATACATTCATCCTCTTTGTTGAACCATCAATCTCAAATTGAAAGTAATCAGCAAGTCATCTAATAAAATCACTTGCAGCAGTTTGTATATTGCCAAATTCTTTAACTTATCCTTTGGGAAAATCAACTATTGCATTAATGGTGTGTTTGTGCTACTCATGTTCGCATTACCATTCAACTCATATGATGGATAGAAATGGTCAAAGTCATTATGTTGATCATCTTCATTGCCAATCTCCTCAACCATTTCAGAGAATCCCATTGCACCTTGTCCTATTAGCACGATCCTTTCCAAACACTGTTCCTAATTCTTCATAATAGGGAAAATGTTTGTTTTTTTAAGCCTTTTGCAGTTGGGTGACTCTGTAATAAATAGATAAAATTAGTAAGAAAAGATTGTTGAAAAAGTAAAAGAAATTAGATTTCTTTAAAAATGGAGAAATTAACCTTAACTCATTCATCAAACACTTTTTTCTTAACCACAACACACTTGAGATCATCATTCCACCCAAAACCACTAGGAGAAGGTCTCAACATCTCAGAAATCGCATGATATTGTTTCTTCGATAACTTGATGCGAGAATCAATGTGTGATTGTGTTAAGCCCGCAACGTAGAACCTTGTCACTCATATTTTTTCTATTTGTTGCAAGAAGTTGGGTTTGAATATATCATTGTCCACTTTCCATTTTCTGTAATTGGTTAAATCCACCAAACACTTTTCCAACTTTGAATCCTTAACAGAAGTCCATTGATGTTTTTTTTTTCCAATTATTGATGTTGCTTAAGAATTAGGTTAATTGGTATTGATGTGCCCTAAACTCTTCAGAAATTTGCACTATGCCCTATGTATTTTTTTTTCGACACTAAACCCACTGAACTCTCGTTTTATTGGCAAACACTTGGGTTTATTGCTCTCTGTAATGGGGTATCTACAGTCGGTTTCTGCCAACAAAACGAGAGTTCATGGAGTTTAGTGTCGAAAAAAAAATACAGGGGGTATAGTGCAATTTTATGAGAGTTTAGGGGTATCGGTGCCAATTAGCCTAAGAATTAACATTCATAATGTTTCCTATAAAATGTTAAAACGTAAACATAAACGAAAAAAATAGTTTTAAAAAATAGTTAAAATGCATACCTATATACATACTGAAATGCAATGTGGCTTGATTATACATGTGGATTTCATACACCCGCAACATTGCAACTTATAATAAAATTTCATACACCAGCATCAATGTAATTATTGATCGTTCTTATTTCAGGACACTTTCAATACTTATTTTTTGTGTATATAATGCCAACGAAAAATTGAAACCTTGCACATACTTTACTACATTGAACACTTAAAAAATCCAATTATCACCAGCTAATATGTCAATTAAAATGAAATTAGTAGAGCAAATTGACATTAAATGTGATAGGATTCAATTTATTTCAATTGTTGAGTTTGCATCAGACATGCATACAAGTAATGCAATACTCATTTTTTCAGTGTATATAATGCCAACGAAATATTGAACCCTTGCACATACATTACTACATTGAACGTCAGAAAAATCCATATCACCAACTAATATGTCAATTAAAATGAAATTAGTAGAGCAAATTGACATTAAATGTGATGAGACTCAATTTATTTTAATTGTTGAGTTTGCATCAGACATGCATACAAGTAATGCATAATGAAGACCACACACATCATATACAATCTCACCCATATAAAATTTGTGACTATTATTTTCTTAAATAATAAATATCTAGTTTCGAATTTGAAAATTTTATTTTGATAGAAAAAAGAACATAATTTGAAACAAAGCAAACTGGATCAATCTGGACAATTGTGAGCCAAGAAAATCTCCTTCACGCAGGAAGGGAAACTCTCCTCAAGCCAAACAAATTCATCATCATAAGAAAGAGCAATTGAAAAATATCATTAAAACATTAAAACCCAGAACCGACTCAAGCAATTGAAAAATATCATTGACTACACATGAAGCCAAAGCTTAACCTTAGCTCTGGAGATTAACAGAAGCTTGATGAAATTGAGCCAGGAAACTCTTAGCCCAATCAAAGACTAAGGACTGCACAACCTTGTTTTTGCGAAACCAAATTCGCCATAGAACCAATACAATGCAAGTAAATTAAAGGAATGAAATTGTCTTCATCAGCTAATCAACTATAGAAAAATTAAACCCTTTAATTACTAATTAATTTAAAAAATGCAGATTTTTATGATTTTAAAACCTCCATTAACCGTTTGACCAAAAACCCAGACAAATATATTTAATTTTTCTAAACTTTCTCACAAGCCAAACAACTGAGCTACTTTTTAAACAAAAGTAAAAATAAACCCACAAAGAGAGAATGAGAGTATCGGTTAAGGAATCATACGTCGTTTATGGATGTGGACATGAGAGGTTTGAGAGTCTTTTTGTTAGGGATTTGGATGAGATTAGGAGAGTTTAGGGGCTTAACTCTGTAAACTCTTTGACTTACAGGTAAAGAGAGACGGTTCGACATAGAGAAGGTTTGACGAAGAGTGAAGGCTGTGAGTTTGACGGAGTCCGGTGGGCTTGATGGAGAGGGTGGGCGACGAGAGCTGTGTGATGTGTGAGAGCTGAGAAGTGAGCAACGAAATCTGCTAGGTTAGAATTTTTTTTTAATTATATGTGGGTCCCAAGATCGGAATAAGATAGAGGGTAATCTAAAACCCATCTCTTGGGGTGGGTTTCATTACCCATATGGAGGGTAAAGTGATTCCCATGATAATCACTTTCCTAGAAATCAAAAAACGCAAACCTAGTAACAAACATGAGAATGTTATTAGATTCACATTCTCATATAATCATTATCTCATATCAAACGGCCCCTAAGGGTTAAGTTATTAATAACAAAACAATTTGATGAAGATTCTGTTCTAAGTCTTGTTACGGTACTAAGCCAAGTTTTCCTTTAGTTTATTTATTTTGTTACTGAATAAATTTAAGGGTGAAATTCATTTTAGTCCCTCGAGTTTAACCTATTACATAAACTGGTCCCCCAGTTTTGAGGATTATCTTGACAGGTCCCTACCGTTCAATTCTGTTAGGGTTCCGTCAGATCATTAAGGGTATAATGGTAAAAGTAGGGTTAAAATTAATAATTTCAATTAAAAATAATTAAAAATTGATTTTAAACAAACTAATATTTAAAAAAATCAAATTAAAAAATAAAAAATAAAACTAAACCCTAACCTTAACCCTAACCCTCAAATCATCATCATCACCAACATCATCCATTCATCTTCATTAACTGCCTACAACCACACTCTCTCGATCCCTCACTCTCTCACTCTCTCTCTCTCACTCTCTCTTGATCTCATCGACCATCAAATCATCACCATCAACCATTACTAACAACCATACTTTCTCGATAATTCTCTCTCTTGATCTCTTGCTCTATCTTTCTCTCTTTCTCTCGATCTCTCACTCTCGATCCCTCACTCTCTCTTTCTCCTAAACGGTTCGCCGTTTGCAGCTCCGTTCGCCATGTAGATCTGTGGGTGTTTGGAGGTAGGATGGCTTGATTGATGGGCTGGGATGTTTGGTTTCTGGGTTTGGGTGTTGGGAGGTTTGATAAACTGGGTTGGGTTTTTGGCTTTGGGTGTTTGGAGGTTCTCTCTCTCTCTCTCTCTCTCTCTCTCTCTCTCTCTTTCACTCTCGATCCCTCACTTCTTTTCTGAGTTTGGGTGTTTGGGTTTAGGTGTTTGGGTGGGCTGTTTTGTTATTTAAATCAAAATCTGAAGAGGGTTGAATGTGATTGATGTTGAATCTGGGTGTGATTGATGTTGAATATGGTTGGTGTAGGTTTGTGATGATGGTGATTTCTAGAAAACTAAAGAGATGGTTGCTGATTGTGAAGAAAGAGATAAGAGAGGAAAGTGGGAGATCGATGATAGTGATTAGGACTGGGATTTGTGTTTGGATTTGGGTTTGGGTTGTTGGATTTGAGGGTTAGGGTTTGGTGATTGGAGATGGGTGGTGGTATGGTTATGTACTGAGATGATGATGGTGATGGCGATGGTCGATATGGTGTAATGGTAGTGGAAACCCAGAACTGGTTGAAGATGATGATTTCTAATGGTGGTGGTGGTGGAGAATTTTTTATATTTTTGTTTGTTTTATTTTTTATTCAAGGGCAGTAGGGTCATTTAACCCTCTGACCCTGTCAGTCAACACTTTTTCAATGAAAATTTTAATAGAAGGGCTAAACGAGATAATATTGAAAACCAGGAGACTAGTTTGTATATTAGGTCAAACTAGAGGGACTAAAATGAATTTCACCCTAAATTTAACAACAAAGACTCTTAAGATAAGTGAAATAAGATTAATGCAACCACAGTTCAAATAAATGCATTATGCAATTCACAATTTTTTATACCAAGAAGCTAATTAAAAGCATGCACTTTTACATCTTACGCGTTCACTTTTTAGATACATCCAATGAAAACCCTAAAGGTGATCGGTGATTACAGTGACAATAAAATTAAAAGTTCGTTAATCAATCTTGTAAATTAAATCTAGAGCTACCTCATACTATAATGACCAAGACAAGACATTATTTGGGAATTTAATGGATTACAATCCATTGCGAATCATTAAATGTTTTGTAAGAAACTTTTGATTTTGATCTCACTGTATATGAACATATTACATACCAAAATCAAGTGCAATGCCAACTTATAGACTTATGCTCATAATAATAATTTAATGCGAGAAAGTATTAAATAATTTCTCATTGCTTTTGGGGAATTAAGTTAGTATGGGGAATTTTTGATCAGTTTAACACGTCAGCACAAATAGTAGAAATGATTGAATACAGTAGGTCACATCATCACTAGCTCAATGCACAACACGTGTCATCATCGCAATCAAAGGCAACCACAGGTTGCCAGACTTGTCAGTCAATTTACAAGTCAGGTCGCTCGACTCAAACAAGATCGTTGAAGCGACCTCGAACAGCAAACAGGACCAGTTCGTGACACAGGTGCGACTCAGGCATGCATCATCTTTATCAAAATCACTTTCAACTCGAAAATATTCAAGATTCGATCCCGAAGTAATAATTCTTGAAATCCGGAAGGTCGGTCTCTATAAGGAAAGGTTTTCTAGACAGTATCAGGAAATCCTTAAGATAAGATCATTATAGGATCTCGTAAATATACGATCACTCCAAACTTTTGCTTGCACGATAAGAATTAGGGCAACACTCTAATTCTCATATAAGTAGATGAATCGAGCGAAGGGCGGGAGAGAAAGCAATACAGTAATAGAGAGAAGGCATTAAGCTTGTAATCGTAATCATCTTTGATATAATGGAATCTCTTTTCTTGTCGTTACGACGATCGTGGTTTTTTCCCTACCTTAGGGTTTTCCTCGTAAAAACTCTGATGTTGTTTATTATTCTTGTTTATTTTACTCATCATTCACTGCAATCATATAGCAAGAAGGCGTTTTAATTATAAGCTTCTTATATAATCTAAGCATCAAGTTGCCTATGTGTCATTGTTGGCTGCTGATTCGCATCGAACAAAAATCCACTGTCAACAATTGGCGCTAGAAGGAAGAGGATGTGAGGGGTGGTGGAGGTAAAAGAACATCAACTTCGAGGAACCCTTGTGAGTCAAACAGTAGAATCCTAAAGAATGAGTCGAAGCGAAGACAACGATCATCAACCACCAACCGATAGTGTGCTAGGGGTAACAATCTCTCTCCAACAAGTCACGAGCCATTTCTACCGCCGCAGGAACATGCAAACCTCACTATGACGCTGACATACCGCTAGATTCAAGCCACCCTAGCTCAACTGTTTGGCATATGAAGTGGTAACGCACCTGAAACCTCGATGGTGGGGTTAAATGCAATTCAAACCTTGTGATACTTGGTAGGAGAAGCCCATTGGGGAAGGCTCAGGTACCAAATTCACCGAAAGACACCTGGTGCCCCAATAAGCCTGTAAAGGAAATGCTAGATGAACTGGAGGAATGCGATGCCTTAGTTGTTAGAAGACGGCAAGCTAAAGGGAAAGCTAAGGTGGGGGAAGATGTAAAGGTTGAGAAACAAGCCGCATAAACCTGGTAAAAGAACGTTAACTTCGAGGAACCCTCGTGAGTCAAACAGTAGAATCCTAGATAATGAGTCGAAGTGAAGACAACAATCGTCAACCACCAACCGACGGTGTGCCAGAGGGTGGCAATCTCCCTCTAACAAGTCACGAGCCATTTCTACCACCGCAGGAACATGCAAACCCCATTGTGACGCTGACATACTGCCAGCTTCAAGCCACCGTAGCTCAACTGTTTGGCATAAGAGGTGGTAACACACCTGAAACCCAGATAGTGTGGTTAGATGAAATTCCAACCTCGAGATACTTGGTGGGGGAAGCTCATGGCGGAAGGCTTAGGTTCGAAATTCATCGAAAGACACATGATGCCTCGATGAAGCCTGCAAGAAATGCAAGATGAACTGGAGGAACCTAATGCCTTAATGGCTAGAAGACGGCAATATAAGAGGAAAGCTAATACGGGGGAAGACGTAGAGGTTGAGAAACAAGCCGCATCAACTTGGTAAAAGAACGTCAACTTCGAGGAACCTTCGTGATTCAAACAGTAGAATCCTAAAGAATGAGTCGAAGTTATGACAACAATCGTCAACCACCAACTGACGGTGTGCCAGGGGTAGCAATCTCCCTCTAACAAGTCACGAGTCACTTCTACCGCCGCAGGAACATGCAAACCCTACTGTGACGCTGACATACCGCCAGCTTCAAGCCACCCTAGCTCACCTGTTTGGCATGAGAAGTGGTAACGCACCTGAAATCCCGATGATGGGGTTAGATACAATTCAAACCTTGCGATACTTGGTAGGAGAAGCCCATGGGGGAAGGCTCAGGTACGAAATCCATCGAAATTCACCTTGGGTAGTGATGAAGCTTGCAAAACAAATGCTAGATGAATTGGAGGACATGATGCCTCCGTGGCTAGAAGACGGCAAGATAAGGGGAAAACTAAGGTGAGAGAAGATGTAGAGGTTGAGAAACAAGCCGCATCAACCCACTCGCTCTCTAAAAGCTCAAACCTCGGACACTCTAAAAAGTCTGATCGATACCTCTTCGTTTCGTCATCAGACAACGACCATAAGAATGATATGCGGAAGCTGGGATAATCCTGATCCGAAAGCGCTAGCCATCGGAAGTCTCGAAGTCGCCGTATTGGGGTCAACTACCAGGACGCCTTGGGTGGCGAGGGTACCCCGTGCAAGGATGACTATTCGTAGGCATTTGGGATCTGACAAAGATTTAGAAGGACCACAAAATGTTATCATCGAAGACATGGAGAAAATCAAAGAAGAGATGGCTAAGATAAAATCATGAGACAGAGGCCCAATGGCTAAAAGAATCGGTAGCAAGTTCATAGAGAGGATTGCCAACAAGCATTTCACGGTCAAATTCAAAATGACGACGATGATCAAGTATCACAAAGATCAAGATCCGGTCGAACATGTTAGACGCTTCGAAACTTTGATGAAAACACAGGCTCAACGCACAAATAGTAGAACTTATAGAGTACAATATGCCATATCATTAGTAGCTAAATGCATAACACGTGGCATCATCGTGTTCGAAGGCAACCACAGGTCGCCAAATTTGTCCGACTAAAGCGAGCTCACTGACTCGAATGATGAACAGGACCAGCTAGCTATACGAATGTGACTCAGACTTGCAATATCTTTATCAAAATCACTATCAACTCGGATATCTTCAAGATTCTATCCCGAATAAGGAATAATTCCGAAAATCTGGAAGCTGGCCTCTATAAGGAAAGGTTTTCCTAGACAGTACCAGGAAGTCTTCAAGATACGATTCTCTCAAGATCTCACAAAGATACGATCTCTTCGAACCTTTGCTTGCACGACAAGAATTAGTGCAACACTCTTGTTCCCATATAAGTACATGAATCAAGCGAAGGTGGGGAGAGAGCAATACAACATTAGAGAGAATGCATTAAGCTTGTAATTATAATCATCTTTTATATAGTGGAATCTCTTTTTCCATCGTTACGACGACTGTTGTTTTTTCCTACCTTAGGGTTTTCCACACAAAAACTTTAGCGTTGTTTACTGTTCTTGTTTATTTTATTCATCATACACTGCATTCACGTAGCAAGAAGGCGCTTTGATTATAAACTTCTCAACCAATCTAAACATCGACTTGCCTACGTGTCGTTGTTGGCAGCTTACTCATCTCGAACTAAAAATCACTGTTAACGAAGTCTAAAATAACATTCTCCATCATTGTCAAGTCAAATAAAGTTTCAAAATATGTAGAAAAAAGAAGAAGAAAAGAATTATAAGGTTTATGGTTTATGAAACGTGTTGAGGGTTTATAAAACGTTAAAGTGAAGAAAATGAGGTAATAGATCTTATGTATTTCAAAGATGTGTGTTATGTATTTTGTTTTTGCTTAATAAATTCCAATTAAGGATAAAAATTGTCTTTAATAACAAAAATATTAAAATGGAGTGTGAATATATATTTAGTAGATTGTCAATATCATCATTATTTTTAGAAAAAGTTTAAAAAAAAATGAAGTTATATTTATTTAAAATTTTGATTTAAATATATGACTTCAACATTTAACTATCTAATGAACGATAAGAGTAAATGAGAACCATTAGGTTTTGTATAATTGTTGAATGGTTCAACGGTGAAATCACAAATTCAAATTATTCAAATTTTAAGTTGATATAGCATGATCCAAAAAGATCAAATTTAAGAAAGTTTGTAGAAAAAACATAAGAAATATTTTGAAGGAAAACTTTTGAGGAAAAAAAAAAGTTATACAATAGAAATGAAAAAGAAACATGTTTAATGTTTAGTGGTGAGTAGTTATTGTGTTCTATGGTGAATTGGTATTGTAATGACAACTTTGTTTTATTTATTTGAGAGAAAGAGAGAGGCTTGTAATAACTTAAAATCACAATCATGAGTCACGCGTCTAACGTGAGATTCCAGTCAAATTAAAAAGAAAATTTCAATCAAACCAATCAAATGATTATGTTGCTGTGAATTTGCGACCCCACAATCACCCATTCAAAAGTTAGCACTGCCGCACTTGATTGACCCATTTAAGATTATGTTAAATGAACTATGAAAAATTGTTTTGATGGATATATATTTTTGGGAGGCATGAGAAGGAAATATCATTAAGCTCAATATTTCATTGATGTGAGTATAAGCGTCGATATGAGAGTCTTAATACTAGATTATCTCAACGTTTTTTGGTTGTATTCAATATCTTAAACATGTTAATTTACAACTCGTACCCGTGAAGAAAACACATTTAAAAAAAGGGAAACTCCCCCCTATATTATGTTGTATTAGTAATTTTGCGCCATGTGTTTTCATTAATGGCCAATCAAACCTTTGAAAACAAAAATATTTTTTATTTTCCCCCTTTTATCTGGTTTTCCATCCAAAATAACGTTGACCATTAATTCCAAAATTAAATCAGTTCCATCAGGTGTCGAACCTTCCATCTTATGATCAAAAGGCACAAGCTCTAATCAGCTGAGCTACTCCAACTCATTGTTGATGATTTGTTGATTTTAATGTATATATAGTTATATAGTTATATGATTTGTGTAAAATAATTTAAATCTGTTTATATAATTTATAATAAAATCATATATATATATATATATAATTTAAAATAAAATCACATATATATATATATAATTTAAATAAAATCATATTTAATAATAATATAAAAACAGATTTATGAAAAAGAAAAAGAAAATAAGAAAACAAAAGGAAAAAAATTCAAAAAAAAAAAGGAAATGTTTTTTTTGGTTACTTTTCTTTCTTTCTTTTTCGTTTTTTTAATTTTTTTCTCTTTTCAATTTATGAGTTTTGATTTTCTCGATTTTATATTAAATAGAAATAATATATTTTTTGAAAAAGAAAAAATTAAAAAAATTGATTAATTTTTTTTTGAATTGTTTTCCTTTTGTTTTCTTATTTTCTTTTTCTTTTTCATAAATCTGTTCTTATTATTGAATATGATTTTATTTAAATATATATAAATGATTTTATTTTAAATTATATATATGAGTTTATTTTAAATAATATAAACAGATTTAAATTATTTTATACAAATTATTTAACTATATAACTATATATATATATTTAAATCAACAAATCATATACAAAGAGTTGGAGTAGGTTAGTTGGCTAGGGCTTGTGGCTTTTGATTATAAGGTCGAAGGTAGGTCGAAGGTCCTACACTCGATGGAGCCGTTTTAATTTTGGAATTAATGGGAAACTTGACAGAATGAGGAAAATAACCAATATTTTTAGTTTTAGGGGGTTGATTGGTCATTAATGAAAATATAGGGGGCAAAGTTACTAATATGGAATAATATAGGGGGACAAATGATACTATCCCTTAAAAAATGGTGATCATAAAGTGATTAGGTTATAATTGATTAATAGCAAAGATGTTAATAAAAGGGAAAGTATCATTTTCCCTCCTATATTTTAACCTAATAGTAAATCTCCCCTTGAAACTAAAAGTATTCACCATATTCCCCCTTTCCATTAGCTTTTCTGTTAAAAATGTTAATTTTAATATTAAAAGACATTTTTTCCCATGAATAGTTGAGGTTAGTGAGAAAATATAATTATGCCCTCATACTCAAATTTAAAAAAATAATAATAAAAATGGTGGAGATCCAGAGCTCCCTAGATCTCCATATCGGTTTCAATTTTCCAGAATTTCTTTCTATATCAGTTTTTATTTTTTTACTATTTTTAATCACCAAAATAAAAAACCCAGAATCTAAAACCAATGATTTTCTATTCCATTCACCAGAATCAAAACAAGAAACTGAAACCAAAACCAAAATTTATTTAATTTCAAATGATTCCATCAATCAGAAACTGAAAGTCAATTGAAAAAAAATGGTAGTAGTTTTCCAAATCAACATTCAACACCAGAAAACCAAACACGTCCATTTCCAAAATCTAAACCCACCAACATTCATGTCAATCATCAAACCCCTAACCCTCAAATCCAAAAGCAAACCCATCAACCACACCATCACTGGCTTAAATCCAACCAAGCCCATCTACCACAACCACACCTGTCGCCGCCACGAAACACCCATTCATTCACCTCGCGGCGGCGGCTATCCTTCTGTCTAAGGAAAAAAGAGGGAAAAGAGAGATAGGAAAAAAGATAAGGGATCCACGACGAGAGGAGATCGACACTCATAAGGTTGACGACTGGTGTGATTAGGTGGGTTTGGTGTTTGAGTGATGGTGGTGGCTAGGGTTTGGGTTTGTGTGGTGGAAAAGATGAGTTTGGGTTTGTGTGACGGAGAAGATGAGATGAATTGAAGATTTGGGTAAATTTTTTTTTTTTTTTCAATTGATTTCCATGGAGATCCTTTTAAATGAAAAAAAAATATTTAGTTTTTTTTGGGTTTATATATAATATATATAAATATATATATATATATATATATTGTTTAAATTTTTTTTTGGGAATTGTCAATATGCAACATACAGGGGGAATTTACTAATATGTCATAATATAGGGGGCAAATGATACTTTCCCTTAACAAAAACCATGACCCGCTCTCCTACCACAGATAGCTTGTGGGATTTTTGTGGTGCCAACAACAACAACAGTACAATAAATTTGTAATAAAAGTAGTAATCCAACCTGTTATATAGCTTTCATATGAGCCAAAAATATGTGAAAGTGGTCCAATTCCAAAAGAATTGGTGCTTTTTGCTATGTTGGAATCGAAGGGAGTGATGTCCATGTCCAACCAATAAATAAATAAAAGTCTAATTTTTTTTTTTTGAAAGGATAAAAGTCCATAATTAATAATGTAGAGTTGCATCTTATCACCAAATCATTCAATGTCGTTCATGAACCTAATAAATAACTATCGGCACATCTATAGCCCCAATTTTTATTTTTTTTTACAAGTTTTGACACAACTTTATATCTTTTGGATTAACCATCTTTGAATGGCCTTGATTAATCAATTTGTAGCTTTCTTCTGTCTCCTGTTTTTTTTTTAACAATCTCTTCATTTATTGTCTCCATTATATCTCATCAATTAATGCTTTTAATTTATTTTTACCTTTTCACCTCAATTTTTCTAGAAAATCTTATATGCACCCCGGTGCAATACACCCTAACCAATGGGTGCATGTCATGTGGTATGAAAAACTCATTTGATTGATTCTCCATACCACATGGCATGCACCTATTGGACTGGTGCATTGCACCGGGTGCATATAAGTTTTTCTCTTTTCAAGAAAATTTTGCATGCACCCGGTGTAATGCACCCTAATCAATTAAGTAGTATGGGTATTGGTTTCGAGAAAAAAAATATTTTTTTTGTATGATTAATAGAATCTAATTAAGTAGTTTTGGCTACACTCTAGTTTGAGACATTGATCAGATTACTAAAGTAATTTTAGGTTTGTGTGAACATGAGGTTTGGGGTCTCCATGGAATGGATGATAAAATTGTATCCACGCATCATACTTTTTTTTACAGTAATATCCCTGTTTCATACTTGATTTGTTAAGGGAGAGAGAGAGAGAATTAGGCGACAGATAGTCAGATACAAATATACAATGCGGAGAGAGAAGATGAAATATAAATGAAAAGATTTTTTTTTTTTTAAGCAATAACTTAAAAGAATTTATGAGGAGGGCTGAAAGAGAAAACAAATAAATCATTTAAGAAGTTTTTCAAGTGGATGACGATTCAATGATTGTCAATCCAAGGGACACAAAGTCTAGTCAAAAGTCAAAACTTTTGTAAAAAAATAGGGTCCTAGATCCTGCCTATTCTATAAGGGTCTTTTTTTTATTTTTATATATACTATAACTACACATATTCTAAAGTTTCTTCACAATAAGCCTTTCGTAAATTTTAAAAAGGATAGTATTAACCTGTCTAAACACTATAAAAAAAAAAGTCAATCAATATTTATTGTTTTGTTTCTACATTAATTGTGATTAAAGATAATAAATATAGTGTCTAACATTCATTTTATATTAACACTATCCTTTAAACAGTACTAATACGAGACAACCCAAAACATTAGCCTAAAAACCAACCCAAATGATGCGGCAAGTGATTTGATCTCACCATATCATTTATCACATGACCCCATAATTTATGTGGTGATGATATCTCATATGTGACGTCATTTGGGTTGGATTTAAAGTTAATTTTTTAGACTGTATAGTAGTATTACTCTACAAATGTCAAAAATAGTTATAGTTGAGATTTTCATTGAATTTCAAAACTATCCATTAACAAGTACACATATACTATAAGTTCATGTTTCTTTGGAAGGGGCAAGGTCATCTGGTCTTCCGAGGAGGTTCACGCTGACAATGGCCACCAACATTATTTTTTCTTTCTTTCTTTGAAATGTTACATAAATTTGAGGTTTATTTGGAAAGGGAAGTTTGAACTCATAATCTCGTGGTATATATGTGATAGGTATACCATTGGACCAACTTTATATCGTCATAAACTTTATTTCTTTTTATTTGTATTTTATGTTAAATTACAGTCAACTATCATAGGTTTAAGACAATCTTTATTGTAGTTTTTGAAGTTTCTTTAAAACTATCGAAGTTAACGCAAAGAAATTAAAAACAATTAACTAAAAATAAAAATACATAGGTTAGAAATAAAAAATATTAAATTAAATTACAACAAAATAATTTTTAATTTACTATGCATTTACAAAAAATAATAATAATAATTAAAATGAAAAGTATATATTTTTAATAACTTTTTAAAAAATTATATTTATAAAAATTTTCACTATTTTTTTATAGAGCTTTATTCTATAAATAAATTTTATATCAATTATTTTTTGTTAAATGAGTAATTTGTCTTATAAGACTAACGATTGACATTGACAGGGCCAGGGGTTTCAATGACAAATTCCTAAACCTCTAGTAAGTAATTGTAATTAAGGAAAACACTAGGACTATCACTGAATAATATGAACTAAAAAAAAGAGGTTATGGCTATGTTACATAATTATGTAAGTGGGTGTGTGGGACGGATGGATCTTTTAGTTGAATTAAATAGTAGATCTTCCTAAGTTTTACATTTTTATATGAATAATGTTAGGATGTTCAAATTATTTATCCAAAATCATATTCAAATGATGTGGCATGTGAGTTGTCAAATTATGAGATTATGATATAAGTGATAAGATCTTGACATGCAACTCACGTACCACATCATTTTGACAGTCTAACATTACTCTTTTTATATTTTAACCCTCAAATAAAAAAATTAGAAACCTAGCTGTCTTCTATTAAATTATCATTATTATTAATAAGAAGGTATAAATGTATAATGATGTTGAAGGTTATGTTTCATTAATTTCTCACATATTTGTGTAAAGAGAGAAAAAAAAAATACTTTTTTGAAGCTTTTGAGAAAAAAAAAATATTTTTTTGAAGCTTCTGAGAAAAAAAAAATATTTTTTGAAGGCTTTTGTCGGTGGTAGGATTTGAGCCGCTGACTTGTGAGTCATATGTCCAAGCCTCGAACTCGTCCATCTACAATCTGAGCTACACCTATTGGGAAAAAAATATAGTAAAAGAAGAGGGGGCTTTATTATATATGTAGCTTAAGAGACTAAATGGGGTGTATTGGATTGAGATTTTAATAGATAATTTTGAGGTGTAAGGATTTTATGGATTTACAAGACTATTATGATTATTAGGATTGTTATGATTATACTTTTAAGATTATTAGGATTATATGGACTAGATTTTTAGGATTCTAAAAGAGTCGTTAGACTTTATTTATAGACTATTATGATTATCTAGACTTTATTTTAAGACTTTTTAGACTTTTAAAAATACGGACTTTCAAGATTCGATTGTAGTATTCAATTTTCTCCCCAAGTTTTAGAAGTGTCGATGATGCTAAAACACAACTAGAAGCCTTGTGCCATGTCGTCGTCTCCTGCGCTGATACCTTAGCACTTGCTACTCGTGATGTAGTCGACTTGGTATCTTCTTCATATCATTATTTTCTATATATATGTACATGAATGCTCTGCTCAACACACTTTTCAACTGATCATCAAGAGCTTATCACTTTTGTCGTATGTACTTAAATAAATTAAATAATGCATATATCATTTTGAACTATTAATATTTTTTTTTGCTATATGTTAAAATTAAAATTAAAATTCAAAAATAAAAATTGATAATATTAAAATAAAATGGAGTGTCTTTGAAAATTTTATTTTTAAAAATGGAATGTCTTTGGAATATGATTGCTAAAAGATAAAATGGATAATTTTGGAACAAACGTAATTTTCTTTAGAATTGTTATGACAGCAACCCAGAAACCAAAAATAGCGAAGCAAGAGATAAGGTGAAGTCGTGAAGATGATTTTGAGTGAGAGAGAAAAGTCGGGAAAGTATTGAGGGAGAAGGCAAGACAATTTTGGGTTCAAACTATTTATACAAATCACTAAAAAGTCTGAAAATTCCATTTTGTCATGAAGTCCTAAAAATCTTGATCTCAATCCAATACCACCAGACAATTTGTTGCCCCTTGAAAGTCTAGATCAAATACCACAAGACAATATGGACTTTTTAAAAAAATCTTAAAAGTCTAGATCCAATACCACAAGACAATATGAACTTTTAAAAAAAATCTTAAAAGTTTTGATCGAATACCAGTGGACTTATCTAACTTGTTAAAAAGTCTCAATTCAATACCACCAGACTTTTACTTCCCCAAATTGTCTAATAAAATCTTGAACCAATACACCCCCCTAAATTCATTCATTTTTTATTACTTATTATAATATTTTTAATTATGATTTGTGGAGAATAAGTTATAGATTATCAATATTTATATATATATATATATACACACACACCTGCTGTTATGCAATACTAATTGAATGCAGGAGTAACGCATTCAAATATATTTATAACCATAGAATCATCACAACATTATTTCTCCAATATATATATATATATATATATATATATATATATACAATTTTTCTATTATCAGTTCATCCTGAGATAAAATATATCAGGACATTGAATATGAGCCACTCATTTTACATACTTTGACTTGGTGTGCATGCACTTGTTAAAGCTCTTTCATAAATGAGTGATTCACATTCAATGTCTTGGTATATTTTATATCAGAACAAACTGACAGTAGAAAGACTGTATATATATATATATATATATATATATATATATGTGTGTGTGTATCTTATAAATGAAAGTTAATAATCCCAGAATATAATCCCCAAAAGTGATTTCAATATAAATACATATATATATATATATATATATATTCAAATATTACACTAATTCGAGATTTAGGATAGAGATAGACCAGAACCCACAATCTCATTGTGAAGTTGGTTAGCCTATCTTGATATCTTCTCTGCTGGCCCATTTCCAACTAAAGCCCAATGGTGAAAGGATTGGTTGAAGTCAAGAGAAGCCCAGATCATTTGTGCTCTCTATCAGTCCATCACCAACACCCAGTGTTTCAACTTACCTTATCTTATCACTGATTGAGATGAGTCAGGATTTCCTGGCCCATATGGCACACTGTGATTGGCTTCACTTGGTTAATGTGTACCTTATCTGATGAAGAGTAAATAAATTAAGCGATGAAGAGAGAGAAGGCATTATCTGAGTTTAGGGTTTTCTCTTCTTCTTCACAGATTCTATTTTCTCTGTATTGTTCTTCGTGTTCTTGGCATTCATCTTGAATATCTGTGTTCTCTTCTTTGAATTAGTGAGAGAGTTAAGAGAGAAAAAGATAGGTTTGTGTATAGTGATTCTTCTGGTGTAACTTTTGTGTATTTCTGGGTTGTAATCAATGTTTGTGTTTGAATGATTAGGCTTGTTAGGTCGAATGCTTTGTAGATTAGGGCTTTTGGGCTCCTTTGAGGGTTGATCTTGTAAATATCTATGTAATGCAAGATTGTAAAGACTTCATATAGTGAGAGAGTCTCATCAGAGAGGCGCAACATGGATATAGGTAAATTCTTTGCTGAACCACGATACATTCTATATGTCTTTACCTTTCTTGCTTTATACGATACATTCTATATGTCTTTACCTTTCTTGCTTTATATTGATTGGATCATGCATGAATGACTTTGATCTCACTCACTGTTTTCTAGGTCTTGCATGTATAACATAGATTTGTTTTCTTTATGCCTGAAACTGAATGTGTAGGTTTAGATTTATTCTTGTTATAGTTTTTTGTATGCTGTTTGAAAATAAGATATGTTATAAGTTGTTACTAGAATTGTATATATCTCTTTTGTGAGTGAATCTTGCAGGTTGTGTTTAAGAGATAGTTCCAGTTATGGTTTTGTAGTCATACAAACTCTAACAGTGGTATCAGAGCCCTTATCTAATACCAAAGGAGGACCAAGGAGTTGAAGTTCCTCCAGTGGAAAAGTCTTCAATCTCTGAAGACTTATCTGGAGAAGAAGTAAGTGATATCGAAGCATCAAGCTCTCAGGTTGAGGTAACTGATCATAATTTCAGAAATTTTAATAATTGTTTTTAATTCTTTTATGGATATGAAATTTTAGATTGATAAATTCGATGGCTTTAGGACTTTAGTAGTTGGAGAAGAAAGGTGAAAGCTCTTCTTTCTCAACAGAAGATCCTCAAAGCCATTGAAGGACATGATAAGTTGCCTGATAGTTTAACAAAAGAACAAAAAGATGACATGTTACAAATGGCCTTACGAATGATAATTCTTAATTTGTCTGATAATGTTCTTAGCGAGGTTAATGATGAAAAAAATGCCTCTGATGTGGAAGAAACTTGAAAGTTTATATCTCACTAAGTCCCTCACCAATAAAATCTACCTTAAAGAAAGACTCTTTAGTTTTATGATGGACCCTAGTCAAGGCCTAGGTCATAATCTTGATGATTTTAAGGAAATGACCATAGAATTAGCAAATGCAGGAGAGGATGAGAAGTTGAGTGATGAGAATAAGGCAATCATTCTCCTCAACTCACTTCCTGATTCCTTTAAAGATGTCAAAGCTGCCATTAAATATGGCAGGTCTTTTCTCACTCTGGAAGAGTGCATCTCAACTCTCAAGTCTAAGGATTTGGAGCTGAAGATTGAGAAGAAGGATGATGGGGAGCACCTGTTTGCTAGAGGTAGGCTTTTAGTAAAGAATAACAATCAAAACAATAAGAATAAAGGCAGAAGTAAAACCCCTAATCACAATAGGTCTTAGTCTAGAAATAGAACTGGAGCTAGGAAATGCCACTTCTGTGGAAAAGAAGGGCATTGATACGTGCACCTATTCAGATGGATGATGGGTGCCTAGCATTCTATTCAGATGGATGGTGGGTGCCTAGCATTCAGGAGAAGACCAAGTCTGCACCTGATTGTTGTTTATGTTTCAATAAGAGTGCCTAGCACTCTAGTAGTAGTTGCTTGAGATTAGCTCTCACGATTGTTAGTGGCACGAGAATAGCTCCCCACTCTGTTATTTGTTATTTCATTTGATGAGGTACTGATTGTAACTGGCCTATAAATAGCCAGAGGCAATACATCAATAAACGTACATTATATCATCAACAAAACTTCTGTCTTCTTCTCACTTCCTCTATTATTCTTCTTTTCTAAAATTATTCGTATCAGTAGTATCAAAGCCAGGTTAATCCATGGACACCCGTGGCAAGTCGAATGCGGAATTCCGTACTGAAGTCAATGAAATACTCGCCAACCACGAATCCCGTTTCGACCAAATTCTCAGCGAATTACAGGCGATACGGTTACAACAAAACCAGCCAACCATTCCACAAACACACCCTACCATCGAAATCAACTCGTTTGCACAAGGCGAAATATCTCAGAACCAAACCATCACACAAACCACCGTACCCAACCAAACACAACTCAAATTATTATTTCCCAAATTCAAGGGTGAAGACCCCCACAGATGGATATACAAATGCGAACAGTACTTCGAATTCAAGAGAATCATTCCGCAACAGCAAGTTCAACTAGCATCGTTCCATTTAGAGGAAATCGCCCTCCAATGGCATCGGTGGTTCATGAAGTACAAAGGTCCTCAAACTTGGGAGGAGTTCACCAAGGCCATTCTCCTCCGCTTCGGTCCAACGGACTACGAAGATCCCTCTGAAGCACTCACCAGACTCAAACAAACTTCAACTGTTACCACTTATCAAGAGGCCTTCAAAAAACTCTCACACAGTGTGGATGGGTTACCCGAACCCTTCCTGGTAGGATGCTTCATCTCCGGACTACGTGATGAAATTCGACTGGACGTCAAGATCAAACAGCCTCGATCACTTGCGGAAGCCATCGGCGTCGCCAGATTGGTCGAAGAACGCAACACCTTGCAGCGAAAAGGGACCAGTCCCTATCGATCCCCTGTCAATGGCGCACAGCCAAGGTTGGTTTCTCACAGCTCCCCTGGGTTGTTAGGACCCCCGCCAGCACAGAAAAATACTTCCAATACCAGTAGCAATGTAAGTCCCTTCAAACGCATTACTAGTAATGAAGCTCGTGAACGAAGAGAGAAAGGTTTATGTTACTATTGTAACGAACGGTTCCTACCCGGTCATTGTTGTCAAAGACCCCAGTTATTCATGATCGAGGACTCACTAGCTGATGAAGACGACTCGACAGATACCCCGCTTGAGCAGACCGAAACTACTGTTGAAGGAATGCTACCTGAGATATCATTCCATGCTATTGCTGGAACTGAGCATCCGTAAACTATACGTGTTCCCGGAAGCCTAAAAGGTAGAAACGTCACCGTATTGATTGATGGAGGTAGTACACACAATTTTGTTAATCAATCACTAGTTTTTAAATTGTGGCTTACCTGTGCTTAGAGATAAGAAATTCCAAGTCATGGTGGCCAACCGTGACAAAATCGAATGTGAAGGGAAGTGTCTAGCTCTCCCATTGGTGATCCAAGGCTACCACGTCAAGGCTAATTTTTACATCCTACCGGTGGCAGCTTGTCAGGTAGTATTGGGAGTTCAGTGGCTTGAAACACTCGGGCCTGTTGAAACGGATTACCGACAGCTAACAATGTCTTTTAGAGAGGGTGGAGTGATGCAACCCGTTCATGGAATAAGGCAACTTGGTATCTCAGCTTTTACTGACAAAGAATTCCGCCATATGCACGGCACTGGCTTGTTCCTTCAAATGATCGCAGTCCATGAACACGAAACTCCAACAAAACATCCTCCTGACCTTGCAAATATCCTCAACGAATTTACACAAGTTTTTGAACCACCTACCAGCCTGCCACCATCCTGCATCCATGACCACCAAATTCCCCTACAGCCACACAGCAGTCCAGTCAATGTCAAACCTTACAGGTACCCCTATTATCAGAAAACGGAGATAGAAAAAATGGTTAAAGAGCTCCTAGAATCCGGATTGGTCCGCCCAAGTCGGAGCCCCTTCTCATCCCCAGTTCTGTTGGTGAAGAAAGCAGACGGAGCTTGGCATTTTTGTGTTGATTACAGGGCCCTAAACGAAATTACGGTGAAGGACAAATACCCAATACCCGTAATTGATGAACTATTAGACGAACTTCATGGTGCCAAGTACTACTCGAAACTAGACCTACGCTATGGGTATCACCAGATTCGGGTACATGAGAACGATATCCCAAAGACGGCTTTTCGCACACATGAGGGACATTACGAGTTTGTGGTAATGCCATTCGGGCTCACCAACGCCCCTGCCACATTCCAAAGCCTGATGAATGATATATTCCGGCCATATCTCAGAAAGTTCATCTTGGTGTTTTTTGATGACATATTGATCTACAACAAGACATGGCAAGATCATCTTTCTCATCTCCGTACAGTTCTTTTGATCCTAGTTGCTAACTGTTTGTCAGCCAAAGAATCAAAATGCAGGTTTGGTGTCCTTCAAGTGGATTACTTGGGCCATATTATCTCAGAAAAAGGTGTGTCAGTGGACCCAGCCAAGATCCAGGCTATCAATGATTGGCCGAAACCAACAACTGCTAAGGGCGTCCGAGGCTTCTTAGGCCTAGCTGGATATTATCGTAAGTTCATCAAAGGTTTCGGTAGCATTGCAGCCCCATTACACCGCCTATTGACCAAAGATGGGTTCACTTGGTCTCTTGAGGCAGCAGACGCATTCAGACAATTGAAGGAAGCATTGTCATCACCACCAGTTCTGTGACTTCCTGACTTTACCCAACGTTTTGTGGTGGAATGCGATGCTTGCGGCATCGGTATTGGAGCAATTTTATCTTAGCAAGGCCAGCCTATCCCATTATTCAGCGAGGCATTAAAAGGCACAGCTCTTGTTTTATCGACGTACGAAAAGGAAATGCTCGCTATTGTGAAAGCCATCCGCAAATGGCGGCCATACCTGCTTGGTCGATCTTTTACAGTTAAGACGGATCAGAAAAGTCTCAAATATCTAATGGAACAGCGTATCACCACTCCCGCTCAGACTCGTTGGTTGCCAAAACTACTCGGTTATGACTACGTCATTGAATATAAATGGGGACCAAAAAATCAGGGGGCAGACGCATTATCTCGAGTGGTTGAATTCAACTTCTTGGCGGTCTCTTTGCCACATGCGGATTGGTGGAAAGAACTGCAACTGGAGGTGCTTCAGGATTCTTTTTATGATCAATTGTCTACTAAGAATCCCACACACCAGCTTGTAAAACGAGATAGGGTTTGGTTTCGTAATGGTAAGATATGCTTGAGCCCAAATTCTCCTCTTCTTCGAGCAGTGATCGCAGATGGTCATTCCTCTTCCGTTGGTGGGCATTTTGGTTATCATAAAACCTTGGCACGAATTCAATCTAGCTTCACTTGGCCTGCCCTGCGTAAATCAGTCAAGGAATTTTTGCAGGAATGTGACGTGTGTCAGCGGTTTAAGACCGATTGTTTGAGCCCAGCTGGGTTGCTACAACCTCTTGCCATCCCAAAGCAGGTGTGGTTAGATGTGTCAATGGATTTTATTGAAGGGTTGCCTCCTTCAAAGGGTTATACTGTCATTATGGTCGTGGTCGACCGACTTACCAAATATGTCCATTTTCCACTACGGCATCCATTCACTGCCAAGACAGTAGCAAAAGAATTTGTCTCATACATTGTCAAATTACATGGCGTCCCTACATCTATTGTAAGTGACAGAGATAAAATATTTGTAAGTTCTTTTTGGCAACATTTGTTTCAATTACAGGGCACCATCCTCAACATGAGCTCGAGTTACCACACCCAGACTGACGGCCAAACAGAGGTGGTCAACCGCACTCTCGAACAATATCTCCGTTGCTTTTCGGGGGATCAACCACGTAAGTGGCTAGAGTGGCTGCCGTGGGCCGAATACAACTACAATACTTCCTTCCATACCTTTACGAAAATGACTCCTTTTAAGGCTGTGTACGGCACTCCACCGCCTAATTTACTTTCTTATATTCCGGGCACGACAAAGGTACAAGCTGTTGATGAATATTTACGGGATCGCTCCACCATTTTACGTGAGCTCAAACACAATTTGACTCTGGCCCGTGATCGTATGAAGACTCAGGCGGGCCAACATCGTCGTGAGGTTCAATTTCAGGTTGGAGACTTTGTTTATTTGAAGCTTCAACCTTACCGGCAGACCTCTATGGCATTTCGCCGTTCATTGAAATTGGCACCACGTTTCTTTGGTCCTTATGAGATCCTTGCAAAGGTGGGACCTGTGGCATATCGTCTTGCGTTACTTTCTGGTTCTCAGATCCATGACGTTTTTCACGTCAGTTTATTGCGAAAATATTTGGGACCAAGGCCACAACCTACGCCTACACTACCACCAATCTCTGGTGACTCGACAGTTCTACCTACACCAGAGCGTATCTTGGATCGTCGTATCATTCAAAAGGGAAAATATCGTCCCAAAACTGAGGTCCTAGTTAAGTGGATCGGAGCTCTAGCGGAAGATGCGACATGGGAAAATCTGTGGCGTTTTTCTAAATCGCATCCTCGGTTTATCCTTACGACAAGGATAATCTAAGCAGAGGGGAATGATAAGTGCACCTATTCAGATGGATGATGGGTGCCTAGCATTCTATTCAGATGGATGGTGGGTGCCTAGCATTCAGGAGCAGACCAAGTCTGCACCTGATTGTTGTTTATGTTTCAATAAGAGTGCCTAGCACTCTAGTAGTAGTTGCTTGAGATTAGCTCTCACGATTGTTAGTGGCGCGAGAATAGCTCCCCACTCTGTTATTTGTTATTTCATTTGATGAGGTATTGATTGTAACTGGCCTATAAATATCCAGAGGCAATACATCAATAAACGTACATTATATCATCAACAAAACTCATGTCTTCTTCTCACTTCCTCTATTATTCTTCTTTTCTAAAATTATTCGTATCAGGCATATTAAGAACTACTATTTTGAGTATAAGAAAAAGCTTCAAGATAAGACTTAGGTACAATGTAAGAATGTTGTTGCCTCTAAGTCTTTTGAACCTAGTGAAGTACTCACTGTGAGTACTAAAGAGATAAAATCCGAATAATTTTAGACTCTGGTTGTTCTTTTCATATGTATCCTAGAAATGATTGGTTTACTAATTTTGATGAACTTAATTGTGGAAGTGTACTGATGGGTAATAACCAACAGTGTAAGGTAGAAGGTATATGTTCTGTTGCCATAATATTGTATGATAGCATGGTTAGAGTGTTTAGCAATGTGAGGTTTGTCCCAAATCTGAAGAGGAATCTAATTTCTCTAGGGACACTATATGAGGAAGGATACACCTATAAAGCCGAGAAAGACATTTTAAAAGCCTATAAGGGATCACTTGTCATCCTTAAAGGAGACAAGAAAAATGGCTTGTATTTATTGAGTGGTGTTACTGTCACAGATGAATCTGCTTTAGTGGCTTTCAAAATCTATGACAAAGGGTATTTTTGGCATAAGAGACTAGGTCATATAAGTGAAAGAGGTTTAGGTGAGTTGAGTAAGCAAAATCTCCTTGATAGAGATCAATTCAATAAACTTGAAATTTGTGAAAACTATGTACTAGGAAAGCATCATAGGCTTAACTTTAGTACTGCTTAACACACTACCAAAGAGATACTTGAGTATAAACACTCAGATCTTTAAGGACCTGCTAAGGTCTCCGCTCATGGTGGTAACCTCTATTTCCTGTCTTTAATAGAAGAATTTTCAAGAAAAGTCTGGATCTATCTCTTCAAGTCCAAGGACCAAGCTTTGGAAAGCTTCAAAACTTGGAAGAAGTTGCTTGAAAACCAAACTTCCAAGAAAATCAAAACTTTAAGGAGTGACAATGGACTTGAGTTTTGTAAGGATGAATTTAATAAATTCTATGAAAGGCATAGAACTATTAGGTATACACCTTAACAGAATGAGGTGGCAAAAAGAATAAATAGGACCATCCTAGATAAGGTGAGATGCCTTCTCATTTGCTCGAGTTTGAGCCAAATTTCTGGAGAGAAACTGCTGCTGCAGCAACGTATCTGATTAACAGATCTCCCTCCACTACCATTAATCTCAAAACTCCTAAAGAGTTGTGGACTAGCAGACCTCTCAGCCTCAAACACTTAAGAGTGTTTGGATGTGCCTACTATGCACATCAATCTGAAGGGAAATTGGAACCTATGTCTTTAAGAGGTGTTTTTTCTAGGATATCTCTTAGGTGTAAAAGGTTGTAGGTTATGGCTCATGGATCAAAAGGGTTTCAAGGTCATCATAAGTAAGGATGTAGTCTTTGATGAGACTAGAGTGCCTTGTAAAGACAATGATCTAACTTCTGAATCCATTTTAGACCCTTCGAAGGATGTTGGAAATCAGATTCAGGTGGAGGTTGGTAGCTCACCACTTGGTCACGTCTCGGTTCAGCATGATCCCATTGAGGATCATAAGGCTACTCATTCTGATCCTGATGGTCAGGTTGAAAAGAGTCAGACTCAGCCAGAGAGTAACACTGATTCTCTAGCTGATTATGAACTTGTTAGGGATATGGCTACAAGAAGTATAATACCTAACAACAAGTATGCCACATCAGATTTTATATCATTTGCAATATACACTGGCCATGAATTAGATAATGCTAAACCTAGAACTTATAATGAAGCTGTCAGTTCTATTGACAAGCATAAGTGGCTTAATGCCATGAAAAAAGAGATGTAATCTCTTTATAAAAATAAAACATGGTCTTTAGTTAGTAAACCTGAAAAACAAAAGGTTTTACAGTTAGAATTAAATATGGGTATAGGCAGAATGAACCAGCTAGGTATAAGGCTAGATTGGTGGCTAAAGGGTTTACTCAAAGAGAAGGAATTGACTACAATGAAATTTTTTCTCCTGTAGTCAAATATAAGACCATTAGGATTAACTTAACCCTAGTATGTTTCTATGACCTAGAATTAGAGTAGTTAAATGTTACGACTGCTTTATTGTATAGGGATTTAGATGAGACCAGTTATATGTTTCAGGTCAAGGGTTTTATATCCGAAACAAATCTCTCTTATGTCTGTCTTCATAGGAAATCTCTTTATGGGCTAAAGCAAGCCCCTGTACAGTGGTATAAAAGGTTTGATACCTTAATCACTAACTTAGGTTTCTATAAAAGTAAGTATGCATCCTGCTTTTACTTTAACAGTACCAATGTTGAAGAACATGTTTATTTACTTTTATATGTAGATGATATGCTAATAGCTAGTAAAGACATGTCTAGGATCAAAGATTTAAAGAAGAAGCTAAAGTCTGAATTTGAAATGAAAGATTCAGGGAATGCAAGAAAGTTTCTAAAAGAATTCTAGGTATAGAAATTTTAAGAGTTAGAAAAGAGTCCATGCCAAATCTGAATCAGTAAAAATATCTGTCCAAATTAGTGGTAAGATTTGCAATAAAAAATTGCAAACTTGCCAATGTCCCATTATCTTCCAATTTTATTTTATCAGCTGCTCTGTCTCCTAAGACTTTAGAATAAAGGAGATATATGGAGACAGTTCCCTACTCTAGTGCAGTAGGATTAGTTATATACTCAATGATTAGTACAAGACCTGAATTGGCCTAGGCCATTAGTGATTATCTAGGTATATGACCAAGTCTGGAAAAGGGCATTGGAATGCCTTGAAATGGTTGAGATATATCAGCTCTACCATTTTAGTAGGGCTGT
This sequence comes from Dipteronia sinensis, assembly GCA_033220585.1. NCBI lineage: Eukaryota > Viridiplantae > Streptophyta > Magnoliopsida > Sapindales > Sapindaceae > Dipteronia > Dipteronia sinensis. Next base: position 29,342,778 of record CM065641.1, on the reverse strand, counting down.
TTTATGACTATTCTAACAGTGAGTTAGAACTTATAAGATATGTGGATTCAGACTATACTGGAGACAAAAATAAGAGAAGGTCAACCTCCTTTTATTTCTTCACCTTTGCAGGATGTTGTGTCAGTTGGATAAACCAGTTACAATCTGTTGTGGCTCTATCCACAACAGAAGCTAAGTACATAGCAGTCATTGAAGTAATCAAGGATGTCATCTGGCTTCAAGGCTTGTTAAGTGAAATAAGTGTGTTTAGAGGCAAGCATGTGATATATATAGACAGTCAAAGTGCCTTACATCTTTGTAAAAACCCTATGTTCCACGAAAGGACTAAACACATTGAAGTAAAATATCCTTTCATCAGAGATCAAATTCAGATGGAGTGCTGGAAATGGAAAACGTTTCCACTAAGGAAAATCCTACAGATATGGGTACTAAAGTGGTACCCAATAGCAAGTTCAAGCATTGCTTGAATTTGCTTAAAATAGGTGATTATGGTTAACTCTTTTCTGTGTCTTGAGTCAGGTACCTCTGAAGAGACTTCTCTTACTTTGTGATGCAGCCTAAGCAACCTTGATCAGGAAGATAGCCTAAGGTGGAATTTGTGAAGTTTGTTAGCCCATCTTGATATCTTCTCTGCTGGCCCATTTCCAACTAAAGCCTAGTAATGAAAGGATTGGTTAAAGCCAGGAGAAGCCCAGATCATCTGTGCTCCCTATCAGTCCATCACCAAAATGCAGCGTTTCAACTTACCTTATCTTATCACTGATTGAGATGAGTCAGGATTTCCTGACTGAGATGGCACGCTGTGATTAGCTTCACTTGGTTGGAGTGTACCTTATTTGATGAAGAGTAAATAAATGAAGCGATGAAGAGAGAGAAGGCATTATCTGAGTTTAGGGTTTTCTCTTCTTCTTCACATATTCTATTTTCTCTATATTGTTCTTCGTGTTCTTGGTATTCATCTTGAATATCTGTGTTCTCTACTTTGAATTTTGCAAGAGAGTTAAGAGAGAAAAAGATAGGTTTGTGTATGGTGATTCTTCTGGTGTAACTTTTGTGTATTTCTGGGTTGTAATCAATGTTTGTGTTTGAGTGATTAGGCTTGTTAGGTCGAGTGCCTTGTAGATCAGGGCTTTTGGGCTCCTTTGAGGGTTGATCTTGTAAAGATCTATGTAGTGCAAGGTTGTAAAGACTTTATATAGTGTGCGAGTATCATCAAAGAGGCTCAACATGGATATAGGCAAATTCTTTGCTGAACCACGATACATTCTATGTGTCTTTATCCTTCTTGCTTTATATTGATGGGATCTTGCATGAATAACTTTGATCTCACTCTCGGTTTTCTAGGGTCTTGCATGTATAACATACATCTGTTTTCTTTATGCCTGAAACTGAATGTGTAGGTTTAGATTTATTCTTGTTATAGCTTATTTGTATGTTGTTTGAAAATAAGATCTGTTATAAGTTGTTACTAGAATTGTATATATCTCTTTTGTGAGTGAATGGCAAATCATTGGCCCAGTTCCTCATCTTGTCATTTCAACATTATTAATTGGCCATTGCAATTGTTTACTCAATTAGTATATACATAAAAGAAAATAATTAATGACAATCTTTAAGTCCACTTGTTTTCTCCCGTTTTGTTAGGAGGAAATATCCAGACGCACATTTATTGTTTGATATTAACAGGTCCCAACAGTTCTTTTATAATAATCATAGTATTAAAAAAACAAATACTCTAAAAAAAACATTGTAATGGGATTAGCTCAACATTACGATTTTAGGAACAATAATATAAAAATATATAGCTTGTTACATCATCATGTTGGGTCATTAATTAAAATAAATTGAAAGCCATTTTTAATTATCGATGTAATTTAAGTAGTTAGATGTCCTGTAATGATTAATGAAAAAGAGACATAATATTTAATTTTTGTTTGTGAAATGTGAATATATGCATGGGAAGGGTTGAGGTGAAATGTATCGTAAAAATGCAAATATTTCTACGAACATTCATATTTGAATGTCCAATTTACAGCAGTACTCGACAATTGACAAAGTTTGAAACCAAACACTGTGTTCTCGTGATTCAAATAAATTAATAAAAGATATCACCGCTTGAAGAAAACACCAAAGTCATCGGTGTTTCTATTCCTTACTACTTATGTAAATATATATACAGAATTTTCAAGTCGGTACGCACTGATATAATTTCATCAGTGTATTGGATGTGGACCATTAGATTTATATATTTTGACGCAAAGTGTATATACTTGTCAAAACTTCTCCATAATCAATGATCCACATGCAATTCACTGATATTATATCAGTGCGCACTGAGGAGAAAAAGACTGAATATATATATATATATATATATATATTTGTATTCAAATATTCTCTTTTAGTCATGATCATCACGTCAATACCATTATTACTATTTACCACGGCGAACTCTATGGGAATGGCTCATAATTTTTTTTAAAACAATATAGTTATTAAAAAAATTAAAAAAATATTTATTTTATATATTAGTGTTATCAATTTTAAGTATTTATAATTTGACCCTAAATCCAGATTTCCCTGATTGTTACTATTACAATTAATAAAAGTAAATGTATTATTCATAATAAACTTCAAAATCTATGTCCACAACTCTATAGTACCGATTATAGGGTATGAAATCTTTTTCACATACTGACATTTGATGGCATGATTGGGATAATGATGAATGTGGTCCCTAAAAACAGTAAGACCTATATTCTTCTCCCATACCATATAGGCATATATAGGTATAATATCAAGTTGTCATCCACCACACCACTTCTATAGTTAATAGTTATATAACAATTGCAATCATAACATTAGGGCCCTCCCTCCCCATACAAAATCATTCTAATTCTATTCTACTCTCATTTCTTTTTAAAGAAAAAAGAAACTAAGGAAGAGAAGAGAGTGATCCAAATTCCAAAAGCAGCACCTAATAGTAATTACTATAAAAGTACAAATATTCATGCAAAAACAAAAGTTTCCAGCTTTTATGGTGTACTACTGCATGCTCAGCTGGCACCAGCTGTCGCTCCCCAGTTACTGCTCACGCGTTGCCCACCTCTCCCATACCTCTCTCTCTCTCTCTCTCTCTCTCTACATTAAGCATTTGCTTCCTGTCACTCTATATAAATACGTCTCTTCCTCAAAATATTTTCAAACAACTTCTTCTTACTTCTCTCTCTCTATCTCTCTCTTATAAATTTATAATTAATATTGGTTTATACAAGTTTTTATAAATTAAAATGAGGTTTTCTTGTGTGTTTGTATTGGTGATAAGTTGTTTGATGGTTGCTGTTGGGTCATCAGCAGCATCAAATAACTTCTATTCAGATTTTGATTTAACATGGGGTGATCATAGAGCAAAGATTTTCAATGGAGGGCAGCTTCTTTCTCTTTCTCTTGACAAGATTTCTGGCTCTGGCTTTCAGTCCAAGAAAGAGTATTTGTTTGGGAGGATTGATATGCAGCTTAAACTTGTTGCTGGAAACTCTGCTGGCACTGTCACTGCCTACTATGTATGTCTACCATAACCTACCTACTTATTTTAATTTCTCTCTTCTTCGTGCTACTAACATTAATTATACTGTGAATTATTAGTGCTGGCTACCCCACTTGAGAATTTTTTTTTCGAACCTGGAATCCACATTAGGGGCGGTGGTCACCAGATACATCTTCTTTAATGTGGTGAAAACAACTGATTTTGACAGCACATATACATCAACTTTAAAGTATATATGAATCGAAGTTGATGGAATTTTAGTGGAAGTATGCATCCACATGTCCATTATTTTTCCTTTTTCAAAAGTTTCAAATATAACATAGAGCTATAATCATGTCCATTCAAACATCCCACTTGTAACCTTTGGAGGCTTTAGTGGGTCCTAAGGACCTAATCATAAGTATTTCACTTTTTCTAAAGCAAATGAATTTGTTTAATTTCCAGTTGTCTTCTCAAGGAGCAATCCATGATGAGATAGATTTTGAGTTCTTGGGAAACCTTAGTGGTGACCCTTATATTCTCCACACAAATGTGTTCACTCAGGGGAAAGGGAACAGAGAACAACAATTCTATCTCTGGTTTGATCCCACTAAGAACTTCCACACTTACTCCATCATCTGGAAACCCCAGCACATCATGTAAGTCTAACATTTCACTAGTTAAAGTCTTCATTAATGATGATCAACTATTAACTTTGTTCATGTTTTTGCAGTTTCTTGGTGGATAACATTCCCATTAGAGTATTCAAAAATGCTGAATCCATTGGCGTTCCTTTCCCTAAGAAGCAACCCATGAGGATCTATTCGAGTCTGTGGAATGCTGATGACTGGGCCACAAGAGGTGGATTGGTGAAAACTGACTGGACAAAAGCACCTTTTACAGCATATTACCGCAACTTCAATGCCGTGCCCTGCACTTCTTGTTGGCCTAAATATAAATCACCATTATCGCTGCAGACCAACAATAATGATGAGCTTGATGCCAACAGCAGAAGAAGACTGAGATGGGTTCAGAAATATTTCATGATTTACAATTACTGCACTGATTTGAAACGCTTTCCACAAGGCATTCCTTCTGAGTGTAGACAACGTTCAAGATTCTGAAAAATGGACAGTTTCATTGTAATATAGCTTCTGGGTTATTATTCTTTTCCTACTTCCTTGCACTTGATACTTGAGGGTTCTAATCTACATAAATAAAATTCTTTCTTTGTTGTTTGTTTCTTAGTAGGTAATGCTTGTAAATTATGCTGCAGATAATAAAATTTTCTTCTTCTACAGTAAAGCTGAGCCAACAACACATTATTTCAATCTCTAAAAATGTTGTTTCCTACTTTGTTTTTCAAAGAAGAAGAAAAAAAAGAAGCAGTTTTCTCTTTAAATTGAATTCCTCTATTTTGCCACTCAAGAGTTTATCCTGTGAACCGCTTGAAGAGATAGATTCCTTCTTTATTTTAGCAAAGTGCAACAGAAAAAAGCATATGCAATTTTTCTAATTTTAAAAATATGAATGTTGAAAGTTGCCCAGCAAAGGATTGTTGAAACACAATATAAGCAATAACCTTTAATCATTCTTACCAGTTTAACTACCCTGTACAAATTTCATGTTTTTCTTTTAATGATTAATTCTACAAAATCTTTACTTTTCTTTTCTGAACATGAAATTATATATAAATTTTGATGACTTTCAAACTTAGAAGAGAAACAATATTCCTAAGCATCGATATTCACACCAAGACATCAAATTATACTGATTTCACATGTTTACAAGATCATTAAGCTGAGGTCAATGCATCCATATGGAAACATGAAATCAAATTTCCAAACAAGATCAACGTCAAGGCAAAATTGTAGTTTCTTGTTCTGTACAGAGCTCTCCAATATATAAGACTATAAGCTAACAATAGGATTCAATATAATTGTTTCATATGAATGCAAAAACAAGAATTTTTATTATTACTGTCCATGCTTGGAAAACTAGCATATCCATCTAGAAATTAGAATTCTCTTTCTTTTTCCTTACACAAATAGGATGCTTGTATTCCTCTTCTGTCTTGCACCGAAGTGCCTGACCAATCCAATCTAATCAAACATATTACTGTATATTCATAGAAAGACCACCACATAGTTTTGTCATTGAAAAGAAAGGCGTGCCTTTTACAACCAGACTTTCCGAACATCCTTAACAAACCAAGGAATTTGATCACCCGGATAGTATGGTTTCTCCTTCGAACCTTCTGTTTCCTAATCTAAACACTATTTGCTTGGCAAGTCTGAATATGTAATAATAGCTTGTTCTTCAACACGATTGGCAAATCTCACCCGCGGTAGCTGGGCACACTATAAGAAACAAAATGAATATTGTTCATTAAATGTTTTATCAAAACATATATGTTCCAGCCTAAAATGGAGAAGAATAGTCTCTGCCTAAAATGGAGAAGAATAGTCGAAGAGACAAGGTTATATAATAGAAATATTTTACATAGTTTAAACGACACTTACAGTCATTCTGCAGTGAGCTTTGAGATCAAAATTCATTTGATTTACACGGTTTTGTGCTAATTCTTCTGCTTCGGATGCTCTCTTGCAAGCTTCTTTCACCTTAAAGTTGGACATAAAAAAAGTTAATGACTGCTTCAGTCAGAGAACATTATGAATGGACAAATACAATTTTATAGCTGAATATCTAATGAAATGTTAAGAGACTTAAAGACCAGTAATTCCTAACGAAAAGATAGTACATATGTTCTGAAAACTGATGGTAGTACATGTATTATGTTGAAGAGTTATTTCCTGAAACCCAAAGAATTATTGATGTGCCTCAAGAAAGAAACAATTCAAATATATGTTGTGTAAACACGGACATGGGGTGTCAAAAAGCAATACTCAAGAATCAGACACCAAGTCATGGCCAAGTGTGTAGGTTTGTGCACCCATAATATAAAATATATGTAAATAATCATGTGTTTGTTTGCTTGTAATAGAGTATAAGAGTAAAGAACGTAAGACAATTACTAAACTAGGAAGTATGTGAAACTATCTTAACAAAATTCGTGTCACTCTGAAAAAGTTAAGCATGTTTTAGCTGAATACAAGTACATTAGACTTTTGGACAAAACTCAAAATGAAGGCCGTTCTCAAGCATTTGACATACCAAATTTGAGGAAGCAATTGTCGAATTCATATATTCAACCTCTAAAACGAAGTTTTAGTAAATTGTATATTGCACTAGTCAAACACATTATGGAATTACACTTTATAACAATTTACCACACAAGCGCAGCAGGTTTAACTAGTCATTAAACTCTAGTCACAATATTACTAGAAGATGCTAAGCCTCTGGAGGTTAAGTAATCATCTTCGCAATTCCCCATAAAGCTCATAAATCTCTGTAACAGAAAAATATTTTTGTGACAAAAGCTATGCATAATTGGTTAGTCAGATGGAGGGAAGAGCTATTTATAGAGTATCCAAATTATATGTGCAGAGTAAAGATGAGTAATGCCTAAGATATAACAGAAATTGGAAGGACATGTCAACATGATCAATATATTTCCTAACATTGGCCCTTAACTAATAAAATTCAGATGATAACAATCCAAGCCTAACTTTATATGCAAGCTTTTGAAATATAGTTATTATATAGTTGTCTAGTCATCAAAATACATCAAGCAAGCAGTTTGATAACCCACTACACAATATAGAACAGATCCTTCATGAACAGCTAGATAGTTCGTGGTCAAAATACTCATATAGGATCTCTTAGGAGATCTAAAACTGTTATGACTCTATAAACAAGTAATGGTAAGCTAATGATTCTTATCAAATGCTGTCACATAATAATGCTAGAACAAATACCAAGAATGTTTAGACATGTGTACCATGCCTAGTCATCCCGGTTGATGTGATAAATGAATATACTGGCTATGGAACTCTTCAATTCTCAAAGATGAAGTACCCTCTCTTATACCAAATTCTCCACTTCAAACACAGAAAAATTTGACTCGACTTCAAAAACATGATATGTATTAATTTAGAAAAGAAGGAAGAGTTGAGGAAGAACAGAGGAGAAAGAATTGGAGAGGAAGAAAGGAGAATAAAAGATAAAGATTTTTGGAGTATAATTCGTCATATATTTTTTTCCCTTCATTTCACTAATCTGACTAATTATAGCCATACATCATCATGAATTATACAACCCATTACTTAAAAATAGGAACACAATACAAAATGGGAAAGTGGAACAAACTAATTGAAAGTGGAGCTAACTAACTTGTGCAGTATCCCTCACGATTGGCCATGAACAACCAACAAAGACCATTACTTACTTTAATTCTAACCACTAATTGACCAAGCCATTATTCAACTCTAACCATACTCTGACTTGACCAAGCACCTACACTACGCACATATCAAAACAAGATGGTGTTTAGCAAGTTACAAGATCAAGTATATGCATAGAGTACCAACCCTAAAGCAATTATAGTGGAAAATCTAAATTGGCATTTCAAACTGAGATGGAGGTTCATTTCATGTCTACAATTGCTAAAAAGTTAAAAAATAAGAACATTGCATGTGGAGATAGTGCAGTATTACCTGATTGATGCAAACAGCAGCACTACCATCAGCCCCAAGAGCAGATTTCTCCAACATATTCCGCATGTATGATAGTTCCTTCATCAAATCTAAAGCCACTTCTTCAGCATCTTGCATTTGATTGCTTGAGAACTCAAAAGCCCTCTCTGCATTAAGACGAAAGGATGAACAGTTCAAACAAGTGCAGAGCCCTCTGCATCCTCGAGGTGTTCGTTTAAGAATTCCCTTTTTTAAAGCAGTAGCGGGAGTATCCAAATGAAGAGAGGATTCAAGGTAGGATGAGTTTCGGTGCAAGCTATCTGTTTCAATTTGCTTTTCACCATTAGTAACTTTGATGACTGACTGTGTGTGATCCTCTCTAGTATGAACAGATAATTCATTTGATACAAATTTAGCATCTTCTCTTGACAGAGACCCTGGACCTAAAAGCGAAGGTAATGATGAGGCTGGTAGATTACTCCCACGATTTATATCCATCATCCTTTCAGAATCTGACATATCCTGTTCAAAATGAACATCCCTTTCTTGCTGTGATAATGGCTTTGGAGATTCATTAACATGATCATATGATGGATATGATTCTTGATCATTCAATGAAGCAGTTGATATAATGATTGGTGGAGCAAAGCAATTACTAATGTCATGCTCAGTGTGGCAATCATCCACATCAAAAATTTCGATCGGCATTTCTTGACTATCAGAAACTGAGGATGGTAAAGTAGGCTTTTCTTCTACACATTTTTCAAATTTCAGACGATGATATTTTCCCAAAGAACCTACAAAATTATGTACAAGGAAGATATACTCCCTAGCATAAATCCCAAATTGACAAATCATAGACCGGTGCAATCCAAATAAAGCATAGGAGATAAGACAGAACTTACATGAATTATCTTTGGTAACATCTAACAAAAATGGAAGCATTCTTCTATAACTCATTGAACCTGGAACTTTGAACAACTTCAGTCGAGAGCATTGATTCAAAACCTATCAATATCAGAACCCCAAGTTAGCATAGATCACAAGGCAATAAACAACACTTCAACAAACGCATTATCTTTCCATTTTCATAATGATAGCAAATTAGGATAGCTAAAACATTATTACCCTACACAGATCATCTGCATCGATAATTCTAATCCTTCAAAACAGCTCTAAGAACTGAAGATCTTAGAGATTAATAGTATCTTACCCATTTCCTCCTAGGACTGGAGTCGATGCTTTTGTCCCCGCAACAGCTATTATTTCTGTTAATACTTAAATCCATTGGTTTCCAAAAATCATGATCCGTGGTACTCAAAATAGATTGTACACTATTACCACCATTTTCAGTCACTTCAGGCTTACCAAACATGTCAGCATCTGGCGGTGTCATCAGGACATATTCTTTGTTTGACTGGTCACCGTGATCTAGAAACTCACCATGATCACCACCTCTCTGCCCTGAATTACTCAAACTGTCATTTGATTTTTTATCAGACATATCGGAATTTGTATAATATAGATCTGTAACTTTAGAATATTCTCTAACATCAGATGTATAGGCTTCTCCAGTTTTTGAACGCACTGTACCTTCAGAACACTGATCAGTCTCATTAACTTTATCGTCACACTTCTCAATGATCAAAGACAAACCGTTTGAATTGTTCATATTTTGGGTATAACAAGAGTCCTTAGTTTCTCTGTTGTTCATCAACTTCGCATCATCAGAATTAGCACTGGCTGAAATTGATGCCAATGAGTGATCCTTACTCATGCAAAGTTCCTTCTGTAAATCAAATGATATTGACGATTCCTTGATGCACTCAATAGATGCTGCATTTGATTCATTAACATATTCAACATTATTACACTCAATCTTAGATGTATTGATCAAAATTTCTTGACCATCAGAAGACAAAACTAGCTTTTCTTCCAGACCCTTTTGGATTTTAGGAGATTGATCCAAGTTTGGTACACCTATAAAGATCATATGCCAAAAAAAGTTTAGCTTCCTAAATTTCTTACTAATCAATTTGTGAATTAAAAGAAACAAATAATAAATAAATAAATTGCCAATTACATAAGAGCACAGAATTTACAAGTATAATCTTTTGAGACTTGCATCAGATATGGAAGCAATCTTCTATAACTGAAAGAGCCCGGTGCTTTAAAAAGCTTCATCCGAGAACGCGGACCAAGCAACTATCAAGAAATCCAGAGCCAGATTACATAGAATAAACGAAATCAATAATTGCAGAGATGATCAATCATGAAAATTTAATAGAGAATAAGAGGTTCTTACTGGTTTGTTTCTTTTGTCAAAGTTGGCAGTAAAACCCTCTCCACTGCAACCAGTATCCTTTTCATCGATTCCATTCAAAACCATTTTGGGGCTTCCATTTTTCACCAAATCATCCGAAACGCTACCGTCTTTATCGCTTTTGGCCTCCTCCGAAAACTCAGTTTCGGATATTCCAAATCGTTTCTCACAAGTGTTTTCGTGGTCGAAGCCACACCCATGTGAGAAAATGCGTCTGGTACGTAAGTCTTTGACTAAAACAGAAGAGTGAGGGATCAAATCTCTTGTTGTGGGTTTTTGGGAAGTAGAATCAGACTGAGAGCGAAAGGAATCGAACCAGGAGCAACCGGAGCGGTTTCGGTGAAGGTAGATCTGGGATTTGCTGCGAGTGAAGATTCCAACTAAAGGGTGATGGGTAGCTCGTGCTCGTTTACGTTTTGCCTCGGCCATGGCTGATTAACTATCCAACACTGAGACCAAGAGACTGATACTTGTGTAGAGTCCGCTAAGATTTGGCGGGAAAAATATCGACAAAATGGCGGCAAGGTGACATTAGGTTGATAGGTTTTGTAACAAGTATATTATTCATTCAATAATAATATTTATTTAAAAATATAGATATATTCATTTAAGAATAAATAAGTAATTTAAGGGGCGTGATAATGATTTTAACTCTAGTTTAATTACCAGTATTATATATATATTGTTAATTATGTGCTTATTATTAGTCTAAGACCAGCCCTAAAATATTTTAAATTAAAATGGACTTTATATTATAACATGAGTTTTTTTTTAGACATTAAAAAAAAGGGTACAATTTGGTCTCAGCTTTTTAAATTGGATATAAGAATATGATGCAGGACACTTTTACAAGAGGAACCGCGGTCCAAACCGTGGCCAGTTAGCCCGCGACCCAAGCAGCGGCAAATTCTAGAAACTTTTTTGGAATCAAACAAGGTCCAAACCGCTGTTAGTGTCCCGCGGTTTAGACCGCGATCTGACTCCAGCGGGTCAGACTAGATTTGGACAATTTCTTTATTTTTCTTATTTTGTTAATTTGGATCTTTTCTTGTTTAGCATGTTTTTTTATTTTAATTTGATTATGAATTAAATTTAGGTTTTTGAAATAAATCAAACTTACCTTTTGGGTAAGATTTGATCTTTGTTTTCCAGTCAAATTAGGAGTCATGAATCTTAAAAAATTCTGATATTTTCCTGTTTCACTTTTTTTTAGGAATGTTGTATTCGAGTCGTATTAAGATTAGTTTATTATAAATAATCTTATTATTTCCAATTATTGTAACTTTTGATCCATATTAATAAAATAGTTGCTTTTGGAGCAATTATCTTGTCGTGGATTCGACTAACCTATCAAGCTTCTGTTACGTTAAGTGGTATCAGAGCAAAAGTTTCCGCAAGCCTTCTGATGGCACACGACGATATTGAGGGCAATCGTATGTATGTCGAAGATCAGCGAATAAAGGCAATAACAACCTTACTGTTGCCATCAACGACATTCATCCAATACTAGATGAGATTCCGTTACTGTGTACACAGTACGAGGAGATTCTCTGAAGGTTAGAGGCGTTGTCGCCTTATGTTAACACGGTGGCTAACCAACGGCATGGAGGGGCAAATGAGATGACTCATAGTACGATGCCATTGACATAGAATCTTGAACCAGCGCTTTGAGTAAAGAATCTACCAATGGTGAAGGTAGATGACAAAGGTCTAGGGAGACCATGGTGGATTTTTTGGTACTCAAGGGCACCCATAATATTGAAGATACTTCTTATAGGCACCGTTTGTCACACCGGATTGGACAATTTTAGTCCCAATCCGGTGTTTGGCATCATTTTGGATATGGGATTATTAGTCCCACAAGCAAATTTAGTCCCATAATCATGGGACTAAATAAACCCAACATCTACCTCACCTTTATTTGTCCTGGGATTATTTTCAGTTTTTCACCAACACACGCCAACCCATTTCTTCACCAGTTTCTCATCATCATTCAACAAACAAACCCAGATCTTCAAGACCATCGCCGCCGCCGCCGCCGCCACCACCACACAACATCATCGCCGTCGCTGCCACCAAATTAAAAAAAAAACAAAAATTACAAAAAAAAATATACAAAAAAAAAAAACAAAAAAAAAACCCAGATTCTTCATATTATCAATTAAAACAATATCTAACTTTACAAACCCAGATTCTTCATATTCTTTCAATCCCCAACACAAGTTGAATTCCAAAACACAAATCAGACACCAAAATAATTCCAAACAAAAAATTGTTTGCACCTGTTCAAAAAAGAAAAGAAAAAAGAAATTAAAAAAACAAAGAACAGAGCAGATCGTGGAATAGACCACGAGCTGAGATGGCGTGTCCTACCAGACCACCACAAAAATCAGTCCCATGGCGGCCTTCATGTGTTTGGTTACCAAGAAAATGAAAGAAAAGAAGAGAGGAGAGAAAGAGATTGAGAGAAAGAGATGAGTGATGGTAACCGAGGAGAGAAATAGAGAGTCTAATTGGTGAAGAAAGTGAGTCAGCGGAGGAGAGAATTAGAGGAGAGAAAGTGAGTCTGATGAGAGGAGAGAGGATAAGAGTTAATGGAGGAGAGATTGAGAGAGAGAGAGAGAGAGAGAGAGAGAGAGATGGTAGGTGAGATATTTCAATTAAAATATCATTATTTTTTTTGAAATAATGATTTTTCTTTTAAAAAAAACTATTATGTTTAATCCAATCCTGTATAATACCAAACAAAACGTTGGTATTAATTCAGTCCAGTCTCTTGTTTCTCCAAACATAGTATAGTATTAATTTAGTTAAATCCAGTCTAATCCAATCTCATCTAATCCCAGTCCCATCTTAATCCAATCCAATCCTATGAAATAGTACAATCCAATCTCGTGCACCAAACGGGACCATAAAGTAGAAATTGTTGAAGGAATTGAAGATGAGCCTTGGATGTTTGAAGATGTCGACTGTGATCTAACCATCGACATTGATTGCACTTTGGGTGTGGTTGAAACACAATTGGAAGATAAATCGTTGTCTATGGAGAAAGTTCGTAAGGATGACAACTTGCCTGATGTTAATGATATGAAATCTTATTCGCTTGGGATATCGAACAAAATTGGATTACAATTTCTTCTTATAAAAAGTAGTTATAAAAAGTTCCCAACATTAAAAAAAATTATTAAAAAAAGGGAACCCTAACCCACATTCACACTCAAATGCGGCTGCCCCAAACCCAGAAACCTAAATTTTTTTGAAATCAATAAAGAAACAAAATAGCAAAACCAGAAGAACCCCACTTCTTCACCCAATCTCAATCCTCAACACAATTTTTTTATTTTTTATTTTTATCTTCAAAAGCTCTTGAAAAATGGATTTGTATCTATCAAAAGCCTCATTGATTATTTCCCGAGCGACCACCGTTTCCGGATACAAGGAGGGAAATGTTAGCATCGACGAAGAGGGTGTTCCGAAAGTGAATAGTGCATGTAGAGTGATTAGACTTGTCGTCGGTTTTGATTCCGGTTCGGAACCGGCGGTTTTGATTCCGGTTCGAAACCGGCGGTTCCGGTTCCGGTTCCCGTTCCCCTGATTTCAGTTCCCCTTTTAAATTCTTTTTTATTGAATCTTATTTCATAAAAAAATTAGCCATTTAAAATTGCAATTTGTAAATGTATTTTATTGGGTCACCGGCAAAATAAAATAAAATAAATAAATGCATTTTATTGGTTCAATCAATTTAAAAAATAAAAATAAAAAATAACGTTGGAACCGTCTGGTTCGAACCGGAATTGAACCACCAGGTTCAGGTCCGGTTCGAACCGAGCCTTTCCTCCAAAAAGAGAACCGGAACCGGAACTGTCTCGGTACCGGTTCCGGTCCTATTCCTGTTCCGATTTTCTTCCGACGGTTCCGGTTCGGTTCGACAGTGCGAACCGAATCGGTGCCATGTCTAAGAGTGATACGATCACAAATTTAAGAAATATGGATTTCTAACAATTTTGAGAATTTAGGATAATTTGAATAATTTTAGAATAAAAGAATTGGTTGATTTGAGAGAACCGCTCTCCAATTGGTTGTTTTGAGATAACTAGTCTCTGAATGAAAATCACTAGATGAATCCAGAAGAAATTTAATTACATAAAAAATTCTCTCCCTTACATGTTTATTTTCATTCGTTCAAATAGAATTTGAAAATAACTAAACACAACAATTAAGGAACCATTATCCATCACATCTCCTACTTGATTGCAACCACCAATTACCGCTATCCGAATTAAACGTACAAGTGTACAACTATTTATCTAACAACCTACTATCTAAAACTGATACTAAAAGGCCAAAATATTGCCTAAAATGAGCACGTAACATTCCTTCCATGTTGAAACCATCATTGTCCTTAAGGATGAATTGAATGTTGTCCGTCACTTTGAAGGATATTCAAAATAGGATTAATTTGAGATTGAAAGTTGAATACTCTTCTTATGAAAAGTGTTGTGGCTAAAACCACAATTTTGATAAAATTAATATCAAAATTGCATCCAAAACATGAATTTGGAAATTGAAAAATTTTGTCATCCACCAAAATTAGTTTTATATGCATAATGAGAATCTCCTTACTGCTTCCATGGCTGAAATATTTTGAGACCAATGGTCCCAAATTTTTCACTTGATAGCTAGATAGATGAATCATTATCTTCCCAACTTGAAACCTCAAAATCTTTGGTAACTTTTGTCTTATATTTCACTAGAGGAAACAATTCATTTGGTTCCTTCACACAAGCCTGATTCGAATCTTCATTGTTTCTTGTAATCTGAAATGTCGCGTGATGATTGGATGTACTGGAAATGGCTACAAATGCATTCCTTTCGCCCTGATCTTCCAATCGAACCTGTCCTTGCTCCATAGAAATTCCAATATTCTGAATAAATTCGAACATCTTTTTTAATATTTTTTGCTGATCCAAAACGAGAGAATGCACCCCTTTTGCAATCTTCTCTAAGCGTGCCTCCATAATTTGAAAGGAAGCACGTCTCCAATTAACCAACCTTGATACCAAATGATATGATCATAAATTTTGGAAATATGGATTTCTTACAATTTTAGGAATTTAGGATAATTTGAATAATTTTAGAATGGAAGCATTGGTTGAATCGAGAGAACCACTCTAGAATTGGTTGTTTTGAGATAACATGTCTTCTAATGAAAACCACTAGATGAATCTAGAAGAAATTCAATTACATAAAATTTCTATCCCTTGTTCATTTTCTTTCATTTAAATACAATTCCAAAATAACTAAACACAACAATTAAGGAACCCTTATCCATTACATCTCCTACTTGATTGCAACCACCAATTACTGTAGAAGGCAGTTCTACAATTAGTGGGTCGGGTCAGCTTTTGGTAGGCCAACACAGCCTGCTGATTCGGTCGAACTCGCTGATTCGACTTCTCCAGTGAAATACTTGCAAAAAAGATGAAATAACACAGAAACAAAAGAAACGATGGTGGTAGTTCGTATTTCGGCCTTAGATTCGCTTGGGCTGAGCGTTAATAATAAGTAGAAATTAGAAAAGAGATTGTGTAACAAATTTCGGTGATTGGAAAGATGATTCCGACAGAGTTTTGGCTAGCTAGTAGCGTTAGTATGGAAGTTTGAATCAAAGAGCTTTATGTTGAGAGTCCCGTCCTATTTATAGAGATGGAGGGGCTCTAAACGGCTCTTGATCGTGATTCATTGAATCCCTCGAATCTCTCCTTAGAGATCAGGATGTGATCGTGATCTTATCAGTTTGTTTTAACTGATAGCAGAGGTTTTAAACCAGAAGAACCAGTCAACGAAAATCTTCTGATATCTGGGTCGACCCGGGTTACTTGGTCCTAATCCAAGCCCTACACGATTTTTGTTGGGCTTCAGGTGTTAAAGCTTAGAGGCCATTTTTGGCTACCACAGTTTGTCCCCCACTCTCTGAAGTAGTAGTCTGATTTATAGAGTAGTTTCAGTCGGGTCGATCGTACACTCGACAATATGTCGATAGACTAATTTCTACGAGATCGACCGCTTCACGAATCATGGAGAAGTTAAATCGATAGTCCATTTCCTAGGGCTGACGTGGCGGCGTTTTTTGGTGCACTTATCGAGAAAAGATTAAATTTCAAAACTCAATTTCATTTACCCTGGTTAACCGTTCACTAACATGATAACGACAGGTTGCTCTTTGGGTTAACTCCTTGGGTTAAAGAATTGAGTTATTTAAACGCACACACATTCATTTCACTATTTATTTCATCGCTCCGTATTCTTAAAAGCAGGATCTTCTTTTCTTCTAGATATCTGCGACTTGTTCGAAGGCGACTCCCTGTCAGATTGCCGTCGTTTTTAATCTTTAAGGTAAGCAACAATTTTTTCCCTTTTTCGTTTAACTAATCTCGCGCAAGACTTGATTTTTATTGTCCTGCATATAGGAAACATATTAAGGCCTAGAAATTTGCTTTTTGCTTTAAATTTCATAATAAGAAATTCATTTTCAGTGATTCTGATCCATTATGAGTGTTGAACTACGAGATTATTGTGTTTGTACTTTGTATACGTCGTTTTCATTAAAGATTTCTAGTCGATCGACACAATTTTTGTAGGATTCAATAGATCCACGAAATTCCCAGGTTTATTGAGTACTTAGAAACCCTAGGTTTTGATCTCCAAATCTTAGGTTGTGATCTTAGATTTAGTCAAACTGACTTGCGTTATCTGCATTTATCAGTTTTTTTTGTAGACATGTCGAACGACTCTACAACCTCAGAACCATCCTTTACCGGGAGGAATAGTGGTTCGAGGGATGAAGTTGGAGGTATCGAGGCTGACTCGTTAGATGTCGATCGACAAACAACTAATTGCAAGGCCGACATAAATAGTGATAGATTCATCCAGTACGTTAGAATCTGGTGCTGTGCGTGCTATTATGCAAAGGACTGAGTCTCCAGAATATATAGATGTTGATGAACCATCATGTTCTGGTAGACCGCTAGGTATCTTGACCGGCAATAACCAGGGAAGTTTGCTTACTGAAGCTGATATGGATAGCATAAGAACGCTGTATGGGATTCCAGACAGTGTCGTTCTGCGTGCTCCAAAAAGGTATGAGTGAGCAGATTGGGATATCCCTGGTTGGACCTGCTTTTACGAATATAATCTTCGCCAGGGGTTCAGGTTTCCTGTCCCTTCATTGGCTCGACGTCTTTTGGTGTACTACGACATAGCTCCTGGCCAATTGATGCCCAACAGTTGGAGAATACTTATAAGTCTATCCGTTTTGTGTGAAAAATATAATTTGCCCTTCATGATAGGTTTGCTTTTGCATAACTATTATCTGAGGGAACACATCCATGAAAAGGGTCGATATTCACTTATATTGAGGTTGAATGCAAAGCAAATTATAACAGATCTTATGACAAACGATCGTAAGTGGAAAGATAGGTTCTTCTTTGCCAAGGGTCTATTGATCGATGGTCCATTTGGGAATGAGATGTACGCCTACTGAAGGGTATGGAACCGTTATGGTGAGTGTATTTCCTAGTGTCATTTTAGATTGATCTTAGTAATTACTAAGTTTTGACAATTCTTTATCCTTGTAGAGTTGATATATGCGGAGAGTAAACCTAGGTGCGATGATGCCGTTAGTCGTACGCAAAGAGTATTACCGATTCCTGTTAAGAAGAGAAGTTGGAAGGTGTTGATGGACGAAGGTAACCTTAGGCCTAGTATCATTTGGATTCATTCAACATGGAATGTG
Source organism: Dipteronia sinensis (assembly GCA_033220585.1). NCBI lineage: Eukaryota > Viridiplantae > Streptophyta > Magnoliopsida > Sapindales > Sapindaceae > Dipteronia > Dipteronia sinensis. The sequence goes on along the minus strand of CM065641.1, from coordinate 29,324,542 downwards.
CCACGAACTTATTATCCTTTAATGAAAGACTTAGCGTCGTTCGTATTGATTAGGAGAGGAATTGAAATTCTTTGTGGTACGCAATTTCTGACTCCTATAACTGATGTTGAACGTCGTTTCACAGCTAATTCACTATCAAGTATAAAGTTCACCATGCCTAATCCGGAAGAGGCCTTGAAGAAGCAAAAGGAAGCTATGGCCAAGAGAAGAGCGGCTGCTCTTGCAAAGAAGAAGAGTGTCGAGGCAGCATCTAAAGACAAGTCGATCGTTCCTGTCGTCGAACAACCTTTGGAGTCCTCCCCTGAGACAGACCCTTTAAGGCCGCCCAAGAGAAGGAAGACTGCTGAAGATAAAGGCAAGGGGAAGTCAATCAAAGTGGGATCGGAAGGTGCTTCGACTGAGGTCGTTCGAAAGAGAGCAGAACTGACTTCGGTCACATTCCCAAAGGAGGTTTCTGTTTTTAACTAGCCCGACAGCTTCTTAAAGTAGTCGAACGATCTCCTATTCTCTGTAGATGGAGAAATTTTGAAGGGGAAGACGACGAAGGGGATGATAGATGCAAGCCTTATTTCTACATTTCAGGTATATAATAGTCTCTTTAGAATTTTTTTAGATCTGTCGTGCGACCTCAACTAAAAAATATTTTTGTATGTAGGCTTTCCAGATGCAGCTGGCTTTGAAATACAAATATTTTACGAGCCAGAAGAAATGCTCTGATCTGCAGAAGGTGAAAGACAGTCTTAAACGGGATCTTGAGTCGACCGTTAGAGATAAAAAATCGGTCGAAGAAAAATTTCAGGCGCTTGATGCGGAGTTGACCAAATCCAAGGAGGAGATTGTCGATATGGATCTAAGGTTAGCAAATGGCGATGTAGTTATCACCGAGAGAGATCGACAAATAGTAGAATTAAATGAGTTGCTCACGAGTGTCTCAGTTAAGGCTATGTGCGCTGCCAGAGTCGACATCTTCAAAGAATATTTGGCTGGGGAGCACACAAAATGGGATCTCCATACTGAAATTATAGATTGGGAAGAAGCCGAATGTCTTGAGGCAGAGAAATCACCGGGCGATGGGCATGATGGATCTGATACCGGCTCCAAAGATGCTACTACTATTGACTCTCTTCCTCTGCTGGATGCTGTCGATCCTAATCATCTGATTCAAGATCCCACCCAAGACCAAGCCAATCTTTGAAATGTTTTCTTTAAATTAAATCTTTGAACGAATTTTCGGATGGAACTTATTTTTATTTCATGATCAAAGTAATTTTATTTTATTATTTTCGCATTTGCGTTACTTTTAACTTTGAGTCGTATGGTTTGACTAGGTCGAGAATTATACAACTGTTTGCGTGTTTATGATCGACTCGACTGTTAATATCGCGAACACGCGTTTATAAAGTCGATCACGACTTACAATAATATCACGTACATGTGTATTTAATATTCAGTCGACATGACTGGTACATTAGTATCACTTATATGCGTTTATAAAGTCAGTCGACATGACTGTTATCGCGTACATGCGTTTATAAATTCAGTCGACAAGACTTACAATAATATCACATTCAAGCATTTATAAATATCATACGACACGACTGTTACAACAATATGGTGTAGTCTCCATCAATATTCCCCCAACTTCACGTAGTTGTCAATAAGGAATACGGGAAGTTGTAGTTAGTCTTCGTTTGGAATTGTGTCTGTCGAAGCTGGATGTCGAACCATGTCTCGTTGAATGTAGGGTCTCAGTCAAAAGAATCTGTAATATTTATGTCACAGCTTGTCGGTATCGACAACTTCGAGTGTTAGGTAGCAATCCCTTTGGAAAAATTGTTATTTGTGAGCTCAGTTTTGCACTTAGTTACAACTAATGCGTCGTCATTGCTCTTGTAGATCAAAATGTTAGTTTTGAAATCGGTAAAATCCAATAAATGAGAATAATTCAGAAATAGTAGTGGAGTTTTAGAAGTGGTATTGTTTTAGATGTAGAGCATTCCAGGTGTTGTGTACTTCCCAACCGTCAAGGTCTCTTATTTTGTAAACGCCTCGACCTTTCACATCTGTTATTTGATACGGTCCTTCCCATGTCTGACCTAGCTTTCCTGCTTCTTGGTCTCTTATATTTTGGAAAACCCTTCGTAGTACCCAGTCACCGATTTTGAAAACTCTGATTTTGACGTTTTTATTATAATGTCGAGCGACTTGTTGTTGATAGGCCTGAATTCTTAAGGTTGCCCGTTCATGACGTTCGTCGAGGTGATCCAATTCGTATCTGAGTTCCAGACTGTTCTGTCCTTCGCAAGGGCCTTCGCTTCGAGCTGTAAAGAGCTGGGTTTCGATTGGGATGACTGCCTCTGATCCGTATACAAGCGAAAATGGTGTTTCTCCTGTTGAACGACGTGGAGTTGTTCTGTATGACCATAAGATCTCCGGAAGTTTATTGGCCCATTGGCTTTTCTCTGTTTCGAGTCTTTTCTTTAATGTATTATTATAGTTTTGTTCGTCGACTCTGCTTGACCATTCGCTTGGGGGTAGCGTGGGGTTGAGAAGCTCAATTTGATTCCATACTTGTCATAGAAGTTCTTGAAGTCGATAGAAATAAATTGTGACCCATTGTCGGCCCCAATTTCTTTTGGGATTCCAAACCTGCAAATTATTTGTTTCCAGACAAAATTGCGTACCTCTATATCTCTTACGTGTTGAAAGGCTCCTGCTTCGATCCATTTTGAGAAGTAGTCTGTTAGGATGAGCGTGTAGACGACTCCTCCTGGTGTAGCTGGGAGTTTTCCTACAATATCCATTCCCTATTTCATAAATGGCCAAGGGGCCGAAATCGAATTGAGCATACCTGGTGGAAGGTGAGACACTTGAGCAAATCTTTGACATTTGTCGCAGTGCTTTACATGTTTATAGGAGTCGGATCGCATTGTTGGCCAGTAATAACCAGCTGTGATTGCTCTATTCGACAAGCTCCTCATACCAAAATGATTTCCACATTCTTCATAATGAAAGCTCTTGAAGACGTCGTACGCTTCTCGAGGCGAAACACATCTCAGGTATGGACCTGTAAAAGATTTTTTATAGAGCTCACCGTATAACATGCAGAATTTGGGTGATTTAGCTTTGATTTTCCTTGCTTCATATCTGTCGTCTGGTAGCAAATTTGATTATAGATAATCTACTATCGGGTCCATCCAACTTGAACCATTGTCGATTAGCGACACATTTTCTTCCTCGTGTATTGCTGGTACAAGTATATGTACAATGGGTATTGATTTAGGGCTGTCATTTGTTGTAGTAGACCCTAAGTTGGTGAGGGCGTCTTCTCGAGCTTTTTTTGCCCTTGGTACCTGCACTATGGAAAAATGGTCGAACGTGGACTCCAATTGCTTTGCTTTGGCCAAATATGCTGCCATTCTTTTGTCCTTGGCATCATACGTTCCGTTCATTTGTCGTACGGCAAGTTGTGAGTCGCTGTGAACCATTATATTTTTAATACCGAGGCTTCTGGCAAGGTTTAGTCTAGCTAGCAGTGCCTCGTATTCTGCTTCATTGTTTGTCGCACGAAAACTGCAGTGAACCGACTGTTCAAGGTTTTCCCCTTGCGGGGATTGGAGCACGATACCAAGTCCACTGCCTTTAATGTTGCTAGACCCGTCGATCGACAGGGTCCATTTTCCTTGGGCTATGCTTCCGTCGAGGGTTATTAATTCCTGTTCAGCCTGTATGTTTTTGTTAGGAGTAAAATCTGCTATGAAATTTGTGAATACCTAAGATTTCATCGTTGTTCGAGGCTGGAAGGAGATGTCGTGTTCACTGAGTTCGACCACCCATTTTGTCAATCGACCTAAAAGTTCGGGTTTGTGCAGTATATTTTTGAGTGGGTAAGAAGTACGTACCAAAATTGAATGACACTGGAAGTAAGGCCGTAGCTTTCGTGCGGCTGTGACAAGTGCCAAGGCTAATTTCTCCAGTTTGCTATATCTGGTTTCTGCGTCGAGCAGGGACTTGCTTGCATAATACACCGGGTGTTATGAACCCTCTTCCTCTCTTACCAGTATAGCACTAACAGCAGTGTCGGACACTGCTAGGTACAAGTATAAGGTTTTATTTTCTTCTGGTTTTGACAGTAGCGGAGGTGAAGTCAGATATCGCTTAAGATCTTGTAGCGCCTCTTCACAACCTTTGTTCCACTCGAACGCCTTGTTTTTCTTAAAGATGTTGAAGAATGGCTGGCATCGTTTGGATGATTTAGAAATAAATCTGTTGAGAGCTGCTACTCGACCTGTAAGTTTCTGTACATCCTTGACGCATTTTGGTGATTCGATTGCTTTAATAGACCGAATTTGGTCTGGGTTGGCTTCGATTCCTTTTTGAGTCACCAGATAACCTAAATATTTGCCAGAAGAAACACCAAAAGAGCATGTTGCAGGGTTGAGTTTCATACCGTATTTGTCGAGTACATCGAAAGATTGTTTTAGATGTTCGATATGTTTTCGAGCGACAAGTGATTTGACCAGCATGTCGTCGATATATACTTCCATGGTTGATCCGAGCATTTCCGCGAACATCTTGTTGACCAATCTTTGGTATGTCGTACCTGCATTTTTTAAGCCAAATGGCATAACTTTATAATAGAAAATACCTCTTTCGGTGATGAAAGCAATCTTTTCTTGGTCGCCTGGATGCATCATAATCTTGTTGTAGCCGGAATAAGCGTCCATAAAACTTAGTAGTTCGTGTCCTGCTGTCGCGTTGAGCAACATGTCGATGTGAGGAAGTGGAAAAGGATCTTTGGGGCATGCCTTGTTGAGGTCTGTGAAATCGATGCATACTCGCCACTTCCAGTTCTTCTTCTTTACGACCACGATGTTTGCCAGCCAGTCAGGGTACTTCACCTTTTTGACCGATCCGACATCGATCAGCTTTTGGACTTCTTCATTTATGATTTTGTTTTGCTCTGGCACGAATTTTCTTCTTTTTTGCTTCACTGGCTGGTGGTTGGGGTCGACCTGTAAATGATGAACAATTATGTCAGGGTCGATTCCAACCATATTTGAATGGGACCATGCGAAGCTTTTTCGATGTTCTTTAAGGAATTAATCAGCTGTTCTCGCAGTTCTTCTGGCAGTCTCGATTCGATTTGTACTTTATGTTCTGGTTCTTCTGAGTCTATCGACACTTCGTCAAGATCTTCAACATTTGGCTTATTATTGTCGACTCGACCTTCGTTTCCTGTAGTTTCTATAATTGCTCCTTTCTCTTCTTCATGGCATTTTGATAGCGTTCCCTTACTGCGCGTTGTTCGCCTTTGATCTCACGTACTCCCCATTTAGTAGGGAATTTAATCATCTGATGGTAGGTCGAAGGGACTGCTTTCATTTCGTGGATCCAAGGTCTCCTCAAGATTGCATTGTAGGGAGACTGGCAGTAGATTACTAAGAAGTTGATGTACAAATTCACTCCTTCTGTGTAGACTGGCAGTACGATTTCCCGAGCGTGGATTTTTGCTTGCCGCTGAATCCTGTTAAGACTGTCGTTCCGCGATTGATTTTGGATTCTTCAACCTGCATTTCTCTGAGCGCACAGTTAAATAAAATATTACAGGAGCTACCATTATCAATTAAGATTCTTTTAGTCAGGCAATTAGCAATATATAATGAAATAACTAGAGCGTCGTGGTGAGGAGAAAACAAATCTGATTTGTCGGTCGACTTGAATGTGACCGTTTCGTCGATATCAGTTGGACGGTTCCTGCTTGGTTGAATCTCTGTGTTTGACACTTGTCGAGTGTGTCTCTTGGCAGATGAATAACTCACGCCGCTAACCTCTGAACCGCCTACTATATAATTGATAACTCCTTCTTGTTGAGGTGGTGCTGGTGGCCCATCTTCCAGGTTGGTATGTTGTTTTTCTTCTCATCGAACGACAGTTTATTTTCCTTTGTCAGTTAGATACTCTAGTAGGTGTCCTCGTTTCAACAATTCTGCTACTTCGAGCTTCAAGGCAACACAATCTTCCTTCTGGTGTTCGTGATCTCCATGGAATTCGTATCGAAAACGGGGGTCTCAATGTTCTGGTGGTACATTCATCTTTCTTGGCCATTTGACCATTCTACCTATCTATTTCATTACTGCTACTAGGTCGACCAGTTCAATGCTGAGGTTGTATTCTGGGATCGGGGCTCGAAATCGACCAGTTTTAGGGGGGTTCTGATCGTATGAACTTCCGTTGTAGCGGGAATTATTGTGTCGATTCCCTGTTGGATAGGGTTCGACTCTCCTGTCGTTTGAACGTCGGTCGACTATGTCATTGCGCCTATTGTAGTTGTTTGATTTAGCGACGTAGTTTGCCTCATCTTTCTCCCACTTGATCTGTGCCCATGCTTTTGCTAGCACGTCTTCCATCATCTTGCATGGATATTTGGTAAGTTCCTTGAGTCGAACCGCAATCCTTTCCTGATGGCCGAAATAGCTGTCGATTGGTTGTAATTTGGGATCTACACCTTTTTCTTTGTTGAATCGTCCGACATAAGCTCTCAGATTTTCTCCACTTCTCTGGGCAATCGTGTATAGGTCGTCCGACTGCTTTTCCAATTTTCTACTGCTTTTAAATTGCTCCACAAATGTATCTGTTAGCTGCGCAAAAGAAGAAATCGAGTTATTAGGTAAGTTTGTATACCATTGCAAGGCTGGACCACCAAGACTGGATCCGAAAGCCTTGCACATGCATGCTTCCCTAAGGTCGCGTGGTATTGCTGCAGTGAACATGCACTGCTTATATTGTGATATGTGGTCGTCTAGATCTGTAGTCCCCTCAAACTGGTTCATGTTAGGGAAGTTAAACTTTTTGGGCATTTCTACCAGCGCGATAGCGTCAACAAACGGTGAGTCTGCGAAGCTATTCGCAGTGCTTTTTTTTATAGGGGCCGGCACCCCCGAGATCCTGTGAATAAGAGCTTCCATTTCTGCAAACCTGCGAGAGAGCTCAGGGTCATCAAATAAATGTAAATCAGAGTCCCCAGTTACCAGATTCGGCATCCACTGCAGCGATACAAGGGTTTTCAATACGTTCTCCTGACGCTGATCGACGATTGGGGCTGGCGCTAGTGGCACTTCTTGTTGGGTTTGTGAATCAGGTTGGTTCGCCTCAGCGTGTGTTGTTTATGCTACATTATGGCTTGAGCCTTGACTGATGTTGTTCTCCAAGGGTGAGGGGTTTGCTTCGTCTTCGTTATGCTCATTGTTGAGTACTGGGATTGGAGGTGCTGGAGCTACGTTGTTGGGTACCCCATCAATGATGGCTCGCAATTCGACGTTGCGAGTCCGAACCGCAACATTCTCTGCCTCCAACACTCTCAATCGTTCGGCGTTCGCAGTCATATGTGCGGTCAGAGCTGCGATCTGTTCTTCGATGGTAGGAACGTTTCCCTCTCCAGACATATTGAGAAGGTCTCGTGCGACTCGACTGATTTAGTTGTCAAGCTGTAGTGGGCCCTACGGTGGGCGCCAAACTGTTGAAGGTAGTTCTACAATGAGTGGGTCGGGTCAGTTTTTGGTAGGCCCATATAGCCTGCTGATTCTGTCGAACTCGCTGATTCGTCTTCTCTAATGAAATACCTGCAAAAAAGATGAAATAACACAGAAACAAAAGAAACGATGGTGGTAGTTCGTATTTCGGCCTTAGATTCACTTGGGCTGAGCGTTAATAATAAGTAGAAATTAGAAAAGAGATTGTGTAACTGATTTTGGTGATTGGAAAGATGATTCCGACAGAGTTTTGGCTAGCTAGTAGCGTTAGTATGGAAGTTTGAATCAGAGAGCTTTATGTTGAGAGTCCCGTCCTATTTATAGAGATGGAGGGGCTCTAAACGGCTCTTGATCGTGATTCATTGAATCCCTCGAATCTCTCCTTAGAGATCAGGATGTGATCGTGATCTTATCAATTTGTTTTAACTGATAGCAGAGGTTTTAAACCAGAAGAACCAGTCAACGAAAATCTTCTGATATCTGGGTCGACCCGGGTTACTTGGTCCAAATCCAGGGCCTACACGATTTTTGTTGGGCTTCAGGTGTTAAAGCTCAGAGGCCATTTTTGGCTACCACAATTACCACTATCCTAATTAAACATACAACTACTTTATCTTACAACCAACTATCTAAAACTAAAACTACCAGACCAAAATATTGCATGAAATGAGCACATAACATTCAATTGATACGAGCATGTTTGATTGACAAAAAATAAAATACTGGTTTGATTCAAGAGAAATCAGAACCTCCCAAAAATGTTATAAATACTATCACATAATTGTAGCGAATTAATTCATCATACTTTTGTTGATAACGAGTTTTTATTTAAACAAGAAAATGTAACAACTGATAGTGATTAGGTAGGATCAAATTATATCCGATAACAAAATATTCAAATTAATAACTAAAACAAACTTTTATCTATTTCTTAAAATTTGAAATAAACTCGATTATAACATTGCACCACGCTTTTGAGCCAACGTCTCGTTGATTAACATAACGACAACATAACGACAGTAACCCGTCACTCGACTGTTACTATTCGATGTGATAATATAATGCCTATACATATTATTATCACATCTTAATCTAGCCTATATGTTGTCGATTTATTGCTCCAAACAATGGGATGGTACTACGACACGAGACTTGCTGAAGTGCTCCATAACCTGGCTCTGATACCAATTGATCGAGCACGTTTGATTGAAAAAAAAAATACTGGTTTTCTTTGAGGGAAACCAAAACCTCCTAAAATGTTAGAAATACTAACACATAATTGTAGCAAATCTGCTAATTTTATTTAGGTAGTTAGTTTATTTATTTTAATTTTATTTTGTTGTTTTATCTAGTCTTAATTAGTAAAAGATTAAGTTCATGGGTTTACTGCTCATTAGGGATGACAATGGATCAGATTGGGTATGAATACCCCAATATCCATCCCCGTATCCGTTTGAGATATATATCTCCATCCCCGCATCCATCCCCATTTCTAAGTGAGTATGGTGGATTCGGATAATCAGCTAATTAAGATAGAGATATCCATCCCCACTCCGTTTATATCTGTATCCGATGAAATAACTTTAAATTTTTATAGTTTACAAGAGAAAAATGTAACTAACATATGTAACGTTATATTTTATCCTATTTAAAGAGAAAAAAAATACATCCAATAAAGTTCAAATATAAAAGTTAATAATAACTTATATAATTAGAATTAATAATTACATAATAAATCTTTATATTTTTAAAATAATAAAATATATAATGGATCCGGATGGGGATGGATATCCATAGACGATATCCATCCCCCCCAAAATAAAATGGATAGTAGGATGACATCCATCCCCGCTTCGTCCCTGAAGTAATAGTATCCATCCCCATTTTAAATGGAACGGATTTTTACAGATATCCGTATCCGTGGATAATTTTGCCATCCCTACTGCTCATTTAATTATGTGTGGTGGGTTAGTTAATTGCATAAGTTTAAGAGAGAGTGAGCACTAATACTTTGTATATAAAGTTTCAATTCATTATTGAAAAGGGTGAAGAATTATTGTCTTCAACTTTAGTGTTGTGTTTGGAAGGTTATTGGTTCCTCAAAACTTTTATACTTGGGAGGTTTAAGGTTGCCTCGAATTAACTTATTTATTAAGTCTGGTTTTTTTTTCTTTCTATTTTATGTAACTTAACATTACAAACAATTGGGTCTGTAACATTTGGTATCAGAGCCAGGGAATATGGTGCTGCAAGACTGAGTCAATGCACTTGAGAAGACCATGGACGCTCTCTCTCTATGGGTTAGAAAGAACTCATGTGCACAGGTTTATCTCGCAAGTGCACGAATAGTTAGAAGATTCGCACAGAGACAAGCACAAGTTTGTTCCTCGAGGTAGTGTAATTCGTCAACTATTCCTAGTTTAAATGAATGAAAATCAATTTAAAGAGAGAGTTTGTGGTGTGAATTGTAAAGATTGTTGTAAATCATAAATTATACACAATGAGATTTAACTAAGATAAATGCAAGATAATTGATGGATTTGAGAGAGGCAAGAGATATGGTTACACTAAGTAAATGACTCCACCATAACATTCACACACATTCATAAAAACATGCCCAAAATATTGAAAGTCGTGTTCACCCTTTTATAACCAATATTCTCTCTGAGGCAATATTGGAATTATCCACATACACTAATAATCCATCTCTGGATGACTACTAGAAATGCGCATGAGTTCATTAAGATCTAAGTAGACATAAAAGACTAGACAATCTCTTATATTTCTATCTCACTAAACATGCAGTAGACATTTCATCGGGCACGTTATGTGCGACACCTATCGGTCCTTAACACAATAACCAAAATTCATTCAAGTGGTAGCTAAACACTTAAAAGCATTAAGAACATGAAATACTACTCAACAATTAATAAACATATTCAATAAAAATGGATATAGTGTTAGGTTTACATCAAATCCCCAGTGGTGATAATACACATCAAATAGTAAGAAAAGAAAGACATGAGAGATAGATCAAATAACCTTTCCACCACCGGGGTTATTAACCTTGGGTCTTTCGGTTGTCAATCTTGGTTGTCCTTCGTAATTAGACGATAACAGAGAGCCTCCCATCTTCATTTCGTGTGCAGCTTAACTCGTGGACAAGAGAGCTACCTCATTTTCTCTCCAATCTCTAAGATAGATGTGACATGTAGTGGTGTGTTCCACCAAGGAGAATGGCCTCCTTAGTGGCTTGGAAGCTCTTCTCACTTCTTTAGTGTTGGGTATTTGATCTCTCTAAAAATTTACTCATTTTGAGCCCCATTCCCTATCTTTTATGCCCGTTTCTCGAGTGTTTTTGTGAGTGTTTTTCAGGTATTTTTTCTTTTTGGGCCAAATTTGCATAAAGTAAATAATTCTAAGCAAAAATAGCAAAAATCTCAAAGTTTGTAGTCCAATGCGGGCTGTAAGCCGCACTTCCAAGTCACACTGAAGTCCAAAGAATTGTGCAAAGAGGTCAGTGCGGGCTAGGAGTCGCCCTCTATAAATCATACCCAACATCAAAAGAATGTGCGGGTTTGAAAGTGCGAACTATAAGTCGCACTGAAGAACCCACGCCTAAGATCAGAGACTAGTGCAGAATGATAAAGTATGGGATCCTAGCTGCACCAAGAAGTCGCTCCAACAAATAAGATGTCAATACGGGAAGAAATGTGCAGCTTGAAATCGTACCGAGAAGCCGCACTGGTCTCCATATCAGCAAAAAGTGAGATTTTCTCATCCCAAACCCTATCCAATATATATATTTTTCTCTTTCCACTCTAAGAAGACAGCAAGAAGAAGAAAATAAGTTTTCTTCATCAAACACTCTCTCTTTTAGTTTTTTAGATTTTTAGTTCATAAATCACACCATTTTCATCACACATCTCCCTTTAGCTAAATTTGAAGGTTGCATGTGGAAGAAAAATTGAAGAAGAGTTACTTGATCAAGCTTAGAAGACCTCAAGAAGACCATTCATGGGTTTTATCTCTCCATTCTTCTCATTTTCTTTCTTTGTGAACATTATGTGAAACTAAACCCCCATTGTTGGAGGTTCCATGTGTAGGGACCCTAGATTACCGATCGTGCAACAGATAATCTTTTTTTTTAAAAATTATTTCAATGAAATACTAAAACTGTGATCAGTAAACCCTAGGATCTATTTTTCGGAATAGAAAAAAAAAACAAAAAGGAATCGAAATCAAAGCATAAAAGAGAAGAGAAGAAACAATTTTCTTCAAACATACGTAGGAGGCTCATTCTCTTTAATACGATATGCTTATGGTTTGAACCACTTGATATTCCTAGCTATCTCCTGGAATTGGTAACAGCGTGTGGGCGCGTCACATTACTTAGGAACAACAGGAGAATACAGAGAGAAGAAGAAGAAAAAAAATTTTTTTTTTTTTCTTTTTGGCCGAACCCTAGAACACTTCTAGTTTTTTTTTTCTCTGAACGCTCAAAACTCTTTTGATCGTATGTTTTTAGTGTTGTGTTATAGTTTCCAAAAACATATATCATATATATATATATATATATATATATACTTTTTATAAAACTAATTAACTAAATCTTTTAAGATATCTGATATCTTTAAAGATATTAATTATGTTTTTGATTTGAACACAAACTCTTTAAATTCAAAATTAAATATTTAATTTAATAAAATAAAATAATCATATAATCTTATTTGATTCAAAATCAAAAATCAATTAACACCCTCCATTTAGTGATTAAAAACAGAATTAAATAATCTTATTATTTAATTTATTCAATCACCATTATTCATTAATTAAATAATCTCATTATTCAATTAATTCCCGAATAAATACGTGTCACTTTCGTAACATAATTAATTGGACAAACCAATTAATTAACTGTGACCCTTGTTACCTAAATCGATTGGGCTAGCAAGGGGACCTAATGGACCCACAGTATTTTGAGCTCCAACAATCCTTAGAAATAATTAATTAAACTCTTTAATTAATATTTCATGGTTATTAACTCCGATGTTATTCCACTAAAAACCCGATGCTGCACTCTCTCAACTGTAGATGTTTTTACACAAACTAATAACTTTCGGTGTCCATCGATATAGCTATTACATATGGTATAATCCTCCACAAGTAGTTCATAATTAGAGCTTAGTCATAATGTCTGTTATACCTCTCTAATTATATCTTTCCATTAAGTACCATTGATTCTCTTATGAACAATAAATCCTACATTCCTTACCAAATTAGGAGAGCGCTTATATTGTTCAAGCCTCGAATCAACCCTTAAGGAAACTACCATCTACTTCTCGCAAGAAAGAGTGGATTCCACTATTGTGTACAAACCTTCCCAGCCACAAGCCAAACCGCGATCCGAACATACGGAGCATATTGATCGGGAATGCAACTCCGACCTCACCCATGGTATATCAAAGACCACGATCTAACCTGAAGGAGTCGATAAGACACTCAGGATTAAGATCACCCATATATAGCCATCATTAGTTGATATATATGAATCTCATCATTAAACAGATTTTAGTGAGAGATTCATATAGATCATGGCCTAGTCCTATATGATCACATCATACAAGGTGCTTCCATTCTCATATCTCCATATGAATGATCCATGATAGGATCACCGTACACTACGAAATGGACCGCAACTGTAGATTAACCACAAATAAAGTATCCAGCTTTATTTGCTATCTACGAACTCTTTAGATTGCACGTCTCTTACTGTATCTATCTGTATATGACATTCATATACACAGTTCGAGATTGCATCTGGAAATCTTGGATGTTAAATGCACAAGTTATACACAATATATGACATAAGAAGAATGAATTAAACTGTTATTTTATTTATGTTAACATTCCATTTACAAATTACAAGCTTTAGGGCATAAACCCTAACACCATGTGTGTAGACATGTAATCTCCAATTGAATCGCTTATTGTGAACAGTCTTTTTTGGCAAGGGTCTAAAGAAGAATTTTTCATTGGATTGATACCTGGTAGGATCTGAATCAAGACCACCTCGGTTCTTCGGTACCAAGAAACTTTGATGCCATGATCTACAGAGAATCTCGGTGCCACAACATGTCACTTCTTTTGTACTAAGGAGTACCAGTACCACGCCACTTGCTACCTGATGCCTCAAGGAGTACCGGTACCGCGGCTCTTCTACCTGAAATCTAAAGGTATTGGTACCACGGTACCAGTCACCTGGTATCCAAACACCATGATACTTATCCTGGTCTAATCCAATAGGCATGTCCCATCCACCGAGCATGGAGAATGACATCGAGAAGGTACCAGCACGCTAAGAAGGAAACCGCCCCAGCGAGAGTGGACCGGTACACCCAGGAACCTAGGACAATACCACATCTGAAGGAACGAAGCCAGCTTTTGTCTCTAACAAGGCAGAAAAGGAAGTTGACCTCTCCTCTTATTTAAAGCGCCATAAATGCGACAATGTAGTTAACCTAATAAGAGTTTAATACAATGGATACTGCAACGTAATTCAAAGGAACAATTCTCGCGCTGACTTATAGCCTCAATCAATGCCAATCAACGCCAAAATAAGATTTCCAATTATTGCAGATCAATTGACAAGATTTTCAGGGATTGACGGGATGGATTGGAAACCTTAAATATAACGATGAATGAGGGAGAAAAAGAATAAAAAAAATCAAGAATTGGAGAGGGAGAGAGCTGGCGATAGCCTATTGTGATTTTTTCAACTTATCGACTAGCACGATTTAGCCATAGAGAGAGTTATAAAGTGAAAAACTAAACCTATCATCGTATCAGTAACTGGGATCATCAATAAAATAATCCATATTATCAGTTTGTTTCCACTGGATTCTACATCCCCTTTTACTGTTCCATTCATGATCAAACCACGGTACCAGGAGGTACCTACCCTATTGTGATCTCCTAGATTGCAGTTTGAGGGTGTTGATCAAAATTCTACACCTAAACGAATTTACGGTTAACACTTTTTGGCACCGTCTGTGGGGAGATTCCACGCCATTTATAAATAAACCTGTTAGCTCAATTTTTTAGCGTGCCAGTATGAGGCTCCGATCATCTCAGGGATAGCCCGACCCATCTGGGCACTAGTCACTTGCTTCGACTCAAAGGGTTCAAAAGCAAAGAAAGGGATCAAAACACCGCAACCCAGCACCGGTCCCTCCATCGAACGCGTGGACCATGCCTCAGGCCCCTGCTGCTTCGAAAGGGGGCCATGCCATCCTAGAAAAGCAAGCTACGGCGTTCGTGGAAAGTATTCATCTTCGGATGATCATGGAAGCTCAATTCGCGGTACCCGGTATGAGGGTTGACATCGCCTGACCAGGTACCCGGATACCGGCATTTGATAGACTTGGGCCACCACCTCCAGTTCCAGATCGACTCATGAACTTTCAACCTTGTTTGGTGAGATCTGCGATCGAGATTCCACTTAGGGAATGTCTCCCCATAGTTAGACCAGTAGCGGAGGAGAGACAGCTACGGTCTGCCGTTGGGGATAGCACCGGTCCAAGAAGGAGTTCCTGAAAGTCCCCTCAAAGAGATGACCGAGATAAAGTGTCCACGGCATCGGAAAGATCAGATAATGAAAGTGCAGAAGTTAAGTCCAAAGATGGTGGATCCAAGTGTGAGGAACCCCGTTCACTGGTAACGCAGCGGAAATATGTTTAAATTTTTTAATACAGATCATAAATGATATGGAACCAGTGAACTTGAGACCGTAATTATTTTTTCGGAACTAATAATACATACAATATGTAAACTCAGGAAATTGTAATCAATATAAAAATATATAGAACCTTACCAACATTTGGAGGCTCCTTTACTTTACGATATGCTCCTGGTCTGTGCCACTGATCTTCCTAGCTATATCCCAGAACTGGTAACTGCGTGTGGGCGCGTCACGTACTCAGGAACTTAGGAGGATGTAGAGAATAATGAAGAAGAAACTTTTTCTTCCAAGAGAATACAAAAACTAGAACAATTCTAGTTGTTTAAAAAAAATTATTAATTTTTTTTTATCAAAAGTGCAACACTTGCACACATTACTTTTCTCTCTTTTGTTTTTATCTCACGCACACCATGCACACACTTGCTTTTTTTTTTCTCGCTTTTGTTTTTATCATTTTTTTAAAAATTCAAAATCAATTTAATCAAAAACCAATTAATCTAATCTTTTAAAATATCAAATATCTTTTAAGATATTGATTAATATTTATTTTATTTAATATGATTTGAATTCAAACTATTTAAATTCAAAATTCAAAATATAATTGAATAAAATAAAATATCAACAAACATCCTCCATTTAGTGATTAATAACATGATTAAATAATCTTATTATTTAATTTAATTAATCACCATTATTCATTAATCAAATAATCTCATTATTCAATTAATTCCTGAATAAATACGTGTCACTTTCGTAACACAATTAATTGGACAATCCAATTAATTAACCGTGACCCTTGTTACCTCAATCGATTGGGCTAGCAAGGGGACCTAATAGACCCACAGTATTTTGAGCTCCGATAATCCTCGGAATCATTAATTAAACTCTTTAATTAATATTCCTTGATTATTAACTCCGGTGTTATTCCACTAAAAACACGAAGCTGCACTCTCTCAACTGTAGACGCTTTTACACAGACCGATACAACTCGGTGTCCATCGATATAGCTATTACACATGGTGTGATCCTCTACAGTAGTTCATAATTAGAGCTGGATCATAATGTCTGTTGTACCCCTCTAATTACATATATCCTTTAAGTACTGTTGATTCTCTAATGGATAATAAATCCTATTTCCTCACGGAATTAGGAGAGCGCTCATATTGTCCAAGCCCCGAATCAACCCTTAAGGGAACTACCATCTACTTCTCACAAGAAGGAGTGGATTCCACTATTGTGTACATACCTTCCCAGCCACAAGCCAAACCGCAATCCCAACATACATAGTATATTGATCAGGAACTGCATCTGACCTCACCCATGGTATATCAAAGACCACGATCTAACCTAAAGGAGTCGATAAGACACTCAGGATTAAGATCACCCACATATAGCCATCATTAGTTGATATATATGAATCTCATCAGTAAACGGATCTTAGTGAGAGATTCATATAGATCATGACACAGTCCTATATGATCACATCATACAAGGTGCCTCCATTCTCATATCTACATATGAATGATTCCATGATAGAATCACCATACATTACAGAATGGACCGCATCTATAGATTAACCACAAATAAAGTACCCAGCTTTATTTGTTATCTATGGACTCTTTAGATTGCACGTCTCTTACTGTATCCATCCGTATATGACACTCATATACACTGTTCGAGATTACATCCAGCAATCTAGGATGTTAATATATGCACAATTAATAAAATAAACAACACAACAAGAATGAATTGAACTTTTCTTTTTATTTATTTCATAAATCCATTCACAAATTATATCTTTAGGGCATAAACCCCAACAATCTCCCACTTGCACTAAAGCATGTGAGGCATGTCTCGTAACCCTAGACCATCTAGGTGACCCGAAAACACTTTAGCCGGTAAGGTCTTCGTAAATGGATCAGTATGATTGTCTTGTGAGGCTATCTTGGTGACGATCACATCTCCTCTCTGCACTATCTCTCTAATGATATGATACTTTCTCTTTATATGCTTCCCTCTCTTGTGGCTTCTTGGTTATTTGAAATTAGCCACTAGCACCACTATTATCACAATAAAGTGTGATGGGCTTATCCAGATCTAGAACAACTTCCAGATCACTCAAGAATTTACGGAGCCTGTAAGTGCCTCAATTTATGATTGGCTTATTTCGTTGACAAAATCACAATTGGGGTTAATCATTGTAAAAAGGTAGATTAGGAATTTAAGATCTTTCATTTGACTCCAAGTGCTTCAAGAAAGGTAGATTACTTGACTCTATTTTTACTTTAAGGGATATATCTGCACACACTCACTTGCATGCATTATATTCTTGTTTACATACAATTGGATGATGCATTGTATGTCACTTATCACACTCCACACTTGCACATATTGCACATCACTTTGTGTGTTAAGTCTGCCTAGAAAATAGGGTTTCTTCTATGACCGCGGCCTAAACCGCTTGGCAAGCACTGCTTGCACCGCGGCATACTGAGCGGTAATCATCAATCGGCCTATGCTACCTGGACCGCGGCCTATATACTGCACGCACAGCGGTCCCAACCGCGTTGTTGTCCAGTAGGCACACTGCTGTGTGTACCGCGGTCTGGACAACTTGCCCGAGCCGCGGTACGCACAACGGTAATGACGGGATTTTGCTATTGTTTTCAAAACGGTGTCATTTTGTCTAGGGCTTCATATATATATGCCCTTTCCTCTTCCTTGCCTCCTTAGAGCTTCAGAATACATTCTCTTTCATTCCTTTTAGAGCTCAAGAGTGTCTTGCAAGAAAAGGTAGCAAGAAACCATTTTAATTGTCCAAAACCCAATCACCCATCATTAATTCATGGTTCCATCATCATCTAGCTTTATCTAGGATGTTTCTAAGCATGGGTTTTCATCAACATAGCTTACTTGGTAAGTAGAACACCACTCTCATCCAACCTTTATGTTCTTGCTTAACAAGAAATCTTTTTTATGTTTCTTTTGCATCTAGATTATAATTTTTCATTATAAATAGAGATTTTTGTTGATGTTTGGGTTGTTGTATTGTGATAGCTATTGCATCTAGGAATGCTTTGATTTCATATAGCTAGGTTATATGTGTGTCATATAGCAACATGATATCTAAGATTGTTTGAAGCATTCATACATGACTAGATAAGCATTAAATGTGTTGACCTTGCATTTTGTGCATTTAGAATATCATCATATTCACTTTAGGTTTCATATCTCTTCATTTAAGAGTTAAGTCTTGTATTTGCCTTGGGTAATTTACAAGCAAGAGCCTAAAATCACTATTAAAGGTCTGCGGGTAGCAAGGATGGATTAGTAACCGATTAGGTGTGATGTGGTCAACCTAGGTTGTAATCGTTTATGCAAATAATGGATTTGAGGGTTCGATTGGCGATTAGGCCCGTGAGGTTTTACCCAGTTGGAAGGTTTCTCACGTAAATCATATCATTGTGTCTTTTTGTTTATTCCACATTTTTATTATGGCAATGATTGATGGTGTTAGAGATTAGGGGTTGTGTTGTTTAATTTTGATTAATCAAAAAGATGGCATTTAATTTAACTAAAACCTATTCACCCCCCCCCCCCCCCCTTAGGTTAGTTTTATCACTCTTAGTGTATTTTCAGAGCCAAACAGCCTCTTTAGCAGCTTCACAAGCGGCTACATATTCGGCTTCCATGGTGGAGTCAGCAATGTAAGATTGCTTTATACTTCTCCACACAATGGCTCCACCACCTACGGTGGAAACTGATCCAGACGTGGATTTTCTAGAATCCCTGTCTGACTAAAAATCAGAATCTGTGTATCCTAACGGGATCAAATCCTGTCCGGAATACACTAGCATATAATTTCTCGTTCTCCGAAGATACTTGAGAATAGTCTTGACAGCAACCCAATGATCCAATCCTAGGTTGGACTGGTACTTGCTGACTACTCCCACTACATAGCAGATGTCCGGTCTCGTGCATAACATAGCATACATGAGACTACCTACTGCTGATGCATATGGTACACGTCTCATATTCTCAACTTCTTGAGGTGTCTTAGGACACTGTTCCTTAGACAAGTGAACTCCATGCCTAGAAGGTAAATTACCTTTCTTGGAGTTCTGCATCGAAAAACGCACAAGAATCTTGTCGATATACGATGCCTGAGACAGTGCTATGAGTTTGTTCTTACAATCCCTTATAAGTTGGATTCCTAGAATATAACTTGCCTCTCCCAAATCTTTCATTTGGAATTGGCTAGCCAGCCAGCCCTTTACATCAGATAACACTCCCACATCATTCCTAATGAATAGGATGTCGTCCACGTATAGGACTAAGAAAACTACCTTTTTGTCAATGACGCGCTTGTAAACACAAGGCTCATCGACGTTCTGCTTCAAGCCAAAGGTTTTGATCACATCATCAAACCTGATGTTCCAAGATCTAGATGCTTGCTTAAGTCCAAGATCAAGATTGTCATTCAAGAATGCAGTTTTGGCGTCTATTTGCCAAATTTCATAATCGAAATAGGCAGCAATGGATAAGAGAATCCTAATAGACTTAAACATGGCTACTGGCGAGAAGGTCGCTTCATAATCAACCCCTTCTGTCTAGGTATAACCTTTAGCCACTAGCCTTACTTTGAAGGTCTATACCTTCCCGTCTACTCCTCTCTTTCTCTTGTAGATCCACTTACATCCTATGGGTTTTACCCCATCCGGTAAGTCTACAAGATCCCAGACTGAGTTAGAGTACATGGACTCCATCTCGAGATTCATGGCTTTAAGCCATTCCTCTTTATCAGGATCTTCTATTGCATTCTTAAATGTCAATGGATCATCCACACTATTAGCAGAGACAACACTTTGTCCCTCACCTATACCTAAATAGCATTTAGGTTGTCTTACAACCCTCCCACTACGTCTAGGTGATAGTGTATCCTGATCAGGAACCATTTGACTCTCAGATGTTTGTGGATCAACAACTCTTGTTGATGAAGCACTAGTCTCACCAGGCTCCAACTCATTCAATACAATATTAGAATGAGGTGTATGGTCACTAATATAATTGTCCTCAAGAAGCGTTGCATTTGTCGATACAAATACTTTGTTATCTTCGGGACTATAGAAGTGTCCACCTCTAGTCTCCCTAGAGTATCCTACAAACAGGCAGACCACAGACTTGGAGTCTAGCTTTCCACTTATGTTTTTCAGCACGTGTGCTGGACATCCCCATATGCAGAAATATCGCAAACTAGCTTTACGACCATTCCACAACTCTAGGGGAGTCTTAGGAACGGATTTGGATGGCACTACATTCAAAATGTATGCCGCTATTTGTAACGCATATCCCCAGAAGGAATTTGGTAATGATGAGAAACTAATCATAGATCTCACCATTTCTATCAGGGTTTTATTTCTCCTCTCCGCTACACCATTTTGCTGAGGTGTACTAGGAGCTGTGAGTTGGGAAACTATCCCATGCTCGACCATGAAGTCTTCAAACTCTTGGTCAAGGTACTCACCTCCACGATCTGATCGTAGTGACTTGATAGTCCTACCTAATTGATTCTCAACTTCAACTCGGAATTCCTTGAACTTTTCAAATGTTTCCGACTTTCGTTGCATCAGGTAGACATATCCGTACATTGAGTAGTCATCTATAAAGGTGACATAATACTCATAGCCGCCCCTAGCTCTAACATTCATCGGTCCGCAGACGTATGTATGAGTTCTAGTGGCTCTATAGCTCTAAGCTCTTTTCCAGTAAAAGGTCTCTTAGTCATCTTACCTTCTAAACAGGATTCGCAGACAGGTAAGGTGCCAACCTTTAACTCACTTAAAGGTCCACTTTTTACTAGTCTGTCTATCCAGTCAAGGTTGATATGACCAAGTCTTAGATGCCAGAGATACATGTCATTATCTGGAGAAATCTTATGTCGTTTAGTTTTAGGTTTTTCAACCTTAAACATTTCGGTGTTAAGCAGTGTAGTATGTATTAACGGTCTTAACATATACAAATTGTTTTCATTAATTCCTGAACAAATATTCAGACCATTCTTTCCAATAATAACAAACTTATTATTAAAAGAAACCGAATATAATTGTTCTAACAACTTAGAAACGGAAATCAAATTCCGTGTAAATCCAGGAATATAAAAAACATTGTTCAATAATAAAATCTATTATTATTACAAAATTGCAATCTTATTGCTCCCATTGCTTTGGCCGACACGACATCCCCCGACCCCACACGCATAGAGAAGGCTCCCTCATCTAGCTGTGTCCAAGAATTAGTCCACTACAAAGAAGAACAAACATGGTTAGTGGCCTCCGAATCAACAATCCAAGGTGAAGAATCATCTTCCACTAAACAAGATTCAAGAACGAGTAAATCATATTTACCTTTCTTCTTCTTCTTGGCTACCTCCTCCAGGTACTGAGGACAGTTCCTCTTCCAGTGCCCGACCTTGTTACAATGGAAACATTTTCCTTTGTCTTGGTCGGTGGAGGTGCCCTTCTTTTTGTTTTGGGCCTTCTTGGGTTTGGGCTTACCCTTCGCCTTTCCAGCAGACCTCTTCCTCTTCTTATTATTGGAGGAAGATGGTTCGGCAACATTTTCCTCAGAATAACTCTTATTCCATATCATTTGACCATCGTTTATTCAGTCAGGTTTTAATTAACAAAACTTAATCAAAAACTTCGTGAGTGTAACCCACCATTTCAGATCTCACGAGCTTAACTCGAGAATTGCGGCCTTAGGGTCGGTCAATCCCGAAATACCCTCAGAAATCCTATCCGTTAGGAAGTCAACCTTGGTATTGATCTTTGTGGAAACCCTCCTTAGGGAGGACGAAAGCAAAGCCGTCACGAGGCCCCACTCGGATCTCACGGTGTTGAACTAATGATGGAGACTGTGGGATATATATTTCATATATCCCTCTCCCACTCACTATTTAAAAATTATGGTTTTCTATTATCCGTTAATGCACCTAGACTCTATTGGATCAAACGGCTAACTTTAATCAAGTTATCTAGCGCATTAACAAATTCATTATCAGAAATAAATTCTAATTAACTAATAAATTATTAATGATTTTTAACTATTAAAAATCTAATCTATTAGTGAATAATCTAAGCTTTTGTAAACTATTTACTAAGCTCAGATTATTATGATAGTGTTTACCAAGTTTTAACTATTAAAACTCTAACACTTTATTCGGTTCATTTATTATTAGGTCATTAATCGTATTAATACTAATTACAATAAATGGCCCTAATAATCTAACTTATTAAACACTTTAATAACCAGATTAATATTAATGAGAATTAACAAGTTTTCTAACAATTAAAAAACTAATCTCATTTTCATAGCCAATAATGTATTTACTGATTTTAATCATATTAAAAAAAATACATAAAAAATAGGCTATGATGCATGTATGACATATCAAATATATTTGTGTAGGCAAATCTAATCTAAATGACATACGTATGCATGACAATGCTTTTATCATCACATAATATAAAGCATACATGAATTGACCGAGTACTGTGGATTATTTAACCTAAAAAATAGGAATCTAAAATTACAGAAATATCCCCAAGGCATTCCTTGGCATTCCTTGGCCTTCTTGTAATTTTTGAGTCTTCCAGTCTCTTCAGGTCACTCCAATTTATCTCATGAATCCGAAATAGGAAATCCGCACGGAACGCACTAGGCAACACTTGCCAACGGAACCGTGCAAAAAATGTGAACAGTGCCCCACAACGTCTGCGTGAACAGTACCCCCGCGTGAACAGTGATGGTGAACAGTACCTGTCACGCGTATTTGCGATTTCGCCCTTCCGACTTCTCGATTTTTCCAAGTCTTCAATATAGCTTACATTTTTTTTTTATAATACAATAACAGAAAATAATAATAATAATAATAAAAAAAAATTATACAACCCATGAACCCTAAATCCACAGTACCATATAATTAACGATCAATCATGTTTTTGTAAATTAACAAATTTAATATTCATACAAAAACAACATACAGTCAATTTAAATAGTGTCTACACAATCATACATACAGGAGTATCGAAAACAATTTCCTGTTCCGAAAAAATAATTTGGCTCTAATACCAATTGTTGGAAC
This sequence comes from Dipteronia sinensis, assembly GCA_033220585.1. Classification (NCBI taxonomy): domain Eukaryota; kingdom Viridiplantae; phylum Streptophyta; class Magnoliopsida; order Sapindales; family Sapindaceae; genus Dipteronia; species Dipteronia sinensis. The sequence continues at coordinate 29,301,126 of CM065641.1, read as the reverse complement.
CCCATTCACTGGTAACGCAGCAGAAATATGTTTCAAATTTTTTAATACAGATCATAAATGATCTGGAACCAGTGAACTTGAGACAGTAATTATTTTTTCGGAACTAATAATACATACAATATGTAAACTCAGGAAATTGTAATCAATATAAAAATATATAGAACCTTACCAACGTTTGGAGGCTCCTTCACTTTACGATATGCTCCTGGTCTGTACCACTGATCTTCCTAGCTATATCCCGGAACTGGTAATTGCGTGTGGGCACGTCACGTACTCAGGAACTCAGGAGGATGTAGAGAAAAATGAAGAAAAAACTTTTTCTTCCAAGAGAATACAAAAACTAAAACAATTCTAATTGTTTTAAAAAGTTATTAATTTTTTTTATCAATAGTGCAACACTTGCACACATTACTTTTCTCTCTTTTGTTTTTATCTCACGCACACCATGCACACACTTGTTTTTTTTTTCTCGCTTTTGTTTTTATTTTATTTTTTAAAAATTCAAAATCAATTTAATCAAAAACCAATTAATCTAATCTTTTAAGATATCAAATATCTTTTAACATATTGATTAATATTTATTTTATTTAATATGATTTGAATTCAAACTATTTAAATTCAAAATTCAAAATATAATTTAATAAAATAAAATATCAACAAACATCCTTCATTTAGTGATTAATAACATGATTAAATAATCTTATTATTTAATTTAATTAATCACTATTATTCATTAATCAAATAATCTCATTATTCAATTAATTCCTGAATAAATACGTGTCACTTTCGTAACACAATTAATTGGACAATCCAATTAATTAACCGTGACCCTTGTTACCTCAATCGATTGGGTTAGCAAGGAGACCTAATGGACCCACAGTATTTTGAGCTTCAATAATCCTCAGAATCGTTAATTAAACTCTTTAATTAATATTTCTTGATTATTAACTCCAGTGTTATTCCACTAAAAACCCGAAGCTGCACTCTCTCAACTGTAGACGCTTTTACATAGACCGATACAACTCGGTGTCCATCGATATAGCTATTACACATGGTGTGATCCTCTACAGTAGTTCATAATTAGAGCTGGGTCATAATGTCTGTTGTACCCCTCTAATTACATATATCCTTTAAGTACCGTTGATTCTCTAATGGATAATAAATCCTATTTCCTCACGGAATTAGGAGAGCGCTCATATTGTCCAAGCCCCGAATCAACCTTTAAGGGAACTACCATCTACTTCTCACAAGAAGGAGTGGATTCCACTATTGTGTACATACCTTCCCAGCCACAAGCCAAACCACAATCCCAACATACGGAGTATATTGATCAGGAACTGCATCTGACCTCACACATGGTATATCAAGGACCACGATCTAACCTGAAGGAGTCGATAAGACACTCAGGATTAAGATCACCCACATATAGCCATCATTAGTTGATATATATGAATCTCATCAGTAAACGGATCTTGGTGAGAGATTCATATAGATCATTGCCCAGTCTTATATGATCACATCATACAAGGTGCCTCCATTCCCATATCTCATATGAATGATTCAGGATAGAATCACCATACATTACGGAATGGACCGCAGCTATAGATTAACCACAAATAAAGTACCCAGCTTTATTTGTTATCTATGGACTCTTTATGAAAATACAGCTCTTAACGTGTGTCTACAACCTAGAGGGGGGGGGGGGGGGGGGGGGGTGAATGGGTTGTTAATCGATTATTACCAACTTTTCGATTAGTCAATATTAATAATATAACCCAACATAAACAAACATACAAAATCAAGTGTAAAGTGCGGAATAATAAATAACACTTGATTTTTACGTGGAAACCCTTCAACAAGGGAAAAACCACGGGCTATCCTTCTAGCCACACACGATCCTCAAATCCACTATATGAGTAAAATGTTACACCCTCAAGTGATGCTCGGACTCTCACTCTAGATAACCTCAGGCTATGGACACTACCACTCGTCACTCTTGGTTCAATCCCTAGTGATATCCACTGATACACTACTATCGGCGTGAGCACCTCCTACTCTACCCGCAGGCCTTTTACAATGAATTCTTGACCAATGCTTGCCAACCACAACTTGGTTGCAAGACTACAATGCTTGTGCAACTTCACCCTGAAGCCACAAGACTTTGACTCAATGAAGAGTATAGGGTCTAAGTGAACAATCAATGAATGCTCAACACAATATATGTTAGACCAAACATACAATGCTTAACTAGATGTAGATAATGCAATACAACATCCTAGTTATCAAATAATGCCTACATGTACACACATGAGGTCTCAATTAGTTGTAGAGAAATTCTAACAAACTAATTGTCAATTAAATTCACATAAACATTCATAAACTTGACTAGATGCACAAAGTCAACCTAATCATCAATTAAGCATACATGAATATTTATGGATTAGCTATTTAGGCATACATGACCTAATAATGCAAGCTATCACAAACAAACACAATCAAATATTCATGAACATTAACTAGTTGATTAAAACACAATTTCTCAACCTAGTTGTCAATTAATCACACATGAATATTTATGACCTAGCTTTTAGGCAAAAATGACCTAATCAATTAAGCTATCACAAACAAACCCAATCATGTTATAGAGACTCATAAATATATGCAATAAGTAGAGTCTAGGTATTTAATCATGCAATAAATACCTAATCTAGAATAAGAAGAACAATAAATGATATTCAAAGAAGTTCTTGCTTACCTAGTCATGAAACAATGAAGACCCATGCTCAAATGATGTTGAATGATGCAATATGGAGATGGGTTTTGGGTTTGGAGAGTCAAAGAAGCTTTCTTGAAGCTTTCTCTCTCTAGGAGCTCTAACCTCTCTCTAGAAATGATTTTCTGAGCTCTTGGTCGGCCAAGAAGAGAAAAGGAAGAATATATATGAAGCCCTAGATCAAACTACATCGTTTTGAACTTGGGAACCAGAATCCCGTCAAAACCGCTTGCTAGACCGCGGCACAGGTAAGTGTCCAGACCGCGGTACATACAGCAGTGCACCGTCTGGACTACACCGCAGTTGGGACCGCTGTGCGTGCAAGTGCACAGGTCGCGGTCCACGTCGCGCATGACGCACTGGAGAATACCGCTCCGTGCGCCGCGGTGCAAGCAAAGCCTGCCGAGCGGTCTAGGCCGCGCCAAAGGGAAAAAACCCTTTTTAACACTCAAGACAAAAGTCAATCTTACATGAATGTTGTGCAAGTGTGAAGTGAGTGATATGCACACAATGAAGCACACTTAACATGTCAACCATGTTATCAACTAAGCACAATGTAAGCTAGGAGTGTTTTAGAAAAGGATGCACACTTATACAAATAATAAAGAACACAAATGCAAGATAAACAAAACATGCATGAAGTGTGTGTGTGCACCTAAACTCTTCAAGAGACAAAGTCAAGTGAATATACCTTTTGCTGTTGAAGTCATGGAGATGCTTGGAAGCTTGCCAATACGGACCTAAGCTACCCATTACACAATCATCCCCAATGTGGTGGTTTGTCATGAAATAAGCCAATCATAAAATCGAGGTCCTTACACTTTATATTGCACGTTTCTTACTGTTCGAGATTACATTCGGTAATCTAGGATGTTAATTTATACACAAGTTATAAAATAAACAACACAACAAGAATGAATTGAACTTTTCTTTTTATTTATTTCATAAATCCCTTTACAAATTACATCTTTAGGGCATAAACCCCAACACCAAGCACCTTCGCGACCAAGTGGCCAAGATGGATAAAGAGATTCAGGAACTGAAGAAAGGTAAACAACGAGAGTACTAGAAAGATCCCTTAATTGAGATGAGTGTACCATTCTGGAGGAGTATCAGGGAGGTAGAGTTGTCTCCTAAATTCAAGATGCCCGCCGATAAGTTTTCTGGGATGAAAGATCCTTTGAGCTATCTCGAAAGTTTCGTACACCAGATGGAAGTCCAGAACGCTACACGGTCCGTAAAGTGCAGGATGTTTCCATCGACCCTGACCGATTGTGCCAAAACTTGGTTCAAGAAGTTACCTCCAGGTATTGTTGATTCTTTTGCTCGACTAATAACAAATTTTTATGCTCAGTTCCAGGGAATTAAGCCCCCTCGCAAGGATCCTATCCTACTCCAGTACGTGATCCAGGAGCGGGGAGAATCATTAAAATCTTATGTGGAGAAGTTCCATAAGAGGTGGTCCAGATGGGGGTATTTACAGAGAATGAGACTTTGGCCAATTTTAGAAGGAACCTGTGGGCCGATAGGTTGTTCTGGTCCTTTACGAAGCACCTCTTTGAGACGTACCAGGAGGCATACAATAGGGCCTTGGAGCATGTGGAGATAGATGAGCAGCTCAGAGTCAAGATTGAGCATGCTGAGGTAAGATCCGCCAAACGTCCAAAGAAGGAAGCTTTAAAATCGGAATCGGTTTAGAAAACTCAAAATTGACCCCCTAACCGATCTTCGTATCGGCCACCTCACTTCCCATCCCCACAAGAGCAGCATCGGTCCTGAAGGACCACTCATAGAGCAGTACCTCCGTCAAGAGAAGTGGTGCGAATAGCAAGAGATGAGGAAGGATATTGCCATTATACCCCTCTCAATGCTTTTAGTGAGACCATATACCTCACCATTCGAGAAAAGGGGTTGCTCAGAAAGCCCGAACCTATAAAGATCCCAGCCGACCAGTGAAATTGCTACAAGTATTGCCATTTCCATGAGGACGTAGGGCATGATACGTCAGAATGCTACAACATTCGTAACTAGATTGAAAGACTAATAAGAGAAGGCTTTTTGGTCGAATTTTTGCAATAGGTACGTGATGGTATCCGGATAGGGAAGGAGGTGCAGAAAGAGATCAATGAAGCATAAGAGAGAAGAAAGGAGAAAAAGAAAGATCTGATTCAGCAGATCCCAATCGTCCATACTATCAGCAGAGGGCCCACACTAGCAGGAACCTCCCACAATTCCAAGAAAAAACACGCTAGGAAGATACCCGGCTTGATGCAGGCCATGACGTTCTCAGAGTCGCTAGGGGGTCACCAGTGCCTTCTCGCTCGACCCAGATTGTGTTCACCAAGGAAGATGTCTACAACATGGTATAGCCACACGATGACCCCATGGTCATTACGGTACAGGTAGCCAACTGTCTAGTCCATCGCGTTCTAATCGATAGCAGTAAAGTAGTTATTCTTTTCAAGGTCCCACTTGAGAAGTTCAATCTGAAACGCCCCTGCTACAACAGCTGTACCACTTATATATATGTATTTACTGGGGACTCGCTGGTGCTTATCGGGTCAATGATCCTCCCATTGATGATCAGAGAAGCACCCCTCCAGCAAAACCTAATGACAGATTTCATTGTGATCGATACACCATCTGCCTACAATGTCATTTTAGGGAGACCTTTCCTGTCAACAATCAAGGGAGTATTGTCCATCTCCCACAATGTCCTGAAATTCCTGGTAGAAGTCAAAGTAGGAAAGGTTCGAGGGGATCAACAAGTAGTGCGTAAGTGTTATATAGTATCCACCAACCCTACGGCTTTGGCCAAACAATGGGCGCAGTTAACTATTATACAAACCAGGAAGATACCAGAAGCGATCGAAGAGGAACTGGAGCTAGAAATACCGGTCACAATTGAAGAGGAGTTAGAAGAGGAAAATCGAGGATGGGCCAAAGGGTGCCTAGTGAAAGAATTGGAAGATGTACCCATTTGGGGAGACAACCCTTCAAAGGTAGTGAAGATAGGAGACGACCCTCCAAAGTTAGTGATGAAGGAAGAAGTCAAGGAGGGTCTGATAAGACTCCTTCAAGAATATAATGATATATTCGCCTGGAGCCACGAAGAGATGCCAGTGATTCCGCTTGCTTTGGCTGCTCACAGATTGGCAGTAGATACTACTTTCAAACCAGTCAAACAAAAGCGGAGACATTTCAACCTAGAGTGAAATGTCGTGGTACAAGACGATGTGGACAAGCTCCTGAAGGCGGGATTCATCAGGTAATCCCGATACCTTGAATGGATTGCCAATGTGGTCATGATGAAAAAATCAAATGGGAAGTGGCGCATGTGTATGGATTATACAGATCCCAACCGAGCCTGTCCGAAAGACAGTTTTCCATTACCAAAGATAAACCAGCTGGTGGACTCAACCGGTGGAAACAAGCTGTTAAGTTTCATGGATGCCTTTTTTGGGTACAACCAAATCATGATGCATCCCGCCGACCAGGACTAGACCAGCTTTATCACTGGGCAAGGCCTTTACTACTACAAGGTAATGCCATTTGGTCTCAAAAATACAGGTGTTACCTACCAGCAATTGGTGAGCAGATTGTTCAATGAGTAGATAGGAAGAACCATGGAGGTGTACGTGGATGACATGATCACCAAATCCCAGGTAGAAAATTAACACTAGGATCACCTACGATAAACTTTCCAAGTGATCAAGGAAAACCAGTTGCGACTAACCACCGCTAAGTGTGCCTTCAGAGTAGTAGTATGGAAGTTCCTCGATTTCTTGGTGCATGAGAGAGGGATTGAAGTCAATCCAGAAAAGATCAAGGCTATCTTGGACCTTAAATCTCCCACTTCTCTCAAACAGGTACAGTGGTTAATCGGTCTAGTGGCAGCCCTGAACCGTTTCATATCGCGATATACCGATAAGTGCATTTCCTTCTTCAAAGTTATTAAACAGGGAAAAAATATGAAATGGGACCGAGAGTGAGTAGGCTATTTAATCCTTGAAAGATTATCTGGCTAACCCACCGTTACTAGTGAAACCAGTACGAGGAGAGTAATTGCAATTGTACTTGGCAATATCAGAGACCACTATTAGCGGAGCCCTGGTGAAGGAGTGTGGAGATGGGGTCTAGAGACCCATCTACTAAGTGAATCGCACCTTGACTAAGCCTGAGAAAAACTACAAGCTTCTAGAGAAGCTCATCTATGCGTTCATGACTGTTGTAAGAAAGCTCTGACCTTATTTCCAAGCACACTCAATTGCGGTGGTCACAAACCAGTCTTTAAGGTAGTTTCTGGAGATTGGTGCTATGGGCCTTGGAACTCACCCAGTTTGACATCAAGTAAAAAGTCAGAACTACCATCAAAGCTTAAGCTCTGTCCGATTTTGTGGCAGAATTCAGGATGACACCTAATCCATACACCGACCCCAGCATAAACCTGGTCCCTCTTCTAGAGAAGGAACCCCAAGAGTGGCCTTCGATCGAGAAATCTGGCTACTACATATAAATAGAGCGTTGAACCAGGCAAGGAGTGAGGCAGGAATTGTTTTGACTGATCCTGAGATAGTTGAATGCTGCCATTGCTTCAGATTTGAATTCAGCGTCACCAATAACGAAGCAGAATATGAAGTCTTGCTAGTTGGGGTGAGGGTAGCCAGGGAACTCGGGGCAGACTTTCTCCTTATTAATAGTGATTCACAACTGGTAGTTAACTAGGTAATAGGGCAGCACTAGGCCAAGGGAGAGAATATGGTGGCGTACCTCGAAAAAGTCCGGGAAGTCATGGCCCGATTCAAAGGAGTAAGGATAGAGCAGATAGCCAAACAGCAGAGTAATTGGGCAGATGTCCTTGCCAAGATTGCAGCAAGCGGGGGACAAACGTTGCCAAATGGGGTACCACTCCAGTTGATTTCCCGATCTAGCATAGCCAAAGGTGAAGAGGTGAACCTGGTGGACCGTGTCCTTTGGTAGATGGACCCCATTGTTGATTACCTCTAGGTTGAAAGACTATCGGAGGATCTAGACTAAGCATGCAAGCTCAAAAGAATCGTGGCTCGATATTGCCCGGTTGATAGATACCTCTACCATAGGGGAAATCCCTTCCACTCCTGAGATGCTTGCATCCTAACGATGAGAGATGGGCACTCAAGGAAGTATACTAAAGGGACTACGGGAACCACGTAAGTGGCGAAGCATTGGCCTACCAGGTGCTCCACATGGGATACTTTTAGCCCGCCTTACATCATGATGCAAGGCAGTTTGTATTGTCCTGTGAACCTTGCCAGAAAATAGCAAACATGATTCATCTATCCCCAGAACGGCTCTCTTCCATCAGCTCACCTTATCCATTTACTTTACGGGGGTAGATCTAATTGGACCTCTCCCGACCGAGACTTGTCAAGCTAAACATGCGATAGTGGCCATAAACTACTTTACCCGATGGGTGGAGGCAGAGTCCCTCACTAGGATAACAGAGGAGAACACCACAAGCTTCATAAAGAAGAATGTTATATGCAATTTGGTACCCCCATGGCTATTATCATTGATTTGGGTAAGCAGTTAGACAATGTATGATTCAGGGAATATTGTGAGAACCTGGGAATTGATCTCCGCTTCATGTCAATAACCCACCCTCAAACCAACAGACTGGTCGAAGCTACAAACAAGACAATGAAGAAGCTCCTAAAAATGAAACTCCAACAGCAGAAGGGGAAATGGGCAGAGGAGCTCCCTGACGTGCTATTGGCTTACCGAACAACGAAGATGACTGCTATGGGAGAAACCCTTTTACTCGTTAACAACTTTCGGGATAGAAGCAGTCCTACCAATCGAGCATAAACTAATCTCCTTCAGGGTTCAACATTTTGAACTAAAAAATAATGGTACCAAGTTGAGAGTCAACCTGGGCATCCTAGAAGAAAAGCAGGATGGTGTAGCAGAGAGGGTAGCGGTTTACCATAGTAGGATCGTTCGGTACTTTAACAAGAAGGTCAGAAACTGAAACTTTAAAGTAGGGGAATTAGTCCTCACGAAAGTCACCTAGAATACCTGGAAGAGATCCGATGGAGTATTAGCCCCAAACTGGGAAGGACCTTACCTGATTAAGATGGTAGTTCGCAATGGGGTCTACAAACTGGAGGACATGGAGGGTCGCCCCATTGACCACACCTAGAACGCGGATTACCTTAAGAGGTTCTATCCATGAAGGTTACAGAAGCGGGATTGACCACCGACCGGTATTGCCTCGAACCTATATCCCCTTGAGTCAGATTGTATCGCCTAAAAAATTATCCGTAAAGAAGTTTTCTTTCTTCTCCTACAAATTTTTACCTATATGTATTTCTGCTTATGATTGTTTTGGTAAGTTCGCCTATGATCACCATCAAACTAGGAAAGCCACATGACACTCCTAATGTCTTGGACAGGACCCACCCCTATCTAGGAAGGGTCTGGTACATAAGTGGCATAGTTGCCTACCAGACAAAGGATGCGGATTCTTAGACCTGGTTACGTGCCGCAGCCTCAAGACCAGAAGAGCATATAAGGCACACCTAAAGCCTTGGTCGGAACCCAACCTCTCCAAAGAAAGGCTTGGTACACAAGTGGCCTTAGTTGCCTACTAGGATCTTTTCTCCTAAGTGCTAGGATTTTTGAAACAAGAATGCCAGGAACCTAGATTCGCCTATGGTTTTAGGCTAAGTACCAGGATTCTTGAAACAAGAATACCAAGTACACCGATCCGCCTGTGAGTTTTTGCATAAGCACTAGGATTCTTGAAACTGGAATTCCAGGTACCCTAATTTGCCTATGAGTTTTCACCTAAGTACTAGGATTCCTGAAATGGGAATGCCAGATACATTGATTCTCCTATGTAGGAAAACTGGTTGTTAAGGTACGTTCAGGGGACTGGTTATCAAACCATTCCAAGTGTAAAACTATGCACCTGCTACAATTTTAACATAATAAAGAATGCTACTAGGGACCAGAACTATAACGGATCGGGAATATGATATATATATATATATATATAAAGGAGGAAAACGAAATGAAGTCTTTCATTGATCAATCAGTGAGCTCAACCCCCTTTTTTCAGGCTACATACAAAAAAATGTGATGTACCAGTTACAAAAAAAGAAATAAGAATGTATCATTCCATATCTTGGGTAGCTGCCTCATATCCTGCCTCTGGTTCACCCTCCTGGTTGATCTCCCCGGCAACCTCGGCCCCCTCCTCCCCAGTCCCAGCCACTGACGGAACATCAGAAAGGTCCCTTTTCTTCGGTACCGCAGCCTCGGGTTGGACCTCTGCGTCCTCTAACAGATCAATCTGGTTCTCCATAAGAGTGGTCTGGACCTCTGCCTCCTCCTTCGGCTCACGTTGAGAGATAGAAAGATCTAGGATTGCTCCTTCAACCTCCTATCATGTGGCACTTGGAACCTGCGAGATGGCTTCCCTCCTAGCTTGGCTCTACATAAGGGAGGAGATAGGTACCAAATTGTCCTTATCAACATGAGCATCAACAGTTTGAGAAGGCCTTGCCTCAATTAAAGCGGTCTCGGACAGCGGAGTGGACTTGGCTATGATTTCAGCTCGGTATCATTTATTTTTCCTTTTGGCTTCATTTTATGTCAAAAAAGGGGAGAAATATGATATTGTTTTAGCCTATCTTATTTGTGTATTGTGTATTTGAATTTGAAATCTTGAATTCTTGGGTTTGTAATATTTGGATGAGATATTTTGTTGATGGATAGTTTGCATGTATTTAGGGGGAGACATGTATCCATTTGGAATATATTAATGCTTTTTCTTATCTAAATATCTTGCAATATATGTATGTATCTTTTCTATATACTTTGTGATTCAAGTTGATTTTAGGTGATGACAAGAGAAGACTTGATCGAATCTTATGTTCCAGGATTTGGATGCCTGTTTTAATCCATATATGGATTTCTGCAACTTGCATACCTTTTCCATTTGGCCATTTTCAATGAATCCTTCTGGTTGCATCATATAGATGTTTTCGTCAAGATTTCCATTAAGGAAAGCTGTCTTGACATCCATTTGCCAAATCTCTAGATCTAAAGATGCTGCAATGGATAAGAGTATCCTAATGGATTTAAGCATGGCTAGAGGAGAGAAGGTTTCCTCATAATCGATACCTTCTTTCTATGTGTAAGCTTTAGCTGCCAATCTAGCTTTAAAAGTTTCCACCTTTCCATCCATACTTCTTTTCCTCTTGTATACCCACTTGCACCCAATGGGTTTTATCCCTTTAGACAAGTCTACAAGGGACCAGACTTTGTTATCGAACATGGATTCAATCTCAGATTGCATTGCCTTTTGCCAATGACGAAAATCAACATCCTCTATTGCTTCCTTATAAGTGTAGGGATCATCGTCGTCCGGGAGATTCTCCACTGATTCTCCCTGACCGATGTATCTCTCGGGTTGTGTACTAACCCTCCCACTACAACGAGGAATGGTAGGTTGTTGATTTTGTGTTGGAGTGGAACTTACAATTGGGCTAGGTTGTAAAACCTCTTGTGGAATTGTATCTCCTGACATCTCATTTAGGACAATTCTACTTTTGGGCACAAAATTATTCATATAGTCCTTTTCTAGAAATGAAGCATTTGTTGAAACAAATACTTTTAGATTTGAAGGACTATAGAAATAATATCCTTTAGTTCCTTTTAGATACCCCACAAATATACATATTTCAGAACGGGACTCCATCTTTTCTGTGTTTCTTTTTAACACATGTTCAGGAGAACCAAATATCCTTAAGTGTTGTAAACTAGGCTTTCCCCCAGTCCACAACTCGTATGGTGTTTGAGGAACCGACTTAGATGGTACAACGTTTAGAATGTATATTGCAGTTTGTAAAGCATATCCCCAAAAAGAAATAAGAAGCGTTGAATAACTCAACATTGACCTAACCATGTCTAAAAGAGTTCTATTTCTCCTTTTTGCCACCCCATTTTGTTGAGGTGTACCTGGTGCAGAAAAGTGAGAAACTATCCCATTATCAATAAGATATTACTGAAACTCACCAGATAGATATTCTCCACCACGACCAGATCTCAAGATTTTTATGTGTTTCTCAAGTTGATTTTCTACTTCAGCCTTGAATGCTTTGAACATGTCAAAAGCATCCGACTTATGTCTCATGAGATACACATAGCCAAATCTCGAGTAATCATTTGTGAAGGTGATGAAGTACTCATATCCACCTCTAGCCTGAATGCTCATAGGACCACATACATCAGTGTGTATTAATCCTAAACATTCAGTGGCTCTTGCACCTTTGGTTGTGAACGGCCTTTTGGTCATTTTACCTTCCAAACAAGATTCACAAGTTGGTAGATCATCAACCTTTAAGTCACTTAAAGGTCCGTCACATACCAATCTTTTAATCCTATTAAGGTTAATATGACCTAGGCGTAAATGCCAAAGGTAGGTTTCATCTTTTGATAATTTTACTCTTTTTGATTAGGTTCCGTTAATTCTGTGTCTAACGAGTGAGAGATATTTCTATGCAAAAAGAATAGACCATTTTCCAATGTACCTTTGCAAGCAATTTTGTCATTCTTACTAATAATAAAAGCTTTATTAAAAGTAACCGAATATCCAAATTTATTTAAACAAGAAACTGAAATTAAATTCCTCTTGAATTGAGGTACATAATAAACGTCTATTAAATCTAAATGCCTACTAGAATCTAAAATAACTCTAATAACTCCCACTGTACTTGCACATACTAACGTTCCGTTGCCCAAGCGCAAGTTGATTTAATCTTTATTCAGCCTTCTCCTTTCTTGGAACCCCTACAAGGAATTACAAACATGATTAGTGGCTCCAGAATCTATGATCCAAGAATCTGTAGAATCTGCCAGAAAACATGTTTCAAGATAATTAATATTACCTTTTTCCTTCTTATTCTGGGACTTTGGGCAATTTCTTTTCCAATGTCTCTTTTCACCACAAAGGAAGCATTTCTCTTTGATTTTGGTTACTTTCTTGGTTTCTTTCGTAGTAGACCCAAGTTGCTTTTTCTTCTGTTGTTTCTTGACCTTCTGACGGGTCTTAACAGTAGCAACTTTACCAACTGAATGAATCTCTTGACCTTTGTTTTTCACAAGGATCTTTTCAACACTTTAAACATCTTGCAACAAGTCTTGCAAGGTGTATTCCTTATTGTTCAAGGTGTAGTCCAACTTGAACTGATCAAAGGAATCCGATAATGAGTTGACAATCATGTCAATTTTCGTCTCACCATCTATCTCAGCACCATTAAGTTCTGCAACATTGAGATGTGCTATGACTTTCATCATGTGATCTTTCACAGCCTGTCCAGGTTTCATCCTAAGATTCAAAAAAGCAGTCACTGCCTCTCTGTTAGTCGACCTAGACCTCATAGCAAACATCTCTTCCAGAGATATCATTATATCAGCAACAGACTCCATTCCTTCATGCTGATGTTGCAACACGTCGGAGATAGTGGCCATAATATAACATTTGGCCATATCATCTGAAGTCTTCCATTGCTCATACTCATCTCTTTGCAAAATATTAGATTCATTATTAGGAAAGGGTGATTTAGGAGTAGTCAGAACAAACTTATGCTTTTCACTTTGCAGCAACAACCCAATTTTCCTTTTCCATGTGACATAATTATCTCCAGTTAAAGTGTTATCTTTCAGGATGTTCATAAGTGATGGAGTCATTATTTCTGAATAAAACAAAATTATATATGAGCAAATAATCATAATAAAGCACTTTTTCAATATTTATCTTGAATTAAATAAATAACTCAATCATAAAAGTTCAACGGTGATCCAACACTTATAAACGTTACGCCTCCTCAAGGAGTACGTACCATTTACCAGTTGGACTAGGTCCCACCTAATTGTTAACATAACAACCAACGTTTTCAATTTTACCCTTGCAATTTTATTAACAAGAACTCTGGGGAGGATATTAATAAAATCACATTGAGTATGTTACCAAGATATCGACCCTCAATTTTCTCTCACGAAAATCCCTCCTCTGGGAGTAGATTTCATTTAAGTTAATTGTCTAGTCTATCATTGTAAGGAAGTATTTTGCTAAATTCCATTTATGGACGCCCCTCGGGGAGATTACCGATAAATAATAAAGCTCAACTAACCTTGGAGGCCATAGGTGTTCTAACATACCTTCTCCCACTCAATTATTTAAGGCATGTGATTAAATTCCATAGAATGATTTTACCAAGTTATCTAGATGCCAATTAGATACGTAAATCATTCAATGCATGTTCATACCAAAAGAGATATATGAGTGGCACTCCTATTCTATATGACATGTTATCATACAACAACAAATATTGCAATATTTACGGAAATATAAATAGCTACAATTTTTGTCCATCCTAGAAAAGCAAGTAAATTACATTTGTTTGGAATACAAAATATTCTTTCTTGGCGAACAAGTCTTCAAGCGGCCATTATCCACTTCCTCACCCCTCGGCTGTCACCTTTGGGTGTGCACACCCCTTGGGTCCATAAAGGGCCACCATGCACAGCCCATTATGCCCAAAGGACTGTCGTGCGTAGCCCATGACAAATAAGTGGCTGCCGTGTGCAATCCATGCACCTAACCAGCATAGCTACACGCTAACGTGCACACACGCTTGTTGCCATGGTGCGCACGGTACCAAGCTTGTTCTGATTGCATCCTCTTTCACTTCTAATTCTTTAACTCTTCAACTCTTCGAATCTTCGAAACTTAAATGTATTACAGCAGATTTTACACAATAAATTACTGTAGTATATATATTTTTTAATTCACTGCAATAATTTTTACAAAAGAAAAACTGCACTATTTTATACAAAAAAAACTGCAGTATTTTTTAATACAATAAAAAAAATAGAGAATCTAGCAACTACCAAGAAGGACCTTTTTATGATAATAGGTCACCCTTCTTGTTACAATTCCGAAACAAAAATACATTGAAATTCTAGGACCAAAATCGAGCAATAACAATTCACTTTATAATAACATATATAAATCCATACATGCCACATGTAATTATATATGCGAATACCTAGAGTGCCATCTCTTTCTAAAACATGCATAATCACAATAAAAAGAAATAGATTCACGTATATATATGTTAATTAATTAAAGGGTATAACCTAGCTCTGATACCAATTGTAGGAAAAAATACGAAAACACAGTGGAAGCGAGACTAAAAAAGAATTTAGTATAGTTTAAAAATTTTCCAATATTTGAACCTTAACCCTTTAATTAATTAAACATACATATATTCAAAAGATATCATACCTCTTGTCGCCTGATCCGATTGACTTAGCGTCGATGGTAATCCGCAAGATATTCCAATCCGATCACGAACGTGAATCACCTAGGAGCGTGGTCTCCCTATTCTTTGAATTGCGTACCTGAGAATGGAAAAACGAAATCTTCTTTCTTGATCGTTAATCACAAAAACTCCAAGAGCCTAGAAAGATCGTTCTGGTCACTTTTGAATTCACAATCGTTATGATTGAAACTCGCGTGAACCTAAATCGAAAGTGTGCACAAAACCTTTTTATATAAAGGCTTGCAAGTGCACTATCGAATTTAGAACAATCTTTCTCTCTTCCTCTTGGCCGAATTTTCACTATGTTCTAGAGTTGGAACTATTTTTTTATTCAAAAGCAAGAGAATAAAAAATTCTTTCTCTAAAAAAAAAACTTTTTTTTCTTCCTCTCACTATTAATTCCGAAATTAATAATATATATAAGTATACAAATCCTTTCCTAAAGAGGATTTACTTGGTGGGCAAGAATCCTATCTCTATGTGGATTTACTTGGTGACAAAGAATCCTTTTTCAAAAAGGATTTCTTTTCCTCACCAAGACTCCTAATCCAACTCAAATAATGTATTTGTGATTATATTAAAGACTTCCTTATTTGATTAGATGAATAAATTCTTTATTTATCTACTTACCAAATTAAGTCTTTTATATTTATTATACTACTATAACAGTATACTACTAGGAAAGATAATTCCTAGTCAGAAAAAGATTTTGATATTTAATTAAATAATTAATTAATCAATTAATTAATTTCCATTTAATCAAACAATAAAATAAAATAATATTTTAGGCTATTATTATAGCCTTGCCCCCCACACAAAAAATATATGGGCCAAATATTATTTTCTTATTTTATTTAATCAATCCAGGCTTTAAATAAAAGCCCACATATGAACCAGACCCATTCTTACTAAAAGAAACAAGCCCACATGCCTCTCATTAATATATTAATATAATTTGAGCAGCCCATTAAATAAATAATGTGCAAATTATATTCTTAATATATTAAATACAATTCTAGATGGACCCATAAATTAGTCCGGTAGAATATATCAAGTGATCCATGCAAGTTCGTGTGGATTGGGGATCTTGGTGGGCTATCTAAATTTAAGCTTCAATAGAGACATAACCTAATCACAATCAACAAATGATTCACTTAGGTCCGATCTATTAATTTTAGCTCATTCCACTAAATAGCTAAAACTGAACTCTTAAATCAAGATAGAATAAGAAGATGTTTCTCATTCATACCCTAGATAATCTTATTGGAGATAGTGTATCCTCGTGTATAATATCAGTAATCGCCAAGAGCTCATAGACCGCCGATAGCTTTCCTAGTTACCATATTTACTCATATGACCACGTTTTGAACTTGGATATTTTAACTTGTCCAGAAGCCATGTTTTCAATAGACATTATCGAAAACTCAACGTTTAGATTTAATATCCAATACCTCAAAATATCCATATGATAATATTATACTCTCATTCAATAAATTGAGCCACGATGTCCATATCTTAAAATGAAGTCCTCTATCGATTAACAAATGAATACCACCAACTATCGAGGATAGACTATGCTATATAATCGTACTCATTGATAGCTCAAATGATAACACTTGCAATCATAAGTCCATCATTTATCTCAGGATTAAGATAAACTCTCTGATTGTCCTCATAATGAAAATACTTGTATCTACTGACGGTTCTAGATAAAATATTTCATTATGATCTTGTTCAATGCACCCAGTGCACTAGATTCTTTTACTCGAAGACCCTTTCGATGATTTTAGACTCATCATAACTCATTTGATCCCACTCAAATGCTAGCAAAAGAATTCTACAACTTTATCAAGATAAAGGTGCCCAACCTTTAATTTAAGTTGTGAACGTTTATTCAATACTAACTAAACAATTGTGTCTACCTCATACATATCCAGATGTACGAACAATTCTTCATTTCTCATAGTCTTTTGACCTTATGATTATTTACTTTGACAATTATCATTATAAATGTTATAAGATTTTGTAAAACCAGAAATCACTTTATTAATATGAAAAGATTGTCAATTACAATATTACACTCTTGCTATTGAGCATAATCCTAACACGATCAAGCTGTGAAAGGTTTTGGATTTATTCAGAATCCTGACGAACCTTGTGTATATAAAAGGATAAAGGGCGACAAGTTGATTTTCCTAATTCTTTATGTTGATGATATACAACTCATTGGAAATGATGTAGGTGTATTGACATCAGTAAAAGAATGGTTAGCAAAACAATTTCATATGAAGGACTTAGGAGAAGCTAGTTTTATTCTAGGTATCCAAGTAATAAGGGATAGAAAGAATCAAACAATTGCATTATCTCAAGCTTTATACATAGACAAAATATTGTCTAGGTTTTCCATGCAGGATTCCAAGAAAGGTATGTTACCTTTCAGACATGGAATCTAACTTTCTAAGGAACAAGTTCCTGAGAATTAGCATGAAGAGCAATTCATTAGTAGAGTTCCATATGCCTCGGCAGTTGGAAGTCTCATGTATGCAATGCTCTTCACTAGACCAGACATTTGTTTTGTAGTTGGCATAGTTAGCAGGTTTCAATAGAAACCTGGTCCTGATCACTGGACGGTAGTCAAGCATATTTTCAAGTATCTCAAGAGAACAAGAGATTATATGCTTTTATACTCTGGAGGGGATTTAATTCCCATTGGGTATACAAATTCTGATTTCCAGTCGGATTCTGACTCCAGAAAATCCACATTAGGATCTGTGTTTACTATAGGAGGAGGAGCAGTCATATGGAGGAGTATCAACCAATCCTGTATTGCTGATTCCACCATGGAAGCTGAGTATGTTGCTGCATGCGAAGCTGCCAAAGAGGCTGTTTGGCTTCGCCAATTCTTGATTGACTTGGAAATAGTTCCTAATACGAATAAGCATATCACTATTTACTATGACAACAGTGGAGCAGTGGCTAATTCGAGAGAACCAAGAAGTCATACGAGAGGTAAACACATTGAAAGTAAGTATCATCTTTTAAGAGAGATTATACGTAGGGTGACGTGACAATTACCAAAATCGCGACAGCAGAAAATCTAGCGGATCCTTTCACAAAGGCTCTACCTCAGAAGAGCTTTGATGGGCACCTAGAGAACATGGGAATGAGAGATATGACACACTTGCTATAGCGCAAGTGGGAGATTGTTAGGATTATGCTCAATAGCAAGAGTGTAATATTGTAATTGGCAATCTTTTCATATTAATAAAGTGATTTCTTGTTTTACAAAATCTTATAGCATTTATAATGATAATTGTCAAAGTAAATAATCATAAGGTCAAAAGTCTATGAGAAAGAAAGAATTGTTCGTACATCTGGATATGTATGAGGTAGACACAATTCTTTAGTTAGTCTTGAATAAACGTTCACAACCTAAGTTAAAGGTTGGGCACATTTATCTTGATAAAGTTGTAGAATTCTTTTACTGGCATTTGAGTGGGATCAAATGAGTTATGATGAGTCTAAAATCATCGAAAGGTTTTCGAGTAAAAGAATCTAGTGCACTCGGTGCATTGAACATGATCACAATGAAATATTTTATCTAGAACCGTTAGTAGATAAAAGTCTTTTCATTATGAGGACAATCAGAGAGTCTATCTTAATCCTGAGATAAATGATGGACTTATGATTGCAAGTGTTATCATTTGAGCTATCAATGAGTACGATTATATAGCATAGTCTATCCTCGATAGTTTGGTGGTATTCATTTGTTAATCGATAGAGGACTTCATTTATATATATGGACATCGTGGCTCAATTTATTGAATGAGAGTATAATATTATCATATGGATATTTTGAGGTATTGGATATTAAATCTCAACGTTGAGTTTTTGATAATATCTATTGAAAACATGGCTTCTGGACAAGTCAAAATATCCAAGTTCAAAACGTGGTCATATGAGTAAATATGGTAACTAGGAAAGCTATCGGCTGTCTATGAGCTCTTGGCGATTACTGATATTATACACGAGGATACACTATCTCCAATAAGATTGTCTAGGGTATGAATGAGAAACATCTTCTTATTCTATCTTTATTTAAGAGTTCAATTTTAGCTATTTAGTGGAATGAGCTAAAATTAATTGATCGGACCTAAGTGAATTATTTGTTGATTGTGATTAGACTATGTCTATTGAAGCTTAAATTTAGATAGCCCGCCAAGATCCTCAATCTACACGGACTTGCATGGATCACTTAATATATTCTACTGGACTAATTTATGGATCCATCTAGAATTGTATTTAATATATTAAGAATATAATTTGCACATTATTTATTGAATGGGCTGCTTAAATTATATTAATATATTAATGAGAGGCATGTGTGCTTGTTTCTTTTAGTAAGAATTTCACATGTGGGCTTTTATTTAAAGCCTGAATGGATTAAATAAAATAAGAAAATAATATTTGGCCCATATATTTTGTGTGTGGGCGGCAAGGCTATAATAATAGCATAAAATATTATTTTATTTTATTGTTTGATTAAATGGAAATTAATTAATTATTTAATTAAAAATCGAAATCTTTTTCTGACTAGGAAGTATCTTTCCTAGTAGTATATTATTATAGTAGTATAACAAATATAAAAGACTTAATTTGGTAAGTAGATAAATAAAGAATTTATTTATCTAATCAAATAAGGAAGTCTTTAATATAATCACAAATACACTTATGAGTTGGATTATGGTTAGGATTCTTGAGTTGATAGGAATTTTAGTAAAGCACAAATCCTCTTGAAGTGAGGAATTCGGCGAACCCTAGAATTCCTATTAAGAGAGTTCGGCCAACCCTAATTAAATGAGCAATAGAATTCGGGCACCATATATATATATATATATATATATATATATATATATATGATGGGATAAAATTCGGCCATGTAAATGCTTCTTGCTAGAGAGATTTTTCTTTTGCTTTAAAAAAAATCCAACTCTAGAACATAGTGAAATTTCGGCTAAGAGGAAGAGAGAAAGATAGTTCTAAATTCGATAGTGCACTAGCAAGCCTTTACATAAAAAGGTTTTGTGCACACTTTTGATTTAGGTTCACACGAGTTTCAATCATAACGATTGTGAATTCAAAAGTGACCGGAACTATCTTTCTAGGCTCTTGGATTTTTTGTGATTAACGATCAAGAAAGAAGATTTCATTTTTCCATTCTCAGGTACGCAATTCAAAGAATAGGGAGACCACACTCCTAGGTGATTCACGTTCGTGATCGGATTGGAAGATCTTACGGATTACCATCGACGCTAAGTCAATCGAATCACGCGACAAAAGGTATGGTATCTTTTGAATATATGTATGTTTAATTAATTAAAGGGTTAAGGTTCAAATATTGGAAAAATTTTAAACTACACTAAATTCGTTTTTAGTCTTGCTTCTGCTGCGTTTTACATATTTTTCCCTACAATACGACCCTTCCCATTTGTTAGCTAGTGATCATGCGACCTTGCTCTTTGTGTTGAGAGTCACCATTCTCAGCACGAGGTCCCTGAGTTGAAATATGCGCACCCGAACATGCTAGTTATAATACTTCTCAGCTCTTTGCTGGTATGTTGCATTCTGGATTCGTGATAAGTCCCTCCTTTCTTCCAGCTGGTCCAAGTTTTGGTGCAACATGTTGGCATTGTGCTCGAAGTCATTCAATTGAACTATTGGAGAAGTGTAAGATGTTTCTATAGGGATAACTACCTTCGTCTCGAAAGCTAAGGAAAAAGGGCTTTCTCTTGTTGCAGTTCTGGCAGTTGTCATGTATGCCCATAACACCTCATGAAGCTTATCTACCTAGTTTTCTTTATTTAAGTCCAGCTTCCCCTATAGAGTGTGCTTTATGATTTTGTTCACTGCTTCAGTCTGCCTTTGGTTTGAGGATGAGCGGGTGAGGTGTAATAGTTCAAGATCTTGTATTCCCTGCACAGCTTTCTGAACTTTGTATTGTCGAACTGATTTTCGTTATCTGTGATGATGGTATTCGGGATCCCAAACTTGTATAGTATATTTTTCTTCACAAAGCTTGTGGTGTTTGCATCAGTAATGTGTACCAGAGCCTCTGCTTCCACCCATTTGATAAAGTAGTCTACCGTAACTATTGCATGCTTCGCTCCTCCCTTTACTCCAGTAGGCATTGGTTCTAAAAGGTCAAGACCTCACATGGCGAATGGCCAAGGAAACATGAGGCTTCAGAGTAACTCGGGGGGCTGTCGAATATCGTTGGCAATCTTCTGGCATGTTTCACAGCTTACCGTGAATTTCTGAGCATATGCAAATAGTGTTGGCCAATAGAACCCTTGCATGAGTACTTTGTGTGCCAGGCTCTTACCCTAGTGTGATTCTCACATATACCACTGTGGATGCTCTTTAATATCTTGTCAGCTTCTTTAGCTTCCACGCACATCTGTAGCGCCCTCGAGAATCCTTTCTTGTATAGTTCCCCATTGATGATAATGTATCGGGTTGACCTGTACTTGATTTGGTTTGCCTCAAGGGTGTCTTCTGGTAAGGTATCTTCTTGAAGGTACCTTTTGATGGGTGTCACCCAGCTGTCCGGTCCTACTCGGATCTCAACGACCATCAATCTTTTCTTGCTTGGCTATGCTTGGTCGGGCCAATTAAGCTACTAGAACAGTTTTAGATCTTATGCAGGTTGTTGCTGATGCGAGTTTGGACAGTGCATCTTCATTCTTGTTCTCCTCTCGGGGAATCTGGGTAACCTTGTATTTTTTAAACCTCCTAAGCAACTCTTTCACCACCGCCAAATAAGCAATCATATGCTCATCCTTTGCTTGGTACTCGTCCAAGACCAGGTTGACTACCACCAGTGAATCACTAAAAGACTCAACTTCATCAGCTCCTAAAGCCATACACACTCATAGACCGGCCAGTAGTGCTTCATTTTCTGCTTGATTGTTTGTTTCTTTGAAATCGAACCTCATGGCACATTCTATAGCGTATCCCTCCGGAGTGGTTATCACTATGCCTGCCCCGCTGCCATGGGTGTTTGATGAGCCATCTACATGTAATTTCCACATGAAGGGCTTCTCGTGCTTCTCTTGAACCTTTTGGGCTACTTCCATATCTGGCTCAGTGAATTCAGCAACAAATTTTGTTACCGCTTGCCCTTTGAAGGAGACCTTCGGGATGAATGCGATGTCAAATTCAGTCAGTTTTATCACCCACTTAGTCAGCCTGCCTGACACCTCCGGTTTCTGTAAAATTTGCTTAAGTGGGCAATTGGTGTATACCTCCACCCTATGTGCCTGAAAGTAGGTCTCAGCTTCCTTGCCGCAATAACTAGAGCGAGAGCCATTTTTTCGGCTGGTGAGTATCTTGTTTCAGCATGCACCAAAGCTTTGCTGGTGTAGTACACTGGCTTCTGGATGCCATCTTCCACTCTTACCAGGACAGAGCTGGTTGCCACTTCTGTAAGGGAAATGTACATGTACAAGGTTTCTCCGACCATAGGTTTTGAGAGAATAGGTGCTCGGCCTAGTTATTCTTTCAGTTTTTGAAAAGCTCTTTCTTTATTGCCTTGAAGAATGGTGCACACTTATCAGTTGACTTCGATATGAACCTGTTGAGCGAGGGGAGGCATCTGGTCAGTCTTTGGACTTCTTTTAGTGTTTTCGGTGTAGCCATGTTAGTAAGGGATTGGATCTTCTCTGGGTTGACCTCGATTCCTCGTTGATGGACTTGAAATCCGAGGAACCGCTCCGAGGGTACCCTGAACAAACATTTGCTAGGGTTGAGCTTCATTTTATACTTCCTTAGTACGTCAAAGGTTTCTTTTAAATCTAAGGTGTGCTTTTCCACTGTGACACTTTTGGTCAGCATATCATCTAAGTAAACTTAAATGTTTTTCCCTATTTGCCGAGAGAAGATCCTATTTACAAGTCATTGATAGGTGGCCCCTGCATTCTTCAATCCTAACGGCATTACGGTATAACAGTACAAACCTTGGTCGGTAGTGAGTGTTGTCTTTTCCTCATTCGGCTGATGCATGTGGATTTGATTGTATTCTGAGTAAGCATCCATGAAGCTGAGCAACTCATGGCCTGCTGTGGCATTAACGAGCTGATCAATCCTTGGGAGAGGAAAACTATCCTTTGGGAAGGCTTTGTTAAAATCGGTGAAGTCCACACACATTCACCACTAGTTATTCTTTTTCTTTACCAAGACCACATTTACCCCTTATTTTGGGTATTTGACTTCCCAGATCGACCCCGCAGCGAGAAATTTTCTGACCTCTTCTTTCATCGCCTTACTCTTTTCTGGATTAAAGAGTCACCTTTTTTGGATTACTGGGCTAGCATCTTGATCCACAGCCAAGTGGTGAGATATCACCCTAGTGTTAATCCCAGGCATTGTAGGTTCCAGATTTTGGATTGCGCAGCGAAAAGAGGTTTTTTAAATTTCGATGCAATCATCAATTAAACCGATTGTACAGTATTAATCGAAAACATTAAGAAAGAGATGAAACTACTTCATACCAACGTTTATAGGCTCCCTCTTCTTTTCGATCTGCTTCCTGATTTGAACCAAAAGATCTTCATGGCTATCCCCCGGGATTGGTAACAGTGTGTGAGCACGTCACGGTACTCAGGAACAAGGAGGATGAAGAAAAAAAGAAATTTTTTTTTTCTTTGGCCGAAAAATACCTAGAACATTTTCTATGGTTTGTTTTTCTTTTTTTCTCATTTTGTTCTATACGCTCAAAAATTGACTCTCAAATCTGAACGTATATTGTGTTGATTGTTTCCAAAAACATATATAATATATATATTTTTTAATAAAACTAATTAAATCAAATCTTTTAAGATATCTGATATATTTAAAGATATTAATTAATATTAATTTATTTGATTTGATTTGAATTCAAACTCTTTTAAGTTCAAATTCAAATCTTTTAAGATATCAGATATCTTTAATTAATATTAATTTATTTGATTTGATTTGAATTCAAAATCTTTTAAATTCAAATTTGAATATTTAATTTAATGGAAATAAAATAATCAAATTATCTTATCTTCATTCAAAATTAAATATTAATCAACACCCTCCATCTAATGATTAATCACAAAATAAATAATCTAATTATTTAATTAACATAATCGTTAATATTCATTAATTAAATAATCTCATTATTCAATTAATTCCCGAATAGACCATGTTATATTCGTAACACAATTAATTGGACGATCCAATTAAATAACTGTGACCCTTGTTACCTTAATCAATCGGGCTAGCAAGGGGACCCAATGGACCCACAATATTTTGAGCTCCAATAATCCTTAGAAATAATTAATTAAACTCTTTAATTAATATTTCATGATTATTAACTTCGGTGTTATTACACTAAAAACCCGAAGCTGTATTCTCTCAACTGTATATGTTTTCACACAAACCAATAACTTTCGGTATCCATCGATATAGCTATTACATATGGTATAATCCTCCACAAGTAGTTCATAATTAGAGTTGGGTCATAATGTCCGTTATACCCCTCTAATTATATCTTTCCATTAAATACCATTGATTCTCTAATGAACAATAAATCCTACATTCCTTACGGAATTAAGAGAGCGCTCATATTGTTCAAGCCATGAATCAACCCTTAAGGGAGCTACTATCTACTTCTAGCAAGAAGGAGTAGATTCCAGTATTGTGTACGATCCTTCCCAGCCACAAGCCAAACCGCGATTCCAACATACAAAACATATTGACCAGGAATGTAACTCCGATCTCATCCATGGTATATCAAAAACCACGATCTAACTTGAAGAGGTCGATAAGACACTCAGGATTAAGATCACCCATATATAGCCATCATTTGTCGAGATATATGAATCTCATCATGTAACGGATCTTATTGAGAGATTCATATATATCGTGGCCCAGTCATATGTCATCACATCATATAAGGTGCCTTCATTCTCATATCACCATATGAATAATCTTGATAAGATCACCGTACATTAAGGAATGGACCGCAGCTGGAGATTAACTACAAATAAAGTACCCAACTTTATTTGCTATCTACGGACTCTTTAGATTGCTCATTTCAAAATGAATCCATCTGTATATGACAATCATATACTCAGTTTGAAATTACATCCAGAAATCTTGGATGTTAAGTACACATGTTATATATAAATGTATGAGATAATTTTAATGAATAAACTACTTCTTTTATTTATGTTCAATTCACATTTATAAATTACAAGCTTTAGGGCAAAAACCCCAACAATCTCCCATTTGTACTAAAGCATGTGATACAGGTCTTGTAAACCTAGACCCTCTAGGTGACCCGTAAACTTTTTAGCTGGGAAGGTCTTCAGAAATGGATCAACATGATTGTCCTGTGACGCTATCTTGGTCACGGTCACATCTCCTCTCTGCATTATCTCTCTGATGAGATGATATTTCCTCTCTATATGCATCCCTCTCTTGTGACTTCTTGGTTCTTTTGAGTTAGCCACTACACTACTGTTATCACAATAAAGTGTGATGGGCTTATCCAGATCTGGAACAACTTTTAGATCACTCAAGAATTTTCAGAGTCGAACAGCCTCTTTATCAGCTTCACAAGCAGGTACATATTTGGCTTCCATGGTGGAGTCAGCAATACAAGATTGCTTAATACTCCTCCACACAATGGCTCCACCACCGAGGGTGAATACTGATCCAGATGTGGATTTCCTAGAATCCCTGTCTGACTGAAAATCAGAATCCATGTATCTTAACGGGATCAAATCCTGTCCAGAATACACTAGTATATAGTTTCACGTTCTCCGAAGATACTTGAGAATAGTCTTGACAGCAACCCAACAATCCAATCTAGGGTTTGACTGGTATCTGCTGGCTACTCCCACTGCGAAGCAGATGTCCGGTCTTGTGCATAACATAGCATACATGAGACTACCTATTACTGACGTATGGGGAACACGTCTCATATCCTCAACTTCTTGAGGTGTCTTAGGACACTATTCCTTAGACAAGTGAACTCCATGCCTGGAAGGTAAATTACCTTTCTTGGAGTTCTGCATCTAAAATTGTACAAGAATCTTGTCGATATACAATGCTTGAAACAACGTTAGGAGTTTGTTCTTATGATCTCTTAAGAGTTGGATCCCTAGAACATAACTTGCCTCTCCTAAATCTTTCATTTGGAATTGGCTAGCCAGCTAGTCCTTTACTTCCGATAATACCACTACATCATTCCCAATGAGTAGGATATCATCTAGGTATAGGACTACGAAAACTACTTTCTTGTCAACGATGCGCTTGTAGACACAAGAGACATCAACATTTTGCTCGAAGCCATAGGTTTTGATCACATCATCAAACCTTATGTTCTAAGATCTAGATACTTGCTTCAGTCCATAAACGGACCTTTGCGACTTGTAAACTTTTTGCTCTTGATCTAGAGACACGATGACTTGGATATTCTTGGTATCCAAGTCATAAGAGATAGAAAGAATAGAATGATTGCATTATCCCAAGCTTCATACATAGATAAAATCTTATCTAGATTTTCCATGCAAGATTCCAAGAAAGGTATGTTACCTTTCGGACATAGAATCAAACTTTCTAAGGAACAAGCTCCAAAGAATAAGCATGAAGAGCAATTCATGAGTCGAGTTCCATATGCCTCGGCAGTTGGAAATCTCATGTATGCAATGCTTTGCACTAGACCAGATATTTGTTTTGCTGTTGGCATAGTTAGCAGATTTCAATCGAAACCTGGTCCTGATCACTGGACTGCAGTCAAGCATATTTTCAAGTATCTCAGGAGAACGAGAGATTATATGCTTGTATACTCTGGAGGGGATTTAATTCCCGTTGGGTATACAGATTCTGATTTCCAATCGGATTCTGACTCCAGAAGATCAACATCAGGATCTGTGTTTACACTTGGAGGAGGGACAGCCATATGGAGGAGTATCAAGCAATCTTGTATTGTTGATTCCACCATGGAAGCTGAATATGTAGCCGCATGCGAAGCTGCTAAAGAGGCTATTTGGCTCCACCAATTCTAGATTGACTTAGAAGTGGTTCCTGATGCGGATAAGCAGATCACTATCTATTGTGACAATAGTGGAGCAGTGGCTAATTCGAGAGAACCAAGAAGTCATAAGAGAGGCAAACACATTGAAAGAAAGTATCATCTTCTGAGGGAAATTGTGCATAGGGGTGACGTGACGATTACAAAGATCGCGTCAGCAGAAAATCTAGCGGATCCCTTCACAAAGGCTCTTCTACAGAAAAGTTTTGATGGGCATTTAGAGAACATGGGATTGAGAGATATGACACATTTGCTATAGAGCAAGTGGGAGATTGTTAGGATTATGCTCAATAGCAAGAGTGTAATAATGTATTTGACAATCTTTTCATATTAATAAAATGATTTCTAGTTTAACAAATCTTATAGAATTTATAGTTTAATTATTATAATTGTCAAAAGTAAATAATAATAAGGTCAAAAGACAATGAGAAAAGAAGAATTATTCGTACATCTGGATATATATGAGGTAGACACAATTCTTTAGTTAGTCTTGAATAATATTCACAACTTAAGATAAAGGTTGGGCGCCTTTATCTTGTTAAAGTTTTAGATTCTTTTGCTAGCATTTGAGTGGGATAAAATGTGTTATGATGAGTCTAAAATCATCAAAGTATGGTGTCTTTGGGCAAAAGAATCTAGTGCACTGGGTGCATTGAATAGGATCATAGTGAAATACTTTATCCAGAATCGTTAATGGATAAAAGTTTTCACTTGAAGACAGTCGAAGAGTCTATCTCAATCCTGAGATAAATGATGAACTTATGGTTGCAGGTGTTATCATTTGAGCTATCAATGAGTACGATTATATAGCATAGTCTATCCTCGAAAGTTTGGTGGTATTCACTTGTTAATCGATAGAGGACTTCATTTATAGATATGGACATCGTGGCTCCATTTATTAAATGAGAGTAGAATATCATCATATGGATGTTTTGAGGTATTGGTTATTAAATCTTAACGTTAAGTTTTCAATAGTGTCTATTGAAATATGGCTTCTGGACAAGTCAAAATATCCAAGTTCAAAATGTGGTCATATGGGTAAATATGGTGACTTAGAGAGCTATAGGCAGTCTATGAGCTCTTGGCTATTACTGATATTCTTAACGAGAATACACTATCTCCATTAAGATTGTCTAGGGTTAGAATGAGCAATATTAACTTATTCTATCTTTATTTAAGAGTTCAATTTTAGTTCTTTAGTGGAATGAACTAAAATTAATAGATCGAAGCTAAGTGAATCGTTTGTTGATTGTGATTAGGTTATGTCTATTGAAGCTTAAATTTAGATAGCCCGCCAAGATCCCCAATTCACACGAACTTGCATGGATCACTTGATATATTCTACCGGACAAATTTATGGGGTCCATCTAGAATTATATTAAGGCATGTGGACTTGTTTCTTTTAGTAAGAATGGGTCTAGTTCACACGTGGACTTTTTATTAAGGTCCAATGGATTTAATAAAATAGAAAAAATAATATTGGCCCTTATATATTGGCTTGGGCGGCAAGGGACTATATATTGGTCTTATATATTGTTTTTATTTTATTTTTTAATTAAATGGAAATTAGTTAATTAATTAATTTCCATTTAATTAAAAGTCAAAATCTTTTTCTAATTAGGAGAAGGATTCATAGTGTCATACTATTGTTGGTAGTATGATAAGTATCAAAAACTATATTTGATAAGTAGATAAATAAAAGTATTTTATTTATCTACTCAAATTAGGAAGTTTTTAATATAGTTACAATTTTTATATTCAATAATTTATTATCGGATAATACACTCATGAGTTGGGATAAGGTTAAAACTCAAAGTTGATAGGAGACTTAGAGAAGAAGTAATCTTACTTGTGTGAAGATTTAACTACAAGGTAGAAATCCTACTTGAGTGAGGATTAGGCCTTCACCTATATATATATTATCAAATTCGTGTTTGAATAGTAGTTGAAAAAAAAAGTTTTTTTTTTAGAGAAATTTATTTTATTCTCTTGCTTTTGAATAATAAAAAAAAACTCCCAACTCAAGAAAGGGGTGTATTGAATTTGGCCAAAGAGAAGAGAAAAGGGGAACGTTTTTGTTTTCGATAGTACACTAGTATCCTTTACATCAAAAAGGATTTTGTGTACATAATCGAATCAGGTTCACGCGACTTTCAATCAAATAGATTGATAATTCACAAGTGACCGGACATTCTTGGGTTTTCTCTTGGAGTATTATTGTGACTAACAAAGAAGAAGATTTTGTTTGTTTCATCCTCAGGTATACAATTAAAGAAAGAGAGCTCACACTCCTAGGTGATTCACGTTCGTGATTGGATTGGAAGATCTTGCGGATTCAATTTGACGCTAGTTCAATCGTCACGAGAAAAAAGTACGATACTTTTAATTATATGTCAATTAATCTAGGGTTAAGGTTCTTTCTTTTAAAGGAAATTTTTTTTAAATATACAAACCCAATTTTTCGCTTCCGCCACGTGTTTTTCCCTACAAAAGGTGCCACCAATCGGCTCAAGCTCCAAGGAGAATCCAACCGATGCACCATCAAAGACAACCTCATCAACATGCCGATTCCTTGATGAGATCTCAATGTAATGGTATAAACTCTTCTTTTATACATGCTTGTCATTTTTGTGATATGATTGGTCACTTAAGACCAAATTGCTTTAAATACATTAAGAGGTGTAGGTTAGAGAGCATAAAAGAAAAATGTTTGAAAAATAGGGCAAGTTTGCATGAACCTAGGAAATTTAGAAACATGTCCATGACCACTAAAATTGATAAAGTGGAATCTAGGTGGGTTAGAAAGAATGAACCCGCTTGCCTTAGTGCCCATGTACACCCGTAGATGCAACTATGTCCATTGGACTTGGTAGGTCTATAGGAGCACATGTCTCCCATTGACTTGGTTGGAATTGACCCTATTTGGGGAGCTCAAGCAAAGAGCGAACTTGCATGATTTGCTATGTGCAAAAAGTTGATTAATTTTATGCTCTTTTATAATTGTTTGAGATGATTGGTTGTCCATATGCTTATATGTTATTTTCTTAATAAGTGTGCAACATTGATTTACTTGCAATCCATGTCATATTTTAATTCAACAATGCATTTTTGGACTAAGAGATTTGATTGGGAAAGTATATTTGAATGACCTATAATTTATCTCCATGACATGTTAACTTGATTTTTTTATGACATGCTTTAAATGATATGCATGAAATATTTGTGATTGCTTATATGCAAAATATGTGTGAAAGCAAATGAGAAGACTAAAATCAATAAGGATCTAGTATCCATTCAATCAATAAGGATTTCACATCCAAATTAGTCCTCTCTCTCTTTATTTTTCGAACAAGGCTACTATCATACAGGTGTCTCATCCGGAAAAATCTAAAAGGGCGCAATAGTCGCTAATGTCTTGTTTTGCTTATAAAGTTTGATATAGTTGCTCTTACTTGAAAAATATCTTTTGAAAAACTATATCTTGTTTGCTTATGACAAAAGGGTACAAATTGGTTTGAATTCTTTTGGAAACCCTTTTGATGTTTGCTTTGCCAAATACCATTGATTGAACTTGAATGATATCTGTCTTGCATGCAAAACAACAATTTCACACACTTTTTTAAATAAAACTCCTTGAATCTCTCTCAATTACTTGAGATGCATAAAATTAGTGTATATGATTATGCAAACGTTTTGTGCTAATAGCTCTCTTTGCTAAAGCAACCCGATAGGGAGAGTTCCTTTGCCTATCTCATGACAAAAAGGGGGGAGAAGTCTTGAGAGATATATGGGGAGAATTGGTTATGCTTTAGGGGAGATACCATGAGAGAGAGAGTAACCGTTTAGGGGGAGCATTGGTTATGCTTTAGGGGAGATACCATGAGAGAAAGTAACAGTTTAGGGGGAGCATTGCACATGCATTTCTTTATATTGCTTTATTGAGTGCAATTGCTTTTTATATTTGTTCACATCACTTGCACTTGTTCTTGGAAAGTGCTTTCTTTCTATTATATGTAGGTATGATGATCTACAAAAATACTGAAGACCTTGAAGACTTAGAATATTAGGTATCTCTTTTTGTAATGTAGAATGGACTCTCATGGACAATAGCTAGATTTTTTGTTTTTGTGAAGATTTATTTGTGAGTGGTGATTTTGTCATGAAATAGCCAAAGGGGGAGATTGTAAGAACCTCATTTTTATGATTGGCTTATTTCATGACAAACCACACCACATTGGGGATGATTTTGTAATGGGTAGCTTAGGTCCTCGTTGGTAAGCTTCCAAGCATCTCCATGACTTCAAGAGCACTTGACTTTGCCTCTTGAAGAGTTTAGGTGTGCACACACACTTCATGCATGCCTTGTTCATCTTGCATTTGTGTTCTAATTGTTTATATGTGTGAATCAATTACACCCATCACACTTGCACTTCATTCTTAGACTTAAGTGTGGTTTTTGTGTGATGT
The DNA here is from genome assembly GCA_033220585.1 of Dipteronia sinensis. Taxonomy (NCBI): domain Eukaryota; kingdom Viridiplantae; phylum Streptophyta; class Magnoliopsida; order Sapindales; family Sapindaceae; genus Dipteronia; species Dipteronia sinensis. The sequence goes on along the minus strand of CM065641.1, from coordinate 29,269,388 downwards.
AATTCGTTTCCCGATGATTGATCGGAAATGTCCACGCATGCACGTTGGTGTGCTTGTCTTAGTGCGATGGTTGACCATTTGAGAAGGTCTCATTCTTCTCTTGGATAAGTGTTAGATTTGGTTCGGTAGTTTGGAGTAAAGTGTCTAGTTTCAAAAGTTTGGTTCTTCAATGATTTAAGTGTTTTTCAAAACTGACCTTTGTATAGTCTTGTGACCATAATGCTTTATGTAATGATTCAAATAGTGTTTTGAAACATTCTGGACAAACTAGACACCCATGCCTTTCCAACGGTATATTATTTGTAATATGTTATGACCGTTTGGATTGGTTTTGAAATCTCCAAAGTGACCACTAAAACAGGGCATCTCTGCTATAATCTGAATCTGACCTTTGCTCACTTAAATTACCATAACTATTTTTACAGAAATCCAAATCTTATTCTGTAAAACGGAGTAGAAATTAGAGATCCAACCCTTTCCAACGGTATATCATACGAAAGGTTTCGATGTTGTTTGGTCATGTTTGGGAGGCACTCAAAACTGGAACTGATGCGTTGTCGCATGCCATTCCAGTCCAATCTGCTGTACATTCACCATACGTACAGTGTGTGAACAATGGTTTTTGGGTAGTATGTCTCTGCTGGTAAGTCGCTTGTGAGTTGCCTTTCGTACAACTATTTTCTAGAAATTTCCAGGTGACCCACTGTACACCCGCTGTACGTACAGCCGGTGAACAGCGGCCAAGGCAAAAAATTTGCAAACTTTTCTAAAACGATGCCGTTTCATTTAGGGTTGTTATATATACATTATTTCATCTCTATTTCATTCAAGAGCTCAAAAATATAGATCTAAGAGAGAGAAAGAGATTTCTTGAGAGAGAAAGCTCCATTTGAGTTTGTTTAACTCTCCAAACCCAAAACCCATCTCCATCTTGCATCATTCAACATCATTTGAGCATGGGTCTTCATGGTTTCATGACTAGGTAAGTTAGAACTTCATTGAATATCATTTATTATTCTACTTACTCTATAATAGGTATTTATTGCTTGATTAAATACATTGACTCACTTTATTGCATATATTTATGAGTCAAAATTGCATGATTGGGTTTGTTTGTGATAACTTGCATTATTAGGTCATTTATGCCTAAATAGCTGATCCATAAATGTTCATGTATGCTTAATTGATGATTAGGTTGACTTTGTGCATCTAGTCAAGTTCTTGAATATTTATGTGAGTTTTATTTGACAATTAGGTTGATAGAATTTCTCTACAACTAATTGAGACCTCATGTGTGTACATGTAGGCTTGGTTGATAACTAGGTTGTTAAATTGCATTATAACATATAATTAAGCATTTTGTGTTTGGTCTTGCACATTATTGCATTTGAGCATAGTGTCATATATACACTTAGACTATATACTCTTCATAGAGTTAAAGTCTTGTGGCTTCTAGGTGAAGTTGCACAAGCAAGTAAAGTCTTGCCACTAAGGGTGGGTTGGCAAGCATCGATCAAGTGCCACTGTAAAGGCCCGTGGGGTAGAGTAGGAGGTGCTCACACCAAGAGTAGTGGATCGGGGGATATCACTAGGAATTGAACCAAGAGTGGCAAGTGGTAGTGTCCATAGCCTGAGGTTGTCGAGAGTGAGAGTCCGAGTATCACTTGAGGGTGTAATCTTTTATTCATATAGTGGATTTCTATGATCTTGTGTGGCTAAAAGGATAGCCTATGGTTTTTCCCTTGTTGAAGGGTTTCCACGTAAAAATCAAGTGTTCTTTATATTTCCGCATTGTTTTATTTTTTGGGTTAATTGTGCTTAATATTGACTAATCGAAAAAGTTGGTAATAATCGATTAACAACCCATTCACCCCACCTCTAGGTTAGTAGACACACGCTCTATAGTATTTTCAAATTCACTTAGGCCTGGGAATGAATTCACTTAGGCTTGGGAATAAATTCTATTAGGCCTGGGAATCAATTCACTTAGGCTTGGGTAGAATCATTTTCAGAAACAAATGTACAATATTATATCTCTTCAACTGAAGTTACAATGGTTCGTGTGCCCACTGTTCAGTTTACAATGAAAATGAATGTTAATAAGTTACAAAGGTTACAATGGTTCATTTCAGATATAAAGGTTACAATGGTTCATTTCAAATCTAAAGGTTACAATGGTGACTTTTCATTGATATGGGTTATCTTGTTCCACTATAAATACCTCATCTCTGTTACATATTTTCATTTCTACAAGTGAAAATGGAAGCAAACGATTTTAGTAGTAATATGTTAAATGCCATTTACGAATGTTGGCATGAACGGATTGCAAAAGCTGAGGAGACCGTCATCAAGGAGCATGAAAATGCAAAACGGCTAACTATTGATTATACTGTTTTGATGGGAAAATATCAGAATCTAGAAGCTAAAATTATCAATTTATATGTTCAAATTGAAGCAAGGGACAACGAACTCAATGGACTCTACCAACTTGTTGAACAAATGCATAAGAAGTTGATGGACTTCAATAGTCCACCATCAGCCTAAAGATAAACACACCAAATCTGCCTTCTACAGAAAAACACATTTCAATATTATGTTTTGTTTTTTTTTATTCAAATGATGTACCGTCTAAGTTCTTAATGGAAGTAAATGGTTTTGTTTGTTTTTCACATGCTGTTCACATTTGACATGTTGTCCTCATATTTATGATCACTAGTCTTAAATACGACCAGAAATTAACAAGATCCACATACATACAACCATCATTGTTTATAAACAGAACAACTTCAACATAAACAACAAAGACAAATCTCTCAAACAATCTTACCTACTATAACTCCAAAAATAAAAATGAATTGAATTGCAAACAACATGACACTAGTGCATTGACTCTTCTCAGATACATTTTCTTCAATAGTCACAGCGGATTCAGGCTGAGAATGGGATGAATTGACGAAACGGTAACTAATGGCTTGATATGCTTCATCAGTTGAGTTAAACTTCTAGTAAAATGCTCCTGGAAAACCATCTACATGTTCATGACATTCATCCCAAGAAGTAAACACACCGGTTTTCCTTCCTTTGAAAACAACATAAACACATTTCTTCCCCATTTCATACGACACACTTTGCAGATATCTGTAAACCGAAAAATTTAAAATTTAATAATAACTGTTACAGTATACAACGCTTATATTGCAAACAACACAAAATCGTCTCATTCATTAAAAACAAAATGTTGCAAAATGTTGCAAAACTGTTGGGAGAAGAAGATGTTAGATCTCAAGGAGATGTATAAAAATGATGAAAATTATTTACCTGCAGATATGGACAACAACAAGAGAAAGAGTTGGGGTCTTGGAGAATCAGGTTTCGGTTTGGGAAAATAAGAGCAAATATGATTGTACACATGAAGAAGAAGAAGATGGGTTTGCTTGTTTGACTAGGGAAGCAGAAGAAGACTGAGTAGGATCCAGGCTGTTATCTAAGAAGAAGATTTAGAGGGATCATTCTGTAATCCACTACCAATGGATGATGTGGCGAGCGAATGTAGCAAAATCCCCTGAGCCCAGGAAATATTTTACAGGCCTAGGTAAAATTATTTTAGGCCTAGGTATCATTCCCAGTTCTTTGGGTTTTTCTTCATAGAAGAAATTATGTGAGCCACACAATAATCTCAACGATCGTCACCGTACCGCGATGAAGGGATATCAACAGAAATGTATACATTAAGTTTCGAGATCATCGAACGGTCCATCAAGGTTGTCGTTACTATTACACTAGAGATAGCAACCACACCATTAAATTATGAACCACTAAATGCCTAAGATTTCCTTCACAAACTTGTAACTTGTTTGAGTTACTCGCTCTCGATCTCCCGTATTAGCTTCCAAGTTTCGAAATCGAGTCTGATGTGTGCACAATGCATTTTAAAAACATCATGTGCTGTCGGAAAAAAAAAACATTCATAAAATATATATTTAATTCTCAATTAAATCCACCCAAGGCCTAGGCCTCATTCCTAGGCTTACACTATTCTTAGGCTTACCAGTTCTCAGGCCTGCAACATCTCGGGCTTAATCCAAATGATGACATGGCGAGCGAAAATCCCCTGAGCCCTGGAAATATTTTACAGGCTTACGTAAAATTATTTTAGGCCTAGGTATCATTCCCAGTTCTTTGGGTTTTTCTTCATAGAAGGAATTATATGGGCCCCGTAATAATCTCAACGATGGGTCTATACCTTATTCATAGGCTTAATGTCCCAATTCTGTTACAGGCCTAGGTACAATTATGTTAGGACAAGGCCTAGGTCAGATTCCCAGGCCTACAACTTACCTCTCGGGCTTAGTAGATCTTCTGTTTTCAAATTCACTAGCACAGACACATGTTTTCAAAATTCCTCCACCTGTTTTCAAAATCAGTATACATACACCAAAAACCATCACAAAAACACATAGAAAATAACAATTCAAGGCAACACAAATGATACATACAAAATAACTAATTTCCAGGCAGTGTTTAACAAAAACTAATATACATACACCATAAACCTTTTCCCCACCATACCATATAACACCATAAATGTGCAAACAAACCATACAACACTATTCTGGAAAGTTCAACAAAGCTTCTCCACCAGCGTTCTCTTCATCCGAGTCAATCAAGATAGGTTCAGGTGGCTTGTCTGGGCACTTCAGTCTGTTGTGTCCTTCTTTCTTACAAATGCTACATGTTCGAGCTTTTTTGGCTGGTTTGCATGTGCTAGATGATGGTTCCGGGTAAGTTATTTTATTGTGTCCTTTTTTTCCACACTTTAAACACGATTGTAATTTTCTTTTCTCCCTAGTAGATGGTATCCTTAACTTCTTTGGTCTTCTTGGCAGATTCTTTTTCTTCCATGGCAATACTATACGAGTCCGAATTGCATCAGGAATGTCCCAATATTCGGGATCTGGAACAAGGTTGACACCCATTTCATAAGCATGTTTAAGAAATCTTGTTGTGTAAAATTCAGAAGCCAGTGCGTTGATTGACACACATTTGAACCTAGGCCATGACATACCAACAAAAAGAAATTAAAGTTTTTAAAATAAACCACAACAGATGAATGTAAATAGTTAATAAACCAGGAAGCATACCTAGCAACCGCCATTGCATGAGAACATGACAACTCATCTAAATCCCATTGACGGCATGAGCAAGAACGTTCGTCAAGGTCAACGGTTGTTTCCTTCCATTTGTCGTCTACCTTAAAGGTATTTAAGTGAATGGGAGGAATCTCACACCGATGCGCTGTTTCTATCCTATCTTTGATGTGTTCATCTGCAAACGTTGTCAAGTATGTAGACATTTCACGAGCATTTGTCCGACGATTGTAGAACCACCTTTGCAACAAATCTCTAATGAATTCAGCCATTGTTGTGATAGGCAATTTTTGGACCGCAAGTAGACAAGAATTCATTGACTCAGCAATGTTGGTGGTCATCGAAAAGTACCGCTTTCTAGGGCTATGTACACGTGAAAACTTCTCTACCCCAGCACCCAGGAGCTCATCGTAAACCTTATGGTAGGTTTCTTTCAACTCAGCCATTGCACGGTCAAACTCCTCGATACGTAGCACGGTAGTAAAGCCAAATCACATCATCCCTCTGCTTGCAAAATCTTTTAAGATTTTGTGTCAAGTGGTATGCACAAATCCCATGTGCTGCATCTGGGAATATGGTTTCCATTGCATTAAATATACCATTGTGCCGATCCAAAACTAACATAACACGGTCGAGATATTGGATCAATTTACTGAGTTTCTCAAAAACCAAGTCCACGACTCTATGCATTCAGAGTTTGCAAACCCAAATTCCAAAGGGTATATCATCTCATTTTCGTCTTTGCACACCCCAACTAACAAAACACCCCTGGTCCTAGCCTTCAAATGGGTAGCATCAATGCAGATAACTGGCCTAATAACATAATTGAACCCCTCTATAGAGGCTCCAATTGCCATGAATCCATATTTAAACTGGTTTTTCGAGTCGGTCTTGATTTTTGTCACAGTTCCGGGGTTCGATTGTTCCAAAACATAAAAATAAGCGGGCAACCTCTGAAAGGATTCCCACGGATCGCCGAATACTTGATTCAAAGGGTGCTTCTTCGACCTGTAGGCTTTGTTGTACGAGAGGTGTATACCATGCTGCTCCCTCATCTCTGAAACTATATCTTTAGGACGGATGTGGCGTCCAGGATCGCCAAATTTACTTGCAAACAAATCCCCTATCACACATGCACTTACACGTTTAAATTCAATGTGGTAGTTGTCATTTCTGTCACATGTGTGCTCATTAAGGAATAACTTCACATGCCAGTAAGTCCCCATATTTGACTTCCATGCCCGAAGTACCCATCCACAACTTTTCTGTGTACATTTAACAGTGAATCATGTACTAGAGGATTGTGAAACCCTGTACTCAAACCTCTCTACAAATGCATATGACCCTACAGCTCGCTTCAGTATTGGCTTGTCCTTGAACATCTGTCATTTGTATATTGGACCTTGGTCGGATGATTTTGCAAACACATCCACTGATCGAATGGCTTTAATTGAGTAAAACTCTGACCCTGATACTGTCCACCGTGTGTTCATGGAAGGTGAAGAACAATTGGGTGTTCCACTCATCCCTCGTTCTTCTGTTCCATCTTCTGTTGCCAGTTTCCCACCATCATCATCACCAATCTCATCTTCTGTATCACTGGTTTTAGAACTATCAGACCTTCTTGAAGTATCGATGCTTTCGGAACTATCATTATCATCCACAACTACATGTTTGGTAGGAGATGCTGGCGTAGCCTGGTCACTGCCTGCTGATGTAAATCTAGGTGAAGCCTATGATCCAAGTGGATTATTGCTGCCACTAACCGATTTATAGTTTGGAGTACCTGAGGGAGACCGTAGATTATCAGTCGGTTTAACAAGAGAGGCCGTATATGCTGATTGGATTGGATTTGCTGGAGTCGAAATTCATGTTTCTTGACAAATTCAACATCAATTGCAGCCCAACCTTTTTCCTTATGAATAATCACAAACTCTACATCGTTGTCACTCATAATAGACAATGTAACTATATCATCCTCCGTTTTCACAGGCGAAGTTAGCTTCAACTCTGTTTTGTCTCTACTAACACCTGTTCGCTCGTATATCGTTTCAACCAATTCATCTTAGGCTCCGTTGTCTTTTTTTGTTAAACGTACTAAAAACGAAATAGGCCCAGTAAACTGGTTACCCTTCCAATGCTCACCGCACTGAACTAACGGCCAAGACATGGTATCCTTAGACCCTGGAAAAAAAACCTTCAATAACAGTATTATACCTGAAAAAAATAATTAAAATCACTCAACTATTCATAAAGACTACATATTAAGAACTGTTTCATGGCAGATAATTCATAGGCTCATGGCATCGATTCCTAAGCTTATATCAATCAATCATAGCCCCAAAAGGGCCAATGGTATACATTCATTAATTCCTAGCAGATAATTCCTAGGCTCATGTCATCGATTACCATGCTTATATTGATATCAATCAATCCTAGGCTTAAAAGCATACATGCCATGATGCCCCATTTTCAGAAACATGCATAAACAACATTTTCCATATACCATATCATATAACTCCTAACTAACTAGGGAGAAATGTAGGTAGGAAGAAAGATGTATTAACCAATCAATCATAGGCTCAAAAGCATACATGCATTATAACACATTTTTGGAAACATAAATAAAAACATTTTCAGATATCAAATAAGTTATGGAATGAGTTTGAGGATACAACTGTCCATAAAGACTACAAATTGATAACTGTCTAAGATATGTTTTTGGAAACATGCATAAACACATTCTCTACTGCACATATAAGCCCTTCTATGGTCAATAGCAATGTGTTTCCTATGCACATTTGTCATTTCAATCTACTGCTGCCTCTTAACTACATCAAACACCTTAACACGTATTTCATTAACCGTGTCAATCTACTGCTGCCTCTACTGCCTTGATGTCTAACAGGCATTTCATCGAACACCTTAACTACACCCAACAATACTACACACAACCTCGATTCATGATCAACAAAACAAAAACCCTCAATCCCTCATTCCATCCAAAACATTTCAAACTTAAACAATAATAACAGACCCAGAGGAGGTGGCTTGACAGTGTATGGTCGATTGACTGTGTCAAACTTAAACTCAAACTTACATTAACTATGGTTGATTTCAAACTTGATAGTGTAAGCTCGATTGAAGAAAGTGGCTGCACTGTCAACCTCGATTGAAGGAGATGGCGGCACTATCCTGTAAATATTCCGATTTGCTGGCAAGTTTCCAGTTGAGAGGACGATGGGTTAGAAGAGTTGTGGATTCCAGTGGACAGTGAGGACGATGGGATTTGAAATGGGAAGGATGAGCCACCGATTGGATGGAAGATGGGAAGAATGAGTGACCAATTCCGGTTGGAGACCGATGGATGGAGAGGAGTTGTTTTGATTTTCTTCAGTCAACTGAAGGAGAAGCAGACAAGGGTAGTTTCGTCGTTTCACTTTATAAGAGGGTAATTTGGACATTTTGCAGGGCTTTATTGAAGAGGGTATTTTTGTCTTACAAAGGCTATTTCCTAGATACTAAACATTAGGAAAGGCTAGATTTGCAATTTTTTCACCAATGAGCTATTTCCTAGACACTAAACATTGAGAAAGGTTAGACATGCAAAGCCACCAATAATTTTATTAAAAAACCTCCAATTAAAATAGCTCTCACATTCCAATGTCAAGGAAGGTCCAATGTGGCTTGGTGTAGACATGACGCCGGTTCCGGTTCGGTTCCGGTTCGGAACCGACGGTTCTGGTTCTGGAAAAAGAGGAACTGGAACCGGAACCTCCTAAGACCGGTTCCGGTTCCGGTTCCGATTGGGCGGTTCCGGCGGTTCGGTTCTTAAATATATAAATATTAAAAAAAAAAACCACTCTCATCTCTCAGACTCACCACTCTCCACTCACGTCACTCACTGTCTCACTCAATATCTCTCTCACAAATCAACAAATCCCCAAATCAACTAAACACAATGAACACTTCTCTCAACCTAGATCATCATCACCCTCCCTCTCTCCCAAATCAACCCAAATCAACCCATATTTTTCGACATCTTCCTCTTTCTTCTTCTTCTTTCTTCTTCTTATTTCTTCTTCGTCTTCCGCAGCTGACAGCTTCTTCATTTGTCATCTTCTTCGTCTTCGGTCTTCGGTCTTCTTGGTTGGATCGATCGATCGAGAGAGATGAGATTGGGGTGGTGCCGTGGTGTCGTGGTGGTCGACTGGTCGCCGGTCGGTGTGATTCGTTTAGGTGGTGGTGGTGGGTCATGGGTGCTTGAGCTTGAATGGTTTGGATAAGAGAGATAGATATAGTATTATAGTTTGGATTTTGGAAAAGAGAGATCTGGGTTTGTGTTTGTGGTAGAGATAGATGGTAGAGAGAGAGATGAGAGATCCCAGATCTGGTTGAACCATTGAAGCCTAGAAGCTGTAGAAGTTTCTGTGGACTGGGTTCCACGAATAAAAAATAATAATAATAATGGTGGAACCGCCGATTCGAACCGGACAGTTCCTCAAATTTTAGAACCGGAACCGTCCCGGTACCGGTTCCGGAACCGGAACCGGAAAATCCGGTTTCGGTTCCGGTTTTTTCCGGACGGTTCCGGTTCGGTTCGCCGGTTCAAACCGAACCGGCGTCATGTCTAGCTTGGTGAAAAAACAAAAAGACAATAATAATAAAACAGCTCTCACTCGAGATACAACTTTATTAAGAATTGTAGCTGATATCAAGCACTTGATCGTTTGAAATATTAAACTTTTAATAAAACTGGAATTTTGTATGTTGTAAGCCTACAGTTCCGAGAAGATTGATTGATTCGTTAGCCTGTGCTAAACGCTGAGCAAGAAAAGCACTTTGAGGGCTAATAAAAGGGCGACCAGAAGATGATGTCGGCTTTGGTTGATTATGAAATCCATGGTGCCCCACTGCGGGTTGATGATCACCATCAAACTTTTCCTCTGTTTCTTGACAGACTGCCTTTCATGTCTTCCCAGTAGCACAACAGATGTGCACATTGAAGTTACAATCAGCACAGTTGTATGTCCAAAATTTAGAGTCCAAAACTTTGTTCCATATGTTACATGAATGTGGTGACGCTTCAACTTCATTGTATGGAAGAGCATAATTGAGACTAAGCTGATGTGGGTGAAGTTCAAATTTCATAATTTGAGGCAAAGAAGCACAATCAACATGAAGATCAAACCAGCACAGAGCACAACAGTAGGCAAAGGCGGTTCCAGGTGTGCTGCAGGAATCGCATAAGAAGGAAGTGGCTGAGAGCGTGGTGAATGGCATGAGAGTAAGGTGGTGCATGCAATGAGTGTGATGGGTGTTGCTTTGTGCGATTTGCGTTTCCACATTGCTCGTGGAGGAAAAATTTGCAATCTACACAGCCATATGCAGCACAACCTCCCGAGCAGATTGATTCACAGCCTGAGCATTGAATGTTTTGCCCTGGCTGCAGTCGATAAATTCTCAAGTTATGTGGGTGGCTGAAATGCTTAATTTCCATTATCGTTGTCAATTTTTCACTGAAATCATTCCAGTTGAGCTATAGTATTTATAGTGTTTCCATCATTAGACCAAGTATAGTTCCTAATAATTGTAAATAAGATATGAATTATCAATTCATGTTTGCAAGTGGAAGTACAAAATTAGCTAGTCAGATTTCTTATGTCTACGAAGCTTTTGTTTAGAAACTCAGTTATATATAGATGAATATGTTGACTTTGAAACTAAAACATTATTGGATGAGAAAGTTGAAACCTCGTTGTATTGTCAATTAGATTGATTGATTAGGTTGATGTAAAACAAATGAGATCAATTAGTGCTCGGCAGCTGGCCATAAATTTGTTTGACAAATTATCATGTGAAATTATGCTTTGAAAACTTATTTTCTTTCGGGAACTTTGGACTTGGAAGATCTGTTATATATACACGGTATAAACACTTCTTAGGTGCAAACCCTAGCTCATACGGAATTCTCGTGTGAATTCATTAATTACCACATGTTATAATCAATTTTGTAGTACTAGAGACTAGTTGTCAAACCCACACAAGAGTTACGTCCGAATTTTTTCACTTGAGAAGTGTCACATATATATAACAGAGAACAATAGTATATAAATTTTAAGGATGAAACTATGAAAGAAAGTAAGAATGCATTATGAAACAACATAGTACTTAATTTTTATTTTTATTTTGAATTGTTACATTATTTTGGGATTGGAAGGAGGGGAATGACTCGAACCTACAATATCATGAATATAGGTTTGAAGAGTTCACCATTGAACCAGCCTAATTTTGTCATTTAATTTTTTTTCTTCTTAAAATTAACATTTTTATTACATTTTATAAGACAATCCTTGTTAAAACATAATTAGATAGACGTTCAACATGAATTATGTAATATGAAGAATGTGACAACGGACACACTTATGTAGATCATAAGTCATCACAAACACTACCACCAAGTTGGCACCAACCTCATTAACAGACTTGTTGGCGAAAAGTCAGATTCGGCCTCTAGGGAAACAAGTGAGTAGACATGATGCCGGTTCCGTTCGAACTGGCAAACCGAACCGGAATCGCCGGTGGAAAACCAGAACCGGAATCGGATTAGGAACCGATACCGGCCGGTTCCAGTATCGATTCCAGTTCTGGCTCTTTTTGTTGCTGAACCGACCGATTCGAGCTAGACCAGTATCGGCGGTTCGGTTCCGGTTCGAACCGGCCGGTTCCAACGTTTTTATTTTTATTTTTAAATTTAAAAAAAAAAAAAAAAAAACTGGACCGTTGGGCCTTCAACGGTTCACTACTTCAGTTTTATTTTTAATTTTTTTTCTTTTTCATTTCTATAAATACTTACCCCCTCCATTCATTTTTCCCCGCTTCAATTTCCTCAATTCTCTCTAATTCTCATTTCTCATTTCTCTCTCAATTTTCAATTCTCCAACTCTCCACATTCCTCTCCAAGTTTTCAATTTATATTATTTGCAATTACTAAGTTAGTAAGTTTCCAATTTATTTTATTTACAATTACTAAGTTACTTATTTATTTTATTTGCAATATATCTTATTTCCAATTTATTTAATTTGCAATAGTCAATTACTAAGTTTTCAATTTCATTTATTTACAATTTATTTAATTTGCAATTTATTTTATTTGCAATTACTAAGTTTCCAAATTCCAATTTATTTTATTTGCAATTTATCTTATTTCCAATTTATTTTATTTGCAAATTGCAATTACTAACTACTAAGTTTCTATTTTTCTTCCAAATTTATTTCCAACCATTTAATCATTTGTTTTTATCAATGTTTTAACATTTTTTGTTCAAGGAATTTTACAATTCAATTTTTAAAATAGCAAGTGGAAGTGGTGACTGTCCCAGGCGTTCCATTTCGATGAAAGGTACGAGTCGTATGACGGATAATCTCAGTCATGATGCCCGTGCCTATCACGAGTATCTACAACACCAAGTCTATGCTCAAGACCTAGGCCTAAACTTTCCTCAATATCATCTCTCTCTATGAATTTCTGAACCTGATCCCAATGCCACCCCCCATTTTCCAAACCAATCAGAAAATATGCCTGATCTTGGCCCTGATGGGCTTGATCCTAACCCCCCTCTAGATTTTGATTTTGATTCTGATCCATATACGGAAGAAAAGTTACCGAAGCAGGTCAAATCTGATCTCTGCGTCCTTTATATGAAGAAAGTTACGCAAGACGATGGAAGCACTGCAGTGATTTACAATTACTGCAAAAAAGTATTTAAATGTCACAAATATGGAGGATATGGCACATATCGGAAGCATATAATGAACGCACATCCAGACGCACATGCCAGATCGAGTTTAGAAACTCAAATTTCCAGGTACGCTACCCATAACCAACAATTACTTAAATATAGTGATGCAAAAAATAGAGAAGAATTAGCTAGAATAGTTGCAGTAGAACACTTATCATTTAGTTTTGAAGAAAATGTTTGTTTTAATAATTATTGTCAACGAGCATTAAATCCTGCTGCATGTCGTGTTCCTAGAACCACGCTTACAGAAACACTTGAAAACATTTATGAAAAAGAAAATAAAATGTTGGAAATTTGTTTTGAAAAGTATAATGGTCGTGTTTCCGTATGTGCCAACATATGGAGTGACCATTGGCAAATACATTCTACATGGGTGTCACTTGCCATTATATAGATAATGCATGGACTATCCAAAAAAGAATTCTTGCATTTAGAGTTTTTGATGATAAACACAATGCTGCTAATATGTTTAGACAACTTAGAATTATTTTTACAGAGTATAAAATTGATAACAAATTTTTTGCAATTGGTTTTGATAATGCTTTTAATAATCCCGTTGCTATTCATGCTTTAATTGAATTATGAAAACCTTATCTTGGTGGTAAATTTGTTCATCAAAGATGTGTGTGCCTTGTTTTCAATTTATGTGTTCAAAAAGGATTAAAAACTCTTGAACAGTTTATTGAACCTATTAAAGATGCCCTCTATTTTTTGAGGAAAATTCTTTCTGTAATGAAAGCATGGGCATCATATTGTAAATAAAATGGTAGGCGTGTCATTAGGTTTCTTCGTGATGTTCCAACACGTTGGAATTCTACTTATAAATTGCTTGCTAGAAGTTATGAATATAGGGATTTATTAGTTACTTTTACTCAATATCATGTTAGTCACATTAATCTTTATCAAAGTCATTGGGATGTTTGTAGCAATGTTTGTGGTTTGTTACAAGTTTTTTATAATGCTACTAACAATTTATCTGGTGTTTATTATCCTGCAACTAATTTGTTTATTATTGAGAGTCTTAATATTGCTGATGCATTTGCTCATTGTGAATCTGACTTACAATTACATGAGTCTATTACTGCTATGAAGGAAAAATGGTTAGAATATTATAAGGTATTTCCAAATATTTATTTGATTGCCTTGTGTTTTGATCCACGTTGTAGATTAGAAAGTTTGTCTGATTATCTATTTGTTTATTATGAACAATGTTTAAAAATAGATTATGATATTGATATGTGTTGTGCTAGGATTAAGACATTATTTTATGATTTATATGATGAATATCTTAGAGTTTATGGTCCATCACTGAACATAGATGTTTCACAAACTCAAAATGTATCTCATTCCTCATCATCCTTTGAATTTATTAGTTTAGGGTATAATCTTTTATCCAAAAAAACCAAAAAATTATGATGTTCTTCTTCATCAAGCTCCACCACATATTTCGACCTTGAATCTCATCTAAGTACCTCTTTTGAGTTTATAGAAGACATTGAAGTTAAAAAATTTGATATCCTACACTGGTGGAATAAGCATGAAAGGTACTTTCCAATCTAGGCTATGATAGCCAAACAATTCCTTTCAACACCAGTTTCTATGGTGGTGGTGGAACAACAGTTCAGCGCTGATGGGAATATTCTAGACCCAAGACGTTCCCTTATGACTCCGAAATCACTTCAGATGCAAGCTTGTGTCGAAGATTGGACAAAGACTCAATATAGACAACAAGAAATCGATCAAGATGAACCATACGATTTCTTTAAAGATGATCAACCAGCTAAAAGTCGAACGGATGATCATGGCAACGATTAGTCCACGACTCCACGCCAATCGCCATCTCCAAACCTGCAATAAAAGGTAAGAGAACTACGTGGCATTTGATTCCTATAAACCCTTAAGAGGATACGTAGGCAACTTAATTGTGGTAAAAATTAAGTGCAAGGCCAATTTTATATTTTTTTAGTTTTATTTTAATTTATTGTCATTTATTTATTTTATTTTATTTTGCAGGTGACCCAATAAAATACATTTACAAATTACAATTTTACATGGCTAGTGTTTTTATGAAATAAGATTAAATTAAAATAAATAAATAAATTTTAAAAAAAGAACCGGAACCAGCGAACCGGTGGAACATGAACCGGAACCAGAAACAGAATCATGTCTACAAGTGAGCCCATTTCATGAGAAAAATAGAAATAGTACCTAACAACAATCAACCCCTGCACGAAGCAAAACATGCATCTAAAAAAAAAGAGAAATCTAAAAGCCAATAATAATAGCATCAATATTAAAATCTTTGAAGGTTAGAACTTAGAATATTCCTTGCATTTTGTATTCAATTCGTGTCAACCAAGTTATTAATTTCACTAGTTTGCATCCCACACGATGTGCGGGAATCGTAAAACAATATAACGTAATTGTTATCAAATTTATTATTATTATTATATGATAAATTTTTTAAAAGAATGCCAAAAGAAATTTAAATAGTTAATAGTATTCTTAAATATATGTAAGTGTGAATAGAGTAATAGTGTATGTATTATTGATGATGATAATATTAATAAAAATCTCCCTCTCCCTCTACCACCACCGAAACCAAGACCACCAACAAATCCAACACCCAAATCAAACCCTTCCAATTGTCGTCGTCGCACCACCAACAACCAAATCCCCTCCACGAAATCAAATCAAACCCAATATCACCAACACCCAAATCAATCGGTTGGGTTATGAAGAAAGTTATTGATGTTGTGGTGGTGGTGGTGGTGAGAGGTGTTGGTGTTATTTTGGTGGTCATTGAAGGATTGTGTCATGACCTAGGCATTTTAGTTGATTTTCTTATGTGTATTTGGGTGATTTGCAGGCTTGTGGAGAGAAGATTTCTGGATAATGGAAGTTGAAGATGAAGAACAAAGATTGAAGATAAAGAAGGGTCAACAGACCAGAGAGAGAGAGAGAGAGAAATTGTAGAATTCGTGAGAGTGAGAGAGAGAGAGAGAGATAGAGAGATTAGAATTGGAGGTTAATGATTGTTGTCAAAGAAATTATTAATTTATTGCTTTAATTTTTTGAGCAAAGAAGAATGGGAAGATCTAGGGATTTCTCCGGATCTTCAAAAAATATATTTATTTTTTATTTCTTCATTAATTTTCTTTTTCTTTTTATAAATCCATTAAATTAATATATTCCATACAATACTATATAAAATCCAACCAACTCCATACAAAAAGATTTTTCAATTACAATATTATTATTTTTATTAAATATTACTAAAATCAAATAAATACTGACTTGAGGGCAATTTGGTCATTTGAATCTCTTGTTTCTTTCTGTCCCAACCATACCAAACATATAACAGTATAATTAACAATTTTGTCTCATACATTCCAAACACAATACGGAACAGCGGTCCTATCCAGTCTCGTCCCGTCCTATCCAGTCTCGTCCTGTCCCATCCAGTCCCATCTCATCCAGGTGCCAAACTCACTCGAATAGAACACAGAACTAACGGATGATACATGTTGCAGAGAAATTTGTTCCTCAAAAATTAATTGTTATGCAATAATCTTATGATTGAGTTTTAATTTTTAATGAATCAAGGTTAATCATTGCAAAATGCAAAGTTAAGTTTGCACTTAACTTTATGGTTTAAAAAAAAAAAAAACTATCCACAAAATATATGAAATTTCCACGGAATGAGGTTGATCCGATGGTAAATCTCTCACACCTGCACCATGAGGTTGTGGGTTCGAATCATCCCCTTCCTGAAAAACCTTGAATTTGTGTAATAGTGTAATAGATGAAAATTTTAATTTAACCATTTCTAAAACTTTTATTGTTTTTATCAAATTTTTCATTTTTTGAACCAAAAAAAAAACCCTAAATAAATTTATCGGTTTTTGAAATATATAGATATAATGGGGAGGTCTGTTGGCACTTGGCACTTTGGCAGACATTCATTAATGGGGACTGGGGAGTTTTGCAATTAATTTTTAAAAAACAAATTTTTTTTTTCAAACTTCCAAATTTTTGAAAGAAAAAAAAACACCTCCCTCCGCCAATTTTTGGAGGTTTATAATAATTTTCATTTTTGTTATTTTTTTAATTTAAAATTAATTGAGATAAATAAAAGTAAAAAAAGGTATTTTTGTCACTTTAGGGATAAAATTGACAACAAAATAAAAGTTTTTGGATATGGCTAAAAATAGAAGAACACGTATTTATTTTTGTTATTTGTAGCTATTTGCTCGAACGGTATATTGAATCATATATAATGCCAACAAGTATATATACATCAATTGCACTTCCATCATTGATGCTAATGACAATGGATAAAATAATTTCATAAATTAAAGGCCTATCCTACGGCTGTTTTTTAGTCCGGTTTTGTTTTTTTTTTTTTTTTAATTTTATTTTCAAAGAACAAAAACAAAATGAAAAACAAAACCGC
The DNA here is from genome assembly GCA_033220585.1 of Dipteronia sinensis. NCBI lineage: Eukaryota > Viridiplantae > Streptophyta > Magnoliopsida > Sapindales > Sapindaceae > Dipteronia > Dipteronia sinensis. The sequence goes on along the minus strand of CM065641.1, from coordinate 29,251,983 downwards.
CATTAAAAGTGAAAATTTTGAAAAACTGTATTATACATGTTTTCTTTGTTTTTTATTTTGTTTTTTTTTTTAAACTAACTTTTTTTTTCTTTTTTTTCTTCTTCTTGATTCGTCATTGTTCTTTATCACTCCTCTTCTTCTGATGATTGTTGCTCTGTTCTTCTGAAGCCAGAGACCTGAAACAAATTCTTCTTCCAATTGTTGTTGTTCTTGTTTTTCTTCTTCTTCCTCCAATTGTTGTTTTGTTCTTCTAAAGACAGAGACCTAAACATGGAAAAAATTCTTCTTCTGTTTTTCTTCACTATTCTTCGTCTTCCAATCGTTTGTTCTTTTTTTCTTTTTTTCTTCTTCTTGATTTGTCACTCCTCTTCTCATTCTTCTTCCAATTGTTCTTCTGTTCTTCTAAAGCTAGATACCTGGAAAAAAATTTCTTCCAATTGTTGTTGTTCTTTTTCTTCTAAAGCCGGAGAACCAGACTAAGAAAAAAATTTAGATCTGTATCTCATATATTTGCAGGAAAATAAGAAATTTTATATTAAATATCATATATTATTAAATATAAATTATCTTTATTTATTTAACAAATTTAATCTTATCTTTTATATTATCTTAAATCTTATCTTTAACAATTTAAATTTTAAATGTTATGGAAAAAAAATAATTCCTTTTTAAAAAATTAAATACTGTTTTAAAATTAAAAATTAACAGCTAGTTTCTTACCAATTTTTTTCTATAATTTTAGGCCATAATATCAAATAAAATGCAAACTTCATATTACATTTTTGATATTTTCAGTTATTTTACCGAACTTGTTTATACCATTTTTATTTTCATAATACAACTTTCAGCATATGCTACCATACGCGTTTTCAGATTTCGAAATTTAAACCAAAAACACTGTTTTCATTTTTCATTTTTATTTTCGAAAAACAGGCAAATGAAAAATGCTTTCAGGACGCGCTCCAATTGTATCTCCAAAGAAGAAGAAAAAGATATTACATGTAGCTTTCTCTCCGATAGGGTAGCTTCAGTTGTAAAAATCTTCATTATGTCCTTTGCATCTAGAAGTGTATTTTTGAGCTTAGCGAGCCAATCTCTTTGAACCTGGTCTTGAAGTTGTCTATCCTCAGCATATGCTACCAGACGAGTTTTCAGATTTTAAAATTTAAACCAAAAACACTGTTTTCATTTTTCATTTTTATTTTCGAAAAACGGCAAATGAAAAATGCTTTCAGGACGCGCTCCAATTGTATCTCCAAAGAAGAAGAAAAGGATATTACATGTAGCTTTCTCTCGGATAGGGTAGCTTCAGTTACAAAAATCTTTTTTATGTTCTCTACATTAAGAAGTGTATTTTTGCGCTTAACAAGCCAATCTCTCAGAAGCCGGTCCTGAAGTTGTCTATCCTCAGCATCTTTAAGAGGAGATTATAAGCCTCTTCCATGAGAAAAGGGAGGCAAGATTCATCACGCCCTCCATTTGAAGAGGAGGAGACACAATGCCTCATTGATATAGCACCGGTATGGGTGATCAATCCCTGTTGATTCTGAAACTAACCAGTATTATGAATTGCTAATTCGTTAATTCATTAGAATATTGAGGAAGCAAACAAAAAAAAATTTCATAACTAGAAATTTTTTTATCAACCCAAGCCTCTATGAAATGATTACAAAGCTCCATTATATAGGAGTAGGAAAAAAAGACAAATAAAATCACAATTTGAATAACCTAACAATATGCCTCCATCATCTCCGTGATTGATCAAATCATATAAATCAAACATATGCCTTCATCATAGGTGATTGATGTCTATCCAATCACTCCAAAAGATTGAAACAAAGTCATTAATCATCAAATTTGGCAACAATCCATAAAACTCAAATTACTAATGTAGTAGAAAAAGAACTTTAAAGAAAATTGATATTAAAAATAGTGATAATTATTTCAAATCCGTTGATTCTCTAGAATACTAATCGCTCTAAATTTGTATATGTTTTGAGCGCTTAAACCCTTACCTTTGTTACCATTTTTGGGATGCTTTAAGTGTTTATTTGCTTGTAAAAGTGTTTTCAGAACAAATACTCATCCAAAGGTATTTTTGTTCCAAGTTGGAGATTTCACGTGAAAAAAAGGATTTTTGGAAGAAAAGAAGAAATATGCGAGTTCAACCTCGCAGATCCAACTCGCAGATGTTCCTCAGAGAAGACTGTGACATCAGTATTAGTTTCAAAGTAGCAGATGTTTCCCAGAACCGACTGCCACATCAATCTGTGGGTTCAACCTCGTAGTGACCAACTCTCAGAAACATTCCAGAAGCATCTGCCATGTCAGTCTGTGACCACAAACCGGCAGATCAAAACTGCTACTTCCAATCTGCGAGTCCTAAGTCGTAGATCCAAATCGCAGAAACACTCTAGAGGAGACTGCCACTTCAAGCTAGTAGAAATTAGGTGGCTACCAAACACTGCGAGATCCAACTCGCAGAGCCAACTCGTAGAAGTTGCCCAGAATCCCACCGCCATATGAATCTGTGACTTCTTTCAAGTAGAAGCAAACTGCGAGTTCGATTTGCGAGTTACATCTCGCAGATCTGACTCGCAATTGTCTGCCACGTCAGCAATCCACTTGATAAATCAATGATTTTTCCTACCCACTACATACACCTAAATATCTTTGTTAACCTAGTATATATAGTATAGATAAATAGATCTTAGATATATATTTTTCATAGATAAAAACACTTAGAAAGAAAAAGTAGAGATTATCATAGAGATCAAATTAATTCTTAGTTTTCACTAGATCTTGAAGCAACTTCGAAGAAGATTAAAGGAAGAAATTGTAATCAATGTCAAGGATCAACATCCATGACTATCGGTTGTATCTCTCTTACTCTATCTTTTGTATTTAAGAAAATCATGTGTAACTAATGTATGTGCAATTAATGTATGAACTATACATTTAATGTGATTTACTTGCACTTGTAGCATTTAAGATGCTTTTAAGCGGTTGGATTATCAATAAATGTGTTTGAAGAAACATAGTTGATAATGCATGACCATGCTTATTAATGTCACTTGCCCTTCTAGATTTAAGATTTATCTATTCACCATCTTTTGACATATTGAGATGTGGAATTGATGAAAGTTTTTCTTAAAGACCTTTTAAATTAGGGCCACATATTAGATAAATGGATGTTGTTTTTAAAGCTATTTATTTAAGATCTTGGTTAACACTTATGCTCTATCATATTCCCTTGTATCTCACTTAATCCACTTTTATTTTAAACATGTTAAGATCATTCACTAGTCAATCTTTGTTAAGCAAGTTTTATTATTCTAAATTGATTTTCACTACCTAGAGTTCCTTGTGGGATCGATACCCTTACTTGTGTCCGCTATACTCGATAGCAATTCGTACACTTACAAAAGGTTAATTAGACTCATGCACTCAATTTCATTTAGTTTTCAGAGCATCTTTAGTTTAAAGGGACGCTCAGAGTGCGTCAAAAATCTTGGCGACGCTGCCGGGGAACTTCTTATAGTAGCGGTAATCAATTTTAGTTCATTTAACCTAGTTGAAATTTTTATTTCTCATTTCAGGATTGAACCAGTTGTATGCAAGGTCGAAGATCACTATGAGGAACTTTGTTTCCAAGTAGTGAGGACATCAACCTTATTGCTAGGCTCCGAAGAGGAATAGATATTCCACCAGTGGTTATCGAAATCGGAAGTGACTCATCTCCTTCCAACAACAGCACCATGGACGGACAAAACCCAACCGCGGTACAACGGTTTATGAAGGATTATGCATTGCCGAAAGTTTGTTCACAATCATCGGCAATCTTACTCGAAACATCTTAAAGGAATTATGAGCTAAAGAATATGCACTACAACACCCTTCTGGTCTTTCATTGTCAACCAAGGGAGGACTCACTTTAGTTTATGAAGGAGTTCTACCACGTGACGACAACCATCCTTTTGGGAGGAATTATAGAAGAAAAATTACGGATAAGGTGTTTCTCATACTGTTTAAAGGATCAAGCCAAGCAGTGGCTTATGGCATGAGCACCCGGATCTCTAACAACTTGGGCGGAAGTTTAGAGGAAATTCTTCGATAAGTGATTCCCTTCAAGTAGAACAAAAGAAATACGGGGAGAAGTCACCACCTTTCAAGAGGAGGACAAAGAGCCTTTTCATGAAACACGGGACTGTTTCAAAATGCTCCTAACCCAATGTCCACACCATGAGTTCACGTTGGTTAGCCAAGTACAATCATTTTATGACGGACTTACCGGACTTACTCAAGCCATTGTGGACAACTCATATGGAGGTGCAATGAGGGAATTGACAATAGAAGAAGAGTTTAAAAGTATGAGATGTTTGGGCAAAATCCCAACAAATGAGCCGAAGAGGGGAACGTGATAGGGGTTTGAATAGAGAGATGGCCAATAATGTGGCTAATCTCACTCGGGACATGCAGTATCTTATGATGAGCCTTAGATGCAAGCCCTCTCCGAACACCCAAGTGCAATAGAATCCAGCTATGAGTAAAGTAGATGAAGTCCAATGGATATGGCGAGGACCAAGGGATGACCTTTTCTCCAATACCTATAACCCAGGATAGAGGAGGCATTCAAATTTTTCATGGTCAAACACTAAGAATTGCCTGAACCCGCAAGATATCCAAGCATACTAAAGTCAAGGTTGTCAAGGGAAAGGTTACCAACCACCTCCCCAACAATTGAAAAGCAACAACAATCAACAATTTCGAAATGCAAATTATGGGAGGCAATACCACCACAATTCAACCGGTCCAAATAATTACAAGATCAACCAGATGGAAGAGATGCTTAGAATGGTGGAAAGAAAGGTAGGATCTCTTGCCGAATCCCAACAGGGTAAGAACCGGGAAAGCTTCCAAGCCACATCGAAGAAGCCAATGCACTGGCAATATTAAAGAGTGGTAAGGTTCTTGTTGACACAAAAACTCATGAACGATCTAATATTTATGTTAATATATCATGAGATAATCCAGATGAAGAGGAGGGTAAAGAAAAGCCCGAAGAAAAAGAGAGGCCATAAGTTGCATTGAAAAGGACGATGAAAGACCCGGAGACTTCCGATCAGTATGTCCTTCCAATTCCTTTTCCCGGAAGGTTGGAAAAGACAAAGATCAACCAAGCTTTGAAAGAGATCTACGACATCTTGTCAAAGGTTTCCGTGAGCTTGCCGCTCCTTGAAGTAATAGTGCAGATGCCGGCTTACACCAAATTCTTCACAGAGCCCAACTCTAGGTAGAGAAGCAAGGAATTCAAGGAGAGGATAATCATACCAAAGGAAGTTAGTGCAGCCATACAATGCATATTGCCTGAGATGATGGAAGACCAGGGGAGTTTCATCATAGTTATCTCTATCGGGGATACAAAGAAGGAGAGGGCAATGTTAGACCTTGGTGCATTGTTGGTTGCAAAATAGGCAAACAAAAATAATAAAAACCTTGCAAGTGCACAAATCGTAAACGATAGCACAGCGGAAAAGCAAAGGTCGTTCCCACAGAGAATTAATTACCTACTAAAATAATGAGTTTATCTATGCCACTCTAGGACTCTAATCTAACTAAAAATAAGAAAACAAAATCACTTAACGCACACACACGAATAGGGGTTTTTGAATTGATTATTAAAACTAAAGAAAATTAAATAACAATAAATAAAATGCAGCATAAAATCTAATGAGGAAAAATATATGGAAAAACACTAGTTAGGACCTTCTATCCACCACTAAACAATCATGCAATCCATAGATAATAATAAAGTTAAAGATATCAAATATGATGATGATATTCACAACAAGGCGGTGGGTATTCCACACAAGTTGTATAGATTCTCTCTTAGTTAGTATATAGATTGCATGGTATTTGCATAAATACTTGTATTCCAAATTATAACGTAGCATGTGTATTCACTAGATTTAATAATCGGAACCCATTAAGAACCAATAGAATATGAATATCACATGAACTCTAAAACATGGTATTTATTCTAGGCTATTCATGAATCAATTTCCCTTAATTAGGTCTTATTCCAATTAATTGTTGCATGCAAGAATGTGCTCGTATGGTATTCGAACTCTATTCTACAACATAGATCCTAAAACCATGCTCCTAAGGTGATCAATCAAAGAAACACAATAATAGAATAACAATTATTTTGGAGAAATTGAAATCATCATGTAAGAAAAATAATACTTCATTAAAACACACTTGTCTATGGAATTAGAATCATGTCTGGGGCTTCAAGTTAGCCCTAACTAACAAGAAAATTAGCTAGAAATAAAAACTAGAAAAATAAATAAAAACATCTAATCTAAAGAAAGGTAGAAGAAAAGAATGTTGATGGAGTCTTCAATCTTCAATCTTCAACTCTCCACCTTGAAGAAAATCTTGGTATTTATAGGTGACTACTCCTTGTAGAATCCCAATTTGCTTTGTTGTAGGAAACACACCAAGTAGGAAATCAGATTTAAACAAGGAATGAGAATCCTTCCCTAACTTTGATTTCTTCTTTGATGATTGATTCCTAATTTGAGTTTAGGAAGTTTCCCAAACATGTATTGATCTTCTAGAGTCATTAGGATTTGATTTGAGAAGTTTTCTTTTAATTTTAAACAAATTCGGATTTCTTTTCCGTCTAGACCAGCGGAAGACTTTTAAGCTCTGACCACCAGTCACTAAAACGGCCATAACTTCCTCTAAAAAAACTCGGATTGATTAACTGTAAAGTGCGCCGAAAACTAGACATTCGGCGCTTTCTAAAAACATGTATATCGCAACCTGGATCGATCTAAGGAGGGAGATATTGTCTTCACAAGTTGGATGTGCTGCAGAGGCATTTCTCCAAACTTTCTCTAAAATCACCTTTTTGTCTTCAAAGCCACTCCAAGAGTTTTCTTCTACACAATCTCAACAAACACATTACAAAATTCAATTTCACTCAAGAACATAACATAAAACACATGAATTAGGGGTCTCAAATATCAACATTTATAGACCTAACATGCATCGATAAACTTGATGCCACATGCGGTTTACGTAGAAATAGGGCTAGAAGGGCTGAAGCCAAAAAAGGTGGAGCTAATTCTAGCAGACACGTTCATTAGACTCCCATGTGGCATAGTAGAAGATGTTTTGGTCCAAGTCGGGAAGTTAATCATTCCTGCAGACTTTATAGTACTTGATATAGAGGAGGATCCCTCTAAGGGAAGAGAGATGTCGATGTTACTTGGGTGACCTTTCATGGCCACTACGAAGGCAATCATCGACGTCCATAACGGGAAGTTATTCATGACCATGCTAGGAGAGATGGTGGAGTTCAAAGTATTTGAATCAATGAAACACCCTATAGGAGCGCTTGATTGTTTCAGTATTCAGATGGAGAATATGGAATCCGACCATTAACTAGATTTAGGTGAGTATGCAGAAATATTCGATTTTCCACCGAATGAAAGGAAAACACCCCTTCTCAAGCATGAGGCACCCGACTACGAAAAGATTATTGATCAACTCAAGGAGGAGAATATAATGGCGAGGGCAATGAATTTTGAGCTCACAACCAAGCTAGAAGAGGTCTTGAAGAAGCAAGAAGATCGTGTAGGTGAGTGCTCAATTGAGGTAATTCAAATCAAGAAAAAGACTTTGGGAAGAGACCAAGCATTACGGGATGAGAAGGAATCGAACTTTGCAAATAGAGTTAAGCAAAAGGAAGTCATATCTTTCCCTATGAGCAACTGGATAGGGAGAGGAAAAGAAATTCAGATGCCTCTAACAAAGTGCCCGTCCCTCCATCAAGTAAAAGGAAGACGAATGATAGAAATGAGGGACCACAGCCTCCACCAAAGAAGGAGTATCCAAAAGGTAAAATTCCTAACTTACTTCCTCAATTCTGTTATTGCCACAAAAAGGGTCACACCAAACTTTCTTGTGCTAAATTGAATAGGAAGAACACTCGTAACAAAGTAAACCTTAGGAAAGACATTCCTAATGTCGAACCAAAGGTTAACATAACTAATGTCAAATCTATATGGGTGGAAAAGAATAAGCTGATGGGAATCAAAACTAAAGGTCCTCTTTAGGTGAAGAAAGAAGGAGTAGGTTATGTTGTGTTGAAACCACCCATTTTTGGTGGTGTTTGAATGTGTGAACATTGTGATGTTTTTGTTTGAATGTGCAGGACACCAAGCTATATGAGTTCTTGAACCTTTTCTATATTGTATATAGTATATTAGTTTAGATTAGTTTACCTTTAAATATCTAGAAGTTTGGAGCATCTTATATATCTTGATTTAGGCCCTTAGTGGTTGATATCTTTTGTCAAGGGTCTTAAATGAGATAGGTTTGGGGGTTCAACTTTTTGGAGTTTTTCTATGTAAGAAAAATTGCTTGTTGAGGGAGAATTACTTGCTAAAATTGTTTTCAAATTATTATGTATAGCAAGGGAGCCCACTTTTGGATTTTCAGCATCTTTTAAGAGTAAAAATATTTCTGCTAGCTGTTTCCGCGAGTTCACAGTTACTATCATTTTGTAGTCGCAGTTCCCACTGGAGTAATTCTGGGACTTACTTTTGCGAGTTCATACTCGCAGAGTTATTTTGGCTTAAATCCCAGTCTTTTATGAAAATGATATGCGAAGTAGTTTTGGGGAGTTAGTTCTCACAGTATTGTCATTCTCAAATCGCAGTGTCTTCTGGACCAAATCTACAACGTTAAATCTACGAGTTACACTTCGCTGATTCTATCTCGTAGTGTTGCCCTGAGTATGAACCCTAATTTCTGCCACATGGTTCTCAGTTTTGCGAGTTCTAACTGGCATATTTCGCTAAAATTTGTGACTATAAAGCTGAAACATCACTTTCCAAAAAACCCTAAATTTTTCCCCTTATGCTCTCTGTTCAATCTTTAGAATTTCTTTCAAATTATTCTCTAAATTGAATTGTTTCACTCCAACAACACATCAATCAGGTACGAATCATCAATCTAACTCTGAATTTCTTTTCAATTTGTTAAAATCTGCATGATTCTCTCTCTTGACTGAATTCTGTAGGGTTAGGGTTAGGGTTTCCAAATGTTGATTACATGAAAGAGGTTTTGTTTATTGATTATAAGGATTACAAATTGATATTATTTGCTTGATATTCTTTCATTTTTTCCATTTGAATTGATGAGTGGTTTTGAATTTCGAATTTCCAATTGAGAATTTTCAAAAATTGGGATTTATGGATGCTATGACTGAATTGATTGTTTGCATGTTGTGTTAATGAATGATTACTATTGTTTGCACTCAAATAAGAGTAGTTTTGCATCATTTATGCTGTGGAGTGAAGAAATATTTTTTTTTTGATGTGATAATGAGTATGTGAGAGAAGAATTGAGGCCAATGAATGATATAAGTATATGTTTGCCTTAATTCACACTGATAACAGCCATGCCATGCTTGAGATTGTTTAAATTGAAAATATGATTAAGCTTATGGTGTTCTTGTTTATAAAATTATCATATGTGAATGTTTGTGCAAATAGGGAAATGTTTGGACATTGTTATGGGTTGATGGGTACTAAGATGAGAATCCTCAACATATGCATTACCATTTTGAAACTTTTTCAAACATTAGGTGGTCTGAATAATGGCAATGTGTTTTGTAATTTTAGAAGGATTTGCATGTCTAAATTATGTCGGAGTTATGTAATAGTGCAAGAGTTTGGTAGACTCTAACTAGAATTAAAGTTTATTTATCTTCAGGTATGACTAGGGCATGAAGGCCCCCTCCCCCTACTAAGGATCCCGCCGATGCAAGGCGAAGATAAGGAAAAGAGCCTATGCAAATACCACCTAAACGTAACCCAAAATTTGTATGAAAGCTCAAGAGCAACAAGAGAAGAAGCATGGTGATTGAGCGAGGGCCGAATTTCAAAGACTTGAAGGGTATAAGTTTTCTAAATGACGTAGACCGTCTTGGGTGGAGAACTTATTGCACCATTTGAAACCAATGCAACACAATTGTGGTGCAAGAGTTCTATGCAGCCATGTATTGGCAGAGTTTCCTAGAAGGAGGACCAGTAAGGGTTCGAGGAAAAATGTGAGTTTCAATGCCAAAGACATCAATGAATGGTGGGAAACCCGGAGCTATCCTCAATGGGCGGACGAATACGAACCTAAAGGAATGTACCAGCTGTACAACCAGTCTTTAGCCAACTATTTGCAGGATACTGAGTATGCCATCTGAAACACCTCCAACATGTTTGTGCAAGGCCAGTTGGACTTCAAGAGTGCTTTTTGGCACACATTCTTTAGCTACTATCTATTCCCATCTCATCATCTACACAAAGTAACCCTTGGCCCAGACATTCTCCTTTATTTGATGAAGAAAAACCTACCTTTTGATATTGCCATTATCACTCTGAAAAGGATAGCAAAAACGGGCAGAACCAATGTGCCCAGTTTGGCATTTCCTTGCCTTATTACCCATTTCTGTGATAAGGCAGGAGTGAAGTTTTTAAATGAGGATGAGTGGACTTCTGGAGTCAATGTAGATATGAAGGCCCATAATGGTGCTGCCATCCAAAGAGGGATTCCGAGATTAGAATCAGAGGAAGGAAGAAAGAAAGAAGAGGCTATAGAAAAAGAGAAAAGCTGAGAAGAGAGTAGATGTATAAGCTGCCACACCTGAGCAGAGATAGGAGGAGGGATTTGATGTAGGAGTGGAGCCCTACACTCAGTATGAGAGGCGAGCACCGAGGAGACATACAGCACATATGCCAGATTAGGTGATGGATCTGACCACCATGGTCAGATATCTCACCATAGAGTTCAGAGCATTCAGGGATAGTTTCGGCAAAGACGGAACTTATACCAGGAGGAACCCACAGTTTCTGAGGAAGAGGGCCAAAGTTAAGGGACCATCTTCCAGAGATGATGGTGCTGATGATCCAATGTCAGATCCTGCTGTTTCTCTGTCGCATCCTCCATGCTCCCCAGTTTCAGACCCCACCTATGACCCAGCTGCCGATTTTCAGGCTATGTCTTCTACTCTCCCATGGCATTGATTCCATATCCTACACCTCTTCGATCTACACTACCGGTCGACCCAGACAGTACAGAGTCCGAGACAGACACAGGCTGATATATTTTTCCTCTCAGTTACAATTACAACTGTTCTTTTTAATATTTTAGATGTTAGAACTTTATTTATTTTTTGCATGTTACCTATGGTTTATCTTTTTAGTTTTTTGCGGATAAAGTAAGGTAGCCAGGCATGCTACTCTTTCGTATTTTGCAAATGTTTTTGATGGTATATATATATATATATATACTTGTGCTTATATACTTTTGGCATAAATCTAATCGTGATTTTTGATTGAATCTTGCTTAGTGCCTAGATTGATTCTTTTATAGATGGACTAAGGAGAATGCTTGCGTGTATATATAATTATTAAATTTGGTTAGGTGTTTGTTGGCCAAACCACCAAACCTATGAACTCGTGCCCTTGTTCTTTATTGCTACACATTGGGGGAAATGTTGAGTTTAGGTTTTGGGATGTGGGCATGTTAACACCTTTTTAAATATTAATGTGTTTGTTTTTGGTTTTGTAAAATTTTTCAAAATTCTTTTTTGCGAGTCGAATCTTTTTGAACATAAATGTTTATTACAATGCCAGTTCGTATGTGTCAGTGAGAAACTTTGCTAGTTTTCATTGCTCAGTCTAGACTATCTTTTTATCAATCTAAGATTCACTCGAGCAATGTGAGCATAGTCCTTTTCTCTAATGTTTTTACAAAAGGTACTCAATACTCATGTGTTTAGGATTAATAGTGGAGGCTACCCATGAATATTTTGTGCCTTAGCATTCATTTCCGAGGTTATATCTTTTTGCTATTCTTAAACACTTTTCAATTAAGTTTTTGGATGATAACGATCTCATTGCATCACTTGCATTATTTTCCATAGAACATTCATCAAATGTGGATAACATATTTGAATTTGTATTCCCAAGGTAGACGGACTTCTAGAGATGATATTAGGGCCTTATCAGTGTTTCACGATCAAATGGCCAAAACACATAAACCTCACCACATCACCACTATAAACCATTGAACTAAACACACACCATTACCATATTTTGATTTTGTCAAAGTGTTCGAAGTGGAGTTATTAATGTGCAAGCTCTAGTGTAAATAGAGTGTACTGAGGCGTTATTGTAATATGTGCTTTAGAAAGGCTTTAAAATTTTAAGTGTTTTAAAATTTTAAGTGTTTCAAAATTTTTCACTTAAAGCCTTAGGTCTTCAAATTTTAGTTACTAAAAATAAGGGTAATGACCTAGCACCAAATCAAACTGTGAAATAACATAGTCTAGACCCTGAGTATGAATGTGAAAATGTGAAAGAAATTAGAGTTAAATTTTGAGAGTGGTCGCATAAACACTTTGGCTTGATTCGTATATTTCCATGACTTAGTCCTACCATTCTATCACCACAAATCACCATTGGCCAAGTATTTTAGGAGAAAGTCCAATTGATCTTTTAGGAAGTCTATTTTGGGAATATGAGTTTTTAATGTGCTCTACCACGTTCGTGGCATGCAATTCCTTCATGAGATCGATTTACATAAAATGTGCTTTATTTCAAAATACTCATATGCAATATATATTTGATTGCCATTTACATATCTTCCAAGTTGCATATTCTAGAAAGTGAGTAAGCCTAGGATTCTGTGGAAAAATAGAGTGAAATCTGGTGAGATTAGAGTCGAGGCAAATTACATCTGAAATGCTCGTGTGAGTACTCTTTGATGTTGCTACATAAAGTGTGGGATTCATTTTTGTAAGATAAAATCATCTGAATGATTTCAGGATATTCTTCACTCAGAAATTCTTGTAAGTTGAGTTTTTCGTTCGTACACCGATCTTGGCATTGTTTTCATATAAGTTCTCACCTCTTTTGTTCTTTTGTTTGAGTAGTATATATATATATATATATATATGGTTGATTAATTTTCATATCTTAAAGATTTGCTCGAGGACGAGCAAATGTTAGGTTTGGGGGTTTTGATCGCTCTAAATTTGTATATGTGTTGAACGCTTAATCCCTTACCTTCACTGCCATTTTTGGGATGTTTTAAGTGTTTATTTGCTTGTAAAAGTATTTTCAGGAACAAATACTCACCCAAAGGCATTTTTGTTCCAAGTTGGAGATTTCACGTGAAAGAAGGGATTTTTGGAAGAAAAGAAGAAATCTGTGAGTTCAACCTCGCAGATCCAACTCGCAGATGATCCTGAGAGAAAACTGCTACATCAAACTGCGACATCAGTATTCATTTCAAAGTAGCAAATGTTTCTAGGAACCGACTGCCACATCAATCTGCTAGTTCAACCTCGTAGTGACTAACTCGTAGAAACATTTCAGAAGCATCTGCCATGTCAGTCTGCGACCACAAATTGGCAGATCAAAATTGCTACTTCCAATCTACGAGTCCAAAGTCACAGATCCAACTCGCAAAAACACTCCAGAGGAGACTGCGAGTTCAAGCCAGCAGAAATAAGGCGGCAGCTAGACACTGCGAGATCCAACTCGCAGAACCACCTAGCAGAAGTTGCCTAGAATCCTACTGCCATATGAATCTGCGACTTCTTTCAAGCAGAAGCAAACTATGAGTTTGATCTGCTAGTTACATCTCACAGATTTGACTCACGATTGTCTTCCACGTCAGCAATCCACTTGATAAATCAATGATTTTTCATACCCACTACATACACTTAAATATCTTTGTTAACCTAGTATAAATAGAAGAGAGAAATAGATCTTAGATATATATTTTTCATAGATAAAAACAGTTAAAAGAAAAAGTAGAGATTATCTTAGAGATCAAATTAGTTCTTAGTTTTCACTAGATCTTGAAGCAACTTTGAAGAAGATTAAAGGAAGAAATTGTAATCAAAGTCAAGGATCATCATCCATGAATATCGGTTGTATCTCTCTTTTTCTATCTTTTGTAGTTAAGAAAATCATGTGTAGCTAAATTCCTTTAAATGTAAGGGATAGATGCTCATTTGTTCTTAACTAAGATCTAAGTCAATATAATATGTTTATCCATTCTATCTTGTTTATATATGTGCAATTAATGTATGAACTTGTTAACGGGAATTTTACTCGGGATGAGAAATCTCTGTTAACGCCCTCGAGACCACTACCACGTAGGTGGTGGCCGAAATTATTTATATATATGTGACAACGGTTTATCTAATGATAAATAAACAAGAACATTTTTATTTAACATGCATGGTACACGAGTACAAAGATTTTTCTCTCGTTTCTCTCAACTTTCTTTGGTAAATGATCGATTGCTAGTCGTATGCTTGTCGAATAGTAGTCTCCTTTTTTCGTTTCTTTTCTTTTCTATTTATACATGGTTTGTAGGTCAACAGACTGATTCTCCCTTGATTGTCTCAGTGATTGTCTCAGTCTCTTCCTTATCGGACGGGATTTCTTACGTTAAATCATTTGACTTTTGGATTGACGCCCGAATTGAGAGTATCGTGGTGGAGGTCAATTTGTTTCCTTTTTGGATTTTATTACTTGTTCTGCATGTAGATAACGTTTCCAGGTATGATCCTTATAGAGGTCGTGGGATGTGACGATATGGTGTGATGCATCAACCAGGGAGGTTCGATCCTTATAGGAGTCATGGGACATGACGAATATGGTATGATGCATCAACCAGGGAGGTTGTTTAGTATTTCGACCTTGATGTCTGAGAAGTTTCATCTAGCTTGGAGCCAAATCTGGCTTCTCTTGACTTTTCCGAAGCTAGACGTGGCCTTGACTGACCTTTTTGAAGCTAGGTGTGGCTTCAACTCACCTCGCGGCCTTCTAGGGACATTCTTCTGTGTCAGTCGAGGTACAGACCGGTTTCTTGAGCATTTGCAAGATGACCTTGACTTCGGGGAGCTTCTAGTTTTGATGATGCGGGCTAAGCCCGATCATTCCGGGTTCTATCTTGGATGTTTCCGGAGCTCGCCCTTGTTCTTGGGGTGGTATCGCAGTTCGGCTCTGGATAGAGAGGTCTCCTGGTGGAAGTTCTCGGGTCCGGGTTTTATCCCAGATGTTTCTGGAGCCCGCCCTTGTGCCTGGGGCGGCATCGTAGCTTGGCTCTGGATATAGAGGTCTTTAGGTGAAACTTTCGGGTATGGAACCAGGTCTAGTAAGTGGAAAATTTCCCTTTGGTCCTTAGCCAATTTTGGCTATTAACAGAACTATACATTTAATGTGATTTACTTTGCATTTGTAGCATTTAAGATGTTTTTAAGTGGTTGGATTATCAATAAATGTGTTTGAAGAAACAAAACTAATTTCCTCACTTTCTTTTTGAGTGATTGTTGATGATGCATGACCATGCTTGTTAATGTCACTTGCCCTTCTAGATTTAAGATTTTTGTATTCACCATCCTTTGACATATTGAGATGTGGAGCTGATGAAAGTCTTTCTTAAAGACCTTTTAAATTAGGGCCACATATTAGATAAATGGATGTTGTTTTTAAAGCTATTTATTTAAGATCTTGGTTAACACTTATGCTCTATCATATTCCCTTGTATCTCACTTAATCCACTTTTAGTTTAAACATGTTAAGATCATTCACTAATCAATCTTTGTTAAGCAAGTTTTATTATTCTAAATTGATTTTCACTACCTATAGTTCCTCGTGGGATCGATACCCTTACTTGTGTTCGATATGCTCGATAGAGATTCATGCACTTGCGAATGGTTAATTAGACTCGCACACTCCATTTCATTTAGTTTTCAGAGCATCATTAGTTTGAAGGGACGCACGGAGTGCATCAAATACCGAAAGCGAAATAACAATTAAATGCTATTGATTCACCATGAATACCAGTAAATAGCTGAAAGGTGATCAAAAGACCACAACAATCGATGCTGAATTGAGTTGGCTCTAAAACCAAAAATGATGCAGCGTCGGTATGAGTAATCAAGCCCTATTGATTTTGGGAATACCTAGGACTATGAACGCATTGCTAACTCGTTGATACATTAAAATACCAAGAAGGCCAAAACAAAATAATTTCAAAACTATAAATTTTATTATAAACTCAAGCCTCCATGAAATGACTACAAAGCTCTATTTTATAGTAGGAAAAAAAATGAATAAATGAAAACAAAGAAAATCACAATTTGAATAACCTTAAATATGCCTCAATCATGTATATGATTGATCAAATCGCATAAATAAAGCATATGCCTTCATTATAGGTGATTGATGAAATTGCATAAATCAAGTTCTTGCAAATCTCTCATAATTTCAGAGAACTAGAATCCTCTAGAATATTCATGATCGAGGCATCTCATTTCTCCATACAATCTAAAGCAATGTTGTCCACTTGATCTCCATCACTCTTCCACTTAAAGGCATCGGTGCCTCAGGCCTAAATTATGAGGTTTGCCACCTCCTCCCATATAGGTGGCGAACCTACTCATGAAAGGAGAAGAGGTTGTTGGGCTTAGAGGCATAATAGTATCCAACCCAATTAGGGGCTAAGTAATGGCCGAAATTATTGAGGGCATTGTGGTAATTATGGAGGGTTTGAATTACCCTAGAACAATGGTATAAAAGAAGTTGTTTACTTGTTTTTATTAGCATACAACGGACAAAAAAACAAAGAAAAAAATAAAAGGAGAAAGTGGGTTCGGTACCTAGGATAGAAAGAGAAGAAAGGAAATAAAAGAGATAAAAGAAGAAATTGAGGTGTGCCTTTTCACCGAGATTTCGCCTCCGTTTTCGAATCTGTTAGAACCAGTGAGTTCTTGAGATTCGTGTCTACCTCAATCTGTAGTGCTTGAGAGAGTTTGTTGTGTTGAGGTTATTCTTATTTTCTTCTTTGTGTTTTTGATATTCCCCAGATTATTATTTCTATGAGGTGTTGTTTGTGTACCCATTATTGGTGATAATAGTGGAGATTTTATTCAGAGTTTAACCCATGGATGTCGGCTTACGCTGAACCACATAAATCTTGTGTTGTCTATTTGTCTGTGATATATTGTTAGCATGCATGGTTGTGATTTTTCTTGATTGTTAAGTTGTTAATGTTTTCTACAATTCACACAAATAATCGGTAGTAATGGTTTTGCGCAACTGGTAATATCGGGAAGGTGTGGTAGATTTTTTATAATAGGCGTGACGTGCCTCCTCCTTTACTTGAGGAGGTCACGAGCCTCCTCTAACAAATTTCGCCGCCACCACAGCACTAGTGGCCCCACAAATTAGGTAAAAGATGAAGTGAAGTTTTGGGGTGGATTTGTAGTTTGTTAAACTTTAGGGATTATTTTATATATATTATTTTGATATATTTTATAGTAATTGAAACATATTGACTTCTTTTGGTGTTTAATTATTATATAGGAAAAAAATACGAATTTACTTCTTAGTTTTACCATTAAAATTGGCCTTTCATTCAATGTTTTCAGGGGTAGCTTTGTATGATAAAAGAAAAGGTTGAATACATGTGCGATTTTAACTAAATTTAGGTGATGTTTGTGCAATTAACCCTATTTTATCTGATCAGTTGATTACCTCCGCAAACCCAGCCACCAGAACATTTTACAATAAAATTGGTTTTCAACTAAGTGCTTGTTTGGTTGAGCTTTCTACAACCTCAAAATGTCTACAAATGTCTATTTGAATTTTTTTAAGTTGTTTGATTGGACTTTTGAGATCGTTTATTTTAAATTAAGTACAAAAGCTAGCCGAGTTTAAATCTCTAACAGATAAACCCTCATGGGGAGTTGTTTTTCCAAATAGACCTTTTTTTTAAAAGGTCTACCAACCAAACAACTATAATTTTTTTTTTCAAAAAGTCTATTTCTAATAGATCTACTACAAGTAGATATTTTACTAATAGAGGTTTTTCAAAAGTCCAACCAAACACGCTCTAAATATAACTCATCTACCTCTTCTGCTCTTGTTGATTCAAATAATAATTTAAATAGTTTTATTAAAAAAAATATGTTTAAGCTGTTAATTATACATCATGCCAGTATTGAGCCTACTGTAATAATTGGAGCCCAGCCCTACACTCAGTCCTTGACCCATCAACATATAAACCGAGTCGAAGTTCCCAATTAGTAGTGTTTTGCTTTACTATAAAAATCCAGCATTGAGCGAGCTATAGTCTATCAGTGAAAATGGAGAATCACCAGGTAACCTTGATTTAGTTTTTCTATTTGGTTGATACAATTACAAATCAATCTATTAGTATTTTTGTGGGTCAATCGATTGCTCGTGTTCTTTGTTGTAATTAGGCAATACCTCACGAGAAAGCATGTGACATTTTCTCTTAATAAGAAACAATTATAAAGTCAATGATCCAGAAACCTTTTGGTCATCATTGTGTGGGCATTAATGCCATCAATTATAAGCTTTTGGTGAACATTTAACATTTGAATACTTTGAATTAGTTGCCATTTCTCTAAATTCTCTCCTATTTTTTTTGCATTATTGTTCACAGCCCTGAGGTTATTCAATAGCTTTATTTTTATTTTTTTTGTCAGAAGCCATGGCAACTCTTCTGTTGGATATCAAAGATCATCGCTGCGGAAAAGATACCAGGACTGTTGCATAAGATCAGTGTATAATTACAAGAAAAATACACTCAACTCACTGTGCTATTTGCTATAACTCGGAGAAGACCGGCAAAAGGAGAAACTGATGAAAAACTCTATGTCTTTTTATTGCTCAGTAAAAGTATGCTCAGAATGGGATGCATAAATGAATATCACACTTTGCTATTTATAGGGTTCAGACTCCTATCTGGATGAGATACTTTAAATTTAAATCAGTATTTAAATTTGATATCTCTCTTATTTATATCCCATAATATCCGGCTTTTAACTGATGAGTTTGAATTCAATTGAATTATCTCTATAATTCAAAATTCAACTTATCAGGTTGTGGTATCTTTATCTAGTCAATTAATTAAATTAATTACCAAATTTCCTTTTTTACCACTTGAGCGTATTTTCCAACATCTCCCACTCGCACAAGTGGAATAATGCAAACTTTATAGAGTTACGTTTCTCAAACTTTTGGGTTCAATCACAGATCATTCATACAAGCAAACGCACAATGTGATCGATGAACAATATTCTGCAAATGTATTTGAGCATGGAATTTGATATATCATATATCAAATTCATTTTTCATGTGTGTCCCATATTTAATTTTCATTCATTAGTCCAAGCATACTTAACCCCTCCATATACAAAGTCATGTTTGACTATATCAAATTTTTGCATATTCATAATTGTATTCTTGTCTATCATAGACAATACAATTGGTGGACAAGAGTACCAAAAATTAATGAAGAAACATTATATCTTCCCACCGAACACTTGTATATCAGTTTCAAAGACAACTGTTATCCTAGCCATGTTTCATAGACCGAATAGTACCATAGCCATAGAAAAACACGCTAAAGAAGCTAACATTGTTTTGTCACTTTGAATCAAAGTCAATGGTCATAAGGACACCATTTGGGGTTTAATCAAACCTCAAGGAACTTACACAATGAGGAAGCAGAGATTCATTCCCTTATTTTCCTTTTGATCTGAAAATACAACTCAAGCCTGTGTCTAATAACCTAGGGGGGGGGGGGGGAGGGTGAATAGGTTTTAATCAAATTAATTTCCAATTTTTTGGATTAGTCAATATTAACAAAAATAACCCAATACCATCAAATACAACCAACGTAATTAAAATACGGAAAACAATAAATGACACGTTGATTGATTGACGTGAGAAACCTTTCAACTGAGCAAAACTCACGGGCTATCATTGTAGCCACACTTGGTCCTCAAATCCACTGTTGTAACGATGTTTACAATCTAGGTTGACCTCTAGTCACACCATTCTCGGTTACTAACCCACCACTACTACCCGCAGGCCTTTATAGTGATTCTTGACCACTTTGCGCGTCCACTAAACACAAGTAGTCACAAGACTTAACTCTCAAAAAAGAGATAAACAACCTATGTGAATATGTACAGATATTCAAAATGCAATTAATGCTAGGCAACACTAAATGCTTATCTAGAGCTGTGAAGATGGCAATAACCACAAATCATAAATATCAATGTCTATATTAATGCTCATAAAGACCTAAATAGATATAGATATGCAAGTCTAAAATCTAGTCATCTAACAAAGCCATATCAACAGAAGTTGTCACATATAATGGCAAGGACAATAAATGCAATTAACAAATGCAATCAATAATTCCTAATCAACAATATCTAAATGCAAGGCATGTAGATTTAGCTAGAGGGCAAATATGTCATAAATGCAAGTTATCAACAAACAAACCCCAAACATGTCATAACTTCAATTGATAAACAATAAATATGAAGATTTGCTAACATAAGCAATAAATGACATGTCTTGATAAGCTAGAACAATAAATGAGCATGGATGTTAGTTATACTTACCAAGTAAAGACATTAATGAAGACCCATGCTTGAATGATGCTAGAGATTCCAGATGAAGATGGGTTTTGGGATTTGGAGAGTCAAAGAACAAATCTTGAAGCTTTCTCTCTCTAAGAGTTATACTCTCTCACTAAAAATGGGTTGTTGAAGCTCTAAAAATGAAATGGGAGAGAAAAGAACATATATATAGCAGGTCAAAACAAAACTGCACCGTTTTGGGCAAAACAGGGCACGACCGCTGTGCGTACCGCTGTGGAGGGTCACAGCGGTGACACTGTGTTGCCTACCACTGTGAGTTATCACAACGGTCTCACAGTGGTCACACACTATGTTGCCTACCACTATGATTATTCACAGCGGTCCCACAGTACACAAACAGCGGTTAACAGGGCAAAAATGCACAAACTCCTAAATCTTAACAAATCAACCAGATATAGTAATGAAAGTGCACAAACATGAAACACACAACAATTATATGAGATATGATAATGCATAAGTTGTGAGTGTGTGCAACTAGTTCTCTTCAATGAGAGTTAAGAATCTACCTTCCTTGAAGCACTTGGAGTCCAATGCCTTGATGATGGGAGATCTTCAATTCTTAATCTACCATATTACAATATTTGACCCCAATTGTGATTTTGTCATTGAAATAAGCCAATCATAAAATGAGACACTTACATGATCACATAGCACAGATGGTATGAATCACGTGCTACAGTGAATTTCATTCTCATAAAGAATGTATATGTCTAAACTATTCACTGTACAGATCTGAGTTTAGTCGCTATTTACAGCGCTTAACCTGACTTCATAAAGCTCGCCATTTCTTACTTAGGCGCCAATTATGTTCTCACATCTGGTTTAATTAAGTTTCATGATTATGGGGCTGTATCACGATCAGTTCAAAATAATACAAGAACCTCATCTTGACATAGTCAAGGCGACATATTCATATAAATAAGCTCCATGAGAATAAATCCTCTATTTAACACTCTTCTATATATGTGTCTCATCTCAGCTTACTATCTTAGTATCCGAGGCGACCGCATGTGTAAGAATGCTGGTCTCAACCTAACAACATATTTAAATAACATTTGTGTGAAATATATGCTAGCAAAGGAAAAAAGATTTCTTCATATAAAATAGTGAAATTCAAAGAAATCATCATGATTACAATCTACGTAGCCCTAAATACTTCGCATGTGACGAGTAAACATCTCTAGTCACTGCTTTGGAAAATAGATTCGCTACCATTTCATGCGAAGATATGAATTGAATAATCACTTCCTTTTTTCCTATAACATCTCTGACAAAATTATATTTTGTCTCTATATGTTTGGATTTACTGTGATATTTCGAATCCTTTGTATAAGCAATGGTTGCTTGATTATAACAGTAAATAGTTATTGGTCTTGAAGCACCGGTAACAATCTCTAGATCCACAATGAATCTTTTGAGCCAAACACCCTTTTGTACTGCTGCTGAACATGCCATAAATTCAGCTTCCATTGTAGACAATGCAATACATGTCTGTTTCTTGCTACACCATGAGATAGCGCCTTAATTGAGCAAAAATGTATAACCTGATAATGATTTTTGATCATCTAGATCACCTCCCCAGTCGGCATATGTATATCAGACTAAGCATAAATCTCCTCCCTGGTAGCAAAGAGAATAGTCTGTAGTTCCCTTGAGGTATGCTAAGATCCTCTTGACCACATGCCAATGTTTCTGCCCAGGGTTGGATTGAATTCTGCTCACAAACCCAAATGCAAAACATATATCAGGCCTTGTACACATCATTACGTACATGAGACTCCTAATGGCATTGGAGTAAGGAACTCTACTCATTTTATCTCGTTCTTCCGAAGTCTTAGGGCACATTTCGAGACTGAGATTTTTTCCTTTTGAGATAGGAGTATCCATAGGCTTACAATTAGCCATATTGAATCGTTTTAGAATCTTTCTAATATAAGGCTCTTGTGATAGAGCTAGAAGTTTCTTTGAACGATATCTTGTAATCCTTACTCCCAAAATATAGGTAGCTTCGCCCATATCTTTCATCTCAAAATTTGAAGATAACCATTCTTTAATGACCATGACAAAACTTTTATCATTTCCAGCTAACAAAATTTTATCCACATATAATGACAATATCACAAAATTGCTTTCAGGTCTTTTTATATAGACACAATGGACTTCTTCGGTCATTGTAAATCCCTAAGACATTACTGCCTGATGGAACCGAAGATACCACTATCTAGAGGATTGTTTCAAACCATATATCGATCATTTGAGCTTGCAAACTTTACGCTCTTGACCTTTTAAAACGAAATTTTTAGGCTGTACCATATAAATTTCTTCCTCCAATTCTCCATTGAGAAATGTTGTCTTTACCTCCATTTGAATTAACTCTAGGTCCATATGTGCGACAAATTCCAGAATAAGGCGTATCGAAACAAACCTTACTACAGGAGAAAAGGTTTCTTCATAGTCTATACCTTTTTTGTTGAGTATAGCCTTTTGCAACTAGACACACCTTGTATCTCTCAATTGTACCATCTGTCTTTCGTTTGATGCTAAGAACCCATTTGTTTCCAATGGCTCGACAATCAGACGGTAAATCAACCAAGTTCAAAACATGGTTATTTTTCATTGACTCTATCTCTTCTTTCAAGGCTTTCATCTATAATTTCTTAGCAGGTGAATTGAGAGCTTCATTTGCATTTTTAGGTTCATCACTATCATGTGAAGCAACCATAACTGTTTCCCCCTCAATCTCAAAATGACGACGTGGGATAGCTCTGCGATTACTCTTTCAAGTTTGTAAACCTATAAAAGTTGGTTCAACAGTTGTATTACTCCCACTAGGGACAGAAGTCCCAGGTAAATTTGTATCTACCTCAACTGGAGTGTTTAGATTTGCATCATCATTAAGATCATCCAATTCAAAGAATTGAACATCTTTATCAACTTCACCTCTATTTGGAAATTCATTTTCCAATAAATTGACATCTCGTGATTCCAATTCAGTCACACTTCTATCGAAATTCTCACCTATCAGTACATATCCTTTGGAATGGTCAGAGTATCTAATAAAGATGCACTTTTTTCCTCTCGCACCCAATTTTCCATATTGACTAGATAGATCATGAGCTTAACCCACACACCTTTACGGTCTCAGATTTATTAAATCAGGTTTTCTACCTGTCCATAACTCATATGGGGTGGAAGTGACTGATTTTGAAGGCACACGGTTATGTATATAGGCTGCAGTCAATAAGGCATCTCCCCAGTATGATACTGGTAGATTTGCTTGTGCCATCATAGACCTAACCATTTCCAATCATGTTCTATTCCTTATTTCCGCTACACCATTTTGTTGCGGAGTGTAAGGAACAGTCAATTGCCTTTCTATACCTTTCTCATTACATAATTTCTTGAATTTATTGGAAAGATATTCACGTCCTCGGTCGGTTCTCAAAACTTTTATTTTCTTGTCTAATTGATTTTCAACTAAATTCATAAATATTTTGAAGCAATCAAATGCTTCGAATTTATGATAAATCATATAGACATGACCGAAACGTGTGAAATCATCTATGAATGTAATAAAGTAGGAAGCTCCTTGCCTTGCTCTTACATTCATTGGACCACAAAGTCTGAATGAACCAATTGCAATGGAATTTCAGCTCGAGTTCCTTTACCAAATGGTTTTCTTACAGTTTTTCCTACTAGACAATTCTCACAAATAGACATCTCTATTCTAGTGAGTGAGCCCAATAGACCTTCTTTGGCCAATCTGGTCATTCTATCTTGCCCATTATGGCCTAGCCTAGCATGCCAAGTATAAACATCAATATTATCGAAAACAGATATTAAGGAAAAACTATTATCATTACTGTTAAAACCAATATCAAAAACCATGAAACCATTTAACAAATAGCCAGTATCAATTTGAATAGAATTCAAATAAATGTTCAAATTATTCCCATGGAAATTTAAAGCATAATCTAGGCTAAGAAAAATAGTAACAGAGACTAAGTTTTGTTTGATCGCGGGTTTTGCCATTGCGAAACTCTAGTTTGCACGTGCAATACCCTTGACTTTCACTCTTGAGTTGTTTCCCACATATATCCACTTCGTTCCCTGTGGGATCCTACGATATTCCATAAATGCTCCCTGATCTCTAGCTACATGGTCTGTTGCTCCTAAGTCTACAGTCCACATAGGACGAGATTCAGTTAGTAAAACAGTGCTAGAAACATAAGCATATTTGTTTATGGAATTGGGTTTTACCTTTTTCGACTAAGAGCATTCACGAGTGAAGTTACCCAGTTTTCCATAGTTGTAGCAAGTTACCTTAGCCTCATCCTTCTTAATTCCAGCACGCGTGCCTATCTTTTATTTTCGGACCCCAGCTTTCTTATTGTTGACACCAGGACCTTTTCCCTTTTGGAAAGGTTTTTTTCCTCCATTGCGCTTTGGGACCGAAGCCTTACGCGAGTCTGGAGTCGCCATATAAAGCTGGTTAGAAACCTTAGCAGCCTCTATGCGCTCAGCTTCTAGTTCTAAATGGTGTGAAATATCATCAACAGTTTTATTGCTATCAATATGCGTCATATTGATCTTCATGTGCTCCCAACTATCAGGGAGAGATAGAAAAACAGCTTCAACATGTTGCTCATCAGTCAGGACATGCTCATCGCTTTTCAATTCATGCATCATGTTTGACATCCCTCTTAGGTGCTGCCTCATCGTATGATTTTGGAGCTTCCTATATGTGTCGAACTTGATAGTGAGCCTTCTAAGTTTAGTGGTTGAAGTACCACCAAACTTGTCCTTCAGAGCAATCCACATTGCTTGAGCAATCTCATACTCCTCAAACTCACACATAAGGTCATCAGCCATGCTGCTCAGCAACGTTATGCGAGCTATGCTGTTTTTCTTTTTCCATGCTAGGTAAGCCTCCATATCCTTTTTGTGTTGAGCAGTAGTTCCTGCTGCAGGTTCAACCATGGTGTTGGTTATTGTTTCAAGAGCCTCTTACTCTATAAGGATGTACTGAACCTTGCGTTGCCAAATATCATAATTTTCACCATTCAATTTCTCTCCTTTGTTCAATTCGGCCACAATACGTTTGGTAGCAGAAGACAATTTCTGTAATTTAGACAAAAAGATGTATTTACATTTTTAGCGCTAGCATATTTCAAATTTACACTTATTATTACATCAAACATTTACACTAAGAAATATAATAGAATAATATGTAAGAATATATTCAAAAATCAGTCGTAGCTTCTAATCATCATCTAATGCCAATATTAAAAACTAGTATATAATATTAATGTATTTTGTGCAATTATAACAGTTCTAACAATTCATAAAACTCCCATTAAGCAAATATAATTATTATTAAACAATAACAATCAAGCATGATATAATAAGTTCAAAGGAAAAGATTAAATAAACATAAGTAAACCAAAACAGTTCATAATGTAAATCTAATAACTATTTTCAAAATAAGGAAATTTGAACTTAGTTCTATCATGCCTATTGTAGTAACATTTATCACACTGAATGCATAATTTCTGTGACTTCTTAACCCTTGCGGCTACCACTTTTCCAAACCATGGAACCTTTTCTCGTGCGCAATGATCCATGTGTTTTGCACTACGAAGGTTCGGAAACATGCTCAAAGCTGCAGTACGCCTCATGTTCATCATAACACGGCCTTCCTCAGCTATTTCTATTTCATGAATAACATCATTAAGCAAATCAATATTGCCTTTGTTAATGTTTTCAAGAATAATGTGCTCTATGAATTGCAGCTCTTGTGGGAGAGCTCTCACCAATATCTTCGCAATTGGGATCCAATACTGAAAGGAAGTAAGATTTCAAAATGGCCATAATTTATCTGCTCTTTTAAAAAAAACATAATATTTTCATGAAGAGAAATTTGAGAATCCATTTTAAACTCTCCTAATTTCTATAAAAAAATCAGCTTTCTCTTGATCTTCTTGAGCGAAATAATGTTAGGTTTTTGAGTCTTCGGTTGGCATAATTCTATATCAAAACAACTTTTACTTTGTATTGATTAGTTGTCTAGGATTTGTGAATAATCAAGCTTCAAGAAGATTGGACAACTTTCAAGCAAAGTCGTGGCTACAAGAGGAACAAAGATAAATTGCTTAACAAAAGGTATATCAAGATATCCTTCCTCTTGCAAGGCCTAGGCACACACATACATTGCATTCATATGTGTCCCTGCATAGTTGTGCATAATTTGGTTTAACACAATAAACACACTTGTTCATGTATGCACATGCATTAGACTTAAAAATTGACAATTTGCATAAATTGCATGTTCTAGGATTAGTTCTAAGAAATGGCATACTTTTGTGTTCTTGTAATTATGGGTTTATGTTTATATATTAATGAACTTGATTTTGAGCTTATATAATTCCTCATTGAGTTCCAATTAATTTGGTTACTCATTCATTAAGTTTCAAGTTCAAATTAGGTAGTTAAAAAACTTTCTGTGATTTTATCGTACATGGTTTTCATCCTTGTTTTTCATGATGAATTCTATATTTTCTGGAAAATGTTTCCTGACATCTTTTATGCGTGAGGGGGTAACGGTTTGTAATCCGAAAACGTATTTGAAATCAAAGTTCGGAGGCCAAAGATATGGCTGAAAGAAAAAGAGTGCACAAGAGGGATGAGAGGTGCCAAGCACCTCCTCCCCCTGGAGGTGCGTGGCCTCCACAGGAAGGAAGTGCTGCTGGTCCAGTGGAGTCCACACACTTCCATGGGAAGCCAGAATGGAAGCCTCCCATTGGTTGTGTTTTCCTTGTTTCCCTCCTTTAAATATCAAATTTCCCTCTAATTTAAAAGAAGAAGAAAATTTTGAAAAACAAGTGCAGAATTTTCTCTCCAAATTTTCTCAACTTCCAAACACCATAACTTTCTCATTTGGAGTCCGTTTTGAGTGATTCAAATTTGAGAATTTTTTTCTACTAGTCCTCTATCATTCTTACAAAGTTTGGAGTCAAGAGATTGAGTTTCCTGGTAGGTCTACTCATAAAAACGAAGCTGCACGTTTTTCTTGCAAGGTATTGATTTCTATTTTGTTCTTGATCTTCAAGTCTTCAGTTTCCTTGGGTTTTCTTCTCATATATATGTATGTTTGATGTGTAATCATTAATTAGAGAAATGATCTCTAATAGATCTAGTTTGAGCTTCAATTGATTAACATGTTGACTTAGGTTTTTCTAAATCTATGTTTTCACTTGTTTGAGATGTTGTATTGTGCTAGCTTCAAATCTAAGACTATCTTTTGTGTTTATTGATATGATTTTGTTGATTGATAGTCTTTTTGTATGCTAGGTCATTTTAATTGAAGATTTATTGAAATAGCATATTTGATTGATGATTTAGAACTTGATTGAAGTTAATTGATTAACTTGAGAATCTAAGTTCTATTATTTTGCTAGAGATGTGTATTTGATTTTATCAAATTGATTACAGCATTTTTATGTGATTGAACATAATCTAGATTTTTGTGTGTGTTAGGTGTTTCACATACTCTAGGTTATTTGTTCATGTTACAAGTTCTAGATATAATTGATTTGTGCTTTTGATAATAAAAATCTAGTTTTCCATGATTTGTGCCTAATCCACACATTTCGTATGTACATGCATCATTGAATGTGATTGCATTGTTTCTAGTATCATAAACTAGAAAACTTATGACATGTGCTTAATTGTTCACTTCTAGTTTCCATAGGATATATTGATCATATATACTATGTTGTATGTGTTTGCATCAGGTGCATTCACTTAGATCATATGCCTTATGAAAAGGTTGGAAGTCACATTTCATAGAGTGAATCTTTGATTTGTGCATGGAAGTCACATTTGGAGAGTGAATCTTCAAATTGTGCATTGGAAGTCTCATGTCTTAGACTGAATCTTTGACTTGAGCATTGGAAGTCACACGTCTTAGAGTGAATCTTTGACTTGAGCATTGGAAGCCACACTTGGAGAGTGAATCTTCATGTTGTGCATTGGAAGTCACATTTCTTAGAGTGAATCTTTGATTTGTGCATTAGAAGTCACACTTGAAGAGTGAATCATCATGTTGTGCATTGGAAGTCACATTCCTTAGAGTGATTCTTCGGATTGTGCATTGGAAGTCACATTTGAAGAGTGAATCTTCAAATTGTGCAAGGTGGCATCATATTGATTGTGTAGGGTCAAAGGGTAGGTTTCTATGTGAAGTGGTCACTTGAGAGATTGTATCTTTTATTTTACTATTAGATTTGTTTTCCGGTGGTGTGGAATCAACCCGTGGATATTCCTTTTAGGAGATTTTACCACGTAAAAATCATGTGTTGATTTTCTTTATCCTTATCTCCTTATATTTCTGTATGTGTTGATATATATATATATATATATATATATTAGTTGATATCTTTGTAAGTGATAATCATATCTTATCAACTTTGTTTGTGTTGGATCTTTATGAATTAAAGCCAAGTGATTATTTGTGTTCGTATTACATACAAGCTAATGTTTACATTGCTCTTGTTTGAATAAGCATATCTTTAATTTGAATTGATATTGCTTGGGATTGTTTTGAAGTGTGATACAAGCAACTTAGAGGGATAAACTTTTGTTTGTTTCAAGGAAGTGAAAAAGGTGTACTAACCTATTCACCCCCCTTAGGTTAGCCTAAGGCAATTTAACCGTGTTTGTATTTTTCATTTGGTATCAAAGTGGGTCACTAGATTGCACTTAGTGAGATCCCGGTATACTTTCATGATGATTTGTAGAGTTATTGAAGCAATGGGACTTCAAGATGATGGAATGGCAGAAGGAGCTTTAAATACTAGGCCACCATTACTTCGTGGTAACAACTATGGGTTTTGAAAATTGAGGATGAAGGCTTACATTCGCTCTATAGATGAAAGAGCTTGGATGGTAGTTGAAGAAGGCTATTCTCATCCTAGTAAGGTTCTAAAGGATGGAACCGAAGTCTCCAAACCTAGAAGTGAATGGATGCCTAATGACTTTGAAGTTGCTAAGTGGCACCATCATGCTATGAACGCTATATTTGCAGGAGATGATTGAAATCAATTCTCCTACATACAAAATCTTATCGGCCAAAAAAGCTTAGGATACACTTCAAGTAACCAATAAAGGTACTTTGGCGGTGAGAAAGTCTAGGCTTCAAATGTTGACATCACAATTTGAAAGCTTACAAATGAGTGATGAAGACAAATTTGAAGATTTCCAATTTCGTCTTCTTAATATTGCTAACCAATGTCAAGCACTTGGAGTACCAATCTCTAGAGAGCGTCTCAATTGGAAGATTCTAAGGTCTCTCCCAAAGAGATTCAAGGCCAAGGTCACGACTATAGAAGAAAGCAAAGATGTAGATTGCTTAAGTATTGATGAATTGCTTGGGTCACTCCAAACTTATGAGATGTGCTTGAAGCCAAAAGCCAACAGTAAGAGAATTGCTCTCAAAGCTATTGAAGAATAGAGTGATGATAAGAATGAAGAAATAGCTCTTATGGTTAGAAAATTTAAGAAGTTTCTAAGAAGAGGTACCAAGCCTAGAGGCAGCTTTTCTAAGGAAAAGGAAATCAAGAAACCACCTTCTCCAATAGTTGATAGGAATGGTCAAGTCAAGAGCAAGAAAAACATTCAATGCTATGATTGTCAAGGATTTGGACATTTTGCAAATGAATGTACTAAAAAGAAATCCAAGAAGGGCAAGAAAGGCAAAGCCATGGTGGCCACTTGGAGTGAGATGATTCTAGTGATGAAGAGAGTTCAAGTGATGAGTCCTCAAATGAAGAAGAAGAACATGTTAGCAACTTTGTTGCTCTTACGGCTTCTCTCACAAAGCTAGAAGACGATTGTGTAGTTTTCATTGATAAGGAGATAGATCAAAGCCATCTAGAAAACACAAGTTCAAACATAACCAATCTCGACCCTCGATCTATTGGCCAAGAATAAGAATCTTGAGGAGCAAAGAGATGAAGCTTTGAGAGAGTTTAAGGAGAAAGATGATTTGATCAAAACTCAAGTGGATGAGTTTGTTGAGACTTCACATAGATTTATGTGTGAAAAGAATGAGATTATGAAGAGATATGTTGAGGTTGAGAGACGTGTCTTTGAGCATAAGGAGATTATTTCTAAGATGAAGGTTAAAGAGCAAGAATATATTGAAGAGATCAACATTGCTAAGCAAGCTATCAAAGACTTAGTCAATGGTTCGATCAACATGAAGAGTAGCATGAATCTTTGTCAACCATAAGGAGAACCTAGCATCTTGAAAGGAAAGGAGAAGCTTGTGATAGCCTCACCTCCTTCAAAGAAGGCTAAGGTCAAGAAGTCTCCCAAGAATAGTCTTCCCAAAGCTAAAGGTAAAAAGAAAGATAAGGTATCTACACAAACTCTCATCACTTCTTCAAATCCACAAGGTACAATCTCATATTTTATGCCTATTTGTCATTTTTGTAATACTGTTGGTCATATCAAACCAAGGTGTTATAAGTACATTAAATTTTGTAAAATAGGAAATGCATCTAGAGATAAGGAGATTGAACTTAAATTGAAGCATGATAGGGTATCAGATGTTGATAAGCATAATGTTCCAAAGACGCATGTTAAAAAGAATTGGATGTGGTGGTTATGTGAATCTTGACAAAGCATGTGTTGCTAATAATGTTGAGTAGATTAGTATCAATGATATTCTTATGAATCAAATTGTTGAAAGTCTCTACTCTAGGTTCAACCTTAAAGCAAAGATGGTGATTTTTGTGTAAGTTCACCCAAGACCAAATGGGTCAAGGGTGAGTGCTCTTACCATTAGTGTAAGGTGCACATGTGAATTAGCTTTAAGATTAGTGTCAAGTTGTTGAGAGTTTTAGCTTGCTAAGCTTTGTTTCTCTCTAACTTGACATGAACTTAGCTATCTCACATAATTTGTTATGATGGTCAAAATCTATTAGTTAACTTGATGAGAAGTTCATTTTTGAAATCTATATTGTGTTAATTGTTGTTAAGACTTTTAGAGAAAGTCATTTTTTATATATGTTGAATTGAAATGCTTAGTTTTATTCTCTTGGAATGAAACACTAATAACTTGTTGTCATGAGGACAAACAAGTCAAGAGAGCTCATAAAAAGGGCAAGGCTTAGCATTTGATGGAAAATTGCTTGCTAAGGTATTCCTATATCCTAAAGGTTGCATTCTTGAATTTTCATCTCTCAACTCATTGTTTGCACTATATAATGTGGCATGTCACTCTAGAGAACTTAGTATAATATACATATGGTTCTCATTGACATTTGCTCTCTAAAGATCTTATAGTGATGTTGTTCACAAAGGTTTTATGTATGATGTGTGAAATGTTTGTTTAAATGATGAGTGGCATGTTTTGAAAAATATGAGCTTCATATTCTTTGAAAGCTACTCTCTTGAGAAGTAATGATCTTAAGTACATCTCTTTGTATTGCTTTTAGATCATGTGCTTGTAAGCCATAAAACTTGGTTTTCATAAAATGCACTTTGCTTCTCTTGTATGTTTTGTTGTAGTAAGTTAAATTTGAAAAATGTAGGTTGTGGATACACCTTGAAGTCTTATGACTAGTACATTTAAGATGACATATGGTTAGTGTCCATTTTGCTTCGGCAACTACATAGAATTCAACGAGCACCTTCATGGAAAGGGCTACACACTTTGGTTGTGCAGCAGTCCAATGTAGGAAAGGGCTACACCATTGTGATGAGTGAAAGCCGTCATGAAGAGTATATGTTTATGTTAGAAAAATTAAAGAAGTATTGAAAAGAATCAATAAAAAAAAATCTTTGATTCAAAGCCGAAATAAAAAAAAAGGCTTAATGGAGTATAGTTGAAAATCATGAATGCTCGGGTTGACAAATAGAAATGGGATGACGAGTCACATGCACATACACGCTCAAATATTGAAATCTATTCTCTTTACCGAAAAAATCCGGATGATAATCGGTTCGACCCTTTATGGAAAAGCTTAAGATGAATAGATGTGGATATGATTTGCATGTTGATTATCGAATTACTCCTCTACATATGTTTGAAGCAAATCACACACACACACACACACACTTTTGTTTATAAGTATTTTGATATTCTAGCAATTTAAGTAGAATTATGAGAGAGATTGAAAATCTTGGTGTATCTCTCATAGTTTGTGAAGCTTATTATTGTTGAATTTATTTTGAAATTGCTTGAATGTGTGATTGTGTGGATATCATTGTGAACTATATTCTATCTTGATCTTAGATAAAGCACTTATCAAGGGGGAGCATAGTATGCTAGACTTTGTTCTCTTTTATGATATGTTCACATGATTTGCTTTGTTATATGTTGACATATTGATTGATTAGAATAATTGAATAATGAAAATGCATGATATCTTTTATGAAATAATTGTATAAATGTGTTGACAATTAATTCTTCCTATTTAGAGTTGATAGTAGTTGATATTTCCTTCATTCTTGAGGTTGATAGTAGTTTTAATTACAACAAATTCCTCCTAGCTTGAGGTTGATTAAGCTCCTTCTTTCTTTGAGTTGATAGTAGTTGTTATTATGACCAATTCCTTCATGATTTGAGGTTGATAGTGATTATGATTGACACCAATTCCTCTATTTATGGATAAATCTTGTTGTTAAATGCATTTGTTAAATTTGGTAAAATGTACCAATGTGCTTGAAAAATAACATTTATGCATTTATTATTCATTATTTCATCATATGTTTTTGTTTGTTTATATGTGTAAACTAACACTCACTTGTGTCTCTTTCCACTCATGTGTTTTGTTTTGTAGTGTTGACAATAAATCATGGGAAGAAACAAAGTTTCTAACCATATCCATCCGTCAAAACCCATAGTCAAATCCAAATCTACTCCAACCACCTCTAGAAAACCTAAACTCAACAAAGTTGAAAGCTTTAGGAGTTATGGGAACCAAAAAGCTTATCCAAGATAGAGGTGTAGACTTGGATGAGGGTTCTTACATTCATCATTCTATATGTGATAGGCATTGGGATTCATGGATTAATTCCATTGGGGTTACTAATGAGAGTCTCATTAGAGAGTTATACTTTGAGTATAAAGAGAGTTCAACCTTTGAAAATGCCTTGGTGAGTGTAAGAGGAAAAACTTTTAAAGTCTCCTCGGATAGTATCAATAAGTTCCTTGGGTTGTCAAATGAGATTGTTTCAAAATTTCTTGATATAGATAATATTGATCATCTAAGTCTTATGAGGAGAACTTTATGTGAGGATGATGGATTTGAGTGGGGGAAGAGAGCTTATATTAGTCAAGGTGAGTTGACCAAGGTTAGTGCCTTTTGGCATCTTTTTTTATGTGCCAATCTTGTGGGTTCTACTAATGCATCCGAGTTGAACAAAAAAAAAGATCAAGATTGTGTATGCCTTGGTGACAAACAAGCCTTTAAACCTTAGTGATCTCTTGATTGAACATACTGAGAGTGCGGCTACTTCGTCTAGATTGGATAAGAAGTTAGAATTTCTGGGTTTTCTTACTTGTTTTTGCATGAAGCAAGGAGTTCCTACACTTGATGATGATGTGCTTCTACCTCCCTTGGAAAAAATTTGTAACAAGCGCTTAATGTCCATGTCATACAAAGATAAGGGAAAGGTAAGTGACACTTTTAGACTTTTTGGTAAGAACCATGAGTCATGTGTTGTGACAAGCACAACTCCTTTACCGGAATGGGCCCTGCAATTTCAAGAGGGGCTTATGGCTAAGATTGAAGAGCTTGATGCTAAAGTGGTGGAGCTAGAAGCAAATGTGATTCAACAAGATGAGAAGATCAAATACTTGGAAGACAAGCTTGCCTCTAGCAATTCATCTACTACAAAGCATTATGTGAGATCAACAACACGAAAAACTTTCTTTGGTGATGCTTGATCTTGAGGTATTATGTTTTCTTAACCTTTTGGCTTCATTTTATGTCAAAAGGGGGGAGAGGGGGGTGGGGGGAGAAAAACAATGATACTAAAACTTATGTCTCTTAATCTCTTAATCTTAGGAATTGTTTTTAGTTTTGGTATATTTTATTTCTGTTTCATTTGGTATCCTGGATTCTTCGTTTGTAATATTTGGATATTAATATTTTGTTGGTGGATAGTATGCATGTATTTAGGGGGAGACATGTGTATCCATTTGAACTTCAAGTGATATGTATCTAAATATTATCTTGCTATATATCTCTTGTATATGTCTTGTGTTTCAAGATGATTTTAGGTGGTGACAAGGGAAGACTACATTGAAGAATTCAAGATATTATGAAGATTAGTCTAAAAGAACTAACTCATTGTAATGTGAGGGTGTGATTAAGTGACCAATCTTCGGGTTGTATGTTTTAGTATTTGTATAGGTGTTTTGACATAGAATTTGCCAAAGAGGGGATTGCTAGGTTTTTGATTCTTGTGTTGGCATAATTCTATACCAAAACGACATTTGTTTTGTATTGATTAGTTGTCCAAGATTTGTGAATAATCAAGCTTCAAGAAGATTTGACAACTTTCAAGCAAAGTGGTGGCTACAAGAGGAACAATGCTAAATTGCTTAACAAAAGGTATATCAAGATATCCTTCCTCTTGCAAGGCCTAGGCACACACATACATTGCATTTATATGTGTCCCTGTATAGTTGTGCATAATTTGGTTTAACACAATACACACACTTGTTCATGTATGCACATGCATTAGACTTAAAAATTAACAATTTGAATAAATTGCATGTTCTAGGATTAGTTCTCAGAAATAGAATACTTGTGTTCTTGTGTTTATCGGTTTGTGTTTATATGTTAATGAACTTGATTTTGAGCTTATAAAATTCCTCATTGAGTTACAATTAATTTGGTTACTTATTCATTAGGTTTCAAGTTCAAATTAGGTAGTTAAGAAACTTTCCGTGATTATATCATACAAGGTTTTCATCCTTGTTTTTCATAATGAATTCTATATTTTCTGGAAAACATATCTTGATGTATTTTATGTGTGAGGGACTCCCATTTTGTAATCAGAAAACGGATTTGAAATCGGAGTTCGGAGACCAAAGATATGGCTGAAAGAAAAAGAGTGTGCAAGAGGGATGAGAGGTGCCAAGCACCTCCTCCCAGAGGAAGCGTGCGGCCTCCACAGGAAGGAAGTGCTGCTGGTAATATGGAGCCCACGCACCTCCACGGGAAGCCAGAATTCCAGCCTCCCATTGGTAGGTGTTTTCCTTCCTTATTTTCCTCCTTTAAATATCAAACTTCCCTCTCATTTCAAAGAAGAAAATTTTCAAAAACAAGTGCAGAATTTTCTCTCCAAATTTTCTCAACTTCCAAACACCATAACTTTCTCATTTGGAGTCCCTTTTGAGTGATTTGAATTTGAGAATCTTTTTGTACCAGTCCTCTATCATTTCCCCAAAATTTTGGAGTCAATAGATTGCGTTTTCTAGTAGGTCTACTAATAAAAACGAAGCTGCGCGTTTTTCATGCAAGGTATTGATTTCTATTTTGTTCTTGATCTTCACGTCTTTAATTGCATTGGGTTTTTTCTCATATATATGAATGCTTGATTTGTAATCATTGATTAGAGAAATAATCTCTAATAAAGCTAGTTTGAGCTTCAATTGATTAACATGTTGACTTAGGTTTTTCTAAATCTATGTTTTCACTTGTTTGAGATGTTGTATTGTGCTAGCTTCAAATCTAGGATTATCTTGTGTGTTTATCGACATGATTTTGTTGATTGATAGTCTTTTCGTATGCTAGGTCATTTTAATTGAAGATTTATTGAAATAGCATATTTGATTGATGATTTAGAACTTGATTGGGCTTAATTGATTAACTTGAGAATCTAAGTTCTATTATTTTGCTAGAGATGTGTATTTGATTTTATCAAATTGATTATAGCATTTTTATGTGATTGAACATAATCTAGATTTTTGTGTGTGTTAGGTGTTTCACATACTCTAGGTTGTTTGTTCATGTTACAAGTTCTAGATATAATTGATTTGTGCTTTTGATGATACAAATCTAGTTCTCCATGATTTGTGCCTAATCCACACATTTCATATGTACATGCATCATTGAATGTGATTGAATTTTTTTAGGATTATAAACTAGAAAGCTTATGACATGTGCTTAATTGTTCACTTCTAGTTTCCATATGATATATTGATCATATATACTATGTTGTATGTTTTTGCATCATGTGCATTCACTTAGATCACATGCCTTGTGAAAAGGTTGGAAATCATATTTCATAGAGTGAATCTTTGATTTGTGTATGCAAGTCACATTTGGAGAGTGAATCTTCAAATTATGCATTGGAAGTCTCATGTCTTAGAGTGAATCTTTGACTTGAACATTGGAAGTCACACTTGGAGAGTGAATCTTCATGTTGTGCATTGGAAGTCATATTTCTTAGAGTGAATATTTGATTCGTGCATTTGAAGTCACACTTGAAGAGTGAATCGTCATGTTGTGCATGGGAAGTCACATTCCTTAGAGTGATTCTTTTGATTGTACATTGGAAGTCACATTTGAAGAGTGAATCTTCAAATTATGCAAGGTGGCATCATATTCATTGTGTAGGGTCAAAGGGTAGGTTTCTAGGTGAAGTGGTCACTTGAGAGGTTGTATCTTTTATCCTACTAGTGGATTTGTTTGCCGGTGGTTGTGGAATCAACCCGTGGATGTTTCCTTTTAAGAGGTTTGACCACGTAAAAATCAGGTGTTGATTTTCTCTATCTTTATCTCCTTATATTTATGTATGTGTTAATTTATATATATATATATATATATCTCTCTTAGTTGATATCTTTGTAAGTGATAACCATATCATATCAATTTTGTTTGTGTTGGAGCTTTATAAATTCAAGCCAAGTGATTATTTGTGTTTGTATCACATACAAGTTAAGGTTTACATTGATCTTGTTTGAATAAGCATATCTGTAATTTGAATTGATATTTCTTGTAATTGTTTTGAAGTGTGATACAAGCAACTTAAGGGGACAAACTTTTGTTTGTTTCAAGGAAGTGAAAAAGGTGTAACCCACCCCCCTCTTTAGGTTAGCTTAAGGCAAATTAACTGTGTTTGTATTTTTTAAATAAATCTGATCATTTTCCATCTACACAAAAATATATATATATATAGTTTTAGAATAATTCTGTAAAAAAAATATTACTTGTACCAAAAATATGTATATATATATATATCTTTTATTATAATATGGTATTCTTGCTATGTCATCTTCGTGTACTCTGTGCATATCAAAAATATATATTTTTTAATACAAGTACGTGTCTTGTACACGCCACACTAAACTGAGGCTGCAAAATATTTTTCTTCAGAACCGTTGCTGTACCCAATCTCTTTTGCATATAGTTCCCTTTTTTGAAATTATTTTTACACGCTTTCCAAAAACATTTTTGCGTAAAACTGGTATTGTCAAAAAATATTTGTACACCTTTCTTTCAAAAAAAAAATCTGCACTCAAGAATTTATTTATTTATTTATACTAAATTTGCAGGGAATATTTTCCAAAATCTTTTCTGCACACATCACTTTATTACACATGTTTTAAAAAAATCATGCAGAATACTTGTACACGTTTACTAAAAAGTAAACCATCGAAGCAGATTTTTTTTAATTAAAGAAATAAAAGAATAATATTTATAAATATATATATATATATATATATGTTGCACACTTGCACACGGATACCAAAATTCGTTTTTACACAATTCTATTGTTTTTTATGATCAATATTATCTGCGATGCGCACATCCAACATTGATCGTTGCGCACATTCCAAAAAAAAATTCTTCTTTAAGAAACTTATTACGCACAACGATGACATTCGATAAAACAACAAAACTTCATTTCTTTGGCAAAAAAAGTCAGCAAAAAAAAATTTTGTTGCTTTGCCATTAAAACCCAGATTACAAGAAATTTGATTAGATGGCCAAATATATTTTCAAAATATTCTTTTAGAGGATTAGTCCACATAAGAACCCAATAACAATTGCAAAGCAGAAGTCAGACAACATATGTATATTTAATATGCATAAAATAAATAATATAGATAAAGTTAAACGTACGATCAATCCCAAAATACTGCTCTGATACCAATGTTGGATATCAAAGATCATCGCAGCGGAAATGATAATGGGATTATTACATACAATCGGTGTATAATTACAAGAAAAATACACTCGACTCACCATGCTATTTGCTGTAACTCGGAGAAGACCTGCAAAATGAGAAACCGATGAAAAACTCTCTGTGTTTTTATCGCTCTGTAAAAGTACGCTCAGAATGGGATGAATAAATGAATAGCACGCTTTGCTATTTATAGGGTCCAGACTCTTATTTGGATCAGATACATTAAATTTAAATCATTATTTAAATTTAATATCTCTATTATCTATATCCCATTGTAAGTTCCTCATATTTTGATTGGCTTATTTCATTGACAACCCATATGGGGATTTGCTTGTAAGGGTTGATTAGGTCTCATTGTTCGTGATCAAGCTTTGATGACATCCTCCAACTCAAGGGAACTTCAACGGTATATCTCTTGCTTAACACTCTTTGAAGAGACTAGTAGCACAGACACACACACTATCATGCATGCCTTACATATCTTGTATTTGTGTTTCAATCGTTTGTTGTATGTGTTCTTCATTACACTTCTCACAGATGCCCCTTGGTGTTAGATCCAAGTGTGGTTGTGGTCTTTGTAATTCATTTTCCGATGTGTGTTCGAAAACGACTATGCCCGCACGTTGGTGTGTTTTTTTCTTGGCGTGATAAGTGACCTTCCCTGTAGGAGGTCTCTTTTGCACGGGTAGTGCATAGGTTACCTACCCGTGCACTAAGGATGGTATCCTCGGGTCTCCATTCTGCACGGGTTGTGCATAAGTCTTATCCGTGCAGTTACCCGAGCACTAAGGTTGATGGCTTCGAGTTTGTATGACTACACGGGTTGTGCACAGGTCTTCTACACGTGCACTTAGTCCGTTTTGTGCCTATTTTTGCCAAAACAACGTAGTTTCATTTAGGGCTTCTATATATACATTCCTTTCTCTCCAAACTCGTTTTTTAGAGCTTCCAAACCCATTTTTTAGTGAGAGAAAATGTCCTTTTGAGAGAGAAGCTCCAATAAATCATTTTTACTCAACCAAACTCATACCCATGTGCATCTAGCTTCATCCTTGCATCGTTTCTTCACGGGTCTTCATGCTCTTCTTGACTAGGTAACTGAACATGGCTTAAAACTTCTTGTTTCATCTTTATGCTTTTGTTTACCTAGGGTTAGCAATTATTTGTTGATTAATTGCATGTTTATTTAGGTTAGCATGATTTGAGTATGTTTGTGGCCTTGTTTGTTGGTTGAGATTGCATGTTCATTGATAACTAGTTTTTAGGACCATTTTGCCATCTAGCTAATTCTTCTTGCACTTGCATTTAGATATTGATATCTAGGATTTGTACTTAGTGTCATCATTTAATCCTAAATAAGCATTTAGTGTAGCCTAGCATTATTTTCATGATAGAATATTGTTATATATTCACATAGGTTGCAAAATCTCTTCATTGATTGTTAAGTTTTATGACTAAGTGGATTAGTGCACAAGCTTTTGGTATAGAATCACTATTAAAGGTGTTGAGGTTTATACCCTAAAGATGTAATTTGTAAATGGATTTATGAAATAAATAAAAAGAAAAGTTCAATTCATTCTTGTTGTGTTGTTTATTTTATAACTTGTGCATATTTACATCCTAGATTGCCAGATGTAATCTCGAACTTTGAATATGAGTGTCAATACAGATGGATACAGTAAGAGTCGTGCAATCTAAAGAGTCCATAGATAGCAAATAAAGCTGGGTTCTTTATTTGTGGTTAATCTATAGCTACGGTCCATTCTGTAATGTACAGTGATTCGGGTCTTATTTTATTAAATTAAAATTAAAATTTTTGAATTTAAATAGTTTGAATTCAAATCAAATAAACTAAATATTAATCAATATCTTTAAAGACATTTGATATCTTAAAAGATTGGATTGATTGGTTTAATTGATTAGTTTTTGATTAAATGTTGATTTTGAATTTCAAATAAAAGAAGTTAACTCATTATCAATTTTTTAAAGAGAAAGAAACGCATTAGTGCACTGAGTACGTGTGAAAGTGAGGTGAGTGAAACAAAAGAGAAAAAAGGCAATGTGTGCATGTGTGCACGATTGAAATCAAAAAGAAAAAAAAAATTCTTATAATATATTTTTTTAATAACTAGAATTGTTCTAGGTATTTTTCTCTTGGAAGAAATAGTTTCTTCTTCTTTTCTCTACATCCTCTTAAGTTTCTGAGTACGTGACGTGCCCACAAGCAGTTACCAATTTTGTGAATAGCTAGGAAGATCGGTAGTACGGATCAGAAGCATATTGTAAAGTGAATGAGCCTCATACGTAGGTATGAATAATTAATTTCTTCTCTTCTTCTGATTATTGATTTCAATTTCTTGTGTAGACATATATTTTATTATTGTAATAATGTTGTATGTATAAGTTCCGAAAAATTGCGATCCTAAGTTCACTGGTCCCAGATCGTTTACGGTCTGTATTAAACAAATTTTAAAACCTATTTCGGCTGCGTTACTAGTGATCAGGGTTCCAACACAACATCCTTTGGGTAGAGTGAAATGGTTAGTGACCAAGAATGAGGTGACGAGAGGTCAACCTAGGTTGTAAACTTTCATTCAAATAGTGGATTTGAGAACCTTGCGTGGCTAGATGGATAGTCCGTGAGTTTTGCCCAGTTAGAGGGTTTCTCACATAAATCAATCCTTATGTTTTTATTGTTTTCAGCATTTTATTTTAGATTGATTGATAATATGGGGTATCTTTATTGAAATTGACAAAGTCGAAAAGTTGGTAATATATCAACTAAAACCTATTCACCCCCATCCCTCCTATAGGTTATTGGACACACGTTATTAGTATTTTCGCCCATAATATCCAGCTTTTAACTGATGAGTTTGAATTCAATTGAATTATATCTAGAATTCAATTGAATTATATCTATAATTCAAAATTCAACTTATCAGGTTGTGATATCTTTATCTGGTCAATTAATTAAATTAATTACCAGACTCCTTTTTTTACCACCGGAGCGTATTTTCCAACATCTTCACCGAAGCTGATCGTGGACATATTTTCCAGATTGCCGACTAAGTCTTTTTGTCGATTCAAGTGTGTATCCAAGCCATGGTTGAATTTAATTAATGATTCTCGATTTGTCAAAATGCATCTCAAACGAATCCAAAGCACATAGACTATTTATTGCTACTAGGTTTGTGTATACTGTAGACCTTGAAACCCTAACTTATGATGATGACAAAGTTGTTGCTTTGGAGATTGATTCTACTGGGTCGAAATCAATCAATATTGATTCTCCTTGCTGGACACCAAACCATTACCATAGGCAATCACCTAAATGGCTTAAGGTCTTTGGCTCTTCTAATGGTTTGTTGTGTATTCAGATATTTAAAGATTTTTTTTATGTATAATCCTTCTACTAAAGAACGCAAGCTAATACAAGATTTCCATTCTAGTCCTAGACTTACAAAACTATATGGCTTTGGTTATGCTTAGCAATGTTCTAGAAATCGGCCTAGGCGGTCGACTAGGCCTTAGACGGTGCCAACCGCCGTGACTAGGCCATATTCGGCCTTTCTAGGTGGGTGACCGACTGGTCGCCGACTAGTGCCGATTAGTCGGCCGCCTAGGCCGATTTTTAGAGCTGATTAATCAGTATAATCATTTTTTTTAAATTCCTGATTGTCGATAGTGGATGGGCCAGACGAACTAGATTTCCGCCGGTTAGGGAGATGAACCAGTTGAAGAGAGCACCAAAGAGGACGAATCCGGTGAGGGAGACGAACCAGATGGCCGGTGATTGGAGAAGAAGACGTTTGTTGAAGATGTAATGGATGAGAGAGAGAGATATTGCGATGAGTGTTAGAGATGTAATGGAGAAGAAGACGTCTGACTGTTGAGTTATAGATAGATGACAAGAATGAAGGGTTTGGCTAGTATGCAGTGATTTTAAAAATCACTGCATCATGCAGTGATGAATAGTGATACAAATGGTCCATTGGATCATTTTAATCTCGATCCAACGGTTTTGCATAAATTATAAAAAAAAACTAAAAAAACCAGTTCATCCGGTAGGGCTAGGTTTTTAACATATCTCTTCTTTTTTTAATCCTCTATTTACTCTCTTTGTCTCTCTTGTAACTCTAATCTTCATTTCTCTCTCTTCTCTCTTCTCTCTTCTCCTCTCAGGATCTGAAACAATGGTTTCTCAATTTGCCAAGCTCTCTTCGTCTCCACTACTCTTCCAGTCGAATCATTAAGGTCCAGACGAGCCCAAATCGATCATCCATCGAGCTTTTCACTTTCCAAAACGGCGTCAAATCGACTGAGAACGCTTTGGTGGTTCACGGGCTCGGTCTCAGCTCATTTTTATTTCATGGAATGGTTGATTCTCTGGGTTCCAGAGGGGTTCGCGTGATAGCCGTTGATTTGCATGTAGGTTCGTGTTCCAGAACCACCATTCCCATATGTTAACCCTAGATTTTCGAAGCAAGACAGGCCGAGGAAGTGCCCCAGCCATAATACTCCAAAAAATGTATGGGTTCCTTTTGAGGCAGAAGATCGAATTACTCGAGATAGATCCGAAAAGACCCCCAAAACTAATGGAGCTAAGAACTCAATGGCTTCTTTTACTGGAAGACCGAAGAAAAGATTTGTGATTTCTGGGTACGTGGAGATTGTGTGAAAGGTGATAACTGTCAGTTTCTACATTCATGGTTTCGTGGGGATGGATTGACGACTATGGCAAAGCTTGATGGCCAAAAGAAGGTGTATAATTATGGATTTATGGTTAATAATCTATTTTCATGTTTATTCATTTTTATCTTCTGTTTGCAATTTTGTGGCGGAGAGAAAAATTATTTGATACTACCACTTGTATGTTTTATCGATAAAGGTTTTTAGTTTTCTGATTAATATATTTAATCTCTTTTATTTATGAAGTGGTATTACAGTTTATAGTGTGTTGGTACTTCTCTTAATAGATTTAATGTCCTTGCAAAACACAGTTTCCTTTTAA
This sequence comes from Dipteronia sinensis, assembly GCA_033220585.1. Taxonomy (NCBI): domain Eukaryota; kingdom Viridiplantae; phylum Streptophyta; class Magnoliopsida; order Sapindales; family Sapindaceae; genus Dipteronia; species Dipteronia sinensis. Next base: position 29,208,178 of record CM065641.1, on the reverse strand, counting down.
TTATAGAATGAAGACAAAGCGTGGAATCAAGTTCTTTCGGTCCCTTTCTTGAACCCTTCCCTCCCAACCAAAAAACAAAACAAAATAAAAATTCTATATGTTATTTTCTTTTTGGAAAGTAAATAACTTTTGCAAGTTTTGATTTTAGGAGAAATTGGTCAATATATGAGCTAATGTAATGTTTAACTACAGGCTGTCAGTGGGATTGCCATTCCTTTAGGTTCTGACTAGCTATACTCCAGCAGTAGAGATGACGCATCCATGGTTTGGGACCGTCATACTGACCGGTTTGCTAGAGTAATCAATCTTGGAGCTGAAGTTGGTTCTTTGATTTGTGAGGGACCATGGGTGTTTGTTTGCATGCCTAATGTCATTAGGTTTGCTTATAGCCAAGTCTTTTCTCCTCTTGACGTTGTAATCGCTTATAGCCCCATGTCACTACATTGTTAATTCTTTGTGCACAAAGCTCATTTCGCATTTGTTGTTGATGTTACAGGCATGTAATATTGAATCATCAATTGATTTTAGCCTTGACAGACCAGTTGGTCAAGTCTATAGCATGATTGTAGCTAATGAAATGCTATTGGCTAGGGCACAGGTTACTAAAGGAAGTTTCATTACTGTCTGTAAACTGATATAGTTTTATTTTGACCCTTCATTATAGTGATTTTGAAATTATACTGTCGAGTCTTAGGATTCTTAGGATAAATATTTAGAAAGAAGTTGTCTTTGGTTATTTATATCATCATCATTACATTGTCAAATTAGATTTATGATGGTGCTGAAGAGTTTGTCTTCAAGAGTTCAGTGTTTGTGTGTTGATTATCTTGGTTTAAGACTCTAGAATTACACTTTTCATTATAGGACATATTCTTGTGATTCTACAATTGAAAATCATTTGTAGTACTCTGCTGTATTTTTCTACAACATCATTTTAGTCATTATATTGGTCAGAAACGTTGATTTTTTTTGTTCGGTTTCAAAGGATGGTGATTTTCTGGCTTGGAAAGGCAGTTCTGAAACCAGTAATCCTTTTCAACTGGCTGTATCTATGAAGGGCCACATCTGTCCTGTGATATATTTAGGAGTTGGAGGAAACATGCTCTACTCTAGTTCCATGGACAATACAATAAGGGTGAGTCTGTGTTATACACAAAATTTACCGGTTGTTTTAACCATAGTGATGTTAAGAGTGGTTTTTTGATGGTGGATAGCTTGAACACTTAAGATCATGTAATTAATCTATTTGTGGTATACATAGTGCAGGAATGGTAACAGACTTTATGTGGCACTGGCCTTTTTAATTTACTAAGAAATTTACTATATTGTTTTGGTTTTGATCTTTAATGTTCTTGCTCTCCTTTTATTTTTAAATTTCTATTTTTCCACACAGACTTTATTATTTATTTAAAATTCTAATTTGTATTCTTATATTAGTTTGAGCAGATTTTGAAATCCTTAAAAATTAGTATTTTCAGTCCTCAGAGATCGTGTTTCTTTGACGTTGCTAACCTCTATCTCCTACTCTTGTTTAAACTAGGTTTGGGACCTTGAAACCTTATAGTTTTTTATGACTTTAGAAGCCCATACCGATGCGGTCATGTCGCTTTGTTGAGATCGGTATTTATTATCATGTTCTTTGGATCGGACAATAAAGGTTTGGGTTGCTAATGAAGGAGGCAATTTTTTTTATAGAGCTTTGATTTTAGGACTGAAATATGCTCCAAAGAAAGGATTTAAACACATTCGTGTTCATGGAGACTCAATGCTTATGTGCATGCAAGTTTGTTTTTTCATTTTGTAGCATGCATTTTTCTTTGATATTCCTTAAATTGTTTTTTTTTACCAATTATAAAATGAAGTTTCTGCCTGTAAAAGCAGTTTGGTTTATGCTAGTTGGTTGAAAAAATCAAAAGAAGGTTATGCGAAAATAGGAAAAGTAGCTTAAGGATAAGTTTAACTCTTTCAAGATCAGTCATGTTTATAGGGTACACTTTGATAATTTGCTTCTACAGTTTAGATTTGCTTTCTATTTGTTATTTTCATTTGCTATTTGTTTTCTATCGTAAGTATGTTTTGTTGTTCCGGTAGTTTGGTAGTTTTTTTATTCTCTGTCCACTTTTTCTTCACTTATAAAGTATTTGAAAATCTTTTCATTTGTTATTTCTTTTCTCATTACTAGGTTTATACTCATTACGACATGTATTTTACACTTTTATCATATTATGGAGTCATAAATGTTTTAGTTTCAGCTCTGTGTGTAATTATCTACTAAAATGATTGTATATGGTAGTAGAAACCTATAATGTGCAATTATCTACCAAAAATCAATAATTGAGTAAAATGTTGTTGGCTATTCGTGTTCTTTTGTTCTCACCTTTTTGGTCGAACCAAATTTATGTGACATAGTTTGATATTTGTGTGACTTGATGTCACAATAAGATAATCTATGTTGATGTCCAGCAATTCTGTATTCTTGAGTTCGACAGTGCCTCAAAAGGAAATCCTGGACAAGCTGGTGCATGAGCGGTTTTGCGTGCTGAAGATGGCAGTGTGGTATGTAGGTTCTCTAATTATACGTTAAGCTTCTAGGTTGTTTTGCCTCTTGTTAAATATAATTCTCTCTAATCCCGAGCTTTGGTAGGTCTGGCGACTTCGTCAAGGAGTGGGAATTGCAGCAAATAATGTTGTTGAGTATAGAGCTTTGATTTTAGGATTGAAATATGCTCTTAAGAAAAGGGTTTAAACACATTCGTGTTCATGGAGACTCGATGCTTGTGTCTGTTAGGTTTAAGTATATTAGATTTGCTAATGTATTTCGGAGGTTTTGGTAATTGGTAGGTGGTAGGTGGTAGCAATGCCAGATTACATAGTATTACATGCATTCAGTTCCAGGTATTGACAATGGCGAGCTTTGAAGCTATTTTGGGAGAAAAAGTTGTGTTTTTCTCTGGGCTTGTGATATATGACTTCAATTTTATGAATGAAATGTAAATGATCCGAAGAAAGTATGATGAAAACCTTTGTATGTATATGAATCTCCAAATGATCTTTTTATTTTTCTATTAGAAATCATTAGATTGCACTTACTTACATTGAATATAAATTGATTACATGCCGATTGTTTGAATAAATTATAATATCAATTATTTTGATTCTAAAATTTTTGAAGCAACTAAACATTGTCAAACTAAAGGAAGCAAGAGATTTTAATTCAAGAGATTGATGGTGGGTAAGGTTGAGTTTGGTTGATTGGTGTTATCAATTGAGTGATCAGTAGGTAGATGAGGCACGGAGAAGTGAAGAGATTTACCGACGGTTTTGTTAGCTATGTCCAACATAGTGAATCTTTTTTTATTCAATTTTTATGATCTTTTTTCTAAAAATATTACAACATTGAACTAAGTTTTTATAAGTAATATTTGTTTTCAGAAAATTAAATTTCATTCAATTAAATTTCTTACATAATACAAAATTAATGGTCTACTTCAATAAAAAAAAGTAGTAGTTCTATTATGTGTTTTTTTAAAAAGACGGTTGTATTAAATGTTTAATGTATTTAAATAGAAAAATGAGAAAAAATGAATTCTAGTTTGATAAATATTTAGACTATATTTGAAGTAAAAACACTTTTGAAAATAATAATCCAAACAATGTATAAGAACAGACGTAACCAAGAATGTTGTTATGGCGATAGACTGATTAGAGTATCCAAACGTTTCAAAATTATCTTCACACTTGATTAATAGTTGAACACAATGGATACGGTTTATTTAAAACATTACAAAATTTATTATCATTATTATTTAAAGGAGCTCCTTACATTATTAAAAGCTTGCTTTACTTTTCTTCCTTGCCATAAATTACTCGCAACATAATAAATATTTTTATAGGTAATATGAAATCGAGTTAAATTTATAATAAAAGTATATAAATAATTATTGTATTTGACTTTAATAAATATTAAACTCTGTAAAAAAGATCTAACTCATTATTATTATTATTATTCATCATGCCTTTTCAAACATACTTAAAAAGAAAAAAAAAAACATACTACATACTGCGATAGTATAAGTAGTTACAAATTTTGAAGAAACTATGAAATAATATTCAATAATTAAAGATAGTTGAAAAAAATAATAGGTTGTTTCAACACAACGCCAGCTTGATATCTGCCAGCTTGATATCATTCTAAGCAAAATAAAAATTATTTAAGTGTACTTCCTACACCCTTTAAAGTACCAAAATTATCCTTTAAATAGTTTGTTAATGTTAAACATATATTTATTCTCATTACATCAATTTCTCTCCATTTGCTTCTAACACAGTGAAAAAAAATTAAAAAAGTATTTCTTGTACGTTCAATTTCTTCTTAACAAAACTACGTAATGTATAGTTTCTTCGTAATATATAATTAAATAAGATTAATTTGTTTACTCTTTTTCACTATTGAATATCAAGAAAATAGATGGATAAACGATGAATGTAAAATTTTGAGATTTAGCCCAACTTATTTTTTACATAAGAAAAAATCAATTATTCCGTAACTAAAGCTACTTAATAAACAAAAAGTTATGAAAAATCAAATTGCAAAAATCTTTTGCAATTTGAGTTGGGCTAAATCTCAAAATTTTACATTCACTATTTATCCATCTATTTTCTTGATATTCAATAGTGAAAAAGAGTAAACTGAATTAATCTTATTTAAATTATATATTACAAAGAAACTATACGTAGTTTCTTTTTAAAGAAGAAATTGTACGTACAAGAAGTATTTTTTTTTTGTGGTGGTGGAAGCAAATGGGGAGAAATTGGTGTAATGAGAATAAATATATGTTCAACATTAACAAAATATTTAAATGATAGTTTTGTTATTTTAAAGGGGATAAGAAGTAAACTTAAATAATTTCAATTTTTTTTAATATGGGTGTAGGAAGATATTTTGTGGGTTGCAATAGAGCCGTGAATATGGTTACCAAAACCATGAAAATGGTTACAAGTCAATATTTAAAAAATTATAAAATAGTTACCAAAGTCGTAAAATGCTTACCGAAACCATGAATATGATTACCAAATCCATGAAAATTGTCATAAGTTAAAATTTTAAAAATTGTAAAATGGTTACCAAAGCTAAAAAAATACTTACCGGATTCGTGAAGGTGGTTACCAAAGACGTGAAAATGGTTATAAGTCAAAATTTTATAAATTGAAAAATGGTTACCAGAGTAGTAAAATGGTTACCGAAGCCGTGAAAATGATTACTAAATCCGTGAAAATGGTTACAAGTCAAAATTCAAAAATTGTAAAATAGTTACCAAAGCTAAAAAAATAGTTACTAGATTCGTGAATGTGGTTACCAAATCCATGAAAATGATTACAAGTCAAAATGTACAAAATTAAAAAATGGTTACCAAAGCCGTAAAAAACGTTACAAGTGCCGTGAAGGTGGTTATCATATCCGTGAAAGTGGTTACAAGCCAAAATATTAAAAATTAAAAAATGGTTACCAAAGCCGTATAAATGTTTACCGTAGCCGTGAAAGTGGTTACCAATACCGTGAAAATGGTTACAATTCAAAATTTCAAATATTGAAAAATGGTTACCAAAGCCTTAAATTGGTTAATGGTGCTGTGAAAATGGTTACCATTGCCTTGAAAATGGTTACAAGTCAAAATTCTCAAAATTGAAAAATGGTTACCAAAACCGTAAAAAGGGTTACCGGTGCCGTGAAGGTGGTTATCATATACGTAAAAGTGGTTACAAGCCAAAATATTAAAAATTAAAAAATGGTTACCAAAGCCGTATAAATGTTTACCGTAGCTGTGAAAGTGGTTACCAATACCATGAAAATGGTTACAATTTAAAATTTCAAATATTGAAAAATGGTTACCAGAGCCGTAAAACTGGTTAGTATAGCCGTGAAGGTGGTTACCATATCCGGGAAAATGGTCACAAGTTAAATTTTCAAAATTTTACAAATGGTTACTAAAGCCGTAAAAATGGTTACTGAAGCCGTGAAGAAAGTTACCAAAACCGTAAAAATGGTTACAAGTCAAATTTTCAAAATTTTAAATTTGGTTACTAAAGCCGTAATAATAGTTACCGGAGCCGTGAAGGTGGTTACCAAATCTATGAAAATGGTTACAAATCAAATTTTCAACATTTTAAAAATGGTTACTAAAGCCGTAAAAAGGGTTACCGAAGCCATGAATGTGGTTACCATAATTGTGAAAATGGTTACAAGTCTAAATTTCAAAATTTTAAAAATATTTACCTAAGCCGTAAAAATAGTTACCAAAACCGTAAAAATGGTTACAAGTCAAATGTTCAAAATTTTAAAAATAGTTATCGAAGCCGTACAAATGGTTACCGAAGCCGTAAAAGTGGTTACCAAAACCGTAATAATGGTTACAAGTCAAAATATCAGAAATTGTTAAATGGTTACCACAATCGTATAAATGGTTACTTGAGCCGTGAAGGTGGTTACCATATCCGTGAGAATGGTTACAAGTCAAATTTTTAAAATTTTAAAATGGTTACCAAAGCTATGAAAATGGTTACTGGAGCTGTAAATGTGGTTACCATATCCGTGAAAATGGTTACAAGTCAAATTTTAAAAATTTTAAAATGGTTACCGAAGCCATGAAAACAGTTAATGAAGCCGTAAATGTGATTACCATATCCGTAAAAATGGTTACAGGCCAAATTTTCAAAATTTTAAAAATGGTTACCAAAGCCGTATAAATGGTTACCGGTTACGGGAAGGTGGTTACCAAAACCGTGAAAATGGTTACAAGTCAAAAATTCAAAAATTGTAAAATGGTTACGAAAGTCATAAAAATGGTTACCGCAACCGTAATGGTGGTTACCATACCCGTGAAAATTGTTACAAGTCAAAATGTCAAAAATTAAAAGATGGTTACCGAAGCCGTAAAAGTGGTTACCAAAACCGTAAACATGGTTACAAATCAAATTTTCATAAAAATTTAAATGGTTACCAAAGCCATAGAAATGGTTAGTGGAGCCATAATAGTGGTTACCAAAATCGTGAAATTGGTTACAAGTCAAAATTTTATAAAACAATGGTTATCAAAGCCGTATAAATGGTTACTGGGCCGTGAAAGTAGTTACTATAGGTGTTAAAATGGTTACAAGATAAAATTTCAAAAATTGAAAAATGGTTGCCCAAAACGTAATAATGGGTATTAGGACCGTGATGTTGGTTACCAAACCCATTAAAACGGTTACTGATCAAAATTTCAAAAATAATTTTAAGAAAATATTTATTTATTTTATCTTAATTAAATATAATTTTTAAAAATGTTAATGTAATTTTTAAAGTTTTAATATAATTTTTTATTGTTGAACAAATTTTTTTATGTTTGATTTGTATTTTATACATTTTATTAAAAAATATTAATAAAAAAAAAAGTTACACCGGCTGTGGTGTTTTTTGGTCCATTGTTTATCACTGTATGATGCATTGGTTTTTGTCTTCACTGCATAGAAGCCGATCCCCAAGAATGAATAAAAATAAAAATAAAAAGACAAAGAAATGATGAGGGTGTTGTACGTGTGGTGAAGAGTTAGAGAATTGAGTGGTGGTGGATTAGTGGAAGCCACTGGTAGGATTGATTATAAAAAAAAAAAGAAGAATTAAAAACAAAAGAAAAAATGAAGTCAAATGGTGGGGCCTAGAAATGATAGTAGTATCCCACCAAATCAGTGAAAAAGTAAAAATTAAAAAATTTAAAATAAAAAATAGGAAAGCAAAGAGCAAAACAGTTGGGAAAAAAATTCTTATGGAAAACACTCTCCCCCTAGTCGGCGTCTAGGCGCCGTCTATACGGTCTAGACGTTAGGCACAAATTTACTATATGGTTAGCGTCTACTGATGCTGAGTCGGTTGATGATTATATGCTTGTGAAATTTGATTATTTCAGAAAAAATATTGAAATTTACTCTCTTAAAAATAATTCATGGACAAGTATTGAATTTGATCTTCGTTTTAACCATATCGGTAATGCGGAGGGGATCCTTATCAATGAAGTTTTCCATTGGGTGGTTGATAACCTTAAGGTTCAAAACGTGATTCTTGCATTTGATTTGGTGGAAGAGAAGTTTGAAACCTTGTCTCCACTTGATATCATGATCGGAAACAGTTGCATGTATTCTCTTGGACTTTTGAGAGGCTGCCTTTGCTTGTCAACGGAGAGTTATATATATATATATATATATATATATATATATATATATATATATATGAGGAAATTGCAAGAACTGATCAAAAAATTTATGAGTTTATTGTTTTTAGCCAAATATATATCTTTGATTATACTTATCATTTTTAGTCTTGAACTTCCAAATATACCCTTCTTTTGTCTTTACTTCCCCCCAATATTTCCCCCCAAAATTTTGCTATCTTATTTCCAAATCCCTCCATTTTGTTTTCATTTACAATATTCTCTCTCTCTCACGAAATTTTCTCTCTCTCTCTCTCTCTCTCACACGAAATTTTCTCTTTCTCTTTCTCTCTCTCTCACGACATTTTTGAGTGTCGAAATCTTCAATCTCGGTCTCACCTTGGTCTCACGAAATCTTAAATCTGGGCAAGACGAAGTAACAACGAAATTTCTGGGCAACGAAATTTCTGTTGAGAGCTGAAAGTTTCTAGGGAAGCTGAAGACAGCTGAAATTTTCTGGGCAACAAGGGAAAAGCTGAAATTTTCTAGGCAAGAAGTCGATGGTGAGAGCTGAAATATTCTGGGCAAGAAGCTGAAATTTTATAGGCAACAAGCTGAAATTTCTGGACAAAAAATCGACGGTGAGAGCTGGAATTTTCTGCTGTGAAGAAGAAGAAAACCGCCGTGAAAAAGACAACCACCGTGCCAGTTTATGTTAAAGTTACATGATAGTGTATTTGTAAGTTACATGCCAGTTTAAGTTGAGTTCCAGTATTTTTACATGCTATAAGTTACATGCTAGTGCAATTTCAAGTTACATGCCATAAGTTACATGTCATAAGTTACATTCTAATGCAATTTCAAGTTACATGCCAGTGAAATGTGAAGTTACATGCTAGTGCAATTTCAAGTTACATGCCAGTGAAATGTGAAGTTACATGCCAGTTAGTCACTGTTGAAGGACACTTGTACTGAAAACAAATTACAGTATTGTTACATGCTAGAAGTTACATGTTAGTGCAATTTGAAGTTACATGCCAGTGCAATTTGAAATTACATGCCAATTAAAATTCATTTTCACAGTTGAAAGACATTCTAGTATTGTTACATGCTAAAAGTTACATGTTAGTGCATTTTGAAGTTACATGCTAGTGCAATTTGAAGTTACATGCCAATTAAAATTCATTTTCACAGTTGAAAAACATTCCAGTATTGTTACATGCTAGAAGTTACATGTTAGTGCAATTTAAAGTTAAATGCCAATGCAATTTGAAGTTGCATGCCAGTTACAATTCATTTTCACAGTTGAAAGACATTCCAGTATTGTTACATGCTAGAAGTTACATGTTAGTGCATTTTGAAGTTACATGCTAGTGCAATTTGAAGTTACATGCCAATTAAAATTCATTTTCACAGTTGAAAGACATTCTAGTATTGTTACATGCTAGAAGTTACATGTTAGTGCATTTTGAAGTTACATGCTAGTGCAATTTGAAGTTACATGCCAATTAAAATTCATTTTCACAGTTGAAAGACATTCCAGTATTGTTACATGCTAGAAGTTACATGTTAGTGCAATTTGAAGTTACATGCCAATGCAATTTGAAGTTGCATGCCAGTTACAATTCATTTTCATAGTTGAAAGACATTCCAGTATTGTTACATGCTAGAAGTTACATGTTAGTGCATTTTGAAGTTACATGCCAGTGCAATTTGAAGTTACATGCCAATTAAAATTCATTTTCATAGTTGAAAGACATTCTAGTATTGTTACATGCTAGAAGTTACATGCTAGTGCAATTAGAAGTTACAAGCCAGTTAGTCAAAGTTGAAAGAGATTTATACTGAAAACAAATTCCAGTAATGTTACATGATATAAGTTACATGCTAGTGCAATTTCAAGTTACATGCCAGTGTAAATTCAAGTTACATGTCAGTTAGTTAAAGTTGAAAAAGACTTATACTGAAAACAAATTCCAGTAATGTTACATGATAGAAGTTACATGCTAGTGCAATATCAAGTTACATGCCAGTGCAAATTCAAGTTACATGCCAGTTAGTCAAAGTTGAAAAAGACTTATACTGAAAACAAATTCCAGTAATGTTACATGATAGAAGTTACATGCTAGTGCAATATCAAGTTACATGCTAGTGCAATATCAAGTTACATGCTAGTGCAAATTCAAGTTACATGCCAGTTAGTTAAAGTTGAAAAAGACTTATACTGAAAACAAATTCCAGTAATGTTACATGATAGAAGTTACATGCTAGTGCAATTTCATGTTACATGCCAGTGCAATTAGAAGTTACATGCCAGTTGGTCAAAGTTGAAAGAGACTTGTACTGAAAACAAATTCCAGTAATGTTACATGATAGAAGTTACATGCCAGTGCAATTTCAAGTTACATGCCAGTGCAATTTCAAGTTACATGCCAGTTAGTTAAAGTTGAAAGACACTTGAACTGAAAACAGTTTCCAGTAATGTTATATTGATAGAAGTCACATGCTAGTGCAATTTCAAGTTACATGACAATCATTACAATTTCCCTACCAAATGAATTGCAAGTAACATTCATTCTAAAAACAAAAATAACTATACAATTTCATTGAAACCAAACACATTCTTGGTTCCCCATCCCCAAAAACATTTATGACGCATCAACATGTCTGCGTATCGACATATGTAAACACCACAACTATCGTTGTCCAGTTGTGCTGGTAACTTCTTTGAAATTGATTGTTGAACACCAAACATTGTCCCATTGGGTGGTATGCCTTTTTCCTGAAAATATCCGGACTCTTATAGAATGCCAGTATAAACAAGTTACATGCCAGTACAAACAAGTTATATGCCAGTATAAAAAAATTACATGCCAGTATAAACAAGTTGTATGCCAGTACAAACAAGTTACATGCCAGTACAAACAAATTTCATCCACTGCTCTCCTGAACAGATTCAATTCATTATCTTCCCAAAACTCAGCCTAAAATCCTAAAATAATTGAAGCCCAAGCCCTAAACCCTAAAATCCAGCATTTAAAACCCCCGGAATTATCTATCGAAACTACCACAAACCCATCAATGCTTAAAAAAAAAACTAGCACGAACCCAAAATCTGATATCAAAATCAAACGCATGAAATCAGTATATCTTAGATTTTATTTGGTTCAATAGGATATGCTAATTATGGTGATACCAATTTGAAATGGCAATTATAATGAGAGTATAAACATAGGTGGTGACGCATGTAACACAGAGTCAGGAAGTCCTTCTTCTTCATCATCAACAACAGATGGGTTCACAGAATTAGGGGTACCTTCTGTACCAACAAATCCGCCTATAAAATGAATTTTAGAAACACAGTTTCAATTAAGAGAACATTCTAAAACATATTTAATTAATAAGAAAAGACTGGAAAGAATGTTCCTACCGGCAATAACCTTTGTAGCATTGACCCATTCATCCACCAACTCCTTCCACCCACTGCAGTTAACAAAACTTGCTTAGAATGATATATCACAAATTATTTAGTCTGCAAAGTTAGCACACAAGTATAGTAATGCATTCAACTATGGCTAGACGAAAATGACAAAATAACATCATCATCATTGTAATAATTAACTAGAAAAATGAAACAAAAAGCAGTGTTTATTTATTTATATTGTTTCAAGCTGAAAATGTTTTAGATGATGGAAACCTTGTTTGAGCACTCTGCTCATTCATGAACATATTAAATAAAAGGAAGCAAATGACTTTTACAAGAAAAGATAACGCCCTTTCTTTGTCACGAACCTGACAACAATACTTAAACATATCGATATAACAAAAACAGAAATGCTATATGTAGTGACTGGCCTTAATTGAACACTTAATACTCACACAAATGCTTAGCGCAATAACACGACAAAGACAGTTTTTCAACACACCATACTAAAATATATATAAATCAGGTAAAATTAAACTCCAACCTTGATTACCAATTTAACTTGAAAGGAAATCCAGAAAAAACACAGAGGAAATCATTACGAAAAATATCGACGGCGAGAGCTGCGTGACGGCCAGAGGTGTGCGACGGCCAGAGGTGCGACCGACGACGTTGACAAAGAGCAACGACTTCGACGGTGATCGACGGCGAGAGAGGTGCCACCGACGGCGAGCAGGTGCAGCGATCTCTTCTCTTCTCTTCCTTTCTCTCTCTTTCTACAGCGACGGCGAGAGAGACGGATAGCGGTAGCGACGGCGAGAGAGGTGCGAGCGACGGCGACTGGCAGCGACGGCGACTGGCAGCGACGGCTATCTCTTCTCTTCTTTTCTCTCTCTTTCTTGTTTTTTACTTCATATTACTGTAACCCTAACAAGAGTGGTAAAAAGTGAGATCTCTGTTTAATACCTATTTATTTTTATTTTTTTTCAAATTTCAAATTTAGGGGCTTTTATGTCCAAAAGTTGTAAAAAGTGATGAAAACAATAAAAAATAAATTTGTGGCTAAAAACAATAAACTGATAAAAAATTTGGCTATTTATGAATTCACCCCTATATATATATATATATATATATATGGGATGAATTCATAAAGAGCCAAAAAGTTTATCAGTTTATTGTTTTTAACCATAAAATTTATTTTATTGTTTTCGTCAGTTGTTTCCACTTCTGGACAAAAAAGTCCTTAAGTTTGAAATTCAAAAAAAAAAAAGTTAAAAAGTTTAAGTAGAGCTGTCTGTCGTGAAAACGACATATCAAACTTTTTAGGGTTACAGTAAAAAAACGAGAAAGAGAGAGAGAGGAAGAGAAGAGAAGCCGTCGCTGCCGCTCGCCTTCGCAGCCGCTCGCACCTCTGTCACCGTCGCTGCTGCTCACCGTCGAGTCGAATAGTTCTTGCCGTCGCTGCGTCGCCGTCGCTGTCAGTCGCCGTCGATCACCACCAGTCGCACCTCTCTCCCAGTCGGTCAGTCGGTGTCGATCGCCTCTGTCTAGAGTCTGAATCTGAAGGTTTATTGTTTAACTGACACTTATTTTTTAAATTTCAAATTATGTTAACTTACTTGATTGCTTCTCTGGTTGTAATTATTTATTTATTTATTGATTATCTTTTCTGTCTTCAAATGGTTTCTGGGTTTGTTTGTATTTAGTTTTTTTTTTAATTGGATTGCTTGTCAATAAATTTTAAAATGCCGAAAGTCACTTTGCTTGTTCATCACTGGAAAGTGGACACTCATTTATTTTCCATCTATTTATCTTTCACCCGAACCTCATGGGTGTCAGTGTAATTTCCCCCCTTTTGAAATTTCAACTTAGAGAGCTGACAAAATTTAATCCTGTAATTTGTTTGTACTAACATGTAACTTATTTATACTAGCATGTAACTTGTTTGGACTGGCATGTAACTTGTATTCAATTAACTTGTTTATACTATCATGTAATTTGTTTATACTGGCATGTAACTTGTTTGTAGTGGCATGCAACTTGTTTGTACTGCCATGTAACTTTTTTTATACTGGCATGTAACTTTTTTTAATACACACTAATGCATTTATTTATTTGATTTTGTAGATGGAGAACATAAATTATGCCGATTTTCTCATAAAACGGAGGAGTTCGTGGATAAAAAAATCCACCACCAACTTATACTGCAATTTGAATGGTCTCCCGGATATTGTAAAGGTTCTCCAAAAAGTTGGAGAATTACAAGAGTTGCGGAAGACCTGTTTTGGGCACCTACTTGGTTTCCCTAAAGAGTTAACTTTTCCTGCCGGCGTACTTCGTAATTTGCTATTGAGGCAGATACATGTACCCGGTGTAACCGGAGCAAATGAGTTGCACTTTTTAGTTGGTGGTAAACTGGCGAAGTTCTCACAAAGGGAGTTTTGTTTGGTTACGGGGCTAAAATTTGGGGTGATGTCGGACATATTCTTGAAACCGTATGCTGCCACTAAAGATGGGATCCATGTTAGGTATTTTGCGAATAATGAGAATATACGACTTACAGACGTATGGGCAAGGTTTATGGCTGGGGGATTTGATCAACCAAAGGATGGTCTGAAGATGGCCCTAGTATTGATCGCGAACAACGTGTTGTTCGGTCAAGATCTTAGGAGGAAAGCCACATTATGGCTTTTCAAATGGTGGAGGATTTAGAAGCCTTCAGTTCTTTTCCATGAGGGAGTTATGTGTATATGATGACAATCCACTACCTACGACAAGGATTTCGGTCCGCAAATGCACCATTGAAGCACATCGCGCACTATAACTTGTACGGTTTCCCTTGGGCATTAGAGGTGAGATTTCAAATATTATATTAATGCATTTCTCCATAACTTGATTTTTTTGTACAAATATTTGAAGTTTGTTAAAATTTTAGATATGGGCAATGGAAGCTTTCGGATCGTTGATTGATTTGGTGGGGAAAAACTTAGGCCACAGACATCCTCGTTTGAAGAATTGGAGAATATTTAAGAGGCCTCACGATTTCTTTGGGAAATTTGCAAAGTTTGAAAAAGAAGCGGCAGATGGAAAGGTTCGTTTTTTGTTTCCCTGTAATTTGTTATAACTGGCATGTAACTTCAATTTGTCCTGGCATGTAACTTGATTTTGGCATGGCATGTAACTTGAATTTAGCCTAGCATGTAACTTCAAATTGAACTAGCATGTAACGTGCATCATGTAACAATACTGGAATTTATTTTGGAACTTGTGTGTCAACTGTGAAATATGTTCTAACTGGCATGTAACTTGAATTTGCACTGTCATGTAACTTGAATTTGCACTGGCATGTAACTTGTGGCATGTAACATCACTGGAATTTATTTTGGAACTTGTGTGTCAACTGTGAAATATGTTCTAACTGGCATGTAACTTGATTTTAGCATGGCATGTAACTTCAATTTGTTCTGGCATGTAACTTGATTTTTGCCTGGCATGTAACTTGAATTTAGCCTGGCATGTAACTTCAAATTGAACTAGCATGTAACTTGCATCATGTAACAATACTGGAATTTATTTTGGAACTTGTGTGTCAACTGTGAAATATGTTCTAACTGGCATGTAACTTGAATTTGCACTGTCATGTAACTTGAATTTGCACTGGCATGTAACTTGTGGCATGTAACATCACTGGAATTTGTTTTGGAACTAGTGTGTCAACTGTGAAATATGTTCTAACTGGCATGTAACTTGATTTTAGCCTGGCATGTAACTTCAATTTGTCCTGGCATATAACTTGATTTTAGCCTGGCATGTAACTTGAATTTAGCCTGGCATGTAACTTTAAATTGAACTAGCATGTAACTTACATCATGTAACAATATTGGAATTTATTTTGGAACTTGTGTGTCAACTGTGAAATATGTTCTAACTGGCATGTAACTTGAATTTGCACTGTCATGTAACTTGAATTTGCACTGACATGTAACTTGTGGCATATAACATCATTGGAATTTGTTTTGGAACTTGTGTGTCAACTGTGAAATATGTTCTAACTGGCATGTAACTTGATTTTAGCCTGGCATGTAACTTCAATTTGTCTTGGCATGTAACTTGAATTTATCCTGGCATGTAACTTGAAAATGACCTATCATGTAACTTGCAACATGTAACAATACTGTAATTTATTTTGGAACTTGTGTGTCAACTGTTAAATATGTTCTAACTGGCATGTAACTTGAATTTAGCCTAGCATGTAACTTGAAAACGAACTATCATGTAACTTGCAGCATGTAACAATACTGGAATTTATTTTGGACTTGTGTGTCAAGTGTGAAATATCTTCTAACTGGCATGTAACTTGATTTTGGCCTGTCATGTAACTTGAATTTAGCCTGGCATGTAACTTGAAAATGAACTATCATGTAACTTGCAGCATGTAACAATACTGGAATTTATTTTGGAACTTGTGTGTCAAGTGTGAAATATGTTCTAACTGGCATGTAACTTGAAATTGCACTAGCATGTAACTTGATTTTGGCATGGCATGTAACTTGAATTTAGCCTGACATGTAACTTGAAAATGAACTATCATGTAACTTGCAGCATGTAACAATACTGGAATTTATTTTGGAACTTGTGTGTCAACTGTGAAATATGTTCTAACTGGCATGTAACTTGAAATTGGCCTGGCATGTAACTTCAATTTGGCCTGGAATGTAATTTATTTTGGCCTGGCATGTAATTAATTTCATTTTTGTTTATATCAATACTTCAAATAATGATGACACTTTTGTTAATTGTACAGCATGTTGTGTTGGAGGAATTACATCCAACCGACGATGAAAAGACACAGCCTTACTTGGTTGGTGTTGACACAGATTTGTCAGAGGGTCCACAGTTTATAGCACTCAATGTTGAATTAGACGATGGTGAGACACAGCCTAACGATGATGTTGATGATGTTGATGATGATGGTAATGAAGATGGTAATGATAGTGGTAATGATGGAAGTCAGTCACGACCTCAACAAAACAAGCAAAAACCGGTGAAGAGGAAGGTGTCACCTCATAAACAAAAAATGGCAGCAAGGACCAAAAGGCAACGTACATCTCCAGGCATGTCACAGGTAAGTCAATACCTGAACGATGGTAATTGTGCTAAGATAAATACCTACCAATATTAATTGTTTGTTTCTTTCAAAACTTTAGGTGGGTGATGACTCGACAGACTCTTCTCGAATAATGAGGGAAGTAATGAGTGCAATGTCAGATCGATTTGAAGACATTGTGAAGGAGATTAAGAAGGAGATTTCGGCAATGGAGGATCGCCTAAACGCACGCCTTACCCGTGTGGAGGCAAGTTTGGCTCAACTTGTTAATCAACATCGTCAGGTAACTAATTATGACATTGTTTTAACGGTCATGTAACTTCGTTATGTAGTAGCCATTTTTTGTAACTTGGTCATGACATTGAATTTTTTTGTGCCACAGAGTACCCCTGAAGTGCAAGAGGACTATGTGGGGGGTCCTAATGTTGGTGGGGAGGGTACCGTTGGAAAGGGGGTTGGTGAGGGGGATGCTAACCGTACTGAGGCGTTTGATGGGGGTGATGGTACTGTTGGAAAGGGGGTTGGTGAGGGTGATGCTACTCTTACTGAGGCGCTTGATGGGGGTGATGGTACTGTCGGAAAGGGGGTTAGTAGGGGTGATAATGACCAAGGTGGACCTGATAGTACCTTTGGTGGGGGTGATGGTACCTTTAGTGAGGGGATTGTTGGGGGTGATGATACCCTTAGTGAGGGCCTTCAGATTGTGGTCCATAACATTTTGCTTCAGGAGGGAATAGTGGTGCAGTCCCATCCCCCATCTGAGGACGACTCAACTATGGTAGACTACCTCGCTGTAAAGAATGAGCATGAGCAGCGTTTGAAGATTACATCTCGCTACATGAATTCACCCTACATTGACCCTTTCCAAGCGCCTGACAAGGAAAAACAAAAGTTAAAGACAGACTATTCACTTTTTAAAAGAAGCAGAAAAGATGCAGCGTAAATCTCTGTATACATTAACCTTTTTCATACAATCATTTTGGTTTATAATAACTTGTAAGTTAAAAATGTTGACTGTTCAACACAGGTTGAACGTCGGTACAGACTACTATACAACAAAACAATTCTTTGTGGAGATGGACTCTCCAACATGTTGGTTGTCTAATGAGGTTAGTGATTTCAAGATATATAATTTTGTAACATCATTGACATTTCTGTGAAGAACTTACTTCCATACAAAATTATTGAAAAGTACTAATTTTTATTAATATATATCTTCATGTAGCATATCGACGCGTATATGAGCTTGTTATGTAAGCAAAGACGGTTGAAATCTGATATTTACAAATCAGACGTTGCAGTGCTATGCTCGGACTTCTTCATAAGGACTTTAAAATAATTATTTTTTCCCTATATTCCGATGACAAAAATTTATACATATAGTAAGAAAATATGTTTATTTTGTAGGCAAAGTTGTGCAAGGAATGGAAGAAATTCCAACCGTATGAGGATGCACCATTGACAGGTGAATTCGATGCACTGTCGTATAAATGTCCAACAGATTGGTTATTGTATGCATCGGGTGACAAGCCTGGATGGGGAACATGTTGGTCATCTGTTCGATATGTAAGTACTGTTTCACATGTTATATAAACAAATACATTGAACACCACTTATTTTTTTAATCCTTTCTTGCAGTTGTTGGTCCCATGTGCGGTTGGGGATCCAGATGGACATTGGATCTTATGTGTAATTGATTTGGAGAAACGAACTGTTTGCATTTATGATCCATTACACCGTCAGAAGAAGATTCCCACTCGTAGGAAGCAAATCACCCCACTTCTGCGTTTCATTCCAGTCATTCTACAGGAGTCCGGGTATTATCAGCAAAAAGGCATACAACCCAATGGGTCAATGTTTACTGTTCAACAATCAATTCTGAAAAAGTTACCCGCACAGATAGACAATGATAGTTGTGGCGTTTTCATATGTCGATACACAAACATGTTGATGCGTCATAAATGTTTTTGGGGATGGGGAACCAAGAATGTCCCCGGGTTTAGGGAGGAAATGACACTAGAGATATTTGCAAATAGTGTAGCATCAGATTGATAACTTTATTGGTACATCATCATTGTTTTTGATGTTCTTGAAATGTATGGAGTTGTTTACATTGTTAACTGCATAAGTTCTTGAAATGTATGAAGTTTACTGTGAAAATCAATAGTAACCGGCATGTAACTTGTAACTTGCAGCATGTAACTTAAATACTGGAATTTGTTTTCAGTTTTTAAATATACTGGCATGTAACTTCAATTTGGCCTGGCATGTAACTTCAAAATGCACTAGCATGTAATTTCAAAATGCACTAGCATGTAACTTCAAAATGCACTAGTATGTAACTTGCAACATGTAAAAATACTGGAATTTGTTTTCAGTTTTTAAAAATACTGGCATGTAACTTCAATTTGGCCTGGCATGTAACTTCAATTTGGCTTGGCATGTAACTTCAAAATGCACTAGCATGTAACTTCAAAATGCACTAGCATGTAACTTGCAGCATGTAAAAATACTGGCATGTAACTTCAATTTGGCCTGGCATGTAACTTCAAAATGCACTAGCATGTAACTTCAAAATGCACTAGCATGTAACTTGCAGCATGTAAAAATACTGGAATTTGTTTTCAGTTTTTAAAAATAATGGCATGTAACTTCAATTTGGCCTGGCATGTAACTTCAATTTGGCCTGGCATGTAACTTCAAAATGCACTAGCATGTAACTTGCAGCATGTAAAAATACTGGAATATGTTTTCAGTCTTTAAACTCTTGAACACTAGCATGTAACTTGTAATTACACTGGCATGTTACTTGAAGCATGTAAAAATACTAGAATTTGTTTTCAGTCTACAAAAATACTGGCATGTAACTTCAGTCTTTAAAAATACTGGCTTGTAACTTCAGTCTTTAAAAATACTTGAATCTTACTTAATAAAATCTAAAATACAAAATATAAGAATTACAACATCATTGCTAATACCTAAGTCGTACCACCAACGTCCGATGTCAATGGACATTTCTGTGAATTGTGGCCTTCTTCTCCACATTTCCTACACCTATACGGTCTACGTGGTCGCTTCGATGTTGAAGATGTTGCAGATGTTGCAGATGTTGCAGATGGACATGGTTGAGGAGCCTGACATGGTTGAGGATTCTTACAATTCTGTCGGTTGTGACCAGATTTTTTACAAATCAGTGCAATTTCTGGTCTTTCCATTTCCATGCTCCCCGGCAGATTTAAATCTTTTCTTTTTTGGCTTTCCTGCTTGTGCACGAAAAGGAGGCGGATGAACAACCTTTGATCGCACATCTTGAGGAATATTCCATTCACTAGGATGCCCAACCGGGAAGATGTTCCTGGAATATGCTTCAAGCCAACTAGTAGTTTTGTAGCAATCCCCACAAAAATCTGGAAAAGGCTTCTTTGCATACCTACAAAATTATAGATTATGAGTAATTAAATGAATCAGATTTCTTAAGATCCTAAGATGCAATGAGACAAAAGGATAATAACCTTATTGCGGCTAATGCATGGCGACATGGCAATTTATCAACTTGAAATTTCGTACAGCTACAAGTCTTTTCAGAAAGGTTCACCAAACCATCTTTATTTCCATCCTTCACATTGAAGTTAACCGAATCAATTGGACGAACCGTGTACTTTTCTGAATCTTTATTTCTTTCTTTTATTAATTCAGTGGCCCATGGAGTCAATTGTGTCCGGGTTTTTTCAGCCTTTGTACGGCGCTTATAAAACCATTTCTGGAGCATCTCTCTAATAAACTCAACCATGGTTGTTATTGGCATTTGGCGAGCATGTACCAAACATGAGTTCATTGACTCGGCAATGCTTGAGGTCATCAACCGATAACGCCTAACAGGAGAGTAAGCACGAGACCATCTTTCGGGCCCAACATTCATTAAATCTTCGATTGCTACCCTATTAATCTTCATCATCTCCAACATCACTTCCTTGAAATCAGCTTTCTGGTAAGCCTTCCATGCTTGTTTGAAAAGAAGACTCACATCTTTCCTTTTGTAATCATTTTTTATGTTTTGAGCCATGTGAAACACACAATATCCATGCGGTACATTAGGGTACACTTTCTCCATTGCAGCCTTGATTCCGAGGTGGCGGTCGGAAATGATCATGCAATCCTTAGGACTACCAATAGCATTTTTAAGTTCATTTAAGAATCAAGTCCATGACATTTCATCTTCAACGTCGCCAAACCCATATGCCAAAGGAAAAACCTGGTTGTTTGCATCCAAACATATAGCTACAAACATAATACCAAAAAATTTACCCTTCAAATGAGTACCGTCAATGGCAATAACTGGCCGAATCACGGTATGAAATCCATGAAGTGATGCGGCATGGGCAATGAACAAATATTCAAACTGATTTGCAACATTTGTCTTCATTGTAGTAATAGTCCCTGGATTTACTTCTTTCAATCGATGACAGTAAGCAGGCAACAGTTTGAATGATTCTTCGGGAGGACCAAAAACAGAAGCCTCTGCATGATCCTTTGCCCTCCAAGCCTTTGTATACAACAAATGAAGTCCATGATCCACTTGCATTTCTACCATTATGTCTTTGGGTTTTAGAGAGTGGCCGTGTACTTGCAACTTTGGTGCTAATAGTTCGCCGACAGTCTAAGAATTTGCTTGTCGAAGACGTGCGTGGAAACCATCGATATTGCAAGTATGATCCTTTAGGAACATTCGAACCACCCAATATTCTCCTTTTTGCATCTTAAATGCACGTAATTGGAATTCACACTCGCCATCCTTACATCCGGCCTCATAACATGTCTTGCTAGATCTTCTAATCCGGACTTCAAATTGCTCCTTCAAAGCATACATATGCAACGTTCGCTTAAGATCTTTCTTGCATTGAAATATTTTACCCTTGTATAACCGGCCATCATCTGAAATCGATTCCTCCGTGCTAATGGGTTCGAACGAATACCTTTCGGATACTGGAATAATCTAAGCTCGTGGGGAAGCATTTTCACAACTTTGATCAACACCGTCACCCAATCCATCCTCTCGAAAGGAATCACCACTAAATGTAGCAAAACCCGATGGACCAGCACATCCATGTCCTCCAACACTCCCAGCACTAGAACCCACACTATGATTGCAATCTTCATCTCCATGACTACCTCTGTCAATGTCGGGTATCGAGCTATCATCCCTATTATCGGTGTCTGATGACTCACTGTTCTCTTCTTCATTAATGGTTTCATCATTACATACAATTGGGTCTAACATTGGAATGGACCCACATGCTGCCAGTTGCCGAAGAAACCCGCCATACACGGGTTGTGGAGTAGGTAGGTTACATTGTTGAAGAAACGTTGAATGTACTAGGTTGTCATCTTCCTCCAATATAGTACCATTCTGCACACAATGTGTTGCTACCTTTTTCGAAACGGTAACATAAACCTCCGGTAATAGCTTATCTTCATCCATCATACATGACACGTCTTTGTCATTCTCAATTCTCGGACGGGCAGTACCAGTAGTCGTAAAGGCCAACGAGCATAATTCTAGGGTAGACCTATGAGCGTCAACTTTAGCAACGTCTTGAACCAACTTCACCAAGTTATCATAAGTCAAACCGATAGGAACATGGACCCACTTTGTCATACCACCCTCGTAACAATTGGCCGCTCAACTTCCACCGTGATGGATGACCAATTTCTTTGCACCCATATTCCTGCATGTCAAGTATTTACATGAAACATTTAAACTGGCTGGGAACTGACATGTAACATGGGTACAAAAAATTACAAATACACTATCATGTAACTTTAAAATAAACTGGCATGTAACTTTAAATACACTATCATGTAACTTACAAATACACTATCATGTAACTTAGAAATACACTAGCATGTAACCTGGGAACAAAATATCACAGTAGTAGGTTTCACTCTAAACTTACAAATACACTAGCATGTAACTTACAAATATACTATCATGTAACTTACAAATACACTACACTATCATGTAACTTACAAATACACTATCATGTAACTTACAAATACACTAGCATGTAACTTTAACATAAACTAGCATGTAACTTGGGAACAAAATATCACAGCAACTGGTTTCACTCTAAATTGAAACCGATCTCTTTAACTTCATATCAAACATAATGATCCTTGTAAAAAACAAGTGGGTAAGAGATACATACCGTTGAAAAACGTTGTTTGGCTTCGGATGGTGGTGTCTTTGCCCAGAAATTTCAGCTTCGGATGGTGGTGTTTTTGCCCAGAAATGTCAGCTTCGAATGGTGATTTTGCCCAGAAATTTCAGCTTCAGATGGTGGTGTTTTTGCCCAGAAATTTCAGCTTCGAATGGTGGTGTTTTTGTCCAGAAATTTCAGCTTCGAATGGTGGTGTTTTTGCCCAGAAATTTCAGCTTCGAATGGTGGTGTCTTTGCCCAGAATTTTCAGCTTCTTGCCCACAAAATTTCAGCTTCTTGCCCACAAAATTTCAGCTTCAGATTGAAGATTTCGTGAGACCGAGATTGAAGATTTCAACAGTAAAAGAGTGTATGTTTTCGTGAGAGAGAGAGAAAGATCTGAAAATTTTCGTGAGAGAGGGAGAGAGAGTGTATGTTTTGGGTGGAAAACAAATTGGAGGGATTTGGAAATAAGAGAACTTATTTTTGGGGGGAAATATTGAAGGAAGTAAAGACAAAATAAGACTATATTTGGAAGTTCAAGCATAAAAATGATAAATATAATCAAAAATATATATTTGGCTAAAAACAATAAACTCATATATTTGATGAGCATTTCTTGCAATTTCCTCTATATATATATATATATATATATATATAATTCCCAATTTTGGGTCATGAAAGATTATGGTGTGAAAGGATCTTGGACCAGAATTTTGATACCGGACATGTTCTACGGGTTAAAGCCATTGTGTTATTTGAATACTGGTGATACAATGTTGCTGTTTATGAATTTGCATCAATTGGTGTTTTGCAATCCAAAAGATGGGAAAATTAAGTATATAGAGGTTGACGGCATTCCAGATGACGTTGATGATGATGATGATGCTGACTGGCTTGACATCGATATGTATGTGGAGAGTCTTGTATCACCTTATTACAAAAGAGACTTCAAGACTGAAGGTAATCCATAATTTTCCCTTGTACGTACATGCTTGATTTATTTTACTTTTTTATCATAATTATTTCGAATTGATATACTAGTTTTGATGACGAAGTGAATAAATGATTTTCATATTGGTCATGAACATGTAAATATAGTAATATACTGGTAAACCTTGCAAAGTTTTTATAACTAAATGACATGCAAGAATAAGAGGAATATCTTGTATTAGTTTACTAGAGTTCATCATGTGAAGATGAAGAAAGAATTGATAAAGAAGAACAAGATTGTTGAAGTTTGATGATTGTATGTAAGTGTTTGATAAAAGGTCTAAGAGACCAAACGAAATTGCAGAGAAATATGAAATTCCATTAATGACTTTCTTGAGCTCTAGAGAGTAACTTTATTCCATATTCTAGAAATCTACTTGAATAAAATCAAATACACGTGATCTGTTATATATACATCAACTTGAGCTAACTAACTTCTAATTAGAATTCCTGATAATCAAGGATGTAAATTAAGGAGATGTTGACACCTCAACACTGTAACTAACTTGATCATCAACTTACAATAGTCTAACCACCAAGGTTGACTTCTTTCCTATCCAGCTTGACCGTTGCTCTATTGCTCTGATGAAGAGCTTGATCATCCCTTCTATTAGTTACACATACTGCTAGACCTATATCTTGGAAAGAAGAAACATGACTACAAGTCGGAGCATTTACTTCAACATGCTTCAGGAGTGGGTACACCATCGTCCAACAAAAGTGCTAAACAGAAGGCCAATCATCATGCCCTTGCAAAATATTTGAAGAACAATCCAAACCAATTTATGCTTTTCCTGTAACCACCACAACCGTGGAAGCAAATTCAATCCACCACCGGTGAAGAAAACTCCAGTAATTAGGTTGCTAACACTTGATTGTTGTTCTTTGGTGATTGGTTAACAGAAAAGAGGGTACATCTTTGTTTTTGGGAGATAACAATACGTATGGTGATGTCTCACAATATAGAAACCTAGAAATGCTTGAATGCAACAGTGCTTGTGTTTTTTTTTTGTTATTTTAATTACTACTTGTGTAATCACATCTTTAAGGTGTTATTATTTCTGTGATCGCATGTTTTGGTTTTGTTTGTATTTCAGATAGCATCAGCTATGATGCGTTTCTTAAGTGTACGAATTATTGCTATTGAAGATTCTGGAGAAGAGTCCTTCCATATATTTTTTGTTCCTTGTTTTATTATCTTGTTTGTATTCAAATATGAAAAAGAGACCAAATCACTGTAAAAATTGCATCATGGACACCAAATCACATAAGATAATTTGAAAATGAGTCATCCAATATCTTTTTTGGTCATTGTTTCTCTGTCATAGGCTGTATCTAAAAAAAAAACAAATCCATAAAAAAGTTAGTTCGGCCTATAGTCCACTTAAAAAAAACAAAAATTAGTGTTTCCAATTTTTTCGTTTGGGACATGCAGTGGACAATTATTAACATGGATGTTAAGAGATTAGTATTCCTGATAGTTGAATTATACACCTGGTTTGTTTAAATATATATAAAAAAATAACTAATTCCCTATAAAAGTACAACAGGGATGACCACTTATGAAAACATCATATTAATTAAGTAATGTACATGCATTGTGTCTACATGCATTTGTTTTCAATGATTACTTAAACAGATAACAAAAGGATAAATGGATGTAGCTAGATTACCTATGCGTTATCAATATTTAAACTTCATTAAAATATTTAGGTTTTGATAACCCTATGGGTGATAACTCGCTTTTTCCGCCGTTGAAAGAATGCGAGGATTAAAAGATTTTTATATTAAAAATTCCTACGCAATGTGCTCTAAACTAGCAAAATACTAGTAAAGCGGTAAGCAAGGGTATCGTTCCGCAGGGATGTGTTTGTTAACTGTTTCAAGTTTTAGAGTTTAGGGAAAACATGTAAATAGAATGTGGAGAGGTGAGAATGGTGTGTGAAGTGATGTTGTGTGTGTGTGTGTAGAAAATGTAAAGCAAAATAATGCAAACAAAGAGAATGTGGAAGAGTGAGAATGGTGATTAAGTGAGAAATAATAAAATGGTGGATTGGAGAGATGCATGAAAATGGTCACACAGGGGGCAATAAGCTCACCAAACACAAAGGCATATCTATTAGATGGTTGAATACTTAAGCACATTCACTCAAGTCAAGGGTTTGTTCAAACCTAAATCCAACTTAGGGTATCCATTCATTTGAGCTAAAGGTTGAAGAGTGTGTCGAGATCCTCTCAAGCACGAAACCGCAACCGACATCTGTGAACCAATTCTACAAACCAAAGCTAGATTGAGCCCCAATACTAACTAGGTAATGTAAAATGACAACGTTAGGTCCAATGACTTGGATAAAAATCCCACAAGTGGATATACTAAATTCGTCCCCAGCCATAACTCACCTAGAGCCCCTAGCGTGAGACATAGCTAAGGACCCATTTTAGCACCAAACAAATAACCAAAACCTATTTTAGCACGCCATGCATAAAACAAGTTATTTCCACTCTTGTGAGATATTAATCAAGATCATACCCGGAAAGGCCCTTCCAAAAGCATAACCCCAACTAATTCTCATACACTCAAATGATCCTAACATAGCATTTCTAATTATCCATCAACATACACACAATCATGGGATGTTTAATTAATCTACTCCTAAATTACACTAATCTACTCCTAATCCCAATCTTGAATACATATTAATTTCAAATCATCCATACACATGTAATTCACAATAAGAGATTAATTCATAATAATAATAACAAGAATGAAACAAGACCCAAATAAATATAAAATCATCATATATAAATAACAAAAATGTAGGATTACAAATATTCCCAAATGGGGGATTACACATAAGAGAAAACATGAAATACATGAGAAGAGTAAGTAGATACAACCCTTGAAGAACCCTCCAAGAGCTCCATCCTTTGCCTAGCAAGAAATTGGTCCAAAGACCACTCCTAATCTCTGCAATCAACTCTCAAATGTGGGGAAGGATGGGTAGAAATGGTAGTGGTAAGCCTTCCATGGAGGAAAACCCCCATGGAAGCTTTGAAAGCTTCTCTCTCTCTTTTGAATTGAAGAAGATAAAGAAGAAGAAGTTTGGGGAAGAAGAAGTCTCTTGGGAGAGAATAGAATAAGGTGTTTAAATAGTGTGGGGGAGGTTAGGGCTGAAGGCAAGGTGAAAGGACAAGATTGCCCTTCAATTTTCGGGCAAAAAATGACCTTCTGGAGGTAATCGGCGGTTTGGTTCTGCAGCCTGGCCGCCGTTTGAAGTAGCCGTTTGGATCTGACAGCAATTCAGCATTCCAGCATCGCGCGCCATTACAGAAATGAACATAACTTCCTGCAGAAAGCTCGGAATCACAATATTTGAAATGTTCTGGAAACTAGATTTCCAGAGCTTTCCGAATATATAAAGATCTCAACATGAATCGATCGGAGGAGGGAGTTATAGTACCCACAAGTCAGACGTTCTGCACAGGCCCATACAATTTCAGCCCATAAGCTGTCGGAAAATCAGAGGGGTTCATGCATGCGGTCTCGGTGTTGCATTCTTGCTCGACGACAAATCAACCGTGGGACACGGCTGGGCTTAGATCATGCCCAGTCTGTATCAACGGTGAGGCGCGGCACTCTGAATACTTCCATTTAATCTCTTTTTGGCACGTTTTTGCCTCCTAAACTGTTCTTTAAGCTCAAAACCAAAATGTAGGGAATGTGTACCTACACAAGGCTCAACAAACACATATATACAAAATACGCTCGAAAACGAGAACAAACGATAGGAAAATGGGGACCTAAAATAGGTATAAAATAGTCCGATCAATAGGCTTTAATTAATTGCCCAATGTAAGATCAATTTTTAAACTCCATTAAAATACTTAAGTTTTGATAACCCTATAGGCTTTAATTAATTGCCAAATGCATGATCAATATTTAAACTCCATTAAAATATTTCGGTTTTGATAGTCCTATAGGCTTTAATTCATTGCCCTATGCGTGATCAATATTTAAACTCCATTAAAATATCTAGGTTTTGATAACCCTTTAGGCATCAGTTAATTACCCCATGCATGAACAATATTTGTATTACATTGAAAGACGAAAGGATAGTATTATTTTCTCGTAAACTAAATATAGGTTGTTATTGTTTCGTATTGTATGGTCAATTAGTGCTTCCTTACTTGCCAATTGCACTTCCCACACGAATTATTAAATTAACTTTACATTGTTGTTCATATGAAATTAATTTTTGACATTTTACATAATTGCATTTTCTCCATGCAACCAACTTAATTAATATCTTTTTAGATGAGTGATGTACTTTGATGTATTTATGTTTTATAATAATTACTATCTACTCTACATGCTGTAATCTACATGATATGGAAACGAACTCGAAATGTTTCAATAATTAATTGTTTAAAGCGGCCAGCAAATCCGAAAGACAAGATTTTGTAATTGCAAGCATCTAATCCTTTGGATAAAGTGTTGACAGTTTGAAAATTTTGAACTTAAAAATTAAAAAGTATTAAATGAATCTATCCAATCAATTGATTGACTGTCCAAAAACCCTTTCCAACACTCAATAAATAATTACATTCCTTTTACAAAAATGTGGTGACTAATCAATGTAATAACATACCAAAGGTCATCTAGAGACTAATATAATAAGTGCATGAATATATTGAAAACCACTTGACTCTTGTCCAAGATACACATGTACTCATTAATCTACACTCTACAAACTCATATCTATATAATATGAAAATGAATTCTAATTGTATCAATGATTAGTTTTTTAATTCGGTCAGCAAATCTGAAAGAAAAGATTTTGTAATCTCAAGCATCAAATCTATTGGATAAAGTGTTGACAGTTTGAAAATTTTAAACTGAAAAATTCAAATGTATTAAATGAATCTATCCAATCAATTGAATGACAGTCTAGACACCCTTTCCAACACTCAATAAATAATTACATTCCTTTTACATAAATGTAGTGACTAATCAATTAATAACATACCAAAGGTCATCTAGAGACTAATAAGTGCATGAATATATTGAAAACCACTTGAAAATAATAAAGTCCGTTGTGTAAGATACACATGTAAATGTAATAACAACACTACAAACTCATATCTATATAATATGAAAACGAATTTTAATTGTTTCAATTATTAATTTCTTAATTCGCTCAACAAATCCAAAAGAAAAGATTTTGTGATCACAAACATCAAATACATTGGAAAAAGCGTTGACAGTTTAAAAATTTTAAACTTAAAAATTCATATGTATTAAATGAATCTATCCAATCAATTGAATGACTGTTCAGACATCCTTGTCAACACTCAATAAATATTTACATTCCTTTTACATGAATGTAGTGACTAATCAATTAATAACATACCAAAGGTCATCTAGAGACTAATAAGTGCATGAATATATTGAAAACCACTTGAAAATAATAAAGTCTGTTGTGTAAGATACACATGTAAATGTAATAACAACACTACAAACTCATATATATATAATATGAAAACGAATTTTAATTGTTTCAATTATTAATTTTTTAATTCAGTCAACAAATCCGAAAGAAAAGATTTTGTAATCGCAAATATCAAATCCATTGGAAAAAGCGTTGACAGTTTGAAAATTTTAAACTTAAAAATGCAAAATTATTAAATGAATCTATTCAATCAATTGAATTACAATCAGAAAGTCTGGTACTTCAAACATCATTAATTTTGAAGTTTACTTTATATGTTATTATCTTCCTTAAGGTCATCTGTAATTACCCCCATACCTGAAGAAATCTCCGGAAATGAAAATTTCTTTGGTACGTTATAATACAGTTGTTTGTATAAATTTTTATGCGAACGAGGTTGAAATTGGTTAAAAGGTTACTTGACGGGTCATCAAACATACGAAATGTAAGACCTGAAATATATAACAACCAGTCAACCACACTTTAAATAGTGAGAACAAAAACACATAAACATCCTCAGAGATGTCAACGCAAATCCAGCAACACCTTTACGATGTGATTATATACGAAAACCATAAAAAGAAAAACATTTACAAAAACATATATGTAAGTTCCTCATATTTTGATTGGCTCATCTCGTTGACAAACCAGATGGGAATTTTCTTGTAATGGTAGATTAGGCCTCATTGTTAGTGATCAGGCTTCGATGACATCCTCAAGCTCAAGAGCATTTAAAAGGTATATTACCTGTTTAACTCTCTTTGAAGAAACTAGTAGCACACACACACTTCTCATGCATGCGTTAGTTGTCTTGCTTTTGTGTTCATTGCATGTATGCATTCTCTTCACTTCACGTGCATCACTATGTTATATTTTTGTGTGTGTGCGCTTGATAAGTATGTGCATGGGTATTTTTGCGCTGGTCCCTTACCCGTGCAGTACCGGCGCACTAACCTTGAGCATTCTCGGTTCTATTTCTGCATGGGGGCCCTACCCGTGCAGTACCCGTGCAATGAGGATGGGTATCCTCGGATTTCTCAAGTGTCCGGGTTGTGCGTGGGTCATCTACCTGTGCATTGACTTTGTGTTTCCCAGGTCTGTTTTCTACATGGGTTGTGCATGGGTATCCTACCCGTGCAGTACCCGTGCACTAAGGGTAAGTTTTTCAAGATCTGCTTACATGCGGGTTGTGCGTGGGTACCCTACCCGCGCATATGGACCCGCGCATTACGTTAGTATTGCTTGTCCTTTTGCAAACTTTTCCAAAACGACATAGTTTTGTCTAGGGCTTCTATATATGTTCTTTTCTCTCCCATTTCATTTTTAAAGCTTCATAATTCACTCTTACTCCATCTTTAAGGAGCTCAAGAGTGACTTGCAAGGAAAGTTAACAAGATTGCATTTTTCTTAACCAAAACCCAAACACCCACCATCCATTCATGAATCAAGCATCATCTAGCTTCATCTAGGAGGTTTCTAAGCATGGGTCTTCATCTACATAGTTGACTTGGTAAGAAAAACATCATCTTCATCTTCATATATTTTCATGTTCTTGCTTAACAAAAAACCTCTTTTATGACTTGTTTGCATTTAGACTAGGATTCTAATTACAAGTTGAGGTTTTTGCACGTTGTTTTGTTGGGTTGTTGTATTGTGATAGCTATTGCATCTAAGAATGCTTTTTTATTTCATATACCTAAGTTGTATGCATGCCATATAGCAATATGATATCTAGGAATGTTTTTAAATGTCATCTTTAATTCCTAGATAAGCATCAAATGTGTTGACCAAGCATTGGTGCACTTAGAATATTTTCATATTCACATTAGGTTGCATTTCTCTTCTATTGAGAGTTTAGTCTTGTATGTACCATTGGTAGTGTACAAGCAAGAGCCTAAAATCACTATTAAAGGTATGCGGGTAGCAAAAACGGATTAGTTACCGATTAGGTGTGATGTGGTCAACCTAGGTTGTAATCGTATTTGCAAATAGTGAATTTGAGGATTTGAGTGGCTTTGAAGCCCGTGAGTTTTTACCCTATTGGAGTTTTCTCACGTAAAATAAATCGTTGTGTGTTTATTTTATTTTCCGCATTTCAAATGACAATGATTATTTACAATGGTACTTAGGGGTTGAGTGATTAATTTTGATTAACCGAAAAGTTGGAAATTAATTTTGTTAAAACCTATTCACCTCCCCCCCTCTAGGTTAATTAGACACACGCTTGAGTTGTATTTTTAATTGGTATCAGAGCGGGTTCCTAGATATGTTTAGGTGGTCCTTGCTCTTTGTGTGTCTTGCATCTTGCATTTTGTTTGTTGCATTTCATTTTTGTTCATTCATTTCACAAACCCAAACACTATGAGTGAAATTGGGGCGAGTAAAGAGAGAGCATCGAGCATAAGACCACATTTGCTCAAAGGTGACAATTACGCCTCATGGAATGGCAAGATGGAGTAATACCTTTCCCAAATAGATGACCGTGCATGGATGGCAGTTGAAGATGGGTACACTCCTCCAACAATGACCGCCGATGATGGTTGTGAAGTCTCTAAGCCTAAGTCTCAATGGAGCACACAAGAATTTAAAGCTTCCAAGTGGAACAACAAGGCAATCCATGCCATATTGTGCGCCATGGATGACAACCAATACAGGTTGATTCAAACAACTAGGAATGCTGATGAGGCATGGGAGATTCTAGAGACTGCTCACGAAGGAACCTGAAGTAGTCAAGGACTCCAAGCGCCAAGTCCTTCAAATGCAATTTGTGACTATTAAGATGGAGGAGGATGAATGCTTCAACGAATTTCAAGTAAAGTTGATGGACATAGTCAACCAAAGCCATCAACTTGGTGACCCTTATTCGGATAAGAGGATCAAGCAAAAGATTATGAGATCACTTCCGACAAAATTTGAGTCAAATGTGACAACACTTGAGGAGAATAGTGACTATAAGAACATGAAGCCAAGTGAAGTTATCTGAAGACTTCTAGCATATGAGTCTAGGTGGACTCCTACATCTAAACCTCCAAAGAAGAAAAAGAGCATTGCTTTCAAGACCTCTAAGGTTGAGAAGGAGGAGGAAGACTAGGATGAGGAGATTGCCCTCATAGTCAAAAGGTTCAAGAAGTTCATGAAATTTGAAAAGAAAGGCCTTGGATTCAAAAGGCAAGATTTGAAGAAGAAGACTCCCTTCAAGAAGATGGATAAAACCCAAGAGAAGGACTCTAAGAAGAGCATTCAATGCTTCGAGTGTAATGGATATGGTCACATTGCTTCTGAGTGTGCTAATTTGAAAAAGAAAAAGAAAGGAAAAATAATGGCCGCCACATGGAGCGATAGTGATTACTTGGAAGAGGAAGAAGGATCCTTGGATGATGAAGACCATGTGGCAAATTTTATTGCCTTTGCATCCTCTCTCAAGAGTAAGGAAGAAATATATGACCAAGAGGAAGAGAAACAAAGTGAAGCTGACTCAAGTGATGAGAGCTCTTCATCTCACTCTACAAATGGAAATGTAGAATGTATGGACCTTGAGGGGTTCATTAAGCACTTTTAAAGCTCAAGGTTGAAGATGAAGAGAGAGGTTTAAAGACTAAAGGAAGAGAACCTCAAGCTATCAACCGAGGTGATTCATTTGAATGGAGAAGTGAAGATAGCTAAAAGAAATGAAGCCTTGATGGAGAAGGAGCTTGAAGAAGTAAAAGAAACTATTGCTAAGATGACTTCAAGCATGAAGAAGCTTGACCATATGTTGGGAGTTGGCAAGAAGCCAAGTGACAAGAGAGGTCTAAGGTTTGAAGATGACAAAGAGACCTTAACTCTAAGCAATACGGTGTTTGTCAAGAGCATGGACATCAAAGAGCCTCTTCCTCCCCAACATTCTAGGAAGAAAATTAAACTATGAGGGTGTTCTAAAAATGTCCAAGTTAAGGTGGCACCAAGGAGTAAAGCTCAAGCTCAACCAATGAGAGCACATCAAGTAAGCTTCCCACAACCCAAATACCACAAAGCCAAGAAGCAATCCATGCAAGTTCAACCGATGAAGCAATCTTCTCTAACTCAACAACAAAGGAGGAGAGAACCAATCCAACACCAAAGGCAAGCTCAA
Organism: Dipteronia sinensis; assembly: GCA_033220585.1. Classification (NCBI taxonomy): domain Eukaryota; kingdom Viridiplantae; phylum Streptophyta; class Magnoliopsida; order Sapindales; family Sapindaceae; genus Dipteronia; species Dipteronia sinensis. Next base: position 29,174,674 of record CM065641.1, on the reverse strand, counting down.
AGACATGGGAAAGCCCTTTTGTACTCACAAAGGAATGGTATGACCTCTTACTTCATTCCTGCATGTCATTTTTATGGTGTTAATGGTAAAATTAGACCAAATTGCTTCAAGTTTATTAAAATGTGTAGAACTAAAAACATTATTGAAAAGAATAGGGCTAGAGCTAAAATGCATGCTCCTAGGAAATTTAGAGCCAATATTTCTAAGACCACTAGGATTGAAAATGTGTCACCTAAGTGGATTAGAAAAGATGAACCCGCATGCTATTGTGCTAACATGTCACCCTTATACTCAACTAGGTTCAAAACACTTAGTAGGTCTATTGGGATTTGTAATATGTCATGAAGTCTTTGGTGATTGACCCCATAAGGAGAGCTCAAGCAAAGAGAGCAACCTTGCATAGTTGAAATAAGCAAAAATTTGATCAACTTTGAAAATACTCTAAGAGTGATTAAACTAACAACCTAAATGAGGGTGAATAGGTTTTAACCAAACTAATTGCCATCTTTTTGGTTAATCAAGATTAATCACAACAACCCCTAATAAACAATCATTGTAACAAAGTGCAAAAAATAAAACAAAGACAAAATGATTTGTTTTACGTGAGAAAACCCCAAAAGGGTAAAAAACTCTTGGGCCTAAAGCCAATCGAACCCTTAAATCCAATATTTGCAAAAACGATTACAACCTAGGTTGACCACATCACACATGATCGGTTACAAATCCGTTCTTGCTACCCGCAGACCTTTAATAGTGATTTTAGGCTCTTGCTTGTATACTACCCATGGCACATACAAAACTTAACTCTTAAGTGAAGAGATATGCAACCTAAAGTGAATATGAAAATATTCTAAATGCACAAATGCTAGGTCAACACATTTAATGCTTATCTAGTCATGGATGAATGATTCAAACAATCCTAGATATCATGTTGCTATATGACATACATATAACCTAGATATATGAAATAAATGCAAACCTAGATGCAATAGCTATCACAATACAACAACCAAACAAGCACAAACATCACATATTAATGAGAAAAACTCAACCTTGATGCAACCAAGTCATAAAAGAGTTATCTTGTTAAGTTAGAACATAAGAATGAATAGAGATGATGTTCTACTTACCAAGTCATGTGCTTTGATGCAGACCCATGCAAGAATACATCCTAGATGAAGCTATATGATGTTTGTTTCATGAATGAAAGATGGGTATTTGGGTTTTGGTCAATAAAGATTGGATCTTGGTGGCTTTCCTTACAAGACACTCTTATCCAATTAAAAGTTCTGGAATTTTAAGCTCTTTTTACGAAATGGAGATGAAGAGATGTATATATATCAACCCTAAAAGAAACTACGTCATTTTGGAAAAGTTTGCAAAAAGACAAGCAAAACTGACGCAATGCGTGGGTCTATGTGCATGGGTAGGAACCCGCCCACTAACCTGCACACATGGGTTTCACGAGCCAGAAATAGCTCTGTGCACGGGTGAGGCGCATGACGATCAGCGCACGACCAGTGAAGACCTACTGTCCGTGATGCGCTGGTGTGGCGTATGATGACCAGCACAACTTGCACTGGTGGCTGTACGGGTAGCTACCGGCACATAAGGACCCACACACTGGGTAATTCAGCACACTTAAGGGGAAAAATCCCTTTTCAACACACAAGAATAATGCCTATCTTACATGAATGTTGTGCAAGTGTGAAGTGAGTAAAATGCACATAAAATGAAGCACAAAAGCAAGAAAACTAGGCAAGCATGAGAAGTGTGTGTGTGCAACTAAATCTCTTCAAAGAGTTAAGCAAGTAATATACCTTCTTGAAGCACTTTGAGTTTGATGATGCTATTAAAGCTTGATCACGAACAATGAGGCCTAATCTACCCTTACAAGTGAATCCCCAATGTGGTTTGTTAACAAAATGAGCCAATAAAAATATGAGGAAGTTACAATCTCCCCCTTTGGCTATTTCGTGACAAAACCACCACTCACAAGGCAACCTCACAGTTACAAAAGAAAGTTGGTCAACAAAATTTTCTATATTACGATAAAGCCTATAATCTAAGTCTTGAACATCTTCAAGTCAATCCAATGCATGTAGAAAAATTCCAACCTACACACAACCAACAAAACAAACAAAAAAATACCTTCCAAGAGTAAGTGTGTGAGAAGTGCTTTCAATAGACATAATCAACAAAAACCACATTTGCAATATCCTTAATAAATTGAACCAATACAATCAAATAATGTAATCATGCTATGCAATGCAACACTCCCCGTAGACATGATCCCTCTCAACCCCCTCTAAACATGATCCCTCTCAACTCCCCCTAAATATGATGCCAAAGAAACCACTATTGCTCACAACCCTTCTCCCCCTTTTGTCATGAGATAGGCAAAGGGAGTCCCCCTCAATGGCTAAGCTTTTGGCAAGGAAAGCTTATAGCACAAATACATATGCATAATCATATAAGCAACTTTATGCAACTGAATTAAGTAAGAGAGATTCAAGGAGTTTATTTTATGAAAACGTGTGACATGATGCTTTGCATGCAAGACATGTTGCATTCAAGTTCAAAAACAATTGGCAAAGCAAACAACAAGGGTTATCAAAAAGAATTCAAACCAATTTCACCCTTTTTCATGATTTCAAGCAATGATATAGATTTTATAAGAGTTTCAATTTAAAGAGCAACTATATCAAATTTTATAAACGAAACAAGACATGAGCGACTTTTGCACCCTTTTTGATTTTTCAGGGTAAGATACCCGTATGATAGTAGCCTTGTTCAACTAATAAAAGGGAGAGAGAGAGAGAGAGAGAGAGAGAGAGAGAGAGAAGACTAAATTTGGATGAAACATCCTTATTTATTGAATGGACACGAGGTCCTTATTGAGTTTAGTCTTCTCATTTGCTTTTTCACACATTCTTGCATTCATATTTAAGCAATTAAAAAAAAAACTTCATGCATATCAACTTAAGGCATGTTATTAATAAAATCATAATGTCATGGAGATCAATTATAGGTCATTCAAATTGTACTTCCAATCTAAATCTCCTAGTCCAAAAATGCATGTTTGAACATAAATATGACATGGATTGCAAGAAAATCAATTTTCACACTTATTAAGAAAATAACATAAGCATATGTGCAACCAATCATCTCAAGCAATTAATAAAGAAGAATAAATTATATCAATTTAGCACAATGCAATTTCATGCCAATTTGCTCTTTTTACTTGAGTTCCTCATATGGGGTCAAGATATACCATTTCAAGCCAAATGACAAATCCCAATAGACTTACTAAGGTTCCTAAATCTAATAGCGTTTGAGGGCTTTGTAAATGAATCTGCTAGTTGGTCATTAGTCCCCACATGCTCTAATGCAATAGTTTTGCTCTCACCTGGCTCTCTAATGAAACGATGTCTAATGTCAATGTGTTTTGTCCTAGAATGTTGAATGAGATTCTTTGAAATGTTTATGGCACTCATGTTATCACAGAACAAGGTGAGAGTGCCTTGATCTATGCCATAATCGGCTATCATTTGTTTCATCCATAACAATTGAGTACAAGCACTATCGACGACTATGTATTCCGCCTCGGCCGTGGATAGGGAAATTGAGTTTTGCTTCTTGCAAAACCAAAACACCAAATTATTTCCTAGGAAGAAGCAACCACCCGATGTACTCTTCCTATCATCACAATTTCCTGCCCAATCGACATCACTAAATCCAACAAGACTTGGATTAGTGTCAAAGGAGTATCAAATCCCATGATTAGAGGTACCATTCACAAACCGAATGATCCTTTTTCACCTGCAACAAGGTGAGATTCTTTAGGATTAGCTTGGTACCTAGCACGAACACCCACACTAAAAGCAATATCGGGCCTACTTGCAGTCAAGTAAAGCAAGCTACCTATCATGCCCCGAACACTTTTACCACTAGCATCTTTGCTTAGCTTCAAAGTGGTACTCATGGGTTTGTCACAATGTTTGGCATTGTCAAGGCCAAAATTCTTCACTAGGTTCTTTGCATACTTAGCTTGGGATATGAAAATCCCATCATGCATTTGCTTAATTTGCAAGCCTATGAAGTAATTTAGTTCACCAATCATGCTCATTACAAATTCAAGAGACATGACATCTACAAATTGTTTCACTTTAGACTCGTTAGTGGAACCAAATACAATGTCATTAACATATATTTGAGATATGAAAAACTCATCTTTGTTGCACTTGATGAACAAGGTCTTGTGTCAACATTACCTCTTGAGTAGCCATTGTCAACAAGATAGAGAGTGAGGTGCTCATACTAAGCCCTCGATGCTTGTTTCAACCTATAAAGTGCCTTTTTGAGGCGATAGACTTGATTGGGGTGGTGTGGATCCACAAACCCCTGGGTTGTTCAACAAACACTTTCTCATGCAAGAAGCCATTGAGGAAGGCATTATTAACATCTATTTGGCGTAGTTTGAACTTGTACACACAAGAAATGGATAAGAGAAGCCTTATAGACCAAAGACGGGCAACGGGAGCAAAAGTCTCATCAAATTCAATACCCTCAATTTGAGAGTATCCTTGTGCCACAAGCCTAGCCTTGTTTCCCACAATGTTGTAATCTTCAACCGACTTGTTCCTAAACACCCATTTGGTGCCTATCACATTGGTATTCTTAGCCTATGAACTTGAGTCCAAACCTCATTTCTTTCAAATTGGTTTAGCTCTTCTTGGATGGCAAGAACCCAAAATTCGGTCCTAACACCTTTGTTGACATCTCCAATGATATCATTTTTGTAGTGAAGTTTCCTAACCCAAGGAACTGGTTCAATAGAGTCCAAAGGTGGATCTCTATCAAGATGTTGGTCATTCTATCCACTATGATTTTACTTCATATCACTTGAAGTCTCACCACACTCCTTCAAAGGAAGGTCATCATTCTCACAAACATCCTCCTCATGGATAACATTTTTGGGCCTACAATCATCAATGACAACATTTGATGATTCCATGACACTTCGAGTTTTTAGATTGTAAACTCTATAGGCGTTGCTATTTAGTGCATATCCAATGAAAATACCTTCATCACCCTTGGCATCAAACTTGCCAAGTTGATCTCAGTCATTAAGAATATAGCACTTACTTCCAAAGATGTGGAAATAGCTAACATTGGGTTTTCTCCCCTTCCATAACTCATAGGATATTTGTTTGGTCCCGGGTCTAAGGAATATTCTATTCCCTATGTAACAAGCCGTATTGATGGCTTCATCCCATAGATTCCTAGGAACCTTGTTGCTAAGCAACATCATCCGAACAATCTCTTGTAAGACCCTATTCTTCTTTTCTATAACTCCAGTTTGTTGGGGATTTCTAGGAGCCGAGAATTCATGGGAAATACCTAGACCATTATAAAAGCTCTCAAAGCTACTATTCTCAAATTCTTTCCCATGATCAAATCTTATTCTCTTAATGCTCATAATGTGAGAATTCTTCTCATTTTGAATTTTGACACATAGCATTTTGAATTTCTCAAAAGCTTTGAACTTCTCTCTAAGAAAGTAGGTCCAAGTGAACCTAAAGAAGTCATCAACCACCACAAGAATATATATTTTACCACCTAAACTCTAGGTTTGCATGGGACCCATGAGGTCCATATGAAGGAGTTTCAATGGCTCCTTGGTGGAAAGATATTTTCCCTTTTTGTGTACACTTTTAGTTTGCTTCCCTTGTTGACAAGGTCCACAAACTCCCTCAATCCTCTTCCCAAGCTTGGGAAGTCCTCTCACAACATTCAACCACTCAAGGACTTTTAAGTCTCTATAATTCATGTGGCCAAATCTTTGATGCCACAACTAAACTTGCTCACAACTAGACAAGTTACAAGAGATATCACTAGATTCAAGACAAAAACAATTGTCACTTGATCTCTTGCCTTTCAATAGAACTTGCCCATTTTCCTTTATAATAGAGTAATCAACTTTGTCAAACATGACTGAAAGCCCTTCATCACTTAAATGTGATATACTAATAAGATTAGCTCTCAAGCCATCTACATAGAGAGCATTGGGCAATGAGGGCAAACCGAGAATAGATATATTACATTTCCCTATGACTTTTTTTCCTGAACTATCACCAAAAGTAACAAATCCACCATCCTTCATCATAAGTGTCTCAAAGAAACTCTTGTTTCCGGTAATGTGCCTAGAACACCCATTATGAAGATACCAAGTGTTAGAGGCATTGGCTTTCAAGGAAATTTGAGCCACATAGCAAAAATACTCATCTTTTCTAGTCCACCTAGGTGCAACATTTTCAATCCTAAGAGCCTTTGGTTCATTGGCTCTAAGTTTCCTAGGTGCATGCTTTTTGTCTCTTCTAAGCATATTTTTCTCAATCATGCTTTCAATTCTACACAATTGGATATACTTAAAGCAATTCGGCCTTATATGACCTTCAATACCACAATAATGACAAGTATGAGTGAAATAGGAGTTCATACCATAGCCTTATGCAACCATTTGAGGCTTCCTTCTCCTTTGAGTAGTTCTTTGAAGTTGAACAAACTCTCTCCTTTGTGGTTGAGCCAAAGTAGCATGTCTTCTTTGTTGAGCATAATGAATCCTTGATTGTGGTGGAAGGATTCTTGGATATGGAGGTCTTGATTGAAATGCTCTAGCTTGTTGTGGTTGAGCTCTTGTTGACACCTTGGCTTGAGCATGCTTTGAGGATTATCCTATTTCAATCATTTTTGTTGTTTATTGTGGGACTTTAACTTATTCAACCTCTTGACTCTTGACAAATGTAGTCTTCTTCAAAGAGGTGGTATTCACATCTTCCTTATATCTCAAGCCCTTCTTATCACTAGGGCTCTTCCCAATTGATAGCATTTTGTCATGCTTTTCGGTTCCGGAGGTCATCTTGGCAATCACACATTTTGCCTCCCCAAGCTCCTTCATCAAGCTCTCTTCACTCTTCTAGACCACATCAAGCTTCAATTTCAAGCTTTCTTCCCTTTCTCTTGCTCTTTTAAATTCCTCACTCAAGTGAGTCATCTTGGAGGTCAACTCAAAGTTTTTCCTTTTCAACTCTTGAATCTCTTTTTTCTTCTTCGCTCTAGAACTCTTAAAGTATTCCATGAAGTCTTCATAGTCCATTTCCTCATCAAATTCATGCTTGGACTCGGAAGAAGTACTTCCATCACTTGAGTGCTCTTCTTCTTCTTCTAGCTTATCATTCTCCTCTTCTTTGTCACTCATGACTTCCTTGCCATTGTGAGATGATGAGATGGCAATGAAGTTGGTGACTTGGTCTTCATCATCCTAAGAATTTTCTTCATCCTCTAAGTCTTCACTATCACTCCAAGTAGCCGCCATAACCTTTCATTTCTTTTTCTTCTTTAGATTAGTGCATTTTAGGGCAATGTGGCCATACCCACTAAACTCAAAGCATTGGATCCCCTTCTTGGAATCCTTCTCTTCACTTTTCTCCATCCTTTTGAAGGGAGTCTTCTTCTTCTCAAACCTCATATATTGCTTGAACCTCTTCACCATTAGAGCCATTTCTTCATCTGAATCTTCTTCCTCCGTTTCTTTCTTGGAGGTCTTCAACGCAATGCTCTTTTGCTTCTTTTGAGGTGTTGTTGAAGTAGGGGCTCTTCATGATTCAAAAGCCAACAACTTGCCAATGATTTCACTTGGCTTCATCTTCTTACATTCATTATTCTCCTCAGTAGCGGTCACTTTTGCATCAAATATCTATGGGAGAGACCTCATATTTTTTTGATTTATCCTCTGATCCGAATATGGATCGCCCAATTAGTGACTTTGGTTGACAATATCCATCAGCTTCACTTGGAAGTCATTAAAGCATTTGTGATTTTTCATCTTCAAAGTCTCAAATTCGGTTAGAAGGACTTATAGCTTGGAGTCTTTTATCGCATTGGTTCCTTCATGTGCTATCTCCAATATTGTCCATGCTTCATGTGCATTCCTTGTGGTTTGGATTAACTTGTGTTGGTTCTCATTCACCACACACAAGATTGCATGCATGGCCCTGTTGGTCCAATTGGAGGCTTCAAAATCTTGAGTATCCCATTCTGATTTTGGCTTGGGCACGATGCTTCCATCTTTAAGAATCTTGGTAGGTGATGTGTAACTGTCCTCAATCGCCATCCAAACTCGATCATCTCTTTGGCACAAGTAGGACTCCATTTTGCCATTCCATGATGAGTAATTAACCCCCATTAGAAGTGGAGGTCTTGTACTCGATGCTCCCTCTCGCTCTTATCCATTTCCACTCATGGTGTTTAAGGTTGAATGAGATGAATGCAAACAATCAAACAAGACGAGCAAGACACAATAACTAAGATGCAATCTAATGCAAGACACAATAACTAAGATGCAATCTAATGCAAGACACACTAACTAAAATGCAATCTAATGCAAGACACTCTTAGAGAGCAATTGATCTCCTAAATATGTTAAGGAACCCGCTCTGATACCAATTGAAAATACTCTAAAAGTGATTAAACTAACAACCTAAAGGGGGGTGAATAGGTTTTAACCAAATTAATTGCCATCTTTTTGGTTAATCAAGATTAATCACAACAACCCCTAATAAACAATCATTGTAACAAAGTGCGGAAAATAAAACAAAGACACAATGATTTGTTTTACGTGAGAAACCCCCAAAAGGGTAAAAACAACTCACGGGCCTAAAGCCAATCGAACCTTCAAATCCACTATTTGCAAAAACGATTACAACCTAGGTTGACCACATCACACATAATCGGTTACTAATCCATTCTTGCTACCCACAGACCTTTAATAGTGATTTTAGGCTCTTGCTTGTATACCCACGGCACATACAAGACTTAACTCTTAAGTGAAGAGATATGCAACCTAAAGTGAATATGAAAATATTCTAAATGCATAAATGATAGGTCAACACATTTAATGCTTATCTAGCCATGGATGAATGATTCAAACAATCCTAGATATAATGTTGCTAAATGTTATACATATAACCTAGCTATATGAAATAAATGCAAACCTAGATGCAATAGCTATCACAATAAAATAACCCAACAAGCACAAATATCACATATTAAAGAGAAAAACTCAACCTTCATGCAACTAAGTCATAAAAGAGTTATCTTGTTAAGCTAGAACACAAGAATGAATGGAGATGGTGTTATACTTACCAAGTCATGTGCTTTGATGCAGACCCATGCAAGAATAAATCATAGATGAAGCTAGATGATGTTTTTTTTTCATGAATGAAAGATGGGTATTTGGGTTTTGGTCAATAAAGATTGGATCTTGGTGGCTTTCCTTGAAAGACACCCTTATCCTATTAAAAGTTCTGGAATTTTAAGCTCTTTTTAAGAAATAGAGATGAAGAGATGTATATATAACAACCCTAAAAGAAACTACGTCATTTTGGAAAAGTTTGCAAAAAGACAAGCAAAGCTGACGCAGTGCGCGGGTCCATGTGTGCGGGTAGAAACCCGCCCACTGACCCGCACACATGGGTTTCACGTGCAAGAAATAGCTCTGTGTGCGGGTGAGGCGCAAGACAATCAGCGCACAACTAGCTATGACCTACTGTCTAAGATACGCTGGTGTGGCGCATGATGACCAGTGCAACTTGAGCTGGTGGCTGCGCGGGTAGCTATCTGTGCACAAGGACCCGCACACCGGGTTATTCAGGACACTTAAGGGGAAAAATCCATTTTCCACACACAAGAGTAATGCATATCTTACATGAATGTTGTGCAAGTGTGAAGTGAGTGAAAAGCACACAAAATGAAGCACAAAAGCAAGAAAACTAGGCAAGCATAAGAAGTGTGTGTGTGTGTGTGCAACTAAATCTCTTTAAAGAGTTAAGCAAGTAATATATCTTCTTGAAGCACTTTGGGTTTAATGCCGTTGAAGCTTGATCACGAACATTGGGGCCTAATCTACCCTTATAAGTGAATCCCCATTGTGGTTTGTCAACGAAATGAGCCAATCAAAATATGAGGAACTTACAAACTTTATGCTTCTTTATTAATTGCTTGAGCATTTTGGTTATGCTTATATATATATGTAATTATATGGATTTTTATTCAATAAGTGTGCCCTTGCTTTGTTTGTAATCCATGTCACCTTTATGTTCAAACATGCATTTTTGGACTAGGAGAATTGATTGGGAAGTGCAATTAAATGGCCTATAATTTATCTCCATGACATCTAAACTTGATTTTGACATGCTTAAATATTATGCATGAGTTGTGTGTGCAAATGTGTGTGGAAGCAACTTGGCAAGGATAAACTCAATAAGGACCTTGTGTCTATGCAATAAATAAGGATGTCTCATCCAATTTAGCTTTGTCTCCTTTCTTAATGGTTGAACAAGACAACAACCAATAAGGATGTTATATCCATTCTCAATAAGGGCTTTATATCCACGTCTTGATTAACCATTAAGGATTGACATGGTTGCTTGTGTGTGTTACAAGTTTTTAAAGCTATATCTTGTTTAATTATGGCAAAATGGTACAAATTGGTTTGAATTCCCATGGAAACTCTTTTGATATTCACTTTGCTAAATACAATTTGCTTGAACCTTGATATTGAATGTCTTGCATCTAAAGCAAAAATCTCACACATCTTTTTCAAAATAAAACCTCCTTGAATCTCACTCAATTAATTAAGTTACATAAGGTTGTTGTATATGATTATGCATTTATCTTGCAAATAGCTCTCTTTGCTAAAGTGACCCAATTGGGGAATAATCCTTTGCCTATCTAATGACAAAAAGGGGGAGTAGTGTTGGTAGATATGGGAATTACATATTAGGAGAGACTGTTTTGTTGAGAGGGAGTAACCCATTTAGGGGGAGCATTTTTATTTTCATTGCTTGTTGCATGTTGCATGTTTTCTTTTATTATGCAAATTGTTTTTATTTATTATCTCCCTTGACCACCTCATATACACTTGTCTTGGAAATTGTAGTTTCATTGTTTTGTAGGGATGGCTATTATACAAGAGATCGAAGACTTGAAGATCTAGATTTTAGGTATCTCTTTGTAATGTAAAATAACTTTTGTTGACCTCTTGTTTTTATTTTGTGTTTTGTGAGGATGATTTGTGAGTGGTTATTTTGTCATGAAATAGCCAAAGTGGGAGATTCTAAGTTCCTCATATTTTGATTGGCTCATTTCACTGACAAACCACATAGGGATATGCTTGTAAGGATAGATTAGGCCTCATTGTTAGTGATCAAGCTTTGATGACATCCTCAAGCTCAAGAGCATTTCAAAGGTTTATTACTTGCTTAACTCTCTTTGAAGAGACTAGTAGCACACATACACACACTTATCATGCATGCGTTAGTTGTCTTGCTTTTGTGTTCATTGCATGTATGCATTCTCTTCACTTCACACGTGCATCACTGTGTTATATTTTTGTCTGCGTGCGCTTGATTGAGTATGTGCGCGGGTCTTTGTGCGCGGGTCCCTTACCCGCTCAGTACCCGCGCACTGACCTTGAGCATTCTCGGGTCTGTTTCTGCACGGGTAACCTACCCGTGTAGTATCCGTGCACTGAGGATGGGTATCCTCGGATTTCTCAAGTGTGCGGGTTGTGTGAGGGTCATCTACCAGCGCACTGACTTTGTGTTTCCCGGGTCTGTTTTCTGCACGGGTTGTGCACGGGTATCTTACCAGTGCAGTAGTCGTGCACTGAGGGTAAGTTTTTCCAGATCTGCTTAAATGCGGGTTATGCGCAGGTACCCTACCCGAGCACATGGACACGCGCACTACGTCAGTATTGCTTTTCCTTTTGCAAACTTTTCAAAAACGACGTAGTTTTGTCCAGGGCTTCTATATAAATATGTTCTTTTTGTAAGGACCTCGATTTTATGATTGGCTTATTTCATGACAAACCACACCACTTTGGGGATGATTGTGTAATGGGTAGCTTAAGTCCGTGTTGACAAGTTTCCAAGCATCTCCATGACTTGAAGAGCAAAAGGTATACTCACTTGACTTTGTCTCTTGAAGAGTTTAGGTGCACACACACACTTCATGCATGTTTTGTTTATCTTGCATTTGTGTTCTTTATTGTTTATATAAGTGTGCATCCTTTTCAAAAACACTCACTAGCTTGCATTAGATATCATATCTTGCATTGTATCTCATTTGATAAACAAGTTTGACATGTTAATTGTGCTTCATTGTGTGCATCTCACTCACTTCACACTTGCACAACATTCATGTAAGATAGACATTTTTCTTGAGTGTTAAAAAGGGATTTGTCCCTTTAGCGCTGTCTAGACCGCTCGGCAGGCTCTGCTTGCACCGCGGCGCACGGAGCGGTATTCTCCAGTTCATCATGCGCGACGTGGACCGCGACCTGTGCACTTGCACGCACAACGGTCCCAACCGCGGTGTTGTCCAGACGGTGCACTGCTGTATGTACCGCGGTCTGGACACTTACCTGAGCTGCGGTCTAGCAAGCGGTTTTGACAGGATTCTGTTTCCCAAGTTCAAAACAATATAGTTTTAACTAGGGCTTCTTATATATTCTTCCTCTTCTCTTCTTGGCCGACCAAGAGCTCAGAAAATCATTTTTAGAGAGAGGTTAGAGCTCCTAGAGAGAGAAAGCTTCAAGAAAGCATCTTTGACTCTCCAAACCCAAAACCCATCTCCATCTTACATCATTCAACATCATATGAGCATGGGTCTTCATTGTTTTATGACTAGGTAAGCAAGAACTTCTTTGAATATCATTTATTGTTCTTCTTACTCTAGATTAGGTATTTATTGCATGATTAAATACCTAGACTCTATTGCTGTATATTTATGAGTCTTGATAACATGATTGGGTTTGTATTTTGATAGCTTAATTGATTAGGTCATTTTTGCCTAAAAGCTAGGTCATAAATATTCATGTGTGATTAATTGATAACTAGGTTGAGAAATTGTGTTTTAATCAACTAGTTAATGTTCATGAATATTTGATTGTGTTTGTTTGTGATAGCTTGCATTATTAGGTCATATATGCCTAAATAGCTAATCCATAAATATTCATGTATGCTTAATTGATGATTAGGTTGACTTTGTGCATCTAGTCAAGTTTATGAATGTTTATGTGAATTTAATTGACAATTAGGTTGTTAGAATTTCTCTACAACTAATTGAGACCTCATGTGTGTACATGTAGGCATTATTTGATAACTAAGATGTTGTATTGCATTATCTACATCTAGTTAAGCATTGTATGTTTGGTCTAACATATATTGTGTTGAGCATTCATTGATTGTTCACTTAGACCCAATACTCTTATTGAGTCAAAGTCTTGTGGCTTCGGGGTGAAGTTGCACAAGCATTGAAGTCTTGCAACCACTATAAAAGGCCTGCGGGTAGAGTAGGAGGTGCTCACGCCAAGAGTAGTGTATCAGAGGATATCACTAGGGATTGAACCAAGAGTGGCGAGTGGTAGTGTCCACAGCCTGAGGTTGTCGAAAGTAAGAGTCCGAGTATCACTTGAGGGTGTAACTTTTTACTCATAAAGTGGATTTCTGTGATCGGCTGTGGCTAGAAGGATAGCCCGTGATTTTTCCCTTGTCGAAGGGTTTCCACGTCAAAAATCAAGTGTTCTTTATATTTCCGCACTTTTACTTGATTTTGTATGTTTGTTTTAATTGGGTTATATGTTTAATATTGACTAATCGAAAAAATTTGTAATAATCGATTAATAACCCATTCACCCCCCCCCCCCCCCCCCCTCTAGGTTGTAGACACACGTTAGAGTTGTATTTTCACTTTTCTCTCCCATTTCATTTTTAGAGCTTCAGAATTCATTCTTACTCCATCTTTAAAGAACTCAAGAGTGACTTGCAAGGAAAGTTAGCAAGATTGTATTTTTTTCTTAACCAAAACCCAAACATCCATCATCCATTCATGAATCAAGCATCATCTAGCTTCATCTAGGATGTTTCTAAGCATGGGTCTTCATCTACATAGTTGACTTGGTAAGCAAAACATCATCTTCATCTATTTTCATGTTCCTGCTTAACAAGAAACCTCTTTTATGACTTGTTTTCATTTAGACTAGGATTCTAATTACAAGTTGAGTTTTTTGCATGTTGTTTTGTTGGGTTGTTGTATTGTGATAGCTATTGCATCTAGTAATGCTTTTTTATTTCATATAGCTAAGTTGTATGCATGCCATATAACAATATGATATATAGGAATGTTTTTAAATGTCATCTTTAATTCCTAGATAAGCATCAAATGTGTTGACCAAGCATTGGTGCACTTAGAATATTTTCATATTCACATTAGGTTGCATTTCTCTTCTATTGAGAGTTGAGTCTTATTTGTACCGTTGGTAGTGTACAAGCAAGAGCCTAAAATCACTATTAAAGGTATGCGGGTAGCAACGATTAGTTACCGATTAGGTGTGATGTGGTCAACCTAGGTTGTAATCGTATTTGCAAATAGTGGATTTGAGGGTTCGAGTCGCTTTGAAGCCAGTGGGTTTTTACCCTATTAGGGTTTTCTTACGTAAAACAAATCATTGTGTGTTTATTTTATTTTCCGCATTGCATATGACAATGATTATTTACAATGGTACTTATGGGTTGAGTGATTAATTTTGTTTAATCAAAAAGTTGGAAATTAATTTGGTTAAAACCTATTCACCACCCCCCTCCCTTTAGGTTAATTAGACACACGCTTGAGTTGTATTTTCAATATAATACTTCCAAAAGCCATCCATGTTTAGGATAAAAGAGTCATCACTTGTTCAACATTTTCTTTACATTAATTGGACAAACCCCATCCCAATTACCTTTAGGTTTAATCTTCTTCAAATAATCCTTCGGCAACTTGAAACCCTCCTCCAAACCAAGCTGGTAGGAACCAACAGCATATGATCCCTATAAAGATTTGGACTTATTTTCACAGTAGCTGGGCATCGATAAATGGAAGTGGACAATTCAGCTTGACGCTCCTTCAGTCATTGGATACCTCGTAGCAAATGGTCCCTCACAAAACCCAACTGGTTGGAACTACTAACATCTGACGTCTGACATTTACTACTGGCCAATGCTTTTAGAGAATCCTCAAAATGTTGGATAGTGTGTTCCAACTCTTCCCTAGTATAGATAATGACCTCTGCCATTTGCTGATGAACTTTAAGAAAAACTACAATTGAAAAACTAACATACACCTTGGTTATAATAATATTACTAAATGTGTACAATAGCTCAATTCATTTTCCCAAAGTCATTTATATTAATTGAAATTTATTAGTTATAACGGTATTACAAATTGTTGTATAACTATAAAACTCATGTTCTCATATGCACACAAAGTGATTTAAGCATTCATAGTATAATGTTGATATCAAGGGATATCAAAGTTATACCCATATTGTAAGGACCTCGATTTTATGATTGGCTAATTTCATGACAAACCACACCACATTGGGGATGATTGTGTAATGGGTAGCTTAGGTCCGTGTTGGCAAGCTTCCAAGCATCTCCATGACTTTAAGAGCAAAATGTATACTCACTTGACTTTGTCTCTTGAAGAGTTTAGGTGCACACACACACTTCATGCATGTTTTGTTTATCTTGCATTTGTGTTCCTTATTGTTTAAATGTGTGTGCATCCCTTTCAAACACACTCACTAGCGTGCATTAGATATCATATCTTGCATTGTATCTAAATTGCTAACATGTCTTGTATGTTAAAGTGCTTCATTTTTGTGTGCATTTCACTCACTTCACACTTGCACAACATTCCTGTA
This sequence comes from Dipteronia sinensis, assembly GCA_033220585.1. NCBI lineage: Eukaryota > Viridiplantae > Streptophyta > Magnoliopsida > Sapindales > Sapindaceae > Dipteronia > Dipteronia sinensis. The sequence goes on along the minus strand of CM065641.1, from coordinate 29,158,866 downwards.
AGATAGGCATTTTTCTTGAGTGTTAAAAAGGGATTTTTCCCTTTAGCGCGGCCTAGACCGCTTGGCAAGCTCTACTTGCACCGCGGCGCACGGAGCGGTATTCTCCAGTGCGTCATACGCAGCGTAGACCGTGACCTATGCACTTGCATGCACAGCGGTACCAATCGCGGTGTTGTCCAGACGGTACACTGTTGTATGTACCGCGGTCTGGACACATGCCTGAACCACGGTATGCAGAGCGGTTTTGACTGGATTTTGTTTCCCAAGTTCAAAACGACGTAGTTTTAACTAGGGCTTCATATATATTCTTCCTCTTCTCTTCTTGGCCGACTAAGAGCTCAGAAAATCAATTTTAAGAGAGAGGTTAGAGCTCCTAAAGAGAGAAAGCTTCAAGAAAGCATTTTTAACTCTCCAAACCCAAAACCTATCTCTATCTTGCATCATTCCACATCATTTGAGCATGGGTCTTCATTGTTTCATGACTAGGTAAGCAAGAACTTCCCTGAATATTATTTATTGTTCTTCTTACTCTATATTAGGTATTTATTGCATGATTAAATACCTAGACTCTATTTTATTGCATATTTATGAGTCTTGATAACATGATTGAGTTTGTATTTTGATAGCTAAATTGATTAGGTCATTTTTGCCTAAAAGCTAGGTCATAAATATTCTTGTGTGATTAATTGATAACTAGGTTTAGAAATTATGTTTTAATCAACTAGTTAATGTTCATGAATATTTGATTGTGTTTGTTTGTGATAGCTTGCATTATTAGGTCATATATGCCTAAATAGCTAATCCATAAATGTTCATGTATGCTTAATTGATGATTCGGTTGACTTTGTGCATCTTGTCAAGTTTATAAATGTTTATGTGAATTTATTTGACAATTAGATTATTAGAATTTCTCTATAACTAATTGAGACCTCATGTGTGTACATGTAGGCATTATTTAATAACTAGGTTGTTTAATTGCATTATAACATCTAGTTAAGCATTTTGTGTTTGGTCTTGCACATTATAGCATTTGAGTGTCATATACACCCTTAGACGTTTATACTCTTCATTGAGTCAAAGTCTTGTGGCTTCGGGGTGAAGTTGCACAAGCATTGAAGTCTTGCAACCAAGGTGTGGTTGGCAAGCATTGGTCAAGTGCCACTATAAAAGGCCAGCGGGGTAAAGTAGGAGGTGCTCACGCCAAGAATACTGTATCATGGGATATCACTAGGGATTGAACCAAGAGTGGCGAGTGGTAGTGTCCATAGCCTGAGGTTGTCGAGAGTGAGAGTTCGAGTATCACTTGAAGGTGTAACTTTTTACTCATATAGTGGATTTCTATGATCGTGTGTGGCTAGAAGGATAACCCGTAGTTTTTCCCTTGTCGAAGGGTTTCCACGTCAAAATCAAGTGTTCTTTATATTTCTGCACTTTTACTTGATTTTGTATGTTTGTTTGAATTGGGTTAATTGCTTAATATTGACTAATCAAAAAATTGGTAATAATTGATTAACAACCCATTCAGCCCCCCTTTAGGTTGTAGACACATGCTTAGAGTGTATTTTCAATTGGTATCAGAGCTAGTTCCTAGACATACTTAAGTGATCCTTGCTCTTGTTTGTATGTCTTGCATTTGTGTGCCTTTTGATCATTGCATTCATCTCATTCCCTAAACACTATGAGTGGCATTGAGATGTTAGAGGGTGATTTGACCTCCAAAGTTAAGAGGGAGATATATGACTCCGATGAGGAGATGACTCTCATGGTTGAGAGATTTAAGAGATTCACAAAATCTCAAAAGAAGGGCATGACCTCCAAGGTCAAAGAGGAAAAGAAAATGTCAATGAAAGATGATCCTTGTCTTGAGTGTGATGGAAGTGGCCACATTGCCTCCAAGTGTGGTAACTTAAAGTATAAGAATGGAAGAGTTGGTATGATCGCTACTCGTTGTGATAGCGAAGTTGAAGTAGTTGAAGAGTGTTCCACAAGCTCGGTTGCTAGTGAGATCAACTACCTTGCATTTCCGGTTTCCAACCTCGAAGAAACTCAAGACATCACCAAATGTTTGTCACTTGAAGATTTCAAGATGGGTGGCCTTGAAAATGGGAACCGAAGAGGAGCATGCTTGAGTGAAGCAAGCCTTTATGACATGACTCTCACAAGCACAAGTGGGAGAAGCTTCGATAGTGTTGATTCATGCTCCGGATACTCTTGTGATAATGTGGTGGATTATCAAGAGTTGATTGATTCTCTTCAAAAGTCTTTGAAGGAGAAGGAAAATGATATCCTTAGATTGGAAAAGGATAATCTTCAACTACAAGCCAAGATGACTCACTTGAATGATGAAGTGAGATGTGTAAAAGAAAGTGAAGGCAAGTTGAAGATGGAACTTGAATATGCAAGAAGTACACTTGCTAAGATGACTTCGGGCCCAAAAATGATTGGCATTGAATTGAAGCCAAATGACAAGCAAGGGCTTGTTCTTGTACATGATGAGACAACACCTTCCTTGGGCAAGCCTATAATGGAGAAGGAGATTGAAGATTACCACCAAAGAATGAAGTCCATGAAAGAAGAGCTTGCCAACAAAGAAAACTCCTTGAAGATTGTCAAGGAAAGAGAGAAGAGGTGCCTTGAAGAATTAAAGAAGGCCAAGGTTAAACAACCTCAAGCTCAAGGCAAGGACAAAGCTTCATCCAAGCAATATTCCACTCAAGGAAAGTCCACACAAGCCTTGGCAACCCAACCAAAGCCTAGGCAATTCAAGAAGAAAGGACAAGTTCTTGAGAAGTCAATCACCTCCTCCAACAAGCCAATTATGAAGAAATGAGGCGATTACAAGAAACAACATCAAGCAAGGAGGCAAGATCAACCGGCTCATCCACCTCTGAAAATACACAAAGTGTGTCTAATACAACCTAGAGGGGGGGTGAATAGGTTTTAGTTGATTTATTACCAACTTTTCGACTTAATCAATTTTAATAATCCTACTCCATATTAACAATCAATCAATCCAATATAAATATGCGGAAAACAATAAAAAGACAAGGATTGATTTACGTGAGAAACCCTCCAACTGGGCAAAACTCACGGGCTATCCTTTTAGCCACAAACGGTCCTCAAATCCACTATTTGAACGAAAGTTTACAACCTAGGTTGACCTCAAGTCACACCTACTTGGTCACTAACCCTTTCACTCTACCCAACGGGCCTTTAATAGTGATTCTTGACCACAAGCTTGTGCACTAACCCACTTAGTCACAAAGCTTAACAATCAATGAAGAGGTTAAACAACCTAAGTGAATATGTAAAAGATATTCAAGTATGTAATTAATGCTAGGCAACAATAAATGCTTATCTAAGGATTTTAAAGATGTCAATAAATGTAAATCCTAGATATCAATATCTAAATGCAAATGCATGAAGATTTAGCTAGAAGGGTAAAATCGTCCTAAATGCTAGCTATTAATGAACAATGCTCTCAACCAACACACAACAACTCAATCATGTTATAAATGCCAATAAACATAAAGATATGCAATAAAATCACATAAAAGAGCTAATCCTAGGCAAACAAGAACATAAATAAATACAAAGAGATTTAGGGCATGTTCAAGTTACCTAGTCAATGAAAGCAAGAAGAATCCATGATGAGATAATGCTTGAAGAGGTTAAATGCACATGGATTTGTGTTTGGTTGAGTAAAGATGAGTTCTTGGGAGTTTCTCTCTCTAAGGGAAGCTTAGCCTATCAAAAATGGCTTCTTGAACTCATGAAAATGAGCAAGGAAGAAGATAGAGCATATATATGGGAGCCCTAGTTGAAACAGCGTCGTTTTGAACTTAGGGCACAAAATCCCGTCAATACCGCTAGATGGACCGCGTCGCAGGCAAGTGTCCAGACCGCGGTACACACAGCAGTGCACCGTCTGGACAACAACGCGGTGCAGGGCACTGTGCATGCAGGTGCACAGGCGGCGGTATGGGCAACAGAGGCTTACTGGACAACACCGCAACTTGGGTCGCTTTGCGTGCAAGTGTACAGGAAGCGGTACATGAAGCATGACTCTGCTGAGGTATACCGCTCTGTATGCCGCGGTGCAAGCAAGTCTTGCCAAGCGGTCTAGGCCGCGCTAAGAGAAGAAATTCTCTTTTCTGGGCAAACTCAACACACAAAGAGATGTGCAAAAAAGTGCAAGTGTGGAGTGTGAAAGGAGGCATACAAAACATCATTCAATTACATGAAGATAAGAACAATAATGCATGCAAGTGAGTGTGTGCAGTTAGATCTCTTCAAAGAAAGTTAAACTAGTGAGATACCTTTGAAGTGCTCTTTGAGAGAGATGATGTCCTTGAAGCTTGATCACACTCAAGAGGCCTAAATTACCCTTACACCGAATAATCCCCAATGTGGTTTGTCAACGAAATAAGCCAATCAAAATATGAGGAACTTACAATCTCCCCCTTCGGCTATTTCGTGACAAAACCACCACTCACAAATCATCCTCACAAAAAAAAGAATAAAAACTAAATGTCAACAAAGAGATATTCTACATTACAAAAAGATACCTAGATACTAGGTCTTCAAAACTTCAAGCTCTTGTAGAATAGCCATCCCTACAAAACAAAGAGACTACACTTTCCAAGACAAGTGTATGTGAGGTGATCAAGAGAGATAGATAAATAAGAGCAATTTGCATAATAAAAGAAAACTTCAACATGCAACATGCAAATGCTCCCCCTATATAGGTTACTCCCCCTCAACAGGACAATCTCTCCAAATATGCAATCCCCTTAAATAAAACCAACATTACTCCCCCTTTTTGTCATGAGATAGGCAAAGGAGTATTCCCCAACCGGGTCACTTTAGCAACTAGAGCTATTTGCAAGATAAGTGCATAATCATATACAACAACGTTATTCAACTCAATTAATTGAGAGAGAATCATTGAGGGTTTTATTGTTTAGAAGAAATGTGTGACTTAATTGCTTTGGATGTAAGACATGTAACATCATGGTTCAAGCAAATGGTATTTGGCAAAGCAAACATCAAACGGGTTTCCAAAAGAATTCAAACCAATTTATACCCTTTTGTTATAAGCAAGCAAGATATAGTTTTTCAAAAAGAATTTCTATTTAAAGAGCAACTATATCAAACTTTATAAGTAAAACAAGACATGAGTGACTTTTGCACCCTTTTTGATTTTTCCGGGTGGGATACCCGTATGATAGTAGTCTTGTTCAACTAATAAAGAGAGAGAGAAAACTAAATTTGGATGAGACATCCTTGTTTACTGCATGGATGCTAGATTCTTATTGGGTTTAGTCTTCTCATTTGCTTTCACACATATTTTGCACTAGAGCAATCAAAAACATTTCATGCATATTATTTTAAGCATGTCATTAAAAGTTCTCATGTCAAGGAGTTAAAGTATGGGTCAATCAAGTGTACTTTCCCAATCAAGATCTCCTAGTCCAAAAATGCATGTTTGAACATAGAGGTGACATGGATTACAAATCAAGCAAGGCACACTTATTAAAAAAAACCATATAAGAATATATATAAGTAAACCAAGAATACTCAGGCAATTAATAAAGAAGCATAAAGTTGACCAAGTTTTTGCTTATTCCAACATGCAAGGTTGCTCTCTTTGCTTGAGTTCCCCAATGAGGGGTCAATCACCAAAACACATCAAGGCATATGAAAAATCCCAATAGACCTACTAAGTGACTTGAACCTAGTTGAGTCTAAGGGCTTTGTAAATAAATCCGCTAGTTGATCATTAGTGCCCACATGCTCAAGTGCAATGCATTTGTTTTCAACTAGTTCTCTAATGAAATGATGCCTAATGTCTATATGCTTTGTCCTAGAGTGCTGAACTGGATTCTTTGAAATGTTAATTGCACTCATGTTATCACAATAAAGGATAAGAATACCTTGATCAAAGCCGTAATCCACAAGCATTTGTTTCATCCAAAGGAGTTGTGTGCAGGCACTCCCGGCGGCTATATATTCCGCTTCAGCTGTGGATAGAGAGATGGAATTTTGCTTCTTGCAAAACCATGAGACCAAGTTGTTACCTAGGAAAAAGCAACCGCCCGATGTACTTTTCCTATCATCACAATTTCCTGCCCAATCTGCATCACTAAAGCCAACTAAGCTAGCATTAGTGTCAAAAGAGTACCATATCCCATAGTTGGATGTCCCATTCACATACCGAATGATTCTCTTCACGGAGGAGAGATGGGATTCCTTGGGATCCGCTTGGTACCTAGCACACACACCCACACTAAAGGCTATATCGGGTCTACTTGCGGTCAAGTAAAGCAAGCTACCAATCATACCACGATAAAGACTTTGTTCCACACTCTTGCCACTAGCATCCTTGCTTAGTTTCAAGGTGGTACTCATGGGTGTGTCACAATGTTTGGCATTCTCAAGGCCAAACTTCTTCACTAGGTTCTTAGCATACTTAGCTTGGGATATGAAAATCCCATCATGCAATTGCTTGATTTGCAAACCTAAGAAGTAATTGAGCTCCCCAACAAGACTCATCTCAAACTCATGAGACATGACATCAACAAATTTTTGGACTTTGGATTTGTCGGTGGAGCCAAAAACAATATCATCAACATAAATTTGAGCTATGAAAAGCTCATCCTTGTTCCTCTTGATGAATAAAGTTTTGTCAACACTACCCCTAGTGTAGTCATTATCAACAAGAAATTGAGTGAGGCGCTCATACCAAGCCCTAGGTGCTTGTTTCAACCCATATAAAGCCTTCTTGAGGCTATAGACATGATTGGGGTGGTGTGGATCCACAAACCCCTTGGGTTGCTCAACAAACACTTCCTCATGCAGAAAACCATTTAGGAAGGCACTCTTAACATCCATTTGATGCAATTTGAACTTGTGCACACAAGATATGGACAAAAGAAGCCTTATGGACTCAAGACGGGCAACCGGAGCAAAAGTCTCGTCAAAGTCGATACCCTCAATTTGAGAGTATCCTTGTGCTACAAGTCTAGCCTTGTTGCGCACAATGTTGCCATTCTCATCCGACTTATTCCTATATACCTATTTGGTGCCTATGACATTAGTATCCTTGGGTCTAGGAACAAGAGTCAAAACCTCATTTCTTTCAAATTGGTTTAGCTCTTCTTGCATGGCAAGAACCCAAAACTCATCATTCAAGGCTTCATCAACCTTTTTGGGTTCAATTTGAAAGTTGTAACAAGTATAGCTAATTTGATTAGCTATTTGACGCCTAGTCCTAACACCTTCATTCATATCTCCAAGAATGTCATTCTTATTGTGGAGATGTCTAACCCATGGAGCGGGTTCTTTAGAGTCCAAAGATGGATCTCTATCAAGAGGTTGGATGACCTCTTCATCAAGACTTGACTTCACATCAATTGAAGTCTCACCATTCTTCTCCAAGAAGGGATCATCAAGCACAATGACCTCCTCATCATGGTCTCTAGTCTTAGGCCTACAATCATCTATGACGACATTAGATGATTCTATGACACTCCGAGTTTTTAAATTGAAAACTCTATAGGCCTTACTATTAAGGGCATAGCCAATAAAAATCCCCTCATCACTCTTGGCATCAAACTTGCCAAGTTGATCTCGGTCATTTAGAATGTAGCATTTGCTCCCAAATGAGTGGAAGTAGCTAATATTCGGCTTCCTACCCTTCCATAATTCATAGGAGGTTTGCCTAGTACCGGGCCTTAGGAAGACTCTATTTCCTATGTAGCAAGCCGTATTGACGGCCTCGGCCCAAAGGTTCCTAGGGACATTGTTGCTAAGCAACATCACACGGGCCATCTCTTGAAGGACCCTATTCTTCCTCTCAACAACCCCATTTTGTTGAGGAGTTCTAAGAGCCGAAAACTCATGGGAAATGCCTAAGCTATTGCAATAGCTTTCAAAACAAGCATTTTCAAATTCCCTCCCATGGTCACTCCTAATTCTTTTAATGCTTTTAATGTGCGAGTTCTTTTCATTTTGAATTTTAGTGCAAAGCATTTTAAATTTTTCAAAAGTTTCAGATTTTTCTCTAAGAAAATATGTCCATGTAAATCTAGAGAAATCATCAACACAAACAAAAATGTATCTCTTGCCGCCGAGACTCTCGGTTTGCATGGGACCCATAAGGTCCATATGTAGAAGCTCTAATGGCTCCTTGGTGGCGAGATACTTGCCTTTCTTGTGCATACTTTTGGTTTGTTTTCCTTGTTGACAAGGTCCATAAACGCCATCGACTTTCTTCCCAAGCTTAGGGAGGCCACGCACAACTTTGAACTTATCTAAGATCCTCAAATCTCGATAGTTCATGTGGCCAAGTCTTTGATGCCATAACTCAATTTCCTCACATTTGGACATATTGCAAGAGATAGCACTAGCTTCAAGACAATAGCAATTGTCACTAGATCTCTTTCCTTTTAGTAAGGTTTGTCCATTTGGCATTAAAATAGAGCAATCATTTTTGTTAAACAAGACGGAGAGTCCATCATCATTAAGATGAGAAATGCTTATGAGATTGGCTTGCAAGCCATCAACAAGTAGAGCATTGGACAAGGAGGGTAAATTGGGAATGGAAATAGTTCCTTTCCCTATGACTTTCTTTCTAGATCCATCACCAAAGGTGACAAATCCTTCATCCTCCAAGACAAGGGATTTAAAGAAGCTCTTGTTCCCCATCATATGCCTAGAACACCCACTATCCAAATACCAAGTGTTAGAGGCATTTGCCTTCAAGGCAATTTGAGCCACATAGCAAGAATAGTTATTCCTTCTAATCCACCTAGGTGTAATGTTCTCATTCCTAGTGGTATTAGTCATATTGGCTCTAGATTTTCTAGGATCATGCAAATTTGCTCTAGATTTCCTAGGAACATGCATTTTAGCTCTAGCTCTATTTCTTTCAATCATGCTCTTGATTCTACACATTTCAATGTATTTGAAGCAATTAGGTCTAATGTGACCATCAACACCACAAAAATGACAGGTGGGAATAAAATAAGAAGACATACCATGCCCTTGTGAGTACAAAGGGGCTTTCCCACGCATTTGAGCTTGTCTTTGGTGTTGGATTGGTTCTCTTCTTCTTTGTTGTTGAGTTGGAATGAATTGCTTCCTTGGTTGACCTTGCATGAATTGCTTTTTGGCTTGATGGTATTTCGGTTGAGGGAAACTTGCTTGATGCACCCTTGTTGATTGAACTTGAGCTTGTTTCCCTTGTGCTACCTTGACTTGAGGATCTTTAGAGCACTCTCCTAGTTAGATCTTCTTCCTAGGATATTATGGGGGTGGAGGCTCTTTGTTATCCAAACTCTTAACAAACACAATCTTGCTTGAGGATGAGGTCTCCTTGTCATCTTCATAGCCAAGACCTTTCTTATCACTTGGCCTCTTGCCAACTCCCAACATGTGGTCAATTTTATTCATGCTTGAAGTCATCTTAGCAATGATCTCTCTAGCTTCTTCAAGCTCCTTTTCCATCAATTCCTCATTCCTTTTGGCTATCTTCACTTCTTTATTTAAGTGAGTAGCTTCGGTGGATAGCTTGAGATTCTCTCCTTTTAGCCTTTGAATCTCTTTCTTCATCTTCAATCTTGAGCTTTGAAAATGCTCAATGAAGCCTTCAAGATCCATTCCTCCTACATCCATATTTGTTGAATGGGATGAAGAGTCACCAACGCTAGAGTCATGTTCACTTTGTTTCTCTACCTCTTCATCATATATTGCTTCCTTACTCTTGAGAGAAGATGCGAAGGCAGTAAAGTTTGCCACATGATCCTCATCATCTGAGGATTCTCCTTCTTCTTCCAAGTCATCACCATCGCTCCACGTGGCGGCCATGGCCTTTCCTTTCTTCTTATTTTTCAAATTTCCACAATCCGTGGAGATGTGTCCGAAACCTCCACATTCGAAGCATTGAATCCCTTTTCTTGTGGGCTTGTCTTCACTTGACCCAAACTTCTTGAAAGGAGTCTTCTTCTTTATTTCCTTTCCTTTGGATCCAAATCCCCTCTTCTCAAAATTGATAAACTTCTTGAATCTTTTCACCATGAGGGCCATTTCTTCATCTGAGTCTTCTTCCTCCTTCTCAACCTTAGAAGTCTTCAGAGCAATGCTCTTTTGCTTCTTTTGAGGTGTAGGTGTGGGAGTCCATCTAGACTCATATGCTAGAAGCCTTCCAATAACTTCACTTGGCTTCATATTCTTGTAGTCACTATTCTCCTCAAGAGCCGTCACTTTTGACTCAAATCTTGCTGGAAGCGACCTCATAATTTTTTGCTTGATCCTCCTATCCGAATAGGGATCACCAAGTTGATGGCTTTGATTGACTATGTCCATCATCTTCACTTGAAAGTCGTTGAAGCACTCATCCTCCTCCATCCTAATTTGCTCGAATTGTGTTTGGAGGACTTGAAGCTTGGAAGCCTTGACCACCTCGGTTCCCTCATGGGCCGTCTCTAGAATCTCCCATGCCTCTTTTGCAATTCTTGTTGTTTAGATCAATTTGTACTGATTTTCATCCATTGCACAAAGAATAGCATGCATAGCCTTGTTGTTCCACTTGGATGCTTCAAACTCTTGTGTTGACCATTCCGACTTGGCTTGGGAACTACATTTTCGTCTTCAAGAGTCTTTTCCGGAAGAGCGTAGCCATCTTCAATTGCCATCCATGCTCGGTCATTTATTTGGCAAATGTAAGACTCCATCTTGCCTTTCCAAGAGGCATAGTTTATTCCGGTGAGCAAAGGGGGTCTTGTGCTAGAGGCTCCCTCATTACCACTTCCGTTCCCACTCATAGTGTTTGGGTGTGAATGAGATGAATGTTTATGATCCAACAAACACAAACAAAATGCAAGACACACAACAAGCAAGGATCACCTAAGTGTATCTAGGAACCTGCTCTGATACCAATTGAAAATACACAAAGTGTGTCTAATACAACCTAGAGGGGGGGGGTGAATAGGTTTTAGTTGATTTATTACCAACTTTTCGACTTAATCAATTTTAATAATCCTACTCATAATAACAATCAATCAATCCAATATAAATATGCGGAAAACAATAAAAACACAAGGATTGATTTACGTGAGAAACCCTCCAACTGGGCAAAACTCACGGGCTATCCTTCTAGCCACAAACGGTCCTCAAATCCACTATTTGAACGAAAGTTTACAACCTAGGTTGACCTCAAGTCACACCTACTTGGTCACTAACCCTTTCACTCTACCCAACGGGCCTTTAATAGTGATTCTTGACCACAAGCTTGTGCACTAACCCACTTAGTCACAAAGCTTAACAATCAATGAAGAGGTTAAACAACCTAAGTGAATATGTAAAAGATATTCAAGTATGCAATTAATGCTAGGCAACAATAAATGCTTATCTAAGGATTTTAAGGATGTCAATAAATGTAAATCCTAGATATCAATATCTAAATGCAAATGCATGAAGATTTAGCTAGAAGGGTAAAATCATCCTAAATGCTAGCTATTAATGAACAAGGCTCTCAACCAACACACAACAACTCAATCATGTTATAAATGCCAATAAACATAAAGATATGCAATAAAATCACATAAAAGAGCTAATCCTAGGCAAACAAGAACATAAATAAACACAAAGAGATTTAGGGCATGTTCAAGTTACCTAGTCAATGAAAGCAAGAAGAACCCATGATGAGATAATGCTTGAAGAGGTTAAATGCACATGGATTTGTGTTTGGTTGAGTAAAGATGAGTTCTTGGGAGTTTCTCTCTCTAAGGGAAGCTTGGCCTATCAAAAATGGCTTCTTGAACTCATGAAAACGAGCAAGGAAGAAGATAGAGCATATATATGGGAGCCCTAGTTGAAACAGCGTCGTTTTGAACTTAGGGCACAAAATCCCGTCAATACCGCCAGATGGACCGCGTCGCAGGCAAGTGTCCAGACCGCGGTACACACAGCAGTGCACCGTCTGGACAACAACGCGGTGCATGCAGGTGCACAGACCGCGGTATGGGCAACAGAGGCTTACTGGACAACACCGCAACTTGGGTCGCTTTGCGTGCAAGTGTACAGGAAGCGGTACATGAAGCATGACTCTGCTGAGGTATACCGCTCTGTATGCCGTGGTGCAAGCAAGTCTTGCCAAGCGGTCTAGGCCGCGCTAAGAGAAGAAATTCTCTTTTCTGGGCAAACTCAACACACAAAGAGATGTGCAAAAAAGTGCAAGTGTGGAGTGTGAAAGGAGGCATACAAAACATCATTCAATTACATGAAGATAAGAACAATAATGCATGCAAGTGAGTGTGTGCAACTAGATCTCTTCAAAGAAAGTTAAACTAGTGAGATACCTTTGAAGTGCTCTTTGAGAGAGATGATGTCCTTGAAGCTTGATCACACTCAAGAGGCCTAAATTACCCTTACACCGAATAATCCCCAATGTGGTTTGTCAACGAAATAAGCCAATCAAAATATGAGGAACTTACAACCTCAACAAGTTCAACCACAAAGGTGCCACCAATCGGTTCAAGCTCTAAGGAGAAGCAAACCGAAGCACCATCAAAGACAACCTCATAAACAGGCGATGCCTCGATGAGATCTCAATGCTATGGTATAAATCCTTACTTTGTACCTACTTGTCATTATTGTGGTATGATTGGTCACTTAAGACCAAATTGCTTGAATTACATTAAGAGGTGTAGATTAAAGAGCATGAAAGAAAAATGGTTGAAAAATAGGGCAAGTTTGCATAAACCTAGGGAACCTAGAAACATGTCTATGACCACTAAAAATGTTAAAGTGGAACCTAGGTGGGTTAGAAAGAATGAACCTACTTGCCTTAGTGCCCATGTGACACCGGTAGATGTAACTAGGTCCATCGGACTTGGTAAGTCTATAGGGGCTCATGCCTCTAAATGACTTGGTTGGAATTGACCTCATGTGGGGAGCTCAAGCAAAGAGAGCAAACTTGCATGATTTGCTATATGCAAAAAGTTGATTAATTTTATGCTCTTTTATAATTGCTTGAGATGATTGGTTGCACATATAAGCTTATATGTTATTTTCTTAATAAGTGTGTGACATTGATTTACTTGCAATCCATGTCATATTTATGTTCAAACATGCATTTTTGGACTAGGAGATTTGATTGGGAAAGTACATTTGAATGACCCATAATTTATCTCCATGACATGAGAACTTTTAATGACATGCTTAAAATGATATGCATGAAATGTTTTTGATTACTTTAGTGCAAAATATGTGTGAAAGAAAATGAGAAGACTAAACCCAATAAGGATCTAGTATCCATGCAATAAATAAGGATGTCTCATCCAAATTTAGTCTTCTCTCTCTTTATTAGTTGAACAAGGCTACTATCATACGGGTATCTTACCAGGAAAAATCAAAAAGGGTGCAAAAGTCGCTCATGTCTTGTTTCGCTTATAAGGTTTGATATAGTTGCTCTTTTCATTGAAATTCTTTTTGAAAAACTATATCTTGTTTGCTTATTACAAAATGGTACAAATTGGTTTGAATTCTTTTGAAAATCCTTTTGATGTTTGCTTTGCCAAATACCATTGCTTGAACTTGAATGCTATATGTCTTGCATGCAAAGCAACAAATTCACACATTTTTTTTGTTAAATAAAACTCCTTGAATCTCTCTCAATTATTTAAGTTGCATAAAGTTTGTGTATATGATTATGCAATGTCGTTGTGCGAATAGCTCTATTTGCTAAAGCAACCTGATAGGGGGAGCTCCTTTGCCTATCTCATGACAAAAAGGAGGAGAAGCCTTGAGAGTTATAGGGGGCATTGTTTATGTTTTGAGGGAGAAATCATGAGAGAGAGTAACCTTTTAGGGGGAGCATTGCACATGCATTCTTTGTATTGCTTTATTTGTAATTGAGTGCAATGCTTGTTATTATTTGTTCACCTCACTTGCACTTGTTCTTGGAAAGTGCTTCTTGCTATTGTATGTAGGTACAATGATAATTCTACAAAGAGATTGAAGATATTGAAGTTTTAGATTCTAGGTATCTCTTTTGTAATGTAGAAGTGATCATGGACAATAGCTTTGTTTCATTTTGTGAGTGGTTGTTTTGTCATGAAATAGCCAAATGGGGAGATTGTAAGGACCTCGATTTTATGATTGGCTTATTTCATGACAAACCACACCAAATTGGGGATGATTGTGTAATGGGTAGCTTAGGTCCGTGTTGGCAAGCTTCCAAGCATCTCCATGACTTCAAGAGTAAAATGTATACTCACTTGACTTTGTCTCTTGAAGAGATTAGGTGCGCACACCCACACTTCATGCATGTTTTGTTTATCTTGCATTTGTGCTCCTTATTGTTTATATGTGTGTGCATCCTTTTCAAACACACTCACTAGCGTGCATTAGATATCATATCTTGCATTGTATCTAAATTGCTAACATGTCTTGTATGTTAAAAGTGCTTCATTTTGTGTGCATTTCACTCACTTCACACTTGCACAACATTCCTATAAGATAGGAATTTTTCTTGAGTGTTAAAAAGAGATTTTTCCCTTTAGCGCGGCCTAGACCGCTTGGCAGGCTCTGCTTGCACCGCGGCGCATGGAGCGGTATTCTCCAGTGCGACATGTGCAGCGTGGACCGCGACCTGTGCCCTTGCACGTACAGCGGTCCCAACCGCAGTGTTGTCCAGACAATGCACTGCTGTATGTACCGCGGTCTGGACATATGCCTGAACCGCGGTACGCAGAACAGTTTTGACGGGATTTTGTTTCCCAAGTTCAAAACGACGTAGTTTTAACTAGGGCTTCATATATATTCTTCCTCTTCTCTTCTTGGCCGACTAAGAGCTCAGAAAACTAGTTTTAAGAGAGAGGTTCGAACTCCTAGAGAGAGAAAGCTTCAAGAAAGCCTTTTTGACTCTCCAAACCCAAAACCCATCTCCATCTTGTATCATTCCACATCATTTGAGCATGGGTCTTCATTGTTTCATGACTAGGTAAGCAAGAACTTCCTTGAATATCATTTATTGTTCTTCTTACTCTACATTAGGTATTTATTGCATGATTAAATACCTAGACTCTATTTTATTGCATATTTATGAGTCTTGATAACATGATTGAGTTTGTATTTTGATAGCTAAATTGATTAGGTCATTGTTGCCTAAAAGCTAGGTCATAAATATTCATGTGTGATTAATTGATAAATAGGTTGAGAAATTATGTTTTAATCAACTAGTTAATGTTCATGAATATGTGATTGTGTTTGTTTGTGATAGCTTGCATTATTAGGTCATATATGCCTAAATAGCTAATCCATAAATGTTCATGTATGCTTAATTGAGGATTAGGCTGACTTTGTGCATCTTTTCAAGTTTATAAATGTTTATGTGAATTTATTTGACAATTAGATTATTAGAATTTCTCTATAACTAATTGAGACCTCATGTGTGTACATGTATGCATTATTTAATAACTAGGTTGTTTAGTTGCATTATGACATCTAGTTAAGCATTTTGTGTTTGGTCTTGCACATTATAGCATTTGAGTGTCATATACACACTTAGACCTTTATACTCTTCATTGAGTCCAAGTCTTGTGGCTTCGGGGTGAAGTTGCACAAGCATTGAAGTCTTGCAACCAATGTGTGGTTGGAAAGCATTGGTCAAGTGCCACTATAAAAGGCCCGCGGAGTAGAGTAGGAGGTGCTCACGCCAAGAGTAGTGTATCAGGGGATATCACTAGGGATTGAACCAAGAGTGGCGAGTGGTAGTGTCCATAGCCTGAGGTTGTCGAGAGTGAGAGTCCGTGGTTTTTCCCTTGTCGAAGGGTTTCCACGTCAAAATCAAGTGTTCTTTATATTTCCGCACTTTTACTTGATTTTGTATGTTTGTTTGAATTGGGTTAATTGTTTAATATTGACTAATCGAAAAATTGGTAATAATCGATTCACAACCCATTCACCCCCAACCCCCCCCCCCCCCCCCCCCCCCCTCTAGGTTGTAGACACAAGCTTAGAGTGTAATTTCACATATCATATGATTGCCCACTTCATGTTCCCACATGCACATAATACTACAATTGAAAAATTAACTTACACATTTGGTATAAAAATATTACTAAATGTGTACAATAGCTCAACTCATTTCCCCAAAGTCATTATATTAATTGAAATTTAGAACTTATAATGTTATTACAAATTGTTGTATAACTATAAAATTCATGTTCTCATATGCACACAAAGTGATTTAAGCATTCATAGTGTAATGTTCATATCAAAGGATATTGATCGGTCCACTTTTATATATGTTTTTCAACATTATTTCCTATGTAATAAGCTTGTCTCTTGAGTATTTTAGGTTGTTTAATGTGTTTGTTGAGCATGTGTAGGTCACATCCCATAGATGAGGTGTTGGAAGCTATTTTTAGAGGAAAATTAGCAAAAATGAGAATGAAAGAGGAAAATCGTCATTCACCGCGGTCTAAGCCGCTGCTCATGCAGAAGCCCCAACTGCAGCATAGCAAGCGATGAATTCCAGTGGTGCTTCTGTTCTTTTTCCCCATCCATACCGCGCCTCAGACACTTACCCCAACCGCGGTCTATACCGCGCAATTCTCTAGAAGAAGCACTTCTTAACAAGTCGCGGCACATGGAAAGTGTATGTGTCACGATCGTACATAATCCTTGTTTTCTCAGGAGAAAGTGAAGCCCTAATCTATTGAAGTATATAAATACTTCCTTTTCTTTTTCATAGGCAACACAGAACACACTCAACCATTATTCCCTATTTTACAAGCACAATTCTGTCATCATCTTTTCCAATCTTTGGAAGATTTGGAAGTAAGAAGATGAAGATTTTCAAGACAAGGAAGCTCACATGACCAATATGGGTTTTCTCTACAACTCTTCTATGTTTTTATTTTCTCAATTGATGTATAACTAAACCTTTAACCAGAGGATTGATGTAACCATATTGGACAACTCGATGTAATTAATTGGTCTACTCTTTCTAATTCAATTCAGTTTTAGTCTTATTTATTATATTAATTGTTCTAATCTCTCTCCCAAGTTATTTTGTGACCTCAATTGATTTGGGTTTTTGATTAGTTTATCTATGAGATTGAGTTTTGGATGTGGATGACATTTTCCATTTGATTCTTAACCACAAGCTTAGTAAATAAGAAAGTTGATGTATGCATGACCTTGCTATGTTAATTTGGCTTAGGGTTTTGTGTAAATCAAGAGTTTTGACCGTTGCTTGTCACATGACCGTGTGTGAGTAAGGGGAAAAAATTCCAATACTAAATCGTTTGATCTTAAAACAAGCCCTAAATTGAATTAAAGAACCTAATAAGCCCAATTGAGTGCATTGAGTGTTCTAACAATAGTGCATCGATTCCCTAGTGCTTTCTCCCATATATCCATTCCTTGTGAGAGTTGTGTGTTAGCCTAATTTAGTTATGAATTGCATTTTAATCAAGTTCAAGAATCCAAGAGTTTCCAAAAAAATCAAGCATTATGCAATTTAATTTTCATGCACTTAAAGTAGATTTTTCCTAGATTAATTAGCATTCAACCGATAGAATCACCGATCCCAGTGAACGAACTTTCTTTTAAATTGAACAGAATTTACTGCATCAGATATCAAAGTTATACCCATATCATATGATTGCCCACTTCATGTTCGTACATGCACGTAGTACTACAATTGAAAAATTAACATACACCTTGGTTATAATAATATTACTAAATGTGTACAATTGCTCATTTCATTTCCTCAAAGTCATTTTTATGAATTTAAATTAAATAGTCATAACAATATTTCAAAATGCCTTATTAACTATACAATTGATATCCCCATATGCACATAAAGTGATTTAAGCATTCTTAGTATAATGTTGATAGCAGGCATATCATATGACTACCAAATTTATGTCCCTATATGCACATAAAGTGATTTAAGCATTCATAGTGTAATGTTGATATCAATGTTATACCTATATCATATGATTGCCCAATTCATGTTCACATATGCACATAATATTTTTCGAGTAATTAACATATAGTATTTATAATGTTATTACTAAATATGGACAATTGCACAATTCATGTTCTCGTAGTCATTTTTATGAATTGAAATTAATTAGTCATAACAATATTACAAAATGCCTTATTAACTATACAATTGATGTCCCCATATGCACATTTAGTAATAGCATTGCTAAAGTGATTTAAGCATTCATAGTTTTATGTAATATAAAAATTATATATTCATTAATAATTTGTTGGGAGTAAAATTTGTTTGAATTTAAATTGTCCAACACATATGAGACCTTAATTTGTTCAACGTGGGTCTACGAGTGGATGCATGTGGTAAGTCACTGAAAACATCATTAATATGCATCCAACCACAAATTGACACATCATTGCTCTTTTTTTCGTTTTTACGAATGTTTTATTGAAACCAAAAAAATTGTAACATGCATTTATTAATAAAGATGAAAGATTAACAGTCAAGATGAAGAGTGAATTTGCAACAGTCCTTATATTGTTTCACTGGTTAAGTTTCTGCCACATATTCTTGATAAAGAGTGAAGATGATATATTGCATAAAATGTGGAGATTACTGATTCTAACTCCGAATAGTGGAATGTGTGGATGATTAGATTGCAGTACCGGAACACATAAAAACTTTGGCACGAGGGTTTTTCTTATCGGTGCAATTCTACTACACCACTAAGCTTGTTTATCCGAATCACACATTATCAATCAAAAATGAAGCAATGCAATGCAACTTCACGTCCAATTTCATCAGCTTTATGCAGGAGATGAATATTCATTGCCAGGAAAGTTGCGTGCAAGCTTTTCCGCTAGTGACCTACCAGAAGACGTTGAACTGAGTATGACGAAAATAATTGTGGATATGTCAATGTCTATAGCATACATAACACCTTTTCTTGAGTACAAAGTTGCACCAATTTTGGTGCAAATTGGGATTGTGCTTATACTTTCTATGAAAGAAGATCGTTTGTTCAAGTCGGAAATGATGAAGATGGAAATTGAAAAGGGTTAGTTAACATTGTGTGATTTGTTTCGAAGACTTTTTTTCGTTGGCAGGGGAAATTGTTTTGATGCCATGCTCTCATATTTATCATTACAGTTGTATCACCAAGTGGTTCGAGAAGGCACTTAACTGCCCAACCTGCCGTTTACAACTTGAACTTTCCGATGAGTAAACTAAGTTCATATTTTTCCATTGCAAGATTTTGGCTTGATTCGAACAGGGCATCTGATTTGTATTTTGCTTTGTTTTTAATTACATTTTATGTAATCACACCTTTAAAGTGTACTTGATTTTTCGATCACATATTTTTGGGTTTGTTTGTAATTTGTTTGACATCAAATATTATGCGCTTGGTCATTGTATGAAATCTTTGAGGAATTCCCTTTAGTTTAAAAAAAACCTAGAATAATTTGTTCTATTTTTTCATAATTTAATACATCCATTATTGTGACCTCCAAGGACATTCACTACAATTTTCAATAATGTATATGTTGAACTTTTGGTTTAATCTATGAATATGAGAAGTTTAAACAACCAAACCATTTCGCTATAAAAATACATTAGTGATCATCAAACCACATAAGATACTTTGTAAAAGTGTCCTTCCATTTTTTTTTTGGGGAAATGCAATGGGCAATCATTAATATGGATGTTAAGAGATTAGTATTCCTGATAGTTGTATCATACACCTTGTTTGTTTAAAAATATTAAAAAAATAAAACAAACTCCTAATAAAAGTACAGTAGGGATCACCAATACTAGGGCATGCGGATAAAGTAATTAAGTTACTCATCCAACCAAAATCTCAATCGTGTCTTAAACGCATCAATAAATTATCTTGGATAAAGGGATGCAGCTAATTCATTGTATAAATTTATGTTGCTTGCATACAATGGATGTTTTATTTAAACTTCATTAAAATATTTAGGTTTTGATAACCTTATAGGCTTTAACTAGTTGCCAATGCATGACCAATATTATATTAAATAGAAAGACAAGGATAGTATCACTTTCTCAAAAATGCAATATAGGTTATTATTGCTTCGTAATGTATGGTCAATTAGTGTTTCCGTACTTGCCAATTGCACACTTCCCACAGGAATTATTAAATCATAGTCTCTTCTTCCTTTGAGAGGATCTCTACAGACACCTCTTGTAAGCTCTTTCAATCTTCTCAATTACATATTCGAGATATCCAACATCATTATAATGCAGGTCATTGTGCAAGCTTTAACTTTTTAAGAGATTATATGAAGATGATTCAGCCACATCAAGAATGGGAAAATCATACTCCACTGCAAGCAAAATCTAAGTTGGACTAGGGCATCGGATTGTTACTTTGTTGTTTGTTGTTAAACCTATTTTGTGTTTTTTGCGTTTGCATTATGTCGAGAATCACCGGTTAATATGTTTGTCGTATCCCACCCACAGTCTGTTATGCACACTATTGAGCTGCATAGCACACCATGTAGGTTCCAGATTTTGGATTGCGCAGCGGAATGAGGTTTTTAAAATTTCAATTCAATCATCAATTAAAATAATTGTACAGTAATAATTGAAAACAATAAGAAAGAGATGAAACTATTTCATACCAACGTTTGTAGGCTTCTTCTTCTTTTCGATCTGCTTCCTCATTTGAACCACAAGATCTTCCTGGCTATCTCCCAGGATTGATAACGACGTGTGGGAGCGTCACGGTACTGAAGAATAAGGAGGATGAAGAAAAGAAGAAAAAAAATATTATCTTTGCTTTGGCCGAACAATACCTAGAACACTTTTGTAAGTTCCTCATATTTTGATTGGCTTATTTCGTTGACAAACCACATTGGGGATTATTCTTTGTAAGGGTAATTTAGGCCTCGTGAGTGTGATCAATCTTCAAGGACATCATCTCTCTCAAAGAGCACTTCAAAGGTATCTCACTAGTTTAACTTTCTTTGAAGAGATCTAGTTGCACACACTCACTTGCATGCATTATTGTTCTTATCTTCATGTTATTGAATGATGTATTGTATGCCTCTTTTCACACTCCACACTTGCACATTTTGCACATCACTTAGTGTGTTGAGTTTGCCTAGAAAAGAGAATTTCTTCTCTTAGCACGGCCTAGACCGCTTGGCAAGACATGCTTGAACCGTGGCATACAGAGCGGTATACCTCAGCAGGGTCATGCTCCATGTACCGCTTCCTGTACACTTGCACGCAAAGGGACCCAAGTCGCGGTGTTGTCAAGTAGGCCTCTGTTGCCCATACCGCGGCCTGTGCACCTGCATGCACAACTCCCTGCACCGCGTTGTTGTCCAGACGGTGCACTGCTGTGCGTACCGCGGTCTGGACACTTGCCTGAGACGCGGTCCATCTGGCGGTATTGACGGGATTTTGTGCCCTAAGTTCAAAACGATGCTGTTTTGACTAGGGCTCCCTTATATATACTCTATCTTCTTCCTTGCTCGTTTTTATGAGTTCAAGAAGCCATTATTGAGAGGCCAAGCTTCCCTTAGGGAGAGAAACTCCCAAGAACTCATCTTTACTCAACCAAACACAAATCCATGTGCTTTTAACCTCCTCAAGCATCATCTCATCAAGGATTCTTCTTGCTTTCATTAACTAGGTAACTTGAACATGCCCTAAATCTCATTGTATTTATTGATGTTCTTGTTTGCCTAGGGTTAGCTCTTTTATGTGATTTTATTGCATATCTTTATGTTTATTGGCATTTATAACATGATTGAGTTGTTGTTTGTTGGTTGAGAGCCTTGTTCATTAATAGCTAGCATTTACGACGATTTTACCCTTCTAGCTAAATCTTCATGCATTTGCATTTAGATATTGATATCTAGGATTTGCATTTATTGACATCTTTAAATCCTTAGATAAGCATTTATTGTTGCCTAGCATTAATTGCATGTTTGAATATCTTTTACATATTCACATAGGTTGTTTAACCTCTTCATTGATTGTTAAGCTTTGTGACTAAGTGAGTTAGTGCACAAGCTTGTGGTCAAGAATCACTATTAAAGGCCCGTTGGGTAGAGTGAAAGGGTTAGTGACCAAGTAGGTGTGACTTGAGGTCAACCTAGGTTGTAAACTTTCGTTCAAATAGTGGATTTGAGGACCGTATGTGGCTAGAAGGATAGCCCGTGAGTTTTGCCCAGTTGGAGGGTTTCTCACGTAAATCAATCCTTGTGTTTTTATTGTTTTCCGCATATTTATGTTGGATTGATTGATTGCTAATATGGAGTAGGATCATTAAAATTGATTAAGTCGAAAAGTTGGTAATAAATCAAATAAAACCTATTCACCCCCCCCCCCCCCCCCCCATCTAGGTTGTATTAGACACACTTTGTGTATTTTCAATTGGTATCAGAGCGGGTTCCTAGATACACTTAGGTGATCCTTGCTCGTTGTGTGTCTTGCATTTTGTTTGTGTTTGTTGCATCATAAACATTCATCTCATTCCTACCCAAACACTATGAGTGGGAACGGAAGTGGTAATGAGGGAGCCTCTAGCATAAGACCCCCTTTGCTCACCGGAATAAACTATGCCTCTTGGAAAGGCAAGATGGAGTCTTACATTTGCCAAATAAATGACCGAGCATGGATGGCAATTGAAGATGGCTACACTCTTCCGGAAAAGATTCTTGAAGACGAAAGTGTAGTTCCCAAGCCAAAGTCGGAATGGTCAACTCAAGAGTTTGAAGCATCCAAGTGGAACAACAAGGCTATGCATGCTATTCTTTGTGCAATGGATGACAATCAGTACAAGTTGATCCAAACAACAAGAATTGCAAAAGAGGCATGGGAGATTCTAGAGACGGCTCATAAGGGAACCGAGGTGGTCAAGGACTCCAAGCTTCAAGTCCTCCAAACACAATTCGAGCAAATTAGGATGGAGGAGGATGAGTGCTTCAACGACTTTCAAGTGAAGATGATGGACATAGTCAATCAGAGCCATCAACTTGGTGATCCCTATTCGGATAGGAGGATCAAGCAAAAAATTATGAGGTCGCTTCCAGCAAGATTTGAGTCAAAAGTGACGGCTCTTGAGGAGAATAGTGACTACAAGAATATGAAGCCAAGTGAAGTTATTGGAAGGCTTCTAGCATATGAGTCTAGATGGACTCCCACACCTACACCTCAAAAGAAGCAAAAGAGCATTTCTCTGAAGACTTCTAAGGTTGAGAAAGAGGAAGAAGACTCAGATGAAGAAATGTCCCTCATGGTGAAAAGATTCAAGAAGTTCATCAATTTTGAGAAGAGGGGATTTGGATCCAAAGGAAAGGAAATAAAGAAGAAGACTCCTTTCAAGAAGTTTGAGTCAAGTGAAGACAAGCCCACAAGAAAAGGGATTCAATGCTTCGAATGTGGAGGTTTCGGACACATCTCCACGGATTGTGGAAATTTAAAAAATAAGAAGAAAGGAAAGGCCATGGCCGCCACGTGGAGCGATGGTGATGACTTGGAAGAAGAAGGAGAATCCTCAGATGATGAGGATCATGTGGCAAACTTTATTGCCTTCGCATCTTCTCTCAAGAGTAAGGAAGCAATAGATGATGAAGAGGTAGAGAAACAAAGTGAAGATGACTCTAGCGATGGTGACTCTTCATCCCATTCAACAAATATAGATGTAGGAGGAATGGATCTTGAAGGCTTCATTGAGCATTTTCAAAGCTCAAGATTGAAGATGAAGAAAGAGATTCAAAGGCTAAAAGGAGAGAATCTCAAGCTATCCACCGAAGCTACTCACTTAAATAAAGAAGTGAAGATAGCCAAAATGATTGAGGAATTGATGGAAAATGAGCTTGAAGAAGCTAGAGAGATCATTGCTACGATGACTTCAAGCACGAATAAACTTGACCACATGTTGGGAGTTGGCAAGAGGCCAAGTGATAAGAAAGGTCTTGGCTATGAAGATGACAAGGAGACCTCATCCTCAAGCAAGATTGTGTTTGTTAAGAGTTTGGATAACAAAGAGCCTCCACCCCCACAATATCCTAGGAAGAAGATCGAACTAGGAGAGTGCTCTAAAGATCCTCAAGTCAAGGTAGCAAAAGGGAAACAAGCTCAAGCTCAATCAACAAGGGTGCATCAAGCAAGTTTCCCTCAACTGAAATACCATCAAGCGAAAAAGCAATTCATGCAAGGTCAACCAAGGAAGCAATTCATTCCAACTCAACAACAAAGAAGAAGAGAACCAATCCAACACCAAAGACAAGCTCAAATACGTGGGAAAGCCCCTTTGTACTCACAAGGGCATGGTATGTCTTCTTATTTTATTCTCACTTGTCACTTTTATGGTGTTGATGGTCACATTAGACCAAATTGCTTCAAATACATTGAAATGTGTAGAATCAAGAGCATGATTGAAAGAAATAGAGCTAGAGCTAAAATGCATGTTCCTAGGAAATCTAGAGCAAATTTGCATGATCCTAGGAAATCTAGAGCCAATGTGACTAATACCACTAGGAATGAGAACATTACACCTAGGTGGATTAGAAGGAATAATTATTCTTGCTATGTGGCTCAAATTGCCTTGAAGGCAAATGCCTCTAACACTTGGTATTTGGATAGTGGGTGTTCTAGGCATATGACTGGGAACAAGAGCTTTTTTAAATCCCTTGTCTTGGAGGATGGAGGATTTGTCACCTTTGGTGATGGATCTAGAAAGAAAGTCATAGGGAAAGGAACCATTTCCATTCCCGATTTACCCTCCTTGTCCAATGCTCTACTTGTTGATGGCTTGCAAGCCAATCTTATAAGCATTTCTCATCTTAATGATGATGGACTCTCCGTCTTGTTTAACAAAAATGATTGCTCTATTTTAATGCCAAATGGACAAACCTTGCTAAAAGGAAAGAGATCTAGTGACAATTGCTATTGTCTTGAAGCTAGTGCTATCTCTTGCAATATGTCCAAATGTGAGGAAATTGAGTTATGGCATCAAAGACTTGACCACATGAACTATCGAGATTTGAGGATCTTAGATAAGTTCAAGGTTGTGCGTGGCCTCCCTAAGCTCGGGAAGAAAGTCGATGGCGTTTGTGGACCTTGTCAACAAGGGAAACAAACCAAAAGTATGCACAAGAAAGGCAAGTATCTCGCCACCAAGGAGCCATTAGAGCTTCTACATATGGACCTTATGGGTCCCATACAAACCGAGAGTCTCGGCGGCAAGAGATACATTTTTGTTTGTGTTGATGATTTCTCTAGATTTACATGGACATATTTTCTTAGAGAAAAATCTGAAACTTTTGAAAAATTTAAAATGCTTTGCACTAAAATTCAAAATGAAAAGAACTCACACATTAAAAGCATTAAAATAATTAGAAGTGACCATGGGAGGGAATTTGAAAATGCTTGTTTTGAAAGCTATTGCAATAGCTTAGGTATTTCCCATGAGTTTTCGGCTCCTAGAACTCCTCAACAAAATGGGGTTATTGAAAGGAAGAATAGGGTCCTTCAAGAGATGGGCCGTGTGATGTTGCTTAGCAATAATGTCCCTAGGAACCTTTGGGCCGAGGCCGTCAATACAGCTTGCTACATAGGAAATAGAGTCTTCCTAAGGCCCTGTACTAGGCAAACCTCCTATGAATTATGGAAGGGTAGGAAGCCAAATATTAGCTACTTCCACTCATTTGGGAGCATATGCTACATTCTAAATGACCGAGATCAACTTGGCAAGTTTGATGCCAAGAGTGATGAGGGAATTTTTATTGGCTATGCCCTTAATAGTAAGGCCTATAGAGTTTTCAATTTAAAAACTCGGAGTGTCATGGAATCATCTAATGTCGTCATAGATGATTGTAGGCCTAAGACTAGAGACCATGATGAGGAAGTCATTGTGCTTGATGATCCTTTCTTGGAGAAGAATGGTGAGACTTCAATTGATGTGAAGTCAAGTCTTGATGAAGAGGTCATCCAACCTCTTGATAGAGATCCATCTTTGGTCTCTAAAGAACCCGCTCCATGGGTTAGACATCTCCACAACAAGAATGACATTCTTGGAGATATGAATGAGGGTGTTAGGACTAGGCGTCAAATAGCTAATCAAATTAGCTATACTTGCTACACCTCTCAAATTGAACCCAAAAAGGTTGATGAAGCCTTGAATGATGAGTTTTGGGTTCTTGCCATGCAAGAAGAGCTAAACCAATTTGAAAGAAATGAGGTTTGGACTCTTGTTCCTAGACCCAAGGATACTAATGTCATAGGTACCAAATGGGTATATAGGAATAAGTCGGATGAGAATGGCAACATTGTGCGCAACAAGGCTAGACTTGTAGCACAAGGATACTCTCAAATTGAGGGTATTGACTTTGAGGAGACATTTGCTCCGGTTGCCCGTCTTGAGTCCATAAGGCTTCTTTTGTCCATATCATGTGTGCACAAGTTCAAATTGCATCAAATGGATGTTAAGAGTGCCTTCCTCAATGGTTTCTTGCATGAGGAAGTGTTTGTTGAGCAACCCAAGGGGTTTGTGGATCCACACCACCACAATCATGTCTATAGCCTCAAGAAGGCTTTATATGGGTTGAAACAAGCACCTAGGGCTTGGTATGAGCGCCTCACTCAATTTCTTGTTGACAATGACTACACTAGGGGTAGTGTTGACAAAACCTTATTCATCAAGAGGAACAAAGAAGAGCTTTTCATAGCTCAAATTTACGTTGATGATATTGTTTTTGGCTCCACCAACAAATCCAAGAACCAAAAATTTGTTGATGTCATGTCTCATGAGTTTGAGATGAGTCTTGTTGGGGAGCTCAATTACTTCCTAGGTTTGCAAATCAAGCAATTGCATGATAGGATATTCATATCCCAAGCTAAGTATGCTAAGAACCTAGTGAAGAAGTTTGGCCTTGAGAATGCCAAACATTATGACACACCCATGAGTACCACCTTGAAACTAAGCAAGGATGCTAGTGGCAAGAGTGTGGAACAAAGTCTTTATCGTGGCATGATTGGTAGCTTACTTTACTTGACTGCAAGTAGGCCCGATATAGCCTTTAGTGTGGGTGTATGTGCTAGGTACCAAGCGGATCCCAAGGAATCCCATCTCTCCTCTGTAAAGAGAATCATTCGATATGTGAATGGGACATCCAACTATGGGATATGGTACTCTTTTGACACTAATGCTAGCTTAGTTGGCTTTAGTGATGCAGATTGGGCAGGAAATTGTGATGATAGGAAGAGTACATCGGGCGGTTGCTTCTTCCTAGGCAACAACTTGGTCTCATGGTTTTGCAAGAAGAAAAATTCCATCTCTCTATCCACAGCCGAAGCGGAATACATAGCCGCCGGGAGTGCTTGCACACAACTCCTTTGGATGAAACAAATGCTTGTGGATTACGGCTTTGATCAAGGTATTCTTACCCTTTATTGTGATAACATGAGTGCTATTAACATTTCAAAGAATCATGTTCAGCACTCTAGGACAAAGCATATAGACATTAGGCATCATTTCATTAGAGAACTAGTTGAAAACAAATGCATTGCACTTGAGCATGTGGGCACTAATGATCAACTAGCGGATTTATTTACAAAGCCCTTAGACTCAACTAGGTTCAAGTCACTTAGTAAGTCTATTGGGATTTGTCATATGCCTTGATGTGTTTTGGTGATTGACCCCTTATGGGGAACTCAAGCAAAGAGAGCAACCTTGCATGTTGGAATAAGCAAAAACTTGATCAACTTTATGCTTCTTTATTAATTGCTTGAGTATTCTTGGTTGTGCTTATATATATTCTTATATGGCTTTTTATTTAATAAGTGTGCCTTGCTTGATTTGTAATCCATGTCACCTCTATGTTCAAAAATGCATTTTTGGACTAGGAAATTTTGATTGGGAAAGTACACTTGAATGACCCATAATTTAACTCCATGACATGAGAACTTTTAATGACATGCTTAAAATAATATGCATGAAATGTTTTTGATTGCTCTAGAGCAAAATATGTGTGAAAGCAAATGAGAAGACTAAACCCAATAAGGATCTAGTATCCATGCAATAAACAAGGATGTCTCATCCAAATTTAGTCTTCTCTCTCTCTTTATTAGTTGAACAAGACTACTATCATACGGGTATCCCACCCGGAAAAATCAAAAAGGGTGCAAAAGTCACTCATGTCTTGTTTTGCTTATAAAGTTTGATATAGTTGCTCTGTAAATTGAAATTCTTTTTGAAAAACTATATCTTATTTGCTTATAACAAAAGGGTATAAATTGGTTTGAATTCTTTTGGAAACCCTTTTGATGTTTGCTTTGCCAAATACCATTTGCTTGAACTATGATGTTACATGTCTTACATCCAAAGCAACTAAGTCACACATTTTCCTCTAAACAATAAACCCTCAATGATTCTCTCTCAATTAATTAAGTTGCATAACGTTGTTGTATATGATTATGCACTTATCTTGCAAATAGCTCTCTTTGCTAAAGTGACCCGGTTGGGGAATACTCCTTTGCCTATCTCATGACAAAAAGGGGGAGTAATGTGGTTTTATTTAAAGGGATTGCATATTTGGAGAGATTGTCCCGTTGAGGGGGAGTAACCTATATAGGGGGAGCATTTGCATGTTGCATGTTGAAGTTTGCTTTTATTATGCAAATTGCTCTTATTTATTTATCTCTCTTGATCATCTCACATGCACTTGTCTTGGAAAGTGTAGTCTCATTGTTTTGTAGGGAAGGTGGCTATTCTACAAGAGCTTGAAGTTTTGAAGACCTTGTATCTAGGTATCTTTTTGTAATGTAGAATATCTTTTGTTGACCTTTAGTTTTTACTTTTTTGTGAGGATGATTTGTGAGTGGTGGTTTTGTCACGAAATAGCCAAAGCGGGAGATTGTAAGTTCCTCATATTTTGATTGGCTTATTTCGTTGACAAACCACATTGGGGATTATTCTTTGTAAGGGTAATTTAGGCCTCGTGAGTGTGATCAAGCTTCAAGGACATCATCTCTCTCAAAGAGCACTTCAAAGGTATCTCACTAGTTTAACTTTCTTTGAAGAGATCTAGTTGCACACACTCACTTGCATGCATTATTGTTCTTATCTTCATGTTATTGAATGATGTATTGTATGCCTCTTTTCACACTCCACACTTGCACATTTTGCACATCACTTAGTGTGTTGAGTTTGCCTAGAAAAGAGAATTTCTTCTCTTAGCGCGGCCTAGACCGCTTGGCAAGACATTCTTGAACCGCGGCATACAGAGCGGTATACCTCAGCAGGGTCATGCTCCCTGTACCGCTGCCTGTACACTTGCACGCAAAGCGACCCAAGTCGCGGTGTTGTCAAGTAGGCCTCTGTTTCCCATACCGCGGCATGTGCACCTGCATGCACAACTCCCAGCACCGCGTTATTGTCCAGACGGTGCACTGCTGTGTGTACCGCGGTCTGGACACTTGCCTGAGACGCGGTCCATCTGGCGGTATTGACGGGAATTTGTGCCCTAAGTTCAAAACGATGCTGTTTTGACTAGGGCTCCCTTATATATACTCTATCTTCTTCCTTGCTCGTTTTTATGAGTTCAAGAAGCCATTATTGAGAGGCCAAGCTTCCCTTAGAGAGAGAAACTCCCAAGAACTCATCTTTACTCAACCAAACACAAATCCATGTGCTTTTAACCTCCTCAAGCATCATCTCATCATGGATTCTTCTTGCTTTCATTAACTAGGTAACTTGAACATGCCCTAAATCTCATTGTATTTATTGATGTTCTTGTTTGCCTAGGGTTAGCTCTTTTATGTGATTTTATTGCATATTTTTATGTTTATTGGCATTTATAACATGATTGAGTTGTTGTTTGTTGGTTGAGAGCCTTGTTAATTAATAGCTAGCATTTACGACGATTTTACCCTTCTAGCTAAATCTTCATGCATTTGCATTTAGATATTGATATCTAGGATTTGCATTTATTGACATCTTTAAATCCTTAGATAAGCATTTATTGTTGCCTAGCATTAATTGCATGTTTGAATATCTTTTACATATTCACATAGGTTGTTTAACCTCTTCATTGATTGTTAAGCTTTGTGACTAAGTGAGTTAGTGCACAAGCTTGTGGTCAAGAATCACTATTAAAGGCCCGTTGGGTAGAGTGAAAGGGTTAGTGACCAAGTAGGTGTGACTTGAGGTCAACCTAGGTTGTAAACTTTCATTCAAATAGTGGATTTGAGGACCGTATGTGGCTAGAAGGATAGCCCGTGAGTTTTGCCCAGTTGGAGGGTTTCTCACGTAAATCAATCCTTGTGTTTTTATTGTTTTCCGTATATTTATGTTGGATTGATTGATTGCTAATATGGAGTAGGATCATTAAAATTGATTAAGTCGAAAAGTTGGTAATAAATCAAATAAAACCTATTCACCCCCCCCCCCCCCCCCCTCTAAGTTGTATTAGACACACTTTGTGTATTTTCAACTTTCTATGTTTTTTTCTTTTCTCTTCTTTGGTTCTATAAGCTCAAAACTCGATTCTCAATTCTGAACGTATGTTGTGTTGTTTGTTTCCAAAAACATATATCATATATATATATATATATATATATATATTTAATAAAACTAATTAAATCAAATCTTTTAAGATATAAGGTATCTTAAAAGATATTAATTAATATTAATTTTTTTGATTTGATTTGAATTCAAACTCTTTCAAATTCAAATTCAAATCTTTTAAGATATCTGATATCTATAATTAATATATGAGGTATTGGCTAAGTTTGCAGCTTCCTGCCCTGGTAGGGGTTTGGAGGCCATGAATTCCATGCCAGTCGACTATATGATCTCCAAATGATCAGCTCTTCGGGTTGAGGTAAGCTATTTCGTCAGGTCGCCTATCTCGATTTCATAATTCGCAACATTCTAATTCATGTTTCGTACTTGGCATGCCTTCAAGTTCAATGTGGCAATGAGCTATCAGGTTGGCTCTCTCTGGAAGCAAGTCAAGGATGCTACTGCCGAGCTGGAGAAATCCAAGGAAGAATTAGCCAAGGCTACCCAGAGCATGATAACCCTGCATAAGTCCTTGGAGGAGGCCGAAAAGGTGGCGGATGCAGCGAGGGTAGATAGGGAGCGAATGGAGAGTGCTTTGGACATGGAGCAGCTCATGTCCCTCCGCCGCAAGGATGAAAGGGATGCCATGATAGAAAAGGTGGCAAAGCTGGAGAAGGAGGTTCAAATCCTACGTGATAGTGTGGCAAGCTTGGAAGCCCAGGTGGAAACTGCCTTTGGGGATGGTTACTTCTTTGCTGGCTATCAAGTAGCTCTGGCACTCCCTCTTTCATTTGATATGAAGGTCATCGATGGGTAGAGCAGGGAGGAGATCATGGTTATGTAGGGAAAAATTAACTAAAACCGCAGCGGAAGGCGAAAAGTAGATTTTCGTATAGTTTAAAATTTTTCTAAAGATTTGAACCTTAACCTTTTAATTAATTAAACACAAATATACGGTTAGAGTTAAATACCTCTTGTCGCGTGATCCAATTGACTTACGTCGATGGTAATCCGCAAGATCTTCAATCCTAGCACGTACGTGAATCACCTAGGAGCGTGGTCTCCCTTTTTTCTTTGAATTGCTTACCTGAGAATGGATGTATGGAACTTCTGATCCTGATCTTCAATCCCAAAACACCAAGAGCCTAGAAAAATAGTTCCGGTTACTTTTCAATTCACAATCGGTATGATTGGAACCCGCTAACCCTAAATCGAAAGTGTGCACAAAACCTTTTGATGTTAAAGGCTTGCAAGTGCACTATCGAATAAGAACTTATTTTTCTTTTTCTCTCTTGGCCGAAATTCTATGTGTATTGAGTAAGATTTTTATTTTTCAAAGCAAACAAAAATCTCTCTCACTCAAGCTTCTTGGTGGCCGAAATTTATCACCTTATATTTATAAGGTGACCGAAATTTCTCCTTCTCAAAATAGGGTTGGCCGAATTCTTTGTGTAGGAAATCTAGGGTTGGCCAATTTCCTTACTTGAAAAGGAATTGTGCTTTTCCCTAATTCCTATCAATTTAAGAATCCTAACCCTTATAGAACTAGGGTGGCCGAATTTTTTGTGTGGTATGGAGTGTATGTGGACTTAATCCTTACCACATTAGGACTCCTATCACTTAAGAGAATTCTAACCCTAATCCAACACATAGTATTTTATTTACTGATCAGGAAAAGATTTTGATTTAAACTATTAATTAATTAAATAATTAATTAATTTCCATTTAATCAAAACAATAAAATAAAATAATATATTGGGCTATTTTATTAGCCTTGCCGCCCACACCATATATACATGGGCCTAATATTATTTTTCTTATTTTATTTAATCCATTAGACTTTAAATAAAAGCCCACATGTGAACTATACTTATTCTTACTAAAAGAAACAAGCCCACATGTCTCCTTTTAATATATTAATATAATAGAGCAGCCCATTAAATAAATAATAGACATATTATATTCTTAATATATTAAATGCAATTCTAGATGGACCTATAAATTGGTCCAGTAGAATATATCAAGTGATCCATGCAAGTACGTGTGGATTGTGGATCTTGGCGGGCTATCGAATTTAAGCTTCAATAGACATAACCTAATCACAATAAACAAATGATTCACTTAGGTCCGATCTATTAATTTTAACTCATTCCACTAAAGAGCTAAAATTGAACTCTTAAATAAAGATAGAATAAGGAGATGTTTCTCATTCATACCCTAGACAATCTTATAGGAGATGGTGTATCCTAGTGAATAATATCAGTAATCGCCAAGAGCTCATAGACCGCCTATAGCTCTCCAAGTTACCATATTTCCTCATATGACCACATTTTGAACTTGGATATTTTGACTTGTCCAGAAGCCATGTCTTCAATAATCATTATTGAAAACTCAACGTTGAGATTTAATATCCAATACCTTAAAACATCCATATGATGATATTATACTCTCATTTAATAAATGGAGCCAAGATGTCCATATCTATAAATGAAGTCCTCTATCGATTAACAAATGAATACCACCAAACTATCGAGGATAGACTATGATATATAATCGTACTCATTGATAGCTCAAATGATAACACTTGCAACCATAAGTCCATCATTTATCTCAGGATTAAGATCGACTCTCTGATTGTCCTAATAATGAAAAGACTTATATCTAGTGATGGTTCTAGATAAAGTATTTCATTGTGATCCTGTTCAGTGCACCCAGTGCACTAGATTCTTTTACTCGAAAACCTTTCGATGATTTTAGACTCATCATAACTCATTTGATCCCACTCAAATGCTAGTAAAAGAATTCTACAACTTTATCAAGATAGAGGTGTCCAACATTTAACTTAAGTTGTGAACGTTATTCAAGACTAACTAAAGAATTGTGTCAACCTCACACATATCCGGATGTATGAACAATTCTTCATTTCTCATAGTCTTTTGACCTTATGATTATTTACCTTGACAATTATAATAATAAATGCTATAAGTATTTGTAAGAATCAGAAAACACTTTATTAATATGAAAAGATTGTCAATTACAATATTACACTCTTGCTATTGAGCATAATCCTAACAGGTTAAAGCAGCCGAGCTAGCTAAGTTCTCTCATGCCGGTGAAGTTGGTCCCTCTCAGGCAGTTGGGGCAAATGTAGAGGTCAATGATGAAGATTAGCGACTTATCCCCTCTCTTCTGCCAGACAATGTTGGAGGAGCAGGTCCCGATCTTAAGGCTCCTGAAGCTGCAGTGGTCCAGGCTGGAGGTAGAACTTTTGACCCACATGTCTCTCCACCCCGATCCGTTGAGGAGGTAGAGGACCAGGTTGTTACTAAGGATGGAGGGTCTGATGTACAAGTCCCCTAATCAAGTCCTGCCAAAGAGGTGGAGGACCAAGCTGCCTCAACCAAGGAAGTGGGGGAACCATCTAGTATGGTGACGACAGGGGAGCTCCAAGCTAGACATGCTCAAGTGGAGATCCCAGTGGTAGCAGGAGTCCAGGTAGCAAGCGAGGCTCCAACTAGTCAAGGAGATGAGGTTACAACCGGTGGAGCAGGAGAAAAGTGGCCAACCAAGAGCAAGTAGATGCGTGACCTAGTTCAGCTATTTACCCGTTGTTTTTGATTTTATTATGTTTCTATTTATTTGTAACCCGCAATTTGGGGGATGGGCTCCCTGGTTAAAGCAATGAAAATTCCCTTACTTTTCTTCAACATCGTGTATCTCACTTGTTGATTGCATTGGTTGAACCTTGTCTTTGTCTAAGATGAGTCCCCAAACCAAATCTATCTCAATAACTTCCTGGTAATCGAAGGAGCTTTGGAATTTTACGAGATTGGAAGGTATAGCATATCTTGTAACCGATACAAGGATCTCCTAGGACCTAGCCATCTGTCTCACTTGGGAAGAAATAGGGTATCAGGCATTCTTGTTCTAAGAATCCTAGTACTTAGGTGAAAGTACAGTTGAAAGAATCCAGGAACCAGGAATATCTTCCA
Organism: Dipteronia sinensis; assembly: GCA_033220585.1. Taxonomy (NCBI): domain Eukaryota; kingdom Viridiplantae; phylum Streptophyta; class Magnoliopsida; order Sapindales; family Sapindaceae; genus Dipteronia; species Dipteronia sinensis. The sequence continues at coordinate 29,124,311 of CM065641.1, read as the reverse complement.
CTGCTCCTGGACCAATCATGTTTACTTCAGTTGAACACGGTTCTCAATACCTAGTAATCGAGATTGCCATGGCCCACGCCCTATTCGAGGTTATTCAAGTGAAAACCTCTTCTTGGAATTCCTGCGTAGGAATTTTTTGTTTGGAAATTATACTCAATTGCTCTTTCCATGTGTTAACTCAGGGTAGGCTCGTTTGCTTCAGACATTAAACCTTGGTGGTGCAAGCTTCGTGAAGCTGTCATTTCCCATATTCTGGGCGTCGTGCCTCATTAATGATCTTATCTTCTTGTTCCTGATACCCACTTTCTCCTTCTATAAATTGTTAGGATTATGCTCAATGGCAAGAGTGTAATATTGTAATTGACAATCTTCTCATATTAATAAAGTGAATTCTGATTCTTACAATTACTTATAGCATTTATTATTATAATTGTCAAAGTAAATAATCATAAGGTCAAAAGACTATGAGACATGAAGAATTGTTCATACATTCGGATATGTATGAGGTAGACACAATTCTTTAGTTAGTCTTGAATAACGTTCACAACTTAAGTTAAAGGTTGGGCACCTCTATCTTGTTAAAGTTGTAGAATTCTTTTACTAGCATTTGAGTGGGATCAAATGAATATGATGAGTCTAAAATCATCGAAAGGTTTTCGAGTAAAAGAATCTAGCGCACTAGGTGCATTGAACTGGATCACAATGAAATACTTTATCTAGAACCGTCACTAGATATAAGTCTTTTCATTAAAGAGGACAATCGGAGAGTCTATCTTAATCCTGAGATAAATGATGGACTTATGGTTGCAAGTGTTATCATTAGAGCTATCAATGAGTACGATTATATAGCATAGTCTATCCTCGATAGTTTGGTGGTATACATTTGTTAATCGATAGAGGACTTCATTTATAGATATGGACATCGTGGCTCCATTTATTAAATGAGAGTATAATATCATCATATGGATGTTTTGAGGTATTGGATATTAAATCTCAACGTTGAGTTTTCAATAATGATTATTGAAAACATGGCTTCTGGACAAGTCAAAGTATCCAAGTTCGAAATGTGGTCATATGAGGAAATATGGTAACTTGGAGAGCTATAGGCGGTCTATGAGCTCTTGGCGATTACTGATATTATTCACGAGGATACACCATCTCCTATAAGATTGTCTAGGGTATGAATGAGAAACATCTCCTTATTCTATCTTTATTTAAGAGTTCAATTTTAGCTCTTTAGTGGAATGAGTTAAAATTAATAGATTGGACCTAAGTGAATCATTTGTTTATTGTGATTAGATTGTGTCTATTGAAGCTTAAATTTAGATAGCCCGCCAAGATCCTCAATCCACACGTATTTGCATGGATCACTTGATATATTCTACCGGGCCAATTTAAGGGTCCATCTATAATTGTTTTTAACATATCAAGAATATAATATGTCTATTATTTAATTAATGGGCTGCACTATTATATTAATATATTAAAAGGAAACATGTGGGCTTGTTTCTTTTAGTAAGAATGGGTATGGTTCACATGTGGGCTATAATTTAAAGTCCAATGGATTAAATGAAATAAGAAAATAATATATGGCCCATTTACATAAGTGGGGCGGCAAGGTGTATATATTAACCTAATATATTATTTTGTTTCATTGTTTTAATTAAATAAGAATTAGTTAATTTATTAATTAATTGTTTAATTAAGAAACAAATCTTTTTCTTATCAGGAAATATATTTCCTAAAGTTATACTATTGGTAGTAGTATATTAAAAGTAAAAGACTTGTTTGATAAGAAAATAAATAATTAATTTTATTTATTTCATCAAATAAGAAGTCTTTTTATTTAGTCAATAAAAGAATAAAAATATCTATGAGTTGGATTAGGTTTTGAAGTCTAAAGGTTGATGGAAATTAGGGTGCAACACAAACTCTTTTTGGTATGTGATTTGCGGCAACCCTAGTCCATTTAGAGGAAGATTTCGGCAATCCTAAATAGAAGAGGAAGCAAAATTTCGGCCACCTATATAATACCACATATAGAATTCGGCCACAATAGTTGATTGAATGATTCAATTTTTCTTCTTCTTCTCAATTCATAGAAAAGGATAATTTTTATTCTACTAAACATAAAAGAGAGAAGAGATTATTCTTTGATAGTACACTGATTGTTTGTTCATCAATAAGCTTGTGTGTACAACATCGAATTAGGTTCACGCGAGTTTCGATCATTAGATTGAGAACTCAAAAGTGACCGGAATAATTTTTTTTCTTCTTTTGATTGTTTTGTGACTAACAAAAGAAAAAGAAAACTTTGTTCATCCATTCTCAGGTTTGCAATTCAAAGAAAAAGGGAAACCACGCTCCTAGGTGATTTACGTACGTGTTCGGATTGGAAGATCTCGCAGTACTGTTCACGATCACTGTTCCCGGGGGGGGGGGGGGGGGGGGGGGGGGGGGCTTGGTACTGTTCACAATCACTGTTCACGCGGGTACTGTTCAAGGGCATCGGAAAAGATTTTACGGATTACCAATCGACGTAAGTCAATCGGATCACGCGTCAAGAGGTATTTGATTCTAACCGTATATATTTGAGTTTAATTAATTAAAAGGTTAAGGTTCAACTTTGAGAAAAATTTTAAAACCATACGAAATCTATTTTTCGTTTCTTCTGCTGCAGTTTTATATCGATTTTTCCCTACATAAATACCCCGACCTGCTTGACAGTTCTTCACATTATTCCTTAGTTCTTCAATGGAATGGAAAATCTCTGCAGATCGATCAATGATTGTCGCTATGGTTAGCAACGTGAAAGGAAGAGGAGATATGATCTTTCTGAATGGCAGGGTGCTTGGTATTGTGGAAGGAGCAGTGCAAGATGGATTGAGCTATCAAGGAATCATGGCTGGATCGGTATGATTTCTAGCACCAGGGAGAAGGGTGGCTCACGGCTTTGTACCTTGGCCGATGGTGTACACGTTGCTTGGTCGAGTCGCAACCTTGAGTCCGGTTGCATCTTGAACGTGGATGGTTTCAAAGCTGCCATTTTGTCCCTCCAATACTTGATGGTTCCAACACTGTCTCTGTTATTACCACTAGTGGTCGTGGCAGTGCCGTCGACATCTGTCTTGGTGGAGATCAATGCGTTAGGCAAGCAGGCCAGGAAGGAGGGCTGGAAGTCGGGGAGGAAGCTAGCATTTCTTGTTATTTTTCTTTCTTGTTTTCTATCTGTAACCTGAAAGAAGGGTTGCGATCCTTGATTTGATCAATGAAGTATCCCCTCTTTCTATATTTGTCTGGCTATCCTTTATGATTTTCTTGATTGAATTCTGTTGCATGCTTTTAACTGTAGCATAAAATTTGAATAAGAGTCCCTAGTATAAATTTGTTTTAACCAATATCTGGTAACAAAAGAAAACAGGCCTTGGGGGCGAAAGGTGGCTGGTACTAGGGTACCTAGCCTTCCTATTTTGAAGAATTTAGGTACATCAGCTGAAAACATGCAAGCCCTTTTGTTGAGTCTGGGTACCTTGCCTTCCTGTTCTAGGAATCTTGGTATCCTGGCGAAAACAGGGTGAGTACATTGTCGAATTTAGGTACCTCGCCCTGTTCTAGGAATCTTGGTACCTTGGCGAAAATAGTGGTACCTAGCTTTCCTGTTTCAAGGAACCTAGGTACATTGGCGAAAACAAGGCGAACATATTGCCGAATCTAGGTACCTCACATTCCTGTTCTAGGGATCTTGGTACCTTAGAGAAAATAGTGGTACCCAGCCTTCCTGTTTCAAGGAACCTATGTACATTGGCGAAAACAAGGCGAACATATTGGCAACAAGATCCTGGTATGCAACTACGGCCACTTTAGCACTAGGTCTTTCTTGGCGGGGGTGGTACCCGGCCAAGGCCTTGATCCGGCAGGCAACTATGCTCTTACTAACCACAGGGGGGTGGTGCCTGGTCGAGGCCTTGATCTGTTGGGCAATTATGATCTTACAATCTAGATCTTTTTTGGCAGCGGGGGGTACTATTCACAATCACTGTTCACACGGGTACTGTTCACAGGCATCGGAAAAGATTTTACGGATTACCAATCGACGTAAGTCAATCGGATCACGCGTCAAGAGGTATTTAACTCTAACCGTATATATTTGAGTTTAATTAATTAAAAGGTTAAGGTTCAACTTTGAGAAAAATTTTAAAACCATACGAAATCTATTTTTCCATTCTTCCGCTGCATTTTATATCGATTTTTCCCTACATAAATACCCCGACCTGCTTGACAGTTCTTCACATTATTCCTTAGTTCTTCAATGGAATGGAAAATCTCTACAGATCGATCAATGATTGTCGCTATGGTTAGCAACGTGAAAGGAAGAGGAGATATGATCTTTCTGAATGGCAGGGTGCTTGGTATTGTGGAAGGAGCAGTGCGAGATGGATTGAGCTATCAGGGAATCATGGCTGGATCGGTATGATTTCTGGCACCAGGGAGAAGGGTTGCTCACGGCTTTGTACCTTGGCCAATGGTGTACACGTTGCTTGGTCGAGTCGCAACCTTGAGTCCGGTTGCATCTTGAACGTGGATGGTTTCAAAGCTGCCATTTTATCCCTCCAATACTTGATGGTTCCAACACTGTCTCTGTTCTTACCTCCAGTGGTCGTGGCAGTGCTGTCGACATCTGTCTTGGTGGAGATCAATGTCGTTAGGCGAGCAGGCCAGGAAGGAGGGCTGGAAGTCGGGGAGGAAGCTAGCATTTCTTGTTATTTTTCTTTCTTGTTTTCTATCTGTAACCTGAAAGAAGGGTTGGGATCCTTGATTTGATCAATGAAGTATCCCCTCTTTCTATATTTGTCTGGCTATCCTTTATGATTTTCTTGATTGCATTCTGTTGCATGCTTTTAACTGTAGCATAAAATTTGAATAAGAGTCCCTAGTATAAGTTTGTTTTAACCAATATCTGGTAACAAAAGAAAACAGGCCTTGGGGGCGAAAGGTGGCTGGTACTAGGGTACCTAGCCTTCCTATTTCGAAGAATTTAGGTACATCAGCTGAAACCATGCAAGCCCTTTTGTTGAGTCTGGGTACCTTGCCTTCCTGTTCTAGGAATCTTGGTATCCTGGCGAAAACAAGGTGAGTACATTGTCGAATTTAGGTACCTCGCCCTGTTCTAGGAATCTTGGTACCTTGGCGAAAATAGTGGTACCTAGCTTTCCTGTTTCAAGGAACCTAGGTACATTGGCGAAAACAAGACGAACATATTGCCGAATCTAGGTACCTCACATTCCTTTTCTAGGGATCTTGGTACCTTAGAGAAAATAGTGGTACCCAGCCTTCCTGTTTCAAGGAACCTATGTACATTGGCGAAAACAAGGCGAACATGTTGGCAACAAGATCCTGGTATGCAACTAAGGCCACTTTAGCACCAGGTCTTTCTTGGCGGGGGTGGTACCCGGCCAAGGCCTTGATCCGGCAGGCAACTATGCTCTTACTAACCAGACCCTTCTCAGCGGGGGGTGGTGCCTGGTCGAGGCCTTGATCTGTCGGGCAATTATGATCTTACAATCTAGATCTTTTTTGGCAGCGGGGGGTACTGTTCACAATCACTGTTCACGAGGGTACTGTTCACGGGCATCGGAAAAGATTTTACGGATTACCAATCGACGTAAGTCAATCGGATCACGCGTCAAGAGGTATTTAACTCTAACCGTATATATTTGAGTTTAATTAATTAAAAGGTTAAGGTTCAACTTTGAGAAAAATTTTAAAACCAAACGAAATCTATTTTTCGTTTCTTCCGCTGCGTTTTATATCGATTTTTCCCTACATAAATACCCCGACCTGCTTGACAGTTCTTCACATTATTCCTTAGTTCTTCAATGGAATGGAAAATCTCTGCAGATCGATCAATGATTGTCGCTATGGTTAGCAACGTGAAAGGAAGAGGAGATATGATCTTTCTGAATGGCAGGGTGCTTGGTATTGTGGAAGGAGCAGTGCAAGATGGATTGAGCTATCAAGGAATCATGGCTGGATCGGTATGATTTCTAGCACCAGGGAGAAGGGTGGCTCACGGCTTTGTACCTTGGCTGATGGTGTACACGTTGCTTGGTCGAGTCGTAACCTTGAGTCCGGTTGCATCTTGAACGCGGATGGTTTCAAAGCTGCCATTTTATCCCTCCAATACTAGATGGTTCCAACACTGTCTCTGTTTTTACCTCCAGTGGTCGTGGCAGTGCCGTCGACATCTGTCTTGGTGGAGATCAATGTCGTTAGGCGAGCAGGCCAGGAAGGAGGGCTGGAAGTCAGGGAGGAAGCTATCATTTCTTGTTATTTTTCTTTCTTGTTTTCTATCTGTAACCTGAAAGAAGGGTTGGGATCCTTGATTTGATCAATGAAGTATCCCCTATTTCTATATTTGTCTGGCTATCCTTTATGATTTTCTTGATTGAATTCTGTTGCATGCTTTTAACTGTAGCATAAAATTTGAATAAGAGTCCCTAGTATAAATTTGTTTTAACCAATATCTGGTAACAAAAGAAAACAGGCCTTAGGGGCTAAAGGTGGCTGGTACTAGGGTACCTAGCCTTCCTATTTCTAAGAATTTAGGTACATCAGTTGAAACCATGCGAGCCCTTTTGTTGAGTCTGGGTACCTTGCCTTCCTGTTCTAGGAATCTTGGTATCCTGGCGAAAACAAGGTGAGTACATTGTCGAATTTAGGTACCTCGCCCTGTTCTAGGAATCTTGGTACCTTGGCGAAAATAGTGGTACCTAGCTTTCCTGTTTCAAGGAACCTAGGTACATTGGCGAAAACAAGGCGAACATATTGCCGAATCTAGGTACCTCACATTCCTGTTCTAAGGATCTTGGTACCTTAGAGAAAATAGTGGTACCCAGCCTTCCTGTTTCAAGGAACCTATGTACATTGGCGAAAACAAGGCGAACATATTGGCAACAAGATCCTGGTATGCAACTAAGGCCACTTTAGCACCAGGTCTTTCTTGGCGGGGGTGGTACTCGGCCAAGGCCTTGATCCGGCAGGCAACTATGCTCTTACTAACCAGACCCTTCTCAGCGGGGGGTGGTGCCTGGTCGAGGCCTTGATCTGTCGGGCAATTATGATCTTACAATCTAGATCTTTTTTGGCTGCGGGTGTTACCCGGCCAAGGCAGCAGGAATGCCATATGGTCTCTCCTGGTGTTGAGGTGATCATTGGCGAATTTACATGGCGAACAAAGGCGATAGATTGTAGACAAATGTAGATTGCAAAAAAAGAAGAACCTTTTTTTATTGATGAATCAAGAAGCAATACAAATACTTATGGGTACTAACATCAACTAATACTTATCCCGGGTGATACTGGTCGGCCTTTACTGTAGGTTCTACGGGTAGAACCTCTTCCAATGATCTGCATTCCAAGTGTGGTCGATAGGACGTTCGTCCATATCCTCCAACTTGTGAGCCACACTTCGGGTTATCTTTTAAACCAAATAGGGACCTTCCCAATTCGGGGCTAGTACCTTATCCAACCTCTTTCGGGTATTCTGGGTTACCTTCCTAGGACCAAGTCCCTTTCTTTAAAGCTTCGGTTTCTGACTTTCTTGTTGACGTATCGGGCAATCCGACTTTGGTAGACTGCTACCTTTTCTGCAATCCTTTCATGTTTCTCCTCTAAGAGGTTTAGGTTGGCCCTCAACTTGTCTTCATTCCCTTCTGGGTCAAAGTGTTGAACCCGGAAGGAGGTGAGTTTATGCTCGATAGGAATGACAGCTTCTACCCCGAAAGCTACTGAATAGGGGGGTTCTCCAGTAGCAGTCATTTTGGTGGTGCGGTAGGCCCATAACACATCTGAGAGTTCATCTGCCCATCTACCCTTCTTCTGTTAGAGCTTCCTTTTTAGAAGCCTTTTGATAGTCCTGTTTGTGACCTTTACCAGACCATTAGTTTGGAGATGTGCTACAGATGCAAAACGAAGCTCGATTCCCAGGTTCTCACAGAAATTCCTGAATCTAGCATTGTCGAATTGTTTGCCCAAATCCGTGATAATGACCATCGAGGTACCAAACTGGCAGACCACGCTCTTCTTAATGAACTCAATCATGTTTGCCTCAGTGATCTTGGAGAGGGGCTCCGCTTCCACCCATCTGGTAAAATAATCAATGGCCGCTATTGCATGTTCCTGTTGACTATGTGCGGTTGGGAGAGGTCCAATTACGTCTACTCCCCAGTAAGCAAATGGATATGGTGAGCTGATTGAAGACAGTCGTTCTGGAGGCTAGTGGTGCAAATTGGCCATTTTCTGGCATCGTTCGCAAGATTGTACAAACCGCTTCACAACATGGTACAAGGTTGGCCAGTAATATCCCATGCGCAGCACCTGGTAAGCTAGCGCTTCTCCTCCAGTATGATTTCCTCATTCCCCTGAATGTACCTCTTTGAGGGCCCAGCTTGCATTATCAGGTTGTAGACATCTGAGTAGTGGGAGAGATCTTCCTCTACGGTAAAGATGTCTCTTTACCAGGCAGTATCGAACTGAGGTCTCTTGATCTTGCGAGCTTGATCGGGGTCTTTAGGGAGCTTTTCTTCTCAGAGGTAATCTACAATGGGATCCATCCAGCATGGAAGGCGATCTACATGACTGACTTCCTTTCCTTACACTATGCTTGATTGGGCTATTACCTGGAAAGGTACCCCTTTTGGCAGCGCCTGTCCTCCGTTGCCAGCCATCATTGCTAAGACGTCGGCCCGATGATTCTGATGCCTATGTACCTGCTTGATCTTGAACCCCTTGAATTGGGCCACAAGTTCTTGGACCTTCCTAAGGTAGGCTGCCATGTTATCTCCTTTGGCCTGGTATAGACCTGTTATCTGATTAACTACCAGTTGCGAGTCACACTTAGCGAGGAGGTAATTAGCTCCAAGCTCCGTTGATGTCTTCATTCCTGCCAATAAAGCCTCATACTTAGCTTCCTTATTGGTGGTACTGAACTGGAATCTGAAGCAATGACAGCACTCCACCTTCTTGGGATCAACTAGAACGATTCCTACCCCCCCCCCCCACTTCATGCTTGGCCGAAAGCTCCAGCAGTATATAGAATCTAGATTTCTTGGTTGGTGGACCAACCTGCTGACTCGTGCTTTTTCTGGGGAGCTTGGTTAGAGATCGAGGTAGCATCATGATCAGGTATTACGCTGAACTCATCTACAAGGTCTGCCAGAGCTTGAGCCTTGATGGTGGTCCTAGCCTTGTACTGGATCGAGGACTCATAGTACCAGTCTCCCTGATACATTCGGCCTTTGGAGAAATTGGCGCAAGGATTGATCAGTGACCACCGAGATTGTGTGAGCTAGGAAATAAGGGTAGAACTTCCTAGCAGCAGTTACTAACGCGAATGCGAGCTTCTCTAGGAGAGTGTAATTCTTCTCCGACTTGGTCAGGGCATGGTTCACATAGTAGACAAGTCGTTGATACAGCCATGTACAGTTGCAATTCTTCTCCCTGTAGCAGGTTAACGAGCAGTGGTGGGCTAGCGAGGTATCCCTTTAATTGGTCCCACTTCATATTCCTCCCTTGTTTGATATAAAGCGGTTCAGGGCTGCTATCCGTCCGATCAAGCCTTGTGCTTGCTTGAGAGAGGTTGGAGACTCAATATCTAAGATGGCTTTGATCTTCTCCGGGTTCGCTTCTATTCCTCTCTTAAGGACCATAAATCTGAGAAATTTCTCGGCTGTTACTCCGAATGGGCATTTAGCGGGGTTTAACCGCATCTGGTTTTCTCTAATTATCTAGAAAGTCTGGCCGAGGTGGTCCTGGTGTTGCTCAGCTACCTGGGACTTGGTGATCATATCATTGATGTACACCTCTATTGACTTCCCTATCAGGTCCTTGAACAGACGGTTGACCAAGCGTTGGTAGGTAGCACCTGCATTCTTAAGTCCGAAGGGCATTACCCTGTAACAATATAGACTCTGCCCGGGTTATAAAACTGGTCTTATCCTGATCGGCAAGGTCTCTTATTATTTGATTATACCCCGAGAATGCGTCCATGAAGCTTAGGAGCTTGTTACCTGCAGTTTAGTCTACCAGCTAATCAATCTTTGGTAGAGGGAAGCTATCCTTCGGGCAGGCGCGGTTGAGATCAGTGTAATCAACGCACATACGCCACTTCTCGTTTGCCTTGGTCACCATCACAACGTTGGCGATCCACTCTGGGTACCGGGATTCCCTGATGAACTTCGCCCTTAGAAGCTTATCAACTTCCTCCTGAATCGGAACATTTCGTTCTAGGTTAAAACACCTCTACTTCTGTTTGACCGGCTTACAGGTGGGATCAACCGCCAATCTATAAGCCTCCAGGGTGATAGGAATTCCTGGCATTTCCCCATGGCTCCAGGCAAAGATGTCGTTGTATTCCTGAAGGAATCCTATCAATCCCTCCTTCACTCCTACTTCCAATGTTGCACCTATCTTGATCACCTTCGAAAGATCATCCTTCCTTATTGGTATTTCTTCCAAATCATTTACAGGGCGACCACTAGCCCACCCCCTATCTTCCTCATCTTTGTCTTCTTTATTTGGAACTTCTACCTCGGGTTCTACTGCACCTATCTCATCTTCAAGGTCCTCCTTTGGTAAGGTCTGATCATACACAATAGTTATATGTGAACACTGTTAGGCAAGTGCCACGGGGTTGGTAGACACTATGTAACACTTGTTCACTGCCTGCTGGTTTCCCCATACCTCGCCTACCTTATTCCCTATCGGGAATTTCAGGACATTATGGTAGATCGACAGGACACCCTTGAGGGCAGATAAGTAAGGTCTCCCAATGATGGCGTTGTAAGCGGATGGGGTGTCTACCACGACGAAATATGTCAAGAGATTCTGTTGGAGCGGTGCTGTACCTACTATCACTGGTAGGATCATGGACCCGATAGGGATCAGTGAGTCCCCGGTGAACCCATACAGTGGGGTGGTGCAGCTGTTGTAGTAGGGGTTTTTTAAGTTGAACTGCTCTAAAGAACCCTTGAAAAGAATGTCTACACTGCTACCGGTATCGATCAGGACACGGTGGATCAGACAATTTGCAATTTGCACAGTGACAACCATGGCATCATCGTGGGGCTGCACAGTGTTGTACACATCTTTCTCAATGAAGATAATCTGTGCTGAAGGAGGGGGTTTAGACAATTCTCTAGCAACCTTGAAGATATCTTGGCCTGCATCTAGCATGGGCACCTTCCTGGCTTGGTTCTTTCTGGAATTATTGGAGGTTCATGCCAGGGTAGGACCTCCACTAATGGAGTGGACTATGTGGATCTATTCCATCAGATCATTTCCTTTTACTTTCCTTCTCTCTTCGGTTGCTCTAATGTCTACTTGTACCTCATTCCCAGTTTGAATGATATCACGCACCTGTTGGAGAAATTCTGTCAAGCAACCTCCCATTACCAGTGCCTTAATCTGGTTGTGTAAGCTATAGCCTTTAGAGGTGTTGTGTCCCACATCCTCGTGGAAGTCGTAGTACTTATAGCGGTTTCGTTGATCGGCTGGTGCCTTTATTAGACCAGGCTTTCTGAGTAGACCTTTGTCACAAATAGCGAGGTAAATAGTCTCGCGGGACACGTTCAGAGGGGTATAATGGGTGTACCCCCCCCCCCCCCCCCCCACCTTCTTCTCTAGCTATCCGCGCCACTTCCCTGAGTGGAGGTGTAGCTCTAGAAGGAGACTGTCTGGCTAGGTACCAGTTACGCTGAGGTTGGTAAGGTGGTATCCGGTACATAGACTTGTTGGGATGTTTATTCTGGTTCTTTTGAATTTGAGCGGGCTTGGGCGCCTCCTTCTTTTGGCACTTGGCAGATCTCATGTCTCCATGCTCTATCTTGACATGGAGCTATTCATCTATTTCCACATGTTCAAGAGCCCTATCATAGGCCTCCTAGGTATGTCTCTGGTGGATGCTTGGCAAAGGATCTAAACAGTATGCCTGCCAATAAATTTCTTCTGAAATTGGCCAAAGTCTAATTCTCCGCGAAAACCCCCATCTGAATTACTTCCTTGTGGAATCTCTCCACATAGGTTCTGAGTGATTTACCCCGCTCCTGGATCACATACTGAAGATGAATGGGATCCTTGGGGCGAGGTTTGATGCCCTGGAACTGGGCGCAGAAGTCGGTAGTCAACTTAGTGAATGAGTCGAAGCTCTCTGCTGGTAGCTTCCTGAACCATGTATTAGTATAGTCAGTTAACGTAGTAGTGAACATCCTGCACATGGTGGCCCTGGTAGCATTCTGGACCTCCATCTATTGAACGAAGCTCTCTAGGTGGTTCAGGGGATCTTCAATTCTAGAATATTTATCAGTTGGCATCTTAAATTTGGGAGGTAGTTCCGCCTCTCTGATCCGTCTAGAGAAGGGAGCATTCATCTCTCCCAAGGGATCCTTCTGATTTTCCCGTGGCTTGCCCTTCTTTAACTCCAGGATCTCCTTCGCCATTCTGGCTACCTGGTCCCGGAGGCGTTTATTGCCATCATTCCCGGACTCTACTTCAGAGACTCTATCATCGGACCCCTCTGATGCTACTAAAGTTTCATCTTGGTTCTCTCCATGAGGAGGGTTGACAGGACGTTTTTCTTAGTGTCGTTTTAAAAGATCAATCCGTCAACAATATTTGATAAAACCTCACAAAGCCTAAATTAGTTTGAAAACATAAATATAGTGGCAAGTGGGGTGTCGTCCACAGGGAGCGGAGTTAGCTAAATTAGTTATTGCTAAAGTAATGTTATGTATATATATAATATCGAAACATGAGTTGGTGAAAATGTAGATGGTGAATTACACTATAAATAACACTAAATTAATTGTGCAAACTAAATGAAGGGGGAAATGGGATGAAGGATATATATAGATGATGGAAACTAAGGAATTAATGGATACGAAAGTAAATACTGGGCAATGCAACAAACTTGTCAATAGCACGGCTATTCAAGGTAACCGACCTAGGATGTATAGAGTCGGTTATTTATCCCTAGAAGGTGGCCAACCTAGGATGTATAGTGCGGACCACCTATTAGGGATTAATCCATCGTAAACTACCAACCTAGGATGTATAGTGTTGGTTGTTTATCGGATTCTGGAAATGAAGCTCGTCTACCTAACAATGACTCAACCGATTAAACATAGTCACCTTAGGATGTATAGTGATGACTTCTAACTCTCTCACGGGTTCCGACCTAGGATGTATAGTGCCGGAAACTCGATCGAGGTTAGATTAAAACCGCGGTTTAAGAGTCGGCATTCATGACTTTCCGTCCATTCTTTTAGAGCATTAAACAACTAAATAAGATGTATATCTAGATGCAATACTCATACATAATACAAAGACATCTTGCAAAGAGGATGTATCTACACAAGAAATCAATGGTAAACATTCACAACAAGAATAGATCAATGAAAGATAGACATGAATATCAATATAATATCAAGTTTATGTACAAGCCCAATATTCAACTAACTACTCCATCAACCCCTTAGAGGGAATTTAGCTACTCATTACAATTAGGAAACTAAGAGAAAGGAAAGTGAAAGAACCCTTGGAGAACATCTCTTTCCTTGAAGTGGCTTCAATCTCCTAACTTCCTTGAAGTTGAGTAGAGAATGTAAGGATGAGAGAGAGAGAGAGAGAGAGATTCTAGGTCTAAATGTGTTTAACCTCTGCAAAACGGAGTCAAAGGCTCTCTAAAACGTTTCTATACTTTTCTATTTATACAAGATACAAAAATAGGTTACTTAAGCTTCAAAAATCAAACTGGCGCAAGCGGAGTGCGGGTGGAGTGCGGGTGAATTACCAGCAATGTACCCGCACTGTATGGGTTGTCTTCATCTTCAGTTCTCGGATCAGGGCAATAGTGCGGGTGGAGTGCGGTTGAATTACCCGCACTTGACCCGCACATGGAATCGCACTGTGATCGCACTTGAATCGCACTTCCCTGTCAGGTGCAAAATCTACCTTCTGTCTTAAGCAACAGTGCGGGTAGAGTGCGGATGGATGACCCGCACAGTGCCCGCACTCTAATGTCAGGTACCACTCTGCTCTTCTGTTCTTGGTGACAGTGCGGGTGGAGTGCGGTTTGATGACCCGCACATTACTCGCACTCTAACGTCAGGTGCATCTTCAACTTCTCTGGTTTGGCATTAGCGCGGGTAGCGTGCGGTTGGATGACCCGCACAGTACCCGCACTTTATCGTCAGGTGCAACATCTGCTTCTCTGGTTTGGCATTAGTGCGGGTAGAGTGCGGTTGGATGACCCGCATTGTACCCGTACTTTATCTCTTCACTTGCATCCTGTCCCGGCTATGAACATGAGTGCGGCTAGGAGTACGGTCGGAGTGCGGTTGCGACCCGCACTTGACCCGCACTGGACCCGCATTATAGAGCTGTTTGTGCTCATTTGCCTTTACTTTCACCCCTTTTCTGCCGGAATCATCGCAATATGCTTCCAAACCTGTCTTTGCATCATTTCCTACAAATACGCACAAAAAAACCCATCAGAGATACAAAAACGCACGAAAACAGAACATAAGGTAAGGATCTGAGGGCCTAAATATACTACATATTTGGCCCGATCAAACACCCCCAAACCAAACCTTTGCTCGTCCTCGAGCAAATCTAATCGAAACAGTAAGACGCCAACTGATTGTAATTTCTAGATACCTAAACAATACCTCAACAATACCGAAAGTCCAATGTGTGATATGATACAAATAGGTGTGATAGAGAGGAGAAAAACATATGCACAAGATCAAGAGCAATTTGGAGACACCCAAGGGAGGCTCGTACGAACACGAATCCCACACCTAAAGGCATTCATGAATTAGGGACAACTTACTCCCATACATTGAGCATAATTCGCTTCAATTCTAAAACTCACATGGATTCGCTATTTTCTTTCCTCAAGAGTCCTAAGTTCCACAAAAACAAGTATGCAAAGAAGATTCTGCATAAAATTTAAGCAATGAACTATCCTAGGAACGAGTCACCATGCCATGGATGTGAAAGATCGTGCTTCAACCGATATTCCCAAACTAGACTTATATGGATCAAATAGGGTTTTTCAACCGGTTATAGTGTGGCTGTGGGGTTGAATGAGGTTACATAAAAATATGGACATTTGGAGTTCAAACTCACTAATCATGCTAGAATAAATCCCTACTACCACACCATGTTCTTTTATCGCTTAAATGCAACCCTCTAGGAAATCATTTAACCCACATTTGTGCCTTCAACGTTGCATTCCGTTTGAGCATTTTTAGCATAATACAATCCCCATTATGGCACTTCAAGTACAATCTTTCTTTTAATTTTTCTTTTAACAATTTCTCAATCACAATGTTATACTTCATTTGAGTTGTTACAATTTCCCTTTCTTAGGCATTTAGGGCACATAACTAAGGTTCTTACTCCTTTCCTTGCATATTTTCAACAATTATTTCATTTTACCCGCTGTAGGACCATTTTAACTCTTTTCATCACTACCACTTCCCATCCTAACATGATTAGTACAAGGGTAGGCATGTGTTTAGGCTATTGGGTATATGGTTGAATGTGGTACCAAATGAAAGAGTAAGTGTTTGGCCTCAACTTGGCATTGGAGCACACAATATGGTATGTGGTGTTTAGGCTATAGAGGTAATTCAATACACATACATTCCCTAATATCACTTCCACAACCATCTAAAAAGGGAATGAAAGCATCCATCACGCAATTCACAAAAAATGATATGCAAGTCCTATGGCACATGACATAAATGACGAGAGGCGTGTTTAAGAATAATCAATAATGCACTCAGAAAACGCACTTTCATGCTTGTGTTTGTGATCTCACGGGTATCTCCACTATTAGAAAAAGACATGGGAACAATGAGTCCCCAATACTTAACACCAACGGGTGGGACGACCCCATGGTGGTGCAAGCGAACCCTCAAGTGGCACCAAACTATATCACAAGGTCAGAGCACATATAAGGAACTCGTCAAAAGCACACTCTAGAGGCATCATACCCATACTGGATACAGTTTCAAAAATGGACATGCGACAAAATTGAAAAATTGGACACTAAACTGTACAAGGCGTAGGCGTAATATACCCCCAAACCAAAACTCAACAATGTCCCCATTGTTGGAAATCACAAGCATAATCTCAATAAATGGCGGAATGAGGGTTCAACACCCCTAAACCGAATCTAGACATACACTCGACCACGCTCATTCATAATAACAAAAACTAAATCGCATTCATTGAAAGCTTAAGTACAAAATCGAAGGTAGAAAACTCCCTTTAGAAGGAAGCTCGTTCGATGTCCATGCATGTTGTTGTGTGCTTCCCAAAAGATGCACAACCTAGCTTAAAACCACACAACAACTCTACCAAACGAAAATCAAATGCGAAAAGAAAAGAAAAATAAGTCTAAGCCGTTTAAAAGAAATTACATATACAAGCAATAAGAGTAAGTAGTCCTAGAATAATAACAATAAACAAAAATGAATGGATGGTCAATCTTCGATCGGAAAACTCCCTCTCCGGTTCACTGGCGATCCCTTTTCCATTGGGGTCGATCTCTGATCTGATCCACTCTTCATGCTCCCTTCTGGATCTCTCCATTGTAGCTCGGAGCTCTCCCCCATATGGGTCAATGTCTGGGCCCCCTGAAGGAGGTAAGAAAGCAGCTGGCCTCTTCTTCTTCTGCGGATAACTTGGAAGACTGAGTGCCTCCCTCATGTCAGTGAGGTTTCCCCAAATGTCAGTAAATACTCATTGGCTTCCGCCCTGCTCTCAGTAATCTGCCTCCTATTTTTGAAGACCTCAGTTCTGAGGTTCTTCAATCCTATAAGCAAGGTCTGCCAAGGGACCTCTCCAAACGTCTCCTGCGTGGGTGGGGAAGCAGCGGGCCTATAATCACCGTATTTGAGGTAAACCGGCTCCAAATCTGGTTGTTCCGGGATGTCTTCAGCCTGTCTGCTTGTGCTGCCCCCTCGAGCAGGTTTCCTCCTCCTTTTTCGGAACCTGACACCAGAGGGGTCCCGCTCTCTGACTTGGTCATTCCATGTGAAACGCCCAACTGGCCCCAAACCACATTCGAAAGGATCGGATCCAAAATCCACCCCGGCAGTTCTATAAAATGCGGTGATAAGGCTAGGGAAGATGAGTGGCTGCTTGTCTACTCTGACACCTCTCAACTCAAGTATCTCTCGTTTGACCAGAAAGCCTATATCGACCAACTGATTCTGCAGTATACAGTACAGGATCATTGCTGCATTGAAGTTCACTGAAGTTCTGTGCTTTCTGGGGATCAATGAATGGGAAATGAACATATGCCAGAAACCCAACTCACTCTTCAAGTTGGTGTGCTTCATGCGGTGATCAGGTGCCACCCAAAAATCCATTGGACGGATCACTAATTGATTTGAAAAATCCACATTTTGTGTCACAAAGAATTCACTCCAAGTTACCCCCTACCTTAGACGTCCGACTGCTTCGGGATCAAATGGAAGCTCAATCCTATAGTACTTGTTAATGTCTGCTATAGTCATCCGGACTTCTACCCCTCGGACTAGAACCGAAGAAGTTCGCTGAAAAGTTTCAGGTACCATTCTAGCAAAGAATTCCTCGACCACACGTCGATAATACATCGGGGGGGCTAACAAAGGTTTCCCATCCCCTTGTTTCAACCATTAGAGGAATTGAGGTGCCCTCCAGCTCTTCAACTGCTATCCCCCTTTACACCACGACGTCTCGTTCCCTGAAATATTCTAAACGGTCCTCGAAATCTGGGTGTCTGATGCATGGTGGTGGAACTTGGGGTCCCCTCCTCGGTCTTCGTTCGGAACCCTGACTGCCTTGCCTAGTTGATTGCCTGGTTCTTCCTGACATCTGCACAATAAACAACAGTTTTAAGGGAATATTCAGATCAAAGAACCATGAGGTTATGATGAAGGAATTTGAAAGGACACATATTCTGCTAGGAGGATAAAGTGCGGGTGAAGTGCGGTTGGATGACCCGCACTGTACCCGCACTCTAACTCGTTCCCAGATACCAGCACATGCAAAATTTCCATTCATGTATACATTTCATAATCTCAGCACATCATTGACCGAATTAACACCAATATGACTCTAACTCATGTATAGGATTCCATTCAACCATATAAACCCAAATTCATAATTTGAATATCCAATTGCAATAGAAAATCAATGTAACAATGAACACATCACATGCATAATTAGACAACACCCATCATTCCATCCTCTTAGACATTCAATAGGTAGTTAGACATTAGCAAAAGCAAAAACAAGAGTTCAAAACCTTGAATCATGAAGTTCATGCACAAGAGGAAAAAGAATTTTGATAAAAAGGGTTAGGGTTTTGGATTAGAGAGATATGTAATGAAATTAGAGGAAGAATTCATACCTTGGTTGCCGAAAAATCGAAAACGTGGCACACACGGAATACCTTATGAAGAAAATGAAGTGCAAGAATTTGAGACTATACCTATTCAACGCCCACCCCCCCCCCCCCCCCCCCCCCCCCCCCCCCCCCCCCCCCCCCCCCCCCCCCCCCCACCCCACCCCTTTAGGTATACTTGACACTATAATATTAAGGAAATTTCACATTTGTTCTTAATGTATTTAACATCTCTTTGAATTAAGTAGGCATTCCAACTCTTGGTTTATTGATTGATGTTGAATATCTTGAATATTTATTAATTTGAATTCGGTATCTTCTTGGTTGGGTAGGCATTCCAACTCTTAATTCAAGTTAGTATTGGATTAAGAATCTCCTTGGGTTGAGTAGGCATTCCAAATCTCAATCTAAGTTGAGATACACACATTTAGGTGACTAAACAAGCTAATTTGAATGTGAGGGATGTATTGTGAGCACTCCAATCCGACACATCCTGGTTAAAAGTGTGGAAGGGATGGATTATGAGCATTCCAATCCAAGCCATCCCGGCTACCTAAATCTATCTAGGCTTCATGAGAAACCCTCTCTAAACTCAATAGAGTACACCAATCGTTGTTGTGTAAGGGAGAGTTGAGTGATCTTAGAATCACGCCTAAAGGTGGATTTAGCCCAAATAGATTGAATTGGTTCTTAATTGATTGATATGATTGCCCACTATTCGTGTGTGATTGCATTGACTCCCACTTATCTCACCATCCACTAATTTGCATTCATTCTAACCTAGTTGCATTTAGGATAATCTAGTTTAATTGCTTTGTAGTTGTTAACCTTTTCAAACCAACCATGATATTTTACTTTTATGCATTTTAGTATTATTAATCCTAATCTAATCATATACTCCCTCAATCCCTGGGGACGATACCCTTACTTGTCATTGCACTTGTTTTGTAACAATTTGAGGCATTTGAGGTTTTTATAAATTACTTTTGACGGGAATTTTCTAACGACAAAAACGCACCTCGTCAAAATGGCGCCGCTGTCGGGGATTGGCGAGCGTAGTAGTGCTTAGATTAGTTTTAATATTACTTGTTTCTTAGTAGTGTTTTTAGTCTTTTTGTTTCTTTTTACTTCTTTGGGTATTTTTGTTTTCGATTTTTCAGGTTTCAAGACTCTATGGGATTCTTCATGCAAGGTTCAAGGCTAAGCTACATACCTATGAGCAGATCATTCGAAGATAAGATGAGAGAGCTTATGCGGGTTAAGTGTCATATCAACGAGGAAATTATATCATCTCATAAGGCAGCCAAGCAGAACTTCAACAAATATTTGCTACCTAGCTGGCCAGAACAAGGAATGGAGTCCAGCTTTGAAGGAAATTTCAACACCTCCAAGATGGCATCAAGTCAAGACTACAAGACCATCTCATACCCACCAAAGGACAAGCCACAAAGGACCCGTGAGGACAATAACAGCATAATAATGGTAGAGATGTGCAAGGAGATGATGGATGCCAAAAAAGAATTAATAGCATTAATGGAGTTGTTGAAGAATGAAAAGGATGCACTTCAAAATGAAAGTAGAAGAGGTCTCCCAAGAAAAAGAAGATATGAGGGAGGATTTTGAGAAGAAAGTGCAACTTTTGACGAAGGAGCTAGAAGGCAAGAAAGGCTTAGATGTGTCAAAGGTAGAGAAGCTCCAAGAGCTAAACAAGAAGCTCGTACATGAGGTTAAATCGCTCAGAGCGGATAATAGTACTCTAATGAAGAAGAATGGAGAAGTCTTTGTCAAGAACAAAGAATTAGAGGAACAAATTGAGTGACTATAAGTCGCAAAGAGTACAAGATTGGAGGAATTCTTGAACTTCACAAGGGTATCAAGGGAGTTTGAAGACATGGCAGCTCACAAGATAAAGGAAATGCAAATGGAAATTAAGCGGAAGGTTACCGCCCTGGATGAAGTCAAAAATGCACTGAATAAGAAAGAAGAAGCTCTTAAATTAGCCGAGGCTAGAGAAGGTGACTACATAATGAAGATTGGAATAGTGGAACATGCGGTCAAAGCAATATCAACGAACTTTCTCTCAAAGCCACAAAGTCACCAATTGAAAGGGAGAATTCCTAACTTTTCCCTTGTGTGTTATTTTTGTTCAAAGAGAGAGCATTTTAAAAATTAATATTATACAATGCATAGAAATAGGAAAATGAGAGGTGCTAGGAGTAGGAAAAATACTCCTAAAGTTAAGAAGATTTGGGTAAAGAAAGACCAAATCCACTTAGTGAGAAATATGAGAAAGGAAAAGATAAAAAGTCCACCTAAGTTTATTTGGGTTGAAAAGAAGAAGGAATTCCCAAATTTGGTCAAACCACCCTTGGATAACCCTAGCCCCTCACTTAGTGCATCCAATTGAAATTTTTTGATGCATGTGTGGATTGCACAATTGATTTTCTCCTTTTAATCTCATTGTTGCCCATTTTATTTGATTGACTTGTGCTTGTCATTGTATGGGTAAATTTTGGTTTGGGGGAGAAAATGTATAGTGGAATCTATTTTTAATTTTGTGTTTTGTTTTAATGTTTTAGTAGCTTATAATTTAATAAGGCAAGTTGAGTTGTTATTTTTGAGTGTATGCAAGTCAAGAGATGGAAAACAAAAGAAGATAGAAGTTCGAGGTTGAAGAACCAAATCAGAGGTCAATCAAAGCCTCAGTGTGCGGGTCTATGCGCTGGTCTAACCAGCGCAGCGACTAGCACACCAGCAAAGAATCAGAGACAGAGGGCAAACTGTGCGGGTATTACTGTGCGGGTGTCCACCCGCACAGGTTAAAGAATCCACAGCAGAAAAGTCAGATGTGCGCGACATTGCACGAGTTGAAGTCACCAGCACACAAAGATGAATGTGCACAGTGGAACTCAGCGGGTGAAGACCCGCACACATCAGGAAGAGCACCCGCGCACATCGCACATCTATTTATATGCTGCCACTTTCAAAGGCTCCACCACAAAACCTTTCAAACTGATTTCTCTTCTTCTTTCCCTCTAAAGGTAGTACTCTTGATTCTTCTCCACGTTTAAGCGTTACTCAAGCACAAAGGTATGAATTTTTCACTATAATCTTGTTTAAATTGCTTAGATCATTGTTCTTTTTCTTCTCTCTTCACAAAAAGTATCCACATACAAAAAGTATCCCTCGAGGAAGTTGTTGTGGTGCAGATTGTTGAGGCACGAATTGGTATTGCACCGGAGGTGATTGATGTTGACACCATCCTTGATTGTAAGTGTTGGAGAATAGGTCATTCCTTTGTTGAATGTAGTTTACTCGAGCTATCTCTCCCCAATAGCCTCCTAGACTTGGGCATGATTCTGACGAATGTCCATAATTTGTGCAAATTGCGCACACTTGAGCTCTTGGAATCAATTGCTGAACCAAACTAGTTAGATGAGCAATTTGGGACCCATAATCATTCATGTTTACCTATAAAATAAAATAAAATAAAATAAAAATTAAAGAAAAATTAAAGACCTAAAGTAAAAAAAAAACAAAAAATAAATAAATAAATAAAACAAAAGAAAATAAACTCAAAATAAAAGTAAGTAATTTAATTCCCCGGCAGCGGCGCCAAAAACTTGTTGGTTGCAAAATAGGCAAATAAAAATAATAAAAACCTTGCAAGTGCATAAATCGTAAACGATAGCACAGCGGAAAAGCAAAAGTCGTTCCCATAGAGAATTAATTACCTACTAAAATAATGAGTTTATCTGTGACACTCTAGGACTCTAATCTAACTAAAAATAAGAAAACAAAATCACTTAACGCACACACACGAATAGGGGTTTTTGAATTGATTATTAAAACTAAAGAAAATTAAATAACAATAAATAAAATGCAACATAAAATCTAATGAGGAAAAATATATGGAAAAACACTAGTTAGGACCTTCTATCCACCACTAAACAATCATCCAATCCATAGATAATAATAAAGTTAAAGATATCAAATATGATGAAGATATTCACAACAATGAGGTGGGTATTCCACACAAGTTGTATCGATTATCTCTTAGTTAGTATGTAGATTGCATGGTATTTGCATAAATACTTGTATTCCAAATTATAATCTAGCATGGGTATTTACTAGATTTAATAATCGGAACCCATTAAGAACCAAGAGAATATGAATATCACATGAACCCTAAAACATGGTATTTATTCTAGGCTATTCATGAATCAATTTCCCTTAATTAGGTCTTATTCCAATTAATTGTTGCATGCAAGAATATGCTCGTATGGTATTCGAACTCTATTCTACAACGTAGATCCTAAAACCATGCTCCTAAGGTGATCAATCAAAGAAACACAATAATAGAATAACAATTATTTTGGTGAAATTGAAATCATCATGTAAGAAAAATAATACTTCATTAAAACACACTTGTCTATGGAATTAGAATCATGTCTAGGGCTTCAAGTTAGCCCTAACTAATAAGAAAATTAGCTAGAAATAAAAATTAGAAAAATAAATAAAAACATCTAATCTAAAGAAAGGTAGAAGAAAAGAATGTTGATGGAGTCTTCAATCTTTAATATTCAACTCTCCACCTTGAAGAAACTCTTGGTATTTATAGGTGACTACTCCTTGTAGAATCTCAATTTGCTTTGTTGTAGGAAACACACCAAGTAGGAAATCATATTTAAACAATGAATGAGAATCCTTTCCGAACTTGGATTTCTTCTTTGATGATTGATTCCTAATTTGAGTTTAGGAAGTTTCCCAAATATGTATTGATCTTCTATGGTCATTAGGATTTGATTTGGGAAGTTTTCTTTTATTTTTAAACAAATTAGGAATTCTTTTCTGTCTAGACCCGCGGAGACCTTTCAGCTCTGACCACCAGTCACTAAAACGGTCATAACTTCGTCTAGAAAACTCAGATTGATGAATTCTAAAGTGCGCCGGAAACTAGACATCCGGGGCTTTCTGAAAACATATATATCGAAACCTAGATCAATATGAGGAGGGAGATATGGTCTTCACAAGTTGGATGTGCTGCAGAGGCATTTCTCCAAACTTTCTCTAAAATCATATTTTTGTCTTCAAAGCCACTCCAAGAGCTATATTCTACACAATCTCAACAAACACATTAAAATATTCAATTTCACTCAAGAACATAACATAAAACATAGGAATTAGGGGTCTCAAATATCAACATTTATCGACCTAACAAATACCCCAAACCTAGCTTTTGCTAGTCCTCGAAGAAAATTGAAATAAAAAAATAAAAACAAACTAACCTAAACTAGGCCATTTTCGTAGGGAAACATGATATCATTGAGCGTATGCTACAAGCCGTTAAACCTCTAGGTGTCCCTAGTAGGAGGAGTTATAGGCCCAGTTTGACATTGCTTCCCCAACTGCTTTTGGAGCCAAAAGTGATTCCGGACTAATAACAGGGTGTTTGGTAAAATTATGGGGAAGTGCTTTTGGTCAATTTTAGCTTCCCCCAACTGAGTTTTTGAGAAGCTACAATTTGTAGCTTTTGGAAATCAGCTTCCTGGGGAAGCAATTTCCAAAACGCGCTACAGTAATATGTTTAATGAATTTTATGAAACTTCTTATTTTATCCTTTTCTTTTCATGAAATTTACCAAAATAAACCCATATCTTCTTCTTCAATCAACTCATATCTCTTCTCGCTACTCATCTCTATCATTCCAGACGATCGCCGTCCATCTCATCTTCCCGCTGCTCATCTCCATCGCCGCCTCCATCGACGACTTCGTGATTTGCGATGGCGTGACCATCGCCTTCTTTGGCAGTGAACAGTCACGCCTCCGTTGTTAGAAACAGAGGGCCTTGATGGAACCTAGGGTTACAGATTGCGCAGCGGAAGGGTAAATTTTTTTTTATGCAATCATTAAACTAACTCATTTGTACAGTAATAATCAAATGCAATAATAAAGTGAAGAAACTTTTTCATACCTACGTAGGAGGCTCCTTCACTTTGATACGAACTGCTCCTGATTTGAACCACGTGATCTTCCTCGCTATCTCCCGGAACTGGTAACAGCGTGTGGGCGCGTCACGATATTCAGGACCTGTATGGAGGAAGAAGAGAAGAACACACACACACACACAAAAACAAAAACCAGAAGTGCAACACTTGTTGTTCTCACCGCACCCTAATTTTTCTTTTTCTCTTTTTGTTTGCTTTTTGTTTGCTTTGTATGTTTTCTCATTCAGTTTTCAAGTAATCTGATTACTTTTCTATATATGTCATTCAGTTATGCTTTTTAATTAAAAATATATATCTCATATATATCCAAAAACCAACTGAAAATGTATTTGATTTTTTTAAAAAAAAACTTTACAAAGATATCTCATATCCTTTTAAAAATAATTAAATATTTATTTTTGAATTCAAACATTTTAAATTCAATTTCAAATATTTAATTTAATAAAATAAAATAATCATATTATCTTATTTTATTCAGAATCAAATATCAACTAACACCCTCCATTTAGTGATTAACAACATAATTAAATAATCTTATTATTTAATTTATTTAATCACCATTATTCATTAATTAAATAATCTCATTATTCAATTAATTCCCGAATAAATACGTGTCACTTTCGTCACACAATTAATTGGACAATCCAATTAATTAATCGTGACCCTTGTTACCTAAATCGATCGGGCTAGCAAGGGGACCTAATGGACCCACAGTATTTTGAGCTCCAATAATCCTTAGAAATTATTAATTAAACTCTTTAATTAATATTTCATGATTATTAACTTCGGTGTTATTCCACTAAAAACCCGAAGTTGCACTCTCTCAACTGTAGACGTTTTTACACAAACCAATAACTCTCGGTGTCCATCGATATAGCTATTACATATGGTATAATCCTCTACAAGTAGTTCATAATTAGAGCTGGGTCATAATGTCCGTTATACCCCTCTAATCATATCTTTCCATTAAGTACCATTGATTCTCTAATGAACAATAAATCCTACATTCCTTAAGGAATTAGGAGAGCGCTCATATTGTTCAAGCCCCGAATCAACCCTTAAGAGAACTACCATCTACTTCTCACAAGAAGGAGTGGATTCCACTATTGTGTACAAACCTTCCCAGCCACAAGCCAAACCGCGATCCCAACATACGGAGTATATTGATCGGGAATGCAACTCCGACCTCACCCATGGTATATCAAAGACCACGATCTAACCTGAAGGAGTCGATAAGACACTCAGGATTAAGATCACCTACATATAGCCATCATTAGTTGATATATATGAATCTCATCGTTAAACGGATCTTAGTGAGAGATTCATATATATCATGGCCCAGTCCTATATGATCACATCATACAAGGTGCCTCCATTCTCATATCTACATATGAATGATCCAGGATAGGATCACTGTACACTACGAAATAGACCGCAGCTGTAGATTAACCACAAATAAAGTACCCAGTTGTATTTGCTATCTACGGACTCTTTAGATTGCTCGTTTCAAACTGAATCCATCTATATATGACACTCATATACTCAATTCGAAATTACATCCTGCAATTTTGGATGTTAAGTGCACATGTTATATAAAGTATGACATAAAATGAATGAATATACTACTTCTTTTATTTATGTTCAAATTATATTTACATATTACAAGCTTTAGGGCAAAAACCCCAACAGACCTAGCTATCTCCGCTAGAAAACCGCCCACCTCCTTCGAAGATGGATGGGTTTGATTTCTTGAGCATCGAATCAAAATTCAAAACTGATTTTGAGGGTTTTTTTATAGTGGATGGAATCAAAATTCAAAACTGATTTTGAAAGGAAAAAATTGATTTGAGTTGCTAGGATTTGTTGAATGTAGATTGTTGATGAAGGTTGTGTAGATTGTTGATGAAAATTGTTAACTTTGATTTTCTGGAAAACTGAAGAACTGAACTTTTGTTTTTATTTTTGGTGATAGTTGTTGGATTGGAGTTTTAATAGTTTGGTGGTATTTGTGAGTTATTGTTTGGTGATGGAGATATGGATGGTGGTGTGTTGATGATGATGGTGTAGAGATGGATTTAGGTTTTCAATTTTAGATCTTGTGTTGTTCAAAAATAAACAATTACAGATCAAGTTTTGTTCCAAAACAATTTATAGATCTAGTGTTGTTCAAAAATAAAATTCCAGAACTTGTTTTGTTCAAACATTTTTCCTGATGTTGTTCAATTTAAAAATATCATGGTTTTTTTATTAATTTTCTTAGTTTTAATTTGTTTTATTTTTTAATTATTTTAATTCAACTGTTAACATAAAAAATTTTGGTTGCTTCCACGCATTTGGAACAATGAGCAGTCAAGGAAGACCGGCAGGCCGTGAATTTTTAGGGGATTACTGATAATTACATCAAAGGTTTCTAGTGTTAATGTGTTTGCTGGTAAGAGTTACATGACAGATATTGCAATTTGAGAAGAAAAATATTCATTCATTAATGATCGTGATTGAAGAAACTCTTGCTTATTGAGTTTTGCTGTTTAGATAGTGTTTCTACACCATGCATTTCCAGAATAATTGTATTTTTTTTTCTATTCCTTCTCAGTTGAATGTTCACCAAAAACTTAGCTGACAACCGATGTTTTCATTTGAATGTAACAATTTGAGAAGCTTGCCTTCCAAATATATATATATATATATATATATATACCATTAATAAACCAAGATTTGAATGGTGGAGATTTAAAACATTTTATTTTTGTATTATATAAATTGAAGGGTTTAAGAAACATAATTGTGTCCTTTTAGTAATTTTGTACGATCACAACACTTTTTACTCCAAGTTTACCAAACACATTGAAATTGATTTTGGTTCTCACAACACTTTTAAAAGTCTGTTTACCAAACACTCAGCTGATTTTCCCCACAGCAAATCCAAAAGCAATTCCCCCTACAATAGATCCAAAAGCAATTCCCCCTACAGCACAGCAATGCCAAACTGAGCCATAGTCTCCTAAGGGTTTACAGCAATACTACCCACAAACATATATTTCTGCGAAAAATCAAATAATCAAGATGCAACTCAAATGTACCATTCAAAGCCAATGCATACTAAAGCCACTGAATAAAGACTAAAATTATGTCACAAATTTGAATACATTGCTACATTTAATGAAAAGCCCATACTCAAGACACTTTAGCTTCAAAAACACATCGTCAAATGCCATAGATATAATTCGTCTCGACTCTAATTCTCACAAGATGTCACTCATTAATTCACACAAAACCTAGGCAAATACACTCATCAAGCATATGTGAATGAAGTTATGCACAAGAAATTTCAAATTATAATCGCATATGAATATATCATTGAAAGAACGTTTGATTTATATGCAAAAGATCTCATGAACGAAATCAGATATTAAGAACAAGATAGATCACATGTTTACCTTTATTCTCGAGCTAGCATTCCCAAAAGATCAATTAGGTCTTTTCTTTTGTTGTAATGGGGCCATTGGGTGAAAGGTTAATAGAAAGAACGGAAAAAAGAATTCAAAGAGCTTAAGATCATGCCAAGAGATATATCATGATATGTCGATGCGTGGACATCTCTCCTTTGAATTTTCTTTGTAATTGCATCCAAGCTTCTTCATTGATTTCTTTAACTTCTCTTTCAAGTAAATATTCAACTTGAATTCATCTTCTTTTTCCATCATTCTACTTTCTTTCTTTTCATTGCCTTGCTCTTCTTCAAATTTTTTATATCCTTTTTTTATGGTTTTTTTTTCTTTTTTTTTTATTCCCTTCTATACCTTAGTACATGCATTCCATAGAACTTACCTATGGTTCTCTTCATCTTTTCTTCATCTTCATCTTGAACTTGAACTTCATTTTCTTCTTGAACTTCTTCCACTCGACATGATCCCAAGCTATAGGGTACGGCCAATATATATTGGGTATAAAGGATAAGGATTATGTGGCTGATGAAAGAAAAATGCTAATAAGTGTTTTGCTTCAAAAGGGCTAATGGATCACACACATGGGTAAAGAAATTTAAGGCCTTTTATGTAGGTTAAGCACACATTGCCTATGTCACTTCTAATGGTTCAACCAAAACAAGAGCAAAGTCCACATGTGATATCTTTTATGATGAATGTTCTTTAATGTCCAATGTATAACCTATTGAGATCAATTCTAATACTAAGAACCTAACAAGTATTTAGGAGTAGAAACAATAAAACCCTCATATAATGTCATTTATTGAACACTTTTTGGCTTAGTGAACTCACAAGGGTAGTCTCCACTATTAATCATGGCAATCCAACTAAGCATCCTAACCATCCACTATCATATCAAGAGCATGTCATAAGTTTTGAAAAATGCAATGTACTACTCTAAGTGGCAAGATGTTAATCTAAAATCAGTGAATAGAGAATACATTATGGCTCTTAAAGCACACAAAAGAAGCATCTTAATATGGAGGACAAAAATTCCAAAAACCGGTGACTTTCGAAATCGACTTTTATTCGTCAATTGGAGCATATCTCTCAGAATACTCAAATTAATTTTCTCAAATTTTAACAAAAGAAAATAGATATGCACACAAACACTTTTCATTCAGAAAACATTTCAAAAATCAATTTGAAAAAGTGTGAAAACAAGCGATGAAAACAGCTCACTCGCGGATTCGCAAAACAAAGCATCGCTTCTGACCTTTGGTCAAAGAATTGATCATAACTTTAAAAATAATGCCCAGAATTTTTCGTTCTTTATACCGTTGGATTTGTATCAAAAAATTGAAGAACTTGGCGTGGACAGAAAAATTTATTTCCTTGCCAAAAGATACAGTTTTAAAGAAAAAGTTTACACAAAAATGTCTTCAGCAGAACATGAAAACTCAAAGACTCAAAAACACACAAAAACAAAACGAAAAATAAACTACACCCCCAAACCTAATCTAAACATTGTCCTCAATGTATGAACAAGAAATAGAATGAAAGAAATAGGGAAGGAGGAGCGACACAAACAAAAACAAAAAGAAAAAGAAAAAGAAAATAAAAACCTGGATGGGTTGCCTCCCACCTAGCGCTTGGTTTAACGTCTCGGCTCGACGCATTCAGCTCATCCCTTCAATCAGGATCAGAAACCTTGCTCATATCATTCACCTCAAATGTATCCACCTTCTTCTCACTATGAATCTCGTCAATGAAAGTTTTCTTCTTTTTATTGTTCTTTTCATCCATCTCCCTCTTAACTCGGAATGGAGGAATTTCTTCAACCATGTTCACGGTTACAATAGTCCATGAGGTGGTCTCATCATGATTTGGAAAAAGTTTAGGGTGAGGCTCAGTCAATAAAGCTTCGGTATGGCCTTGGATCACGGTTTGGGTCGTGGGGTAACTCACAAAACTTTTTGAAAATTTATCGTGACCTTCCTCTTCTTCTTTTGTCTCACTCTTCTCCTTTTCTTCCTTCCTCAACTCTTTGCCACTTTAGAGTGTGATTGTTTTGCATGAATCCATGTTGTCTCTTGGGTTTTGAATCACTTGACTTTGAAGTCTTCCTTGATCTTCATGGATTAGCGAGGTTGCTATGTGTCCAATTTGGTTCTCAATAATCCTTATAGATTGTCTCGTTTCCTGCACAAAACTAGAGATTCAAGTAACTCTTCGAGTGACTTACCTTGTCAAGGAAGTTGTTATGGTGCGGATTGTTGAGGCACGAATTGGTATTGCACAGGAGGTGATTGATGTTGACACCATCCTTGATTGTAAGTGTTGGAGAATAGGTCATTCCTTTGTTGAATGTAGTTTACTCGAGCTATCTCTCCCCAATAGCCTACTAGACTTCTGCATGATTCTGACGAATATCCATAATTTGGGCAAATTGCGCACACTTGAGCTCTTGGAATCAATTGCTGAACCAAACAAGTTAGATGAGCAATTTGGGACCCATAATCATTCATGTTTACCTATAAAATAAAATAAAATAAAAATTAAAGAAAAATTAAAGACCTAAAGTAAAAAAAACAAAAAATAAATAAATAAATAAAACAAAAGAAAATAAACTCAAAATAAAAGTAAGTAATTTAATTCCCTGGCAGCGGCGCCAAAAACTTGTTGGTTGCAAAATAGGCAAACAAAAATAATAAAAACCTTGCAAGAACACAAATCGTAAACGATAGCACAAGAAAAGCAAAGGTCGTTCTCACAGAGAATTAATTACCTACTAAAATAATGAGTTTATCTATGACACTCTAGGACTCTAATCTAACTAAAAATAAGAAAACAAAATCACTTAACGCACACACACGAATAAGGGTTTTTGAATTGATTATTAAAACTAAAGAAAATTAAATAACAATAAATAAAACGCAGCATAAAATCTAATGAGGAAAATATATGGAAAAACACTAGTTAGGACCTTCTACCACCACTAAACAATCAACCAATCCATAGATAATAATAAAGTTAAAGATATCAAATATGATGAAGATATTCACAACAAGGCGGTGGGTATTCCACACAAGTTTTATCGATTATCTCTTAGTTAGTATGTAGATTGCATGGTATTTACATAAATACTTGTATTCCAAATTATAATCTAGCATGGGTATTTACTAGATTTAATAATCGGAACCCATTAAAAACCAAGAGAATATGAATATCACATAAACCCTAGAACATGGTATTTATTCTAGGCTATTCATGAATCAATTTCCCTTAATTAGGTCTTATTCCAATTAATTGTTGCATGCAAGAATATGCTCGTATGGTATTCGAACTCTATTCTACAACATAGATCCTAAAACCATGCTCCTAAGGTGATCAATCAAAGAAACACAATAATAGAATAACAATTATTTTGGAGAAATTGAAATCATCATGTAAGAAAAATAATACTTCATTAAAACACACTTGTCTATGGAATTAGAATCATGTCTGGGCTTCAAGTTAGCCCTAACTAATAAGAAAATTAGCTAGAAATAAAAATTAGAAAAATAAATAAAAACATCTAATCTAAAGAAAGGTAGAAGAAAAGAATGCTGATGGAGTCTTCAATCTTTAATCTTCAACTCTCCACCTTGAAGAAACTCTTGGTATTTATAGGTTACTACTCCTTGTAGAATCGCAATTTGCTTTGTTGTAGGAAACACCCCAAGTAGGAAATCTATTTAAACAAGGAATGAGAATCCTTTCCTAACTTGGATTTCTTCTTCTTTGATGATTGATTCCTAATTTGAGTGTAGGAAGTTTCCCAAACATGTATTGATCTTCTATGGTCATTAGGATTTGATTTGGGAAGTTTTCTTTTAATTTTAAACAAATTCGGAATTCTTTTCCGTCTAGACCCGCGGAAGACTTTTCAGCTCTGACCACCAATCACTAAAACGGTCATAACTGCCTCTAGAAAACTCGGATTGATAAACTGTAAAGTGTGCCGGAAACTAGACATTCGGGGCTTTCCGAAAACATGTAGATAGCAACCTGGATCAATCTGAGGAGGGAGATATGATCTTCACAAGTTGGATGTCCTGCAGAGGTATTTCTCTAAACTTTCTCTAAAATCACCTTTTTGTCTTCAAAGCCACTCCAAGAGCTATCTTCTACACAATCTCAACAGACACATTAAAATATTCAATTTCACTCAAGAACATAACATAAAACATAGTAATTAGGGGTCTCAAATATCAACATTTATCGACCTAACAATGCACTCCCTGAGGCCACAGGATCACTGAACATCAGTTTCATTCGAGGTGGCAATCAGTCTACATTGTATTCAGAGTGAGAGTTACATTGATGGTGGGTCTCATGGATAAGGAGAGTCAATTGCTTCTATTCCTGTGCTTAATCATCGAGTTCTGTAGGAGATGGGGAGTGGACTTTGGAGATGATCCCCTCGAGTCCCATCATGGTGACATTGGGTTGCTCACCTAGGAGACTCTTCAGATTGATAGGGACCCCACCAGTAGGAGGAGGAAGACCGAAAAAAGAAAGAACAAAACTATAGTATGGTCGATCAGATAGGCGCATGAGGATGTTGGTAATGATATGGAGTTCAAGCAGGAGCCGATGGATTACACTTAGGAAGCTCCAGCCTCAGCTCCTACTGCTGCTAGTGGTAATTATCATGTGCCCTGGCAGACTTTGATTTCTGGGATGGCGAGCCTTCAGACGATTATGGATTTGATGAACACCAACCTTACAACAAAGATCAGAGAGAACCAGGATAGTATTGCAGATTTGTGGACCAAAATCTCAAGAATGCGCAAGGATTTGGATCTGATGCCGTATCATAGGAGGCAGAAGAAACCTGCACCGATGATGTATCAGGGAGGTCCAGCGATAGATGTATATGGGGCAGAGTATCAGGCGGCACTGGAGCGTTCCAAACGAGAGTTCGAAGAAAGAGCCAGGGCTGAGCTCGATCCTAAAGGCAAAGGGTCATTGGTTGATGAGGGAGCAGAGTCATCGGATGAGGATTGACCTTGCATACATTTCAGTTATCTATTTGCTTGCCATTTTCATTATTGTTTAGTAAACTTTGTTTATTGTATTTTCTGCACTTTTAGCTTTATATTGGTTTAATAACTCTTAGTGGATGATGTTTATTTTAGTACTTTTGGGATTTTGAAGGGTGATTAATTAGTGGATATGCATTTGAGATTTATTTGTGTGGTTGATATATTTTTGGTTAGATGTTGTGCTTTAAGCTAGGTTCTTCATCTCTTGGATTTGACACACCGACCACTTGCAAGTCTTGAAGGGACGAGCAAGCCAAGAGTGCTCATAAAACAGGCAAGAATCTAATCCTCATCAAGGATGGACAAATGCAACCACCTCGGTTTAAAATTCTTAATCTCAAATTCTTGAACTCTATAATATTTCCTATCTTTTTGTTAGTTTGTTTAATTTTGTGGATATGGAATAATTTTGTGTGATGATGGATATATATAGTGATGAGCAATTATCTTGTGGATATTTCTAGTATATTTTCCATGTTAATATGAGATAATAGTTTGTGAATGTTGAAAGAAAATTTTAAGCTTAATGATTTATTCAATTTTGAATACATATGTGAGTGTACAGTTTTTTAATTTTGAGTATATAGCCCCACTCGGTTTAGGGGTGGTTTTGCTTACTCACATTTTGTATAGGTCTTGTGCATATAGTGATATTCGTTTTAGGGGTCATCATGTCTCCAATCCGTCATTTTTGTTAAAAGAAATGCTTGATGTTGGTTTGGGGGTGGTTTGTTAAATGTTGGTTTGTTATCCAGGGCGGTGACCTTCAGCTCAATTTCCATTTGCATTTCCTTTATATTTTGGGCTGCCATGTCTTCAAACTCTCTTGATGCCCTTGTGAAGTTCAAGAATTCCTCCAATCTTGTACTCTTTGCGACTTCTGGTCTCTTAATTTGCTCCTTTAATTCTTTGTTCTTGACAGAGACTTCGCCATTCTTCATCATTAGAGTACTATTATCCGCTCTGAGCGATTTCACCTCAAGTAAGAGCTTCTTGTTTAGCTCTTAGAGATTCTCTACCTTTGACACATCTAAGGCTTCCTTGCTTTCTAGCTCCTTCTTTAAAAGTTGCACTTTCTTCTCAAAATCCACTCTCATATATTCTTTTTCTCCGGAGAGCTCTTCTACATTCATTTGAAGTGCACCCGTTTCATACTTCAACAACTCCATTAATGCCATTAATTCTTTTCCGGCATCCATCATCTCTTTGCATATCTCTACCATTATTCTGCTATTATTATCCTCACTGGTCCTTTGTGGCTCGTCCTTTGGTGGGTATGAGATGGTCTTGTAGTCTTGACTTGATGCCATCTTAGAGGTGTTGAAATTTCCTTCAAAAACGGACTCCATTCCTTGTTCTGGCAAGCTAGGTAGCAAATATTTGTTGAAGTTCTGATCGGCTGCCTTATGAGATGCTATAATTTCCACGTTGATATGACACCCAACCCACATGAGCTCTCTCATCTTATCTTCGAATGATCTACTCATAGGTCGGTAGCTTGGCCTTGAATCTTGCATGAAGAATCCCATTGAGTCTTGAAACCTGAAAAATCGAAAACAAAAATACTAAAAGAAGTAAAAAGAAACAAAAAGACTAAAAACACTACTAAGAAACAAGTAATATTAAAACTAATCTAAGCACTACTACGCTCACCAATCCCCGGCAGCGGCGCCATTTTGACAAGGTGTGTTTTTGTCGTTAGAAAATGCCCATCAAAAGTAATTTATAAAAACCTCAAATGTCTCAAATTGTTACAAAACAAGTGCAATGGCAAGTAAGGGTATCGTCCTCAAGAATTGAGGGAGTATATGATTATAGTAGGATTAATAATACTAAAATGGATAAAAGTAAAATATCATTGTTGGTTTGAAAAGGTTAACAACTACAAAGCAATTAAACTAGATTATACTAAATGCAACTAGGTTAGAATGAATGCAAATTATTGATGGTGAGATGAGTCAATGCAATCATACACGAATAGTGGGCAATCATATCAATCAATTAAGAACCAATTCAATCTATTTGGGCTAAATCCACATTTAGGCTTGACTATAAGATCACTCAACTCTCCCCACACAACAACGATTGGTGTACTCTATTGAGTTTAGAGAGGGTTTCTCATGAAGCCTAGAAAGATTAAGGTAGTCAAGATGGCTTGGATTGGAATGCTCACAATCCACCTCTTCCACACTTTTAACCTGGATTTGTCCGATTGGAGTGCTCACAACACATCCCTCTCATTCAAATTGGCTTGTTTAGTCACCTAAATGTGTGTATCTCAATTTAGATTGAGAGTTGGAATGCCTACTCAACCCAAGGAGATTCTTAATCCGATACCAACTTGAATTAGGAGTTGGAATGCCTACCCAACCAAGAAGATACCAAATTCAAATTAATAAACATTTAAGATATTCAACATCAATCAATAAACCAAGAGTTGGAATGCCTACTTAATTCAAAGAGATGTTAAATACACTAAGAACAAATGAATGGAACTACAATAGATTAAATATTCGTAATATGTTGGAAAACCCAAAATTCAAGTTTAATTACATCAACTCCCATAAAGGGGATTATCTATTCATGCTAAATACAAAATGAATGCTAGGAGATAAGAGATAGAGTGGACCCATGAAGAACTCCT
This sequence comes from Dipteronia sinensis, assembly GCA_033220585.1. Taxonomy (NCBI): domain Eukaryota; kingdom Viridiplantae; phylum Streptophyta; class Magnoliopsida; order Sapindales; family Sapindaceae; genus Dipteronia; species Dipteronia sinensis. Next base: position 29,088,683 of record CM065641.1, on the reverse strand, counting down.
CCTTCTTGAAGCTTGAATCCAATCTCCTAGTAGCCTCCTTGAGTAGAGATGGTGAGGATGATGTTAGGTCTAAGGTTAGTGGTCAGGGATTAGAAAAAGAGTGATCTTGAGAGAGAGAATATGATGGTGTGTGAGAGAATGGGATAGAGTATGAGAAGAGAAGAGAGAGGAAGTAGTTTCAATGAGAAAAAAATGGTGTATTTATATGCTTGGGAGGCTAGGGTACGATCTAGGCTTGAAAAGACTACTTTGCCCTCCTTAAAATGGCTGAAACGGGACTTTTGCATAGCTGGAATACGTAGATCGTGGGTAGAAACGCATGGGTAAGGACCCATGTAGTTACCCGCACACAGGCTCCTAAATCTGTTCTTTACCCGGTGCACAGGTAGTGCACGGGTAAGGGACCCGTGCACTATGCTTCTAGGCACATTTTCACTGAACTTTGACTTGTTTTTCACCCGAAAGTCCCTGTTTCCAACTCCAACACCTGAAATCCATTGAATGCTTGAAATCACTATAAAATGAGCCATTAGATAGACGAAAATGCTCGAAAATGAGACTTAAGATAAGGATATGAGGGCCAAAATGTGCGATCACCTGGGCCTTGATGGTGGTTCTGGCCTTATACCTGATATCATACTGGGTGAGCTCGAGGGCCCATAGTACTAGTCTTCCCGATACGTTCGGTCTTTGGAGAAATTGTAACAAAGGCTGATCGGCAACCACCGCAATTGAATGGGTTTGGAAGTAGGGACGGAGTTTCCTGGCAGTGGTAACCAGGGTAAATGTGAGCTTTTCCAAGAGGGTATAGTTTCTCTCTGGTTTGGTCAAAGTGCGGCTCATGTAGTAGATGGGTCACTGAACCCCATCTCCACATTCTTTGACCAGGGCCCCACTGACGGCAGTCTCGGATACGGCTAGATACAACTGCAACTCCTCTCCCGGTATCGGTTTAACCAGCAGTTGTGGGCTAGCAAGGTACTCCTTCAAAGATTGAAAGGCTAGCTCACTGTCTTGATCCCACTTCATATTCTTCCCCTGCTTGATAGCTTTGATGAAAGGAAGGCATTTGTCGGTGGACCACGATATAAAGCGGTTAAGAACTCATATCCTACCGGTCAGGCCTTGTACCTATTTGAGTGAGGTAGGAGATTCAAGATCCAAGATGGCCTGGATCTTCTCTGGATTGGTTTTTATTCCTCTATCATTGACAATGAATCCAAGGAATTTTTGGCTGCTACCCCGAAGGCACACTTGGCGGGGTTTAATGGCATCCGGTTCTCTTTGAAGGAATTTCCCAGCTGCTACCCCGAAAGCCTGGCGAAGGTGGTCCTGGTGCTGCTCAGCTACATGGGACTTGGTGATCATGTCCTAGATATACACCTCCATCGTCTTCCCTATCTGCTCCTTAAACAGTCAGTTGACCAAGCACTGGTAAGTAACACCTGCATTCTTGAGACCGAAAGGCATTACCTTGTAGCAGTATAAGCCATGTCTAGTGATGAAACTGGTCTTGTCTTGATTGGCGAGGTGCATCATGATCTGATTGTACCCCAAGAATGCATCCATGAAGCTAAGGAGCTTGTTTCCTATGGTTGAATCTATCAGCTGATCGATCTTTGGTAGTGGGAAGTTGTCCTTCAGGCAAGCGCGGTTGAGGTCTGTGTAGTCAAAGACATGTGCCACTTTCAGTTTGCTTTAGTTACCATTACCACGTTTGCGATCCACTCAGGGTACTGGGACTCCCTGATGAACCTAGCCTTCAGAAGCTTGTCAACCTCTTCTTGTATCGTAGCATTCCTTTCTAGGTTGAAGTGTCGCTGCTTCTATTTAACTATGAAAATACACTCTAAGCGTGTGTCTAATAACCTAGAAGAGGGTGAATAGGTTTATAATCAAGTTAATTACCAAATTTTCTTGATTAGTCAGTATTAAAGATTCACCCAATAAACAGACAATATAAAATCAAGTAAGGTGCGGAAATCATTTGAGTGGGATGAAGAATTCTCATCAATAGAGTTATCATTAGTGTCACTTGTTGTCACATCAACAACTTCTCCACAAGTAGCTTTATCAATCACACTTCTAGCTACTTTATCTTCATTGCTCTCGTTGAGGCTGGTAAGGTGGCAACTGGTATGTAGATCGGTTGAGAGGTCTGTTCTGGCCCTTCTTGATAGGCGCAGGCTTAGGCGCCTCCTTCTTTAGACGCTTGGTGGATCTTAGGTCATCGTGCCCTATCTTAACCTTGAGTTATTCGTCTACCTCTACCTGTTCGAGGGACTATCATATGCCTCTTGTTACGTCTCCGGTGGTTGTTTTGCAAATGATGGGAATAGTCTGTCAGCCCACAAGTTTCTCCTGAAGTTGGCCAAGGTCTCATTCTCAATGAAGACCCTCATCTAAGCGACTCGACCTGCTCCTGGATCACGTATTGCATGTGGATGGGATCCTTGGGGCGAGGCTTGATACCCTGGAATTGAGCACAGAAATCATTGGTTAACTTGGTAAAGGAATCAACATTACTTGCTGGTAACTTTCTGAACCATGTCTTGGCATAATCCGTCAGCGTGGTTAGGAACATTCAGCACATAGCGGCATGGGTAGCATTCGGGACTTCCATTTGCTGCACGAAGTTCTCAAGGTGGCTCAGGGAATCCTTTGTCCCGGAGTACTTATCGACCGGCATTTTGAACTTAGTGGGTAGCTCTGCCTCCCTAATTCTTTTAGAGAATGGAGCGTTCATCTCGCCCACGGGGTCCTTCCGGTTCTCTCGATGCTTACTCTTCTTTAGCTCCTGGATCTTTTTACCATCCTGGCAACCTAGTCCTGGAGGCACTTGTTTCCATGGTTCCTGGACTCAACCTTGGAGTCTTCATTGTCAGACCCCTCTGATGCTATGGAGGCTTCATCCCGGTTCTCTTCCTGGGGAGGGTTTCCCCGACGCTTCTTTTATTGTTGGCGATACCTCTTATCGCTGATCGAGGTTGCCTCCTCGCAGCTGCCGGCTGGGCCGGGTGATGATGCTCCCTAGATGGGATGTCAAAAGCAGACTTTACTTGTCGGGGTCGATAATTTGCAAGTAGGTCTGGAACCGAGGGCAGGGGCCCAAGCCTATCGTGGACCGGTACAGGAGGTAGCGGTCTGAATCTGTCAAAGGTAGGTATCCTGGTACCTGGTCGGCTTGTATCTCCCCTGGTATCAGGTACCGCAAGTTGGGAGGTGATACCTTCCACTACCAATTGGAGGCGGACGCTCTCTACGAAGGCTTCGGCCTGTTGCTCCAAGATGGCCTGGCTTGCTACTAAGGCAGTTGGGACCTAGGGTGTAGCCAGTGCGATTACGGGAGGTGCTGGAGCTGGGTTATGATGCTTTGATCCCTTTCCTTGTTTCTGACCCCTCTGGGTAGAAGCAAAAAATTGGTTCCCTGATTGATCGGGCTGACCTTGGGAGGACCGAAGTCTCATCTTGATATGCTGCAAAAACATAAAAATTTACAGGCTTTCTAAAGGGTGTGCTAATTTCCCGTAAACGGCGCCAAAAAGTGTTGACCAAAAATTCACTCTTGGAGAGGAATTCCAATTAACACCCTCAGGCTATTACCTAAGAGGTTGCAGCGGGTAGGTACCTTCGGTACAAGGGGTTTTAATGGAGAATGGGGGAGAGGTAGCAGAGAAAGAGAAAAGAAACAATGGAGATATGGTGTGAATTATGTCGGCCTTGTTTTATTGAATATAAGTACAATATTGGTATACTTCACTCAATTTCTCTCTCACCCAATCGGAGGTGGCGAATTCCATTCAAGTCTGTAAATGGATACTCCCTATTTGGCGATGGCAATCTCATCCGTGTCGATAAGTGGCTAATTCATCTGGTAACGGTGAAAACCTTCTGTAGCCATGATCGTTTTCTTTTTTTATTCTCCTTTTTTCCTTTCGGATCCCCATTTCTCATTGTCTGGCGTTCTCTTTTTATTTTTCCCAATCCTTCCAATCAAATCCCACTGAATTCTGCCAAATGATATGCAACTATCGTAATTGATTGGCGTGGATGGAGGCTGTCAATTAACACGCGAATTGCTCCATGTAATTACGTCATCTGTATTTGAATTTAATTGACCCGTTTGGTCTCATTAATGATGCTTTAAATAGCAATGAGGTTAACCCTTTTCTTCCACGTTGTTTGGAGTAAAATTCTGACTCTGTACTCTGGTGGCACGGTACCCTGATGTACCGATCTGCCCTTGTTGGAGTGGCACTTGTTCTAGTGGGCCGGTAACTTCACGGTACCATTCTTCTTGCTTAGTGGGTAGGATACCTATCTCGGTTGGATCATGGATTGGTATCGCGGTACTTGGGCACCGGGTAGATGTTGCGGTACCTAGGTACTAGGTGGGAGGTATTGTGGTGTCAGCCCTCCTTGAAACTTGGCAAAACGTGCGATGTGGTACTGACTTATTCTCGGTTCATGGTATCGAGTATCCCCGGTATCTGGGTACCGTTCCCGACCTAGGTTCTACCAGGCTTTAGGCAAATGGAAAATTCTTCTTTGGTCCTTCGTCAAAAAAGGCTATTAACAGCAAGCATTCGGTGCAATTCATGCGTTAGAAGTAGAAATCTGGACTTTCGTGTGAAAGGGATCAAACGGTGCAAAGGAAGAATCAGAAGCTTCAATGGGCAGGTAATGCACTGGTACCTTACCCGCGCACTACCCGCTCATATAGAGAGGATGTTTGAAGTTTCCCAGTGCGTGGGTTTATGTCAAGACAATTTCAGCTCCATAAGGAAACAAGAGAAAACTTTTTGCTAATGCTCAAGAGTCAGTACATAAAGATGTAGAACGAGCATTTAGAGTGCTCCAAGCGCGTTTCGCGATAATCCGTGGACCAGCGCGATTATGGAAGCAAGAAACATTGAAAGATATTATGACATCGTGTATAATAATGCACAACATGATTATTATGGATGAGCAAGGTATACCCTAACGTAAATTGACCTTTGATTCTCATTCTCAACTTCCTTAAATTGAAGAATTTCGTGAGCATACTCCTCGATTGTTTGAGTTTATTCAAGCTCAACATTGCATCAGAGGTAGAGAAAGTCATTCTCAACTCTAGACAAATCTAATTAAGCATTTATGACAGAAATACAGTTCATCTTAAACAATCGTCTTCTTTTGAACTTGTGTTGGATTTTGTTAACAGGGATTTTTGGCAAGGGACCAAAGGAGAATTTTCCAACTAGTATCAACCCGATGGACGCCAGTCATAGCTTCCGGGTGACCAGCAAGGTCAATACCACTACCTAGATGGATCTGATACCTGGTAAGGCCATGACCTCGATTACCTATCTATCCAGAGAGAGCACTAGTACCGCGAGCTAACGAAGGTACATACCTCGCCCTACTGAAGCTCCTGATATCAACTCAAGACCGGTACAATGGTAGATCGCACACCTAGCACCCCTCAAGTGCCTCGACATCAATCAAGGTACCCGGTACCCCGATGCCCGCCTTGGTACTACCTCGACTTCCACCTAGTACCTAGTATCTCAATGTATATATTCGGAGCCCTTCCAAGGCAGGTACCTTACCTGCCAAGTAATACGAAGATAACTGCGAAGACACAAGCGCCACTCCATCAAGAGACAGAACAAGCTCCATGTCGGTAAGATCCTACTGGTATACCAGCACTTCGTCCTACCAAAGAATTCAGAATCAGAGTTTCCCTCCAAGCTCCATGAAGAAGGAAAGTTGACTCCATCACCGAAATAAAGCGCCATTAATGAGACTTGATTAGAATTCGGATTCGACAGTAATTAACGGGATCAAATCTCGTGCCTTTAGCTCCACGCAATGCCTTTCAACGCCTAAAAAAGGACATTCGATAATCCTCATTAAAGGAACCGAATTTCTTGGGGATTCTTTAAAGAACTATATATACGGCATTGAAAGGTAGACAAAATGGTTTTTTTCTGAATACGAAGATCGCCAAAGACAGAGAGAGAGTTATTTTCTAGTGGAATTCCCTTGTGAAATTCTCCGAAGCCCGTGAGAGTCCACTGACGATGATTGTGAGAAAATATCCACTTGTCGACATATACGTTTTCTCCACTACTGCCCTGTGGAAGAGAGTGAAAAACGAGAGAAGAGAGTATACTGTGTAACTTCGTTGTAATATTTTTGAATAAAATAGTGTTATTTCATATCTCCTCGATCTTTCCTATATTGCTTCTTATTTACATTACTAGGAAGGATCATGGTACCGAAGGTACCTATCCCGCTACTGGCTACCGGTAGTGGGTGAGGGTGTCAACCGGGATTTCGCTCCCTGAGTGATTTTTCTGTTAACACTTTTTGGCGCCGCCTGTGGATAGGGATGCACATTTGGGGAATGGGGATGGATATAGGTCCCCCTATCCCCATCCCCACTTCCTAGACCCTCCCCCATTCCCCCCCCCCCCCCCCCCCCCCTCATTTCCCCATTTGGGGGAAAATGGGGTTGTGGGATTTTGGGGGGAGGTACCCCTATCCCCAACCCCAGTTCCCCACTTCCCCCGTTTCCCTGTTTCCCCATTTCCCCATTTTACTAATAATTACAAATAAAAAAATTACATTTCAAATATAATATCAAAAATCCATTAGTGCGTTACAAATACAAAGAAAATCCGTTACAAATACAAAGAAAATCCATTACAAAATAAAGTATTTCAATAAGAATTTAGATTTTGAAAGAGTAAATGAGGTTTGTATAGTTAGATTTTGAAATAATAAAAAAATTAAATATATATATATATAATTATATTTATAATATTTTTGGGGAAATGGGGAAACCCGATCCCCATCCCCATTTGGGGGAAATATGTGGGGGAAATGGGGAAATGGGGTTGGGGGAGGGTCTCCCCATCCTCATCCCCATTTCAAATTGGGGATGAAAATCATCCCCATCCCCACTCGTTTCCCCATTTTCCCCCAAAAAGTTTCCCCCAAATGGGGATGGGGTCGTGGGGAATTGGGGCTCCGGGGTAAAATGTGCAACCCTAGTGGGAAACACCACACCCTCAAAAGAAAGCCTGCGTGCCTCGTTTTCTTGTCTTATCATCAAAATGAAGCTTTGATCCTCTCAAGATCATCTTGACCCGTCAGGACATCAGTCAAACGCTTCAACCCGAAAGGGTCAGAAGCCGAAGAAGGGGGGAAAGGTTCGCAAACCCGCCTCGAAGCCGTCAGTTACCAGGCGGACTACCCCCCAGGTACCTGCTACCCCAGCAGCTGAACCTGCCAATCTGCCTTTATAGAGAGCATTCACCTCCGAATGGTCGCCGAAGGCAGTACTAGTCAGCTTGCTGTACCATATCCCAGGGGAGATGCCAATCGGCAAGGTACCAGGGTACCTCCCTTCGACAGGTTGGGACCACCACCTCATGTACCAGTCCATGATAGACTCGGGCCCATGCCCCCAGCACCAACGATCCATGACAGACTCGGGCCCATGCCCCCGGTTCCAGGACATCCTACAGGTTACTAAGCCCGGCGTGCAAGATCCACCATTGACCTCCCACCTAGAAAGCACTACCACATGGCCCAACCAGTGGCCTATTCTAGACAGCCTCACCAGGAAACGACCTAGGAACGCCTTCATTCAGTGGTGGGAGGTAGCAACAAGGGCGTCGGAGAAGATCCTCCCCAGGGAGAGAATCAAGATGAAGCTTCTGCGACATCGGAAGGGCCATACGACAGAGATTCTGAGGTGGAATCTGGTAACGATGGCGGTAAACGTCTCCAGGACCAGGTCGCTAGAATGGAAAAAGAAATCTATGAGTTGAAGAAGGGTAAGCACCGGGAAAACTGGAAAGACCCCTTGGGAGAGATGAATGCTCCTTTCTCTAGGAGGATCAATGAGGCAGAATTACCTCTCAAATTCAAGATGCCAACCGACAAATATTCTGGGACTTAGGACCCTTTGAGCCACCTAGAAAGCTTTGTTCACTAGATAGAGGTTAAGAATGCTATTAGGGCCGCTATGTGCAGAATGTTCCCAACCACACTGACGGACTATGCCAAGACATGGTTCAGGAAGCTACCATTGGGAAGCGTTGATTCATTCACAAAATTGACAACTGATTTCTGTGCCCAGTTTCAGGGCATAAAACCTCGCCCCAAAGATCCTATTCACCTTCAATTCGTGATCCAGGAGCGGGGGGAATCGCTCAGAGCCTACGTGGAGAGATTCCATAAATAAATGATCCAGATGGGAGTTTTCGTGAAAAAGGAAACCTTGGCCAATTTCAGAAGGAATCTTTGGGCAGGCAGACTATTCAGATCTTTCGCCAAGCATCCCCCGGAGACCTACCAGGAGGACTACAATCGAGCTCTAGAGCAGGTCGAGATAGATGAACAGTTCTGAGTTAAGATGGAGCACGATGATATGAGAACTGCCAAGCGCCAAAAAAAGGAGGTGCCCAAGCCTACACCCGTTCAGAAAAATCAAAACAGGCCTCCCAACAAATCTACATATCGGTCGCCACCCTATCAACCTCCACGGAACCGGTACCCAGCTAGGCGGACTCTGCCCAGAGCTACATCCCCACCCAAGTAGGTAGCACAGATAGATAGAGAGGAAATGGGGTACTCCTATTACACCCCCTTGAACGCATCTCCCGAGACTATATACCTCACCATCCACGATAAAGGACTACTCAAGAAGCTGGGTCCAATAAAGGCACCAGTCGATCAACGGAACCGCTACAAGTATTGTGACTTCTATGAGGATGTAGGTCATAATACCTCAGAATGCTATAGTCTGCGGAACCAGATTGAAGCCTTGGTTAGGAGAGGTTGCTTGGAGGAATTCCTCTAACAGGTATGCGACAACATACGCACTGGAAAGGAGGTGCGGGCCGATATTAAAGCATATGAAGAAGGAAGGAAAACAAAAGGGAAGAATCTGATGGAGCAGATCCACATTGTTAATACCATCAGTGGAGGTCCCACTTTGGCAGGAACCTCCAACAATGCTCGAAAGAACCACGCCAGGAAAATTCCTAGAGTGGAAGCAGGCCAGAATGTTTTCAAGGTTACCAGAGGATCACATCGGTCTCCTCCTGCTGCACAGATCGTCTTCACAGAAGATGACGTATTTAACACCGTCTAGCCTTATGATGATCCCATGGTCATCATTGTTCAAATAGCCAAGAACTTGGTCCGCCGTGTGTTGATTGACACAGGTAGCAGCGTGGATATTCTCTTCAAGAATGATTTGGAGCAATTCAATCTGAAGAGACCTTGTTACAACAGCTGTACCACCCCATTGTACGGGTTCACGGGGGACTCGTTGATTCCCACCGGGTCTATGATCCTACCAGTAATAGTGGGAACAGTGCCACTCCACCAGAACCTAATGACAGACTTCGTTGTGGTAGACACCCTGTCCACCTACAACGCTATACTGGGAAGGCCCTACTTGTCTGCCCTCAAAGGGGTCATGTCAATATACCATAACGTTCTAAAATTCCCAGTGGGAGACAAAGTGGGCAAAATATAGGGGGATCAGCAGGCTGCTCGCAAGTGTTATGCAGTGTCAACCAACCCAGCAGCGTTGGCCAAGCAGTGTGTGCAAATAACCACTAATCAAGATCACCAGTCTTTGGAGGAAGGTTTTGAAGATGAAATTAACTCGGTCAAGGGGAGATCAGTGTCAGGCCTCCCCGATATAGAGATTTGGGAGGAGGAAGAGAAGGGATGGGCCAGTGGCTATCCCGTAGAGGAGTTAAAAGAGATACCTATCAGGGAGGCCGATCTTTCCAAGGTAGTCAGGATAGGTTCAACATTGGAGGCGAAAGTGAAGGAAGATCTGATAAAGCTCCTACGAGAATATAATGACATCTTTGCATGGAGCCATGAGAAGATGCCAGGGATACCTGTTGCTTTAACAACTTACAGGTTAGCGGTAGATCCCACCTTCAAGCCTGTCAAGCAAAAGAGAATGCATTTCAACCAGGCAAGAAATGCTGCAGTACAAGAAGAGGTAAACAAACTGCTAAAGGCAGAATTCATTAGGGAGTCTCGGTACCCCGAATGGATTGCCAACGTAGTTATGGTGACCAAGGCAAACGGGAAGTGGCGCATATGTGTTGATTATACAGACCTCAACGGTGCCTGCCCAAAAGACAGCTTCCCGCTACCTAAAATCGACCAACTGGTAGATTCAACCGTGGGTAACAAGCTCTTGAGTTTTATGGATGCCTTCTCGGGATATAACCAGATAATGATGCACCCAGCTGACCAGGAATAAAACCAGTTTCATAACCGGTCAGGGCCTGTATTGCTACAGGGTCATGCCCTTCGGGCTCAAAAACGCTGGGGCTACCTACCAGTGCCTGGTCAACCGATTGTTCAAGAGACTAATAGGAAAGATGATGGAAGTATACATCGATGATATGATCACGAAGTCTCAAGTAGCTGATCATCACCATGACCATCTCTGTCAAACATTCCAGATAATTAGAGAGAATCAGATGCGATTGAATCCTGATAAGTGTGCCTTCGGAGTTGCACCCGGGAAATTTCTCAGATTCATAGTCCATGAGAGAGGGATCGAGCTAATCCCGAGAAAATCAAAGTTATCCTAGATCTCGAGACCCCCACCTCACTTAGACAAGTGCAAGGTTTGACCGGACCAATTGCAGCCTTGAACCATTTCATATCACGATCCACCGACAAGTGTATCTCGTTCTTCAAGGCAATCAAACAAGGGAAGAACATGAAGTGGGACCAGGACAACAAGCTGGCTTTCCAATCGCTGAAGAAGTACCTCGCTAGCCCGCCCCAGCTAGCTAGCCCGGTACCAGGAGAAGAACTACAATTATACTTGGCAATATCTGAAACAGCGGTCAGTGGAGCATTGGTGAAGGAATGCCCTGATGGGGTCCAGCGCCCTATCTACAACATGAGCCGCACCCTAATCAAATCAGAAAAGAACTACATCCTCCTAGAGAAGCTCGCTTTCACTTTGGTGGTTGCTTCTAGGAAGCTCCACCCTTATTTCCTTGCCCACACAATCGTGGTAGGCACTGATCAACCTCTGCAGTTAATTTCTCCAAAGGCCGGACGTATCGGGGAGACTTGTGCTGTAGGCCCTTGAGGTCACCCAGTTCGACATCAAGTACAAAGCCAGGACAACTATCAAAGCCCAAGCTTTGGTGGATTTCGTGGTAGAATTCAATGTAATTCCTGATCAAGATGCTATCCTGACCGTAAGTCAAGCTCTCTAGAAAGAGCAAGAGCCTATAGATTGGCCTACCAATCAAGTCTGGATCTTATATACCGATAGGGCATCCAATCAAGCAGGAAGCGGGGCTGAGATCATTCTAACTGACCCCGAAAAGGTCGAGTGCTGTCACTGTTTCATATTCGAATTCAACACCACCAACAACGAAGCTAAATATGAAGCCTTGTTAGCAGGAATGAGAACAGCGGCTGAGCTAGGAGCTAGTTACCTCCTTGCCAAATGTGACTCGCAACTGGTAGTTAATCAAATAACTGGTCTATACCAGGCTAGAGAGGATAACATGGCAACTTATCTCGAGAAAGTTCAGGAACTGTTGCCCTGTTTCAAAGGTTTCAGGATCGAACATGTACCTAGGCAGCTAAATCATCGAGCTGACGTCCTAGCCAAGATAGCTGCCTATGGAGGACAAGCTTTGCCGAAAGGAGTACCACTCCAGATAATCACTACATCGAGCATAGCTGAAGGCAGGGAAGTCAACCCCGTTGCACGACTCCCATGCTGGATGGATCCCATCGTGGATTATCTTCAGTCAGGAAAGCTCAATGAAACCGCTGATCAAGCTCGCAAGATCAAGAGAACCTCAGTTCGATACTGCTTGATAGAGGGGCACCTTTACCGCAGAGGTAGATCACTCCTCTTGCTTAGGTGCCTATATCCCGATGATGCGGACTAGGCACTGAGAGAAGTGCATTCAAAAGACTGTGGAAATCATGCCGAGGGAGAAGCACTGGCTTACCAGGTGCTACGCATGGGATATTTTTGGCCAACCTTGCATCACGTTGCGAGGCAGTTCGTACAGTCCTGTGAACAGTGTCAGAAAATGGCCAACCTGTATCATCTACCTCCAGAACGATTATCTACCATCAGCTCGCCGTATCCGTTTTCTTTCAGGGGGATAGACCTAATTGGGCCTCTACCAACCGCGCCAGGTCAGCAGAAGCATGCGATCGTGGCTATTGATTACTTCACCAAATGGGTGGAAGCAGAACCCCTCTCCAGAATTACTAAAGCAAATACAATAGAATTCATCAATAAGAATGTGGTATGCCGGTTCGGCACCCCGATGATCATCACCACTAACCTGGGTAAGCAGTTTGACAACTCTAGGTTCCAGGAATTCTACGAGAGTCTGGGGATTGAACTTCGCTTTGCATCTATAGCACACCCTCAGACTAATGGCCTGGTAGAGGCCACAAATAAATTTATCAAGAAGCTCCTGAAGAAGAAACTTCAACAGAAGAAAGGGAGATAGGCTGATGAACTCCCGGACGTGCTATGGGCTTATCGCACCACCAAGAGAACTGCTACTGGAGAAACCCCCTACTCGCTATCCTTCGGGGTAGAAGCTGTCCTTCCTATTGAACATAAGCTCACTTCTTTCCGGGTTCAACATTTCAACCCCGATGAAAATGAAGACAAGCTGAGAGCCAATCTGGACCTCCTGGAGGAAAAATAAGATAGGATTGCAGAAAGGATAACAGTTTACCAGAGCCGGATTGCTCGTTACTTCAACAAGAGAGTAAAAGCCTGGAGCTTCAAAGAAGGGGACTTGGTTCTTAGGAAGGTTACTCAGAATACCCGGAAAAGGTCAGACGGAGTACTATCACCCAATTGGGAAGGTCTCTACCTAATCAGAATGGTGATCTAGAGTGGGGCATACAAGCTAGACGACATGAATGGACATCCAGTAGACCACACTTGGAATGCTGATCACCTCAAGAGGTTTTACCCATAAGTCATGCAACGGACATCGGCCGAGATTACCCCGAAATGAATGTTAGGAGATGTTAGTAATCGTGAGTGCTTGTATTCCTTTTTTCTTTGGTCATCAATAAAGAAGATTTCTTTCTCCATCTGTTTCGCCTACATTTGTTTACATCTATCTATTTTATATCGACAATCAAATCCGCCATGATTGTCGCAATAAGACAAGGAGAGCTATATAGCACTCCTGATGCCCTGGACCGGATAGATCCCTCCAAGAGGATCGCCATAAATCCAGGAGAGCCACATAGTACTCCTGATGCCCTGGACCGGATAGATCCCTCCAAAAGGATCGCCATAAGACCAGGAGAGCCACATAGCACTCATGATGCCCTGGACCAGATAGATCCCTCCAAGAGGATGGCCATAAATCCAGGAGAGCCATATAGCACTCATGATGCCCTAGACCGGATAGATCCCTTTAGGAGGATCGTTATAAGACCAGGAGAGCCACATAGCACTCCTGATGCCCTGGACCGGATAGATCCCTCTAGGAGGATTGCCATAAATCCAAGAGAGCCACATAGCACTCCTGATGCCCTGGACCGGATAGATCCCTCCAGGAGGATCGCCATAAATCCAAGAGAGCCACATAGAACTCTTGATGCAAATCCAAGAGAGTCACATAGCACTCTTGATGCCCTGGACCGGATAGATCCCTCCAGGAGGATCGCCATAAATCCAGGAGAGCCACATAGCACTCATGATGCCCTAGACCGAATAGATCCCTCCAGGAGGATCGCCATAAATCCCGGAGAGATACACAGCACTCCTAATGCCCTTGATCGGATTAATCCATCCAGGAGGATCTCTCCAAGACCAGGATCTGGATAGTAAGAGCATAGTTGCCAGCCAAATCAAGGCTTTGGCCGGGTACCACCCCCCGCTAAGAAAGACCAGGTGCTAAAGTAGCCTTAGTCGCCTACCTGGATCTTGCTGCCAGTATATATTCACCATTGTTTTCGCCAAAGTACCACGATTCCTATAAACAGGAATGCGAGGTAGCTGAATATGATCTCCTTATTTTTGCCAATGATCGCCTCAAGACCAGAAAAGACCATAAGGCCTTCCTGCTACCTTGACTGAGAGCCACCCCCCGCTAGGAAAGAATCTGATGAGTAAGGACGTAGTCGTCTGCCAGATAAAGGCCTTAGCCGGGTACTATCCCCCACTAAGAAAAACCTGGTGCTAACATGGCCATAGCCGCCTACCAGGATCTTGTTGCCAACACATTCTCCATCATGTTTGCCACGGTACCAAGATTTCTAGAACAAGGATGCGAGGTACCGAGATTCGCCAAATTTGTTCTCCAAGGCACCAAAGCTCTTTCAAACGGAAACACGAGGTGCCCATTTTCGCCAGAATACTCACTTGTGGATCTAGGTTCCTTGAAACAGGAAGACTAGATACCAGATTATTTGCTAAGGCACCAAGATTCTTACAAATACGAACATGGGGTGCCCAGACTCGCTAGAATATCCACCTAGGAACCTAACTTCCTTGAAACAGGAAAGCTAGGTACTCGATTATCCGATAAGGTACTAAAATCTTTGCAAAGCAGAAATGCAGGGTAACCAGTTTCGCCAGATTACTCGTCATATTACCAAGGTTCCTTGAATGGGAATACAAGGTACCTAGATTGCGAGATTGTAAACCAATACGCTCATTATCATCAAGGAACCAAGACTCTCAGAACTAGAGTGCGAGGTACCATGGTACCGATCAATTGATGTTCCTCTACTTTATTCTCATCAGGTTTTACGCTTACCAAGTTTTGATTAAGTCAAGTTTATGCTGGGGACTTTTGCCCGAATTTATGCTACAATCGGAAGCGTGTGACTGAATTAAATCGACAGATACAGATGGAAATGAGTTTTCTTTTCATTGATCAAATCAAGGAAAATAAAAAAAATTCTCATTTCTAAAACTAAGAAGCCCATCCCCGATCACGGGCTACCAAAAAAAATTATCCAGATACTACTGGGTAACGAGTCAAGCTAGATCATGCATCCTCCTGCTCCTGATCGGCCATCTTCTCTCCATCTCTGCCAGTTAGAGCTTCCCCCTTTATTGCACCAGATGGAACCTCGCCTGCTTCTTGGGCACCTACAGCAACCAGAAGCTCCATTTGAGACAGATCGCCCTAAACCTCCCCTGCTACTGCTAGATCAAAATCTCCTCCAACTTTCTTGATCAGAGTAGCTTGACCTTTCTTTTCCTGGGCAGGGTCAGAAGATGATATAGGCAGGGCAGATTCTCCATCGTCAGTAGCAGGCCGATCCCCTATCTCCTTGACATATTCTGATGGAGAAGCAGAAGAGGCAGGAACCCATCCTCCAGCCTGAGCCGCACCAGCCTTAGGATCCTTCAAACTGGGAGCTGCTCCAACATTGCTTTGTCAAAAAAGGGAGATAAAGCTCTGGTCTACACCTTCTACCACTTCACTGGCTCCGGCAACCTGGGAAGGTCCGGCCACATCAGAGGGCGCTGCCCTAGAAAGTTCAGCAGCCTTCGCCATGATCTTCTCCCGTTTCCACCCCTCAATAACACTCAGGTCAAACAGAGGAGGGAAGGCTAAAGCCACTTGATAGCTGGCAAAGAAATAACCATCCCCAAAGGCAGTGTCCACTTGAGCATCCAGATTGGCCACGCTACCATGGAGGGATAGAACATCTTTCTCCAGCTCCGCCACCTTTCCCATAGAAACATCCCTCTCCTTCTAGCGGCGAAGGGACCTGAGCCTCTCAGTATCCAAAGCATGTTGCATCCTCTCCCTGTCAACCTTAGCCTCGTCAGCTTCCTTTTGGGCATTTTCCAATGACTGGTTCAGAGCTTCCATTCCACGAGCAGCCTTAGCGAGTTCCTCCTTGGACTTCTCCAGCTCGGCAGTAGCACCTCTAACTTGCTCCAAGAGGGAGCCGACCTGTTGGCTCATAGCCACGTTGAACTTAAAACCCTGACAAAAACAAAGCACTAGTTGTTAATATTATGCTCAATGGCAAGAGTGTAATATTGTAATTGACAATCTTCTCATATTAATAAAGTGAATTCTGATTCTTATAATTACTTATAGCATTTATTATTATAATTGTCAAGGTAAATAATCATAAGGTCAAAAGACTATGAGAAATGAAGAATTGTTCATACATCCGGATATGTATGAGGTAGACACAATTCTTTAGTTAGTCTTGAATAACATTCACAACTTAAGTTAAAGGTTGGACACCTCTATCTTGTTAAAGTTGTAGAATTCTTTTACTAGCATTTGAATGGGATCAAATGAATATGATGAGTCTAAAATCATCGAAAGGTTTTCGAGTAAAAGAATCTAGTGCACTAGGTGCATTGAACTGGATCACAATGAAATACTTTATCTAGAACCGTCACTAGATATAAGTCTTTTCATTAAAGAGGACAATCGGAGAGTCTATCTTAATCCTGAGATAAATGATGGACTTATGGTTGCAAGTGTTATCATTAGAGCTATCAATGAGTACGATTATATAGCATAGTCTATCCTCGATAGTTTGGTGGTATACATTTGTTAATCGATAGAGGACTTCATTTATAGATATGGACATCGTGGCTCCATTTATTAAATGAGAGTATAATATCATCATATGGATGTTTTGAGGTATTGGATATTAAATCTCAACGTTGAGTTTTCAATAATGATTATTGAAAACATGGCTTCTGGACAAGTCAAAGTATCCAAGTTCGAAATGTGGTCATATGAGGAAATATGGTAACTTGGAGAGCTATAGGCGGTCTATGAGCTCTTGGCGATTACTGATATTATTCACGAGGATACACCATCTCCTATAAGATTGTCTAGGGTATGAATGAGAAACATCTCTTTATTCTATCTTTATTTAAGAGTTCAATTTTAGCTCTTTAGTGAAATGAGTTAAAATTAATAGATTGGACCTAAGTGAATCATTTGTTGATTGTGATTAGGTTGTGTCTATTGAAGCTTAAATTTATATAGCCCGCCAAGATCCCTAATTCACACGTATTTGCATGGATCACTTGATATATTCTACCGGGCCGATTTAAGGGTCCATCTAGAATTGTTTTTAATATATCAAGAATATAATATGTCTATTATTTAATTAATGGGCTGCACTATTATATTAATATATTAAAATGAGACATGTGGGCTTGTTTCTTTTAGTAAGAATGGGTCTGGTTCACATGTGGGCTTTTATTTAAAGTCCTATGGATTAAATGAAATAAGAAAATAATATATGGCCCATTTATATAAGTGGGGCGGCAAGGTGTATATATTAACCTAATATATTATTTTGTTTCATTGTTTTAATTAAATAAGAATTAGTTAATTTATTAATTAATTGTTTAATTAAGAAACAAATCTTTTTCTGATCAGGAAATATATTTCCTAAAGTTATACTATTGGTAGTAGTATATTAAAAGTAAAAGACTTGTTTGATAAGAAAATAAATAATTAATTTTATTTATTTAATCAAATAAGAAGTCTTTTTATTTAGTCAATAAAAGAATAAAAATATTTATGAGTTGGATTAGGTTTTGACGTCTAAAGGTTGATGGAAATTAGGGTGCAATACAAACTCTTTTTGGTATGTGATTTGCGGCAACCCTAGTCCATTTAGAGGAAGATTTGGGCAATCCTAAATAGAAGAGGAAGCAAAATTTCGGCCACCTATATAATACCACATATAGAATTCGGCCACCATAGTTGATTAAATGATTCAATTTTTCTTCTTCTTCTCAATTCATAGAAAAAGATAATTTTTATTCTACTAAACATAAAAGAGAGAAGAGATTATTCTTTGATAGTACAATGATTGCTTGTTCATCAATAAGCTTGTGTGTACAACATCGAATTAGGTTCACGCGAGTTTCGATCATTAGATTGAGAACTCAAAAGTGACCGGAATAATTTTTGTCTTCTTTTGATTGTTTTATGACTAACAAAAGAAAAAGAAAACTTTGTTCATCCATTCTCAGGTTTGCAATTCAAAGAAAAAGGGAGACCACGCTCCTAGGTGATTCACGTACGTGTTCGGATTGGAAGATCTCGCGGTACTGTTCACGATCACTGTTCACGCGGTACTGTTCACAATCACTATTCACACGGGTACTGTTCACGGGCATCGGAAAAGATTTTGCGGATTACCAATCGACGTAAGTCAATC
Source organism: Dipteronia sinensis (assembly GCA_033220585.1). NCBI lineage: Eukaryota > Viridiplantae > Streptophyta > Magnoliopsida > Sapindales > Sapindaceae > Dipteronia > Dipteronia sinensis. The sequence continues at coordinate 29,070,455 of CM065641.1, read as the reverse complement.
GGATCACGTGTCAAGAGGTATTTAACTCTAACCGTATATATTTGAGTTTAATTAATTAAAAGGTTAAGGTTCAACTTTGAGAAAAAATTTAAAACCATACGAAATCTATTTTTCGTTTCTTCCGCTGCGTTTTATATCGATTTTTCCCTACAATTGGTATCAGAGCCTTGGTTGTACCTTTTAATTAATTAACGTATATATACGTGAATCTATTTTTTTTTATTGTGATTATACATGTTTTAGAAAGAGATGGCACTCTAGGTATTCGCATATATAATTACATGTTGAATGTATGGATTTATATATGTTTTATAAAGTGAATTGTTATTGCTCGATTTTGGTCCTAGAATTTCAATGTAATTTTTGTTTCAGATTTGTAACAAGAAGGGTGGTCTATTATCGCCATAATTCCTTCTTGGTAGTTGCTAGGGTTTTATTTTTTTTGTATGTAAAATAAGTGCAATATTTTTTTTGTAATCAGGTGCAGTATTTTTTTTTGTAAATTTTACTGCAGTAAAATAAAAAAAATAAAAATAAAAATTTTGCTGCAGTAATTTATTCGTAATATGATGTAATGTATTCGGGTATTGAAAATTCGAAGACACGAAGAAAAACGAAGCAACCGGAACTAAGAACGAGCACCGTGCGCACCCTAGGATTGGATTGGGCTGCGCATGGCAAGCCAAATCCTTGGTGGGCTGCGCACGGCAGCCTTGTGTGGCCTTATGGGTTGCGTAAGGCAGCCCCTTTATGGGGTTGTGGGCTGTGCACCTCCATGAGAGGAGGTCGAGGGATGAGCGTATGGTTGATGGCCACCTGAAGATCTTGTATTCCTAACAATTGTGATTTACTTGCTTTTCTTGGATGGGCCAAAATTGTTGCTATTTAATTTTTGCTTAAATATTACAATATTTGTTGTTGTATGATAACATGACATTTTAGAATAGGAGTGCCACTCATATATCTCTTTTGGTATGAACATGCATTGAATGATTTAGGTATCTAATTGGCATCTAGATAACTTGGTAAAAATCATTCTTTGGGATTTAATCACACGCCTTAAATAATTGAGTGGGAGAAGGTGTGCAAGAACGTCTATGGCCTCCAAGATTAGTTGAGTTTTATTATTTTTGGTAATCCCCCCAAGGGGCGTCCATAAATGGAATTTAACAATATACTTCCTTACAAGGATAGACTAGACAATTGACTTAAACGAAATCTACTCCCCAAGGAGGGATTTTCGTGAGAGAAAATTGAGGGTCGATATCTTGGTAACACACTCAATGTAATTTTATTAATATCCTCCCAAGAGTTCTTGTTAATAAAAATTACAAGGCTAAAATTAAAAATGCTGGTTGTTATGTTAACAATTAGGTGGGACCTAGTCTAACTAGTAAATAGTGCGAACTCCCAAAGGAGGCGTAATATTTATGGGTGTTGGATCACCATTGAATTTTTATGATTGAATTATTTATTTTAATTCAAGATAAATTTTTTAAAGTGCTATTATCATGATTATTTACTTATATATGTTTTTGTTTTAATTAGAAATCATGACTCCATCACTTATGAACATCCTGAAAGATAACACCTTAACTGGAGATAACTACGTAACATGGAAAAGGAAAATTGGGTTGTTGCTGCAAAGTGAAAAACATAAGTTTGTTTTGACCACTCCTAAACCACCCCTTCCTAATAATGAATCTAATATGATGCAAAGAGATGAGTATGAGCAGTGGAAGACTTCTGATGATATGGCAAAATGTTACATTATGGCCACTATCTCCGACGTGTTGCAACAGCAACATGAAGGAATGGAGTCCGCTGCTGATATAATGATGTCTCTAGAGGAAATGTTTGCTATGAGGTCTAGGACGACTAAGAGAGAGGCAGTGACTGCTTTTATGAATCTTAGGATGAAACCTGGACAATCTGTGAAAGATCACATGATGAAAGTCATAGCACATCTCAATATTGCTGAACTAAATGGTGCTGAGATTGATGGAGAGACCAAAATTGATATGGTAATTAACTCACTGTCAGATTCCTTTGATCAATTCAAGTTGGACTACACCTTGAACAAAAAGGAATACACCTTGCAGGGCCTGATGCAAGATGTTCAAAGCGCTCAAGAGATTCATTTGGTTGGTAAAGTTGCTACTGTTAAGACTCGTAAGAAGGTCAAGAAACAACAGAAGAAAAAACAACTTGGGCCTACCAAGAAGGAAACCAAGAAAGTAACCAAGATCAAAGGGAAATGCTTCCTTTGTGGTGAAAAGGGACATTGGAAAAGAGATTGCCCAAAGTCCTAGAAAAAGAAGGAAAAGGTAATGTTAATTATCTAGAAACATGTTTTCTGGCAGATTCTACTGATTCTTGGATCATAGACTCTGGAGCCACTAATCATGTTTGTTATTCCTTGCAGGGGTTTCAAGAAAAGAGAAGGTTGAATGAAGATGAAGTCAATTTGCGCTTGGGCAACAGAACGTTAGTGTCTGCAAGTGCAGTGGGAGATATTAGAGTTATTTTAGATTCTAGTAGGCATTTAGATTTAATAGACGTTTATTATGTACCTCAATTCAAGAGGAATTTAATTTCAGTTTCTTGTTTAAATAAGTTTGGATATTCGGTTACTTTTAATAAAACTTTTATTATTAGTAAGAATGACAAAGTTGTTTGCAAAGGTACATTGGAAAACGGTTTATTCTTTTTGCATAGAAATATCTCTCACTCGTTAGACACAGAAATAACGGAACCTAATCATAAAAGAGTAAAATTATCAAAAGATGAAACCTATCTTTGGCATTTACGCCTAGGTCACATTAACCTTAATAGGATTAAAAGATTGGTATGTGACAGACCTTTAAGTGACTTAAAGGTTGATGATCTACCAACTTGTGAATCTTGTTTGGAAGGTAAAATGACCAAAAGGCCGTTCAATACCAAAGGTTCAAGAGCCACTGAATGTTTAGGACTAGTACACACTGATGTATGTGGTCCTATGAGCATTCAAGCTAGAGGTGGCTATGAGTACTTCATCACCTTCACAGATGATTACTCAAGATTTGGTTACGTGTATCTCATGAGACATAAGTCGAATGCATTTGATATGTTAAAAGCATTCAAAGCTGAAGTACAAAATCAGCTTGAGAAACATATAAAAATCTTGAGATCTGATCGTGGTGGAGAATATCTATCTGGAGAGTTTCAGCAATATCTTATTGATAATGGGATAGTTTCTCAGCTTTCTGCACCAGGTACACCTCAACAAAATGGGGTAGCAGAAAGGAGAAATATGACTCTTTTAGAGATGGTTAGATCAATGTTGAGTTATTCAACACTTTCTATTTCTTTTTGGGGATATGCTCTACAAACAGCAATATATATTCTAAACGATGTACCATCTAAATCTGTCCCTAAAACCCCACATGAATTGTGGACTGGGCAAAAGCCTAGTTTACAACACATGAGGATATTTGGTTGTCCTGCACATGTGTTGAAAGGAAAGACAGAAAAGATGGAGTCCCGTTCGGAAACATGTATATTTGTGGGGTATCCAAAAGGAACTAAAGAATATTATTTCTATAGTCCTTCTGATCTAAAAGTATTTGTTTCAACAAATGCTTCATTTCTAGAAAAGGACTATATGAATAATTTTGTGCCCAAAAGTAGAATTGTCCTGAATAAGATGTCAGGAGATACAATTCCACAAGAGGTTTCACAACCCAGCCAAATTGTAAGTTCCACTCCAACACAAGATCAACAACCTACCATTCCTCGTCATAGTGGGAGGGTTAGAACTCAACCCGAAAGATATATCGGTCTAGGAGAATCTGTTGAGAATCTCCCGGACGACGATGATCCCTACACGTACAAGGAAGCTATGGAGGATGTTGATTGTCGTCATTGGCAAAAGGCAATGCAATCCGAGATTGAATCGATGTTCAATAACAAAGTCTGGTCCCTTGTAGACTTGCCTAAAGGGATAAAACCCATTGGGTGCAAGTGGGTATACAAGAGGAAAAGAGGTATGGATGGTAAGGTGGAAACCTTTAAAGCTAGATTAGTAGCTAAAGGTTATACACAGAAAGAAGGTATCGATTACGAGGAAACCTTCTCACCTGTGGCCATGCTTAAATCCATTAGGATACTCTTATCCATTGCAGCATCTCTAGACCTAGAGATTTGGCAAATAGACGTCAAGACAGCTTTCCTTAATGGAAGTCTTGACGAGAGCATCTACATGATGCAACCAGAGGGATTCATTGAAAAAAGGCCAAGAAGAAAGAGTATGCAAGTTGCAAAAGTCCATATATGGACTAAAGCAAGCATCCAGATCCGGGAACATAAGGTTCGATCAAGCTGTAAAGGGTTTTGGATTTATTCAAAACCCTGACGAACCTTGTGTATACAAGAGGATCAAAGGCGACAAGTTGGTTTTCCTCATTCTTTATGTTGATGATATACTACTCATTGGAAACGATGTAGGTGTATTGACATCAGTGAAAGAATGGTTAGCAAAACAATTTGATATGAAGGACTTAGGAGAAGCAAGTTATATTCTTGGTATCCAAGTAATAAGGGATAGAAAGAATAGAACGATTGCATTATCCCAAGCTTCATACATTGATAAAATCTTGTCTAGATTCACCATGCAAGATTCCAAGAAAGGTATGTTACCTTTTAGACATGGAATCAAACTTTCTAAGGGTCAAGCACCTAAGAATGTGCATGAAGAGCAATTCATGAGTAGAGTTCCACATGCCTCGGCAGTTGGAAGTCTCATGTATGGAATGCTCTGTACTAGACCAGATATTTGTTTTGCTGTTGGCATAGTTAGCAGGTTTCAATCGAAACCTGGTCCTGATCATTGGACGGCAGTCAAGCATATTTTCAAGTATCTCAAGAGAACTAGAGATTATATGCTTGTATACTCTTGAGGGGATTTAATTCCCGTTGGGTATACAGATTCTGATTTCCAGTCGGATACTGACTCCAGAAAATCCACATCAGGATCTATGTTTACCATTGGAGGAAGAGCAGTCATATGGAGGAGTATCAAGCAATCTTGTATTGTTGATTCCATAATGGAAGCTGAGTATGTTGCTGCATGCGAAACTGCCAAAGAGGCTGTTTGGCTCCGCCAATTCTTGATTGACTTAGAAGTGGTTCCTAGTGCGAATAAGCATATCACTATACCCTGTGACAACAGTGGTGCAGTGGCTAATTCGAAAGAACCAAGAAGTCATAAGAGAGGTAAACACATTGAAATGAAGTATCACCTATTGAGGGAAATTGTTCATAGGGGAGACGTGACGATCACCAAAATCGCGTCAGCAAAAAATCTAGCGGATCCTTTCACAAAGGCTCTACCTCAGAAGAGCTTTGATGGACATCTAGAGAACATGGGAATGAGAGATATGACACACTTGCTATAGAGCAAGTGGGAGATTGTTAGGATTATGCTCAATGGCAAGAGTGTAATATTGTAATTGACAATCTTCTCATATTAATAAAGTGAATTCTGATTCTTACAATTACTTATAGCATTTATTATTATAATTGTCAAGGTAAATAATCATAAGGTCAAAAGACTATGAGACATGAAGAATTGTTCATACATCCGGATATGTATGAGGTAGACACAATTCTTTAGTTAGTCTTGAATAACGTTCACAACTTAAGTTAAAGGTTGGGCACCTCTATCTTGTTAACGTTGTAGAATTCTTTTACTAGCATTTGAGTGGGATCAAATGAATATGATGAGTCTAAAATCATCGAAAGGTTTTCGAGTAAAAGAATCTAGTGCACTAGGTGCATTGAACTGGATCACAATGAAATACTTTATCTAGAACCGTCACTAGATATAAGTCTTTTCATTAAAGAGGACAATCGGAGAGTCTATCTTAATCCTGAGATAAATGATGGACTTATGGTTGCAAGTGTTATCATTAGAGCTATCAATGAGTACGATTATATAGCATAGTCTATCCTCGATAGTTTGGTGGTATACATTTGTTAATCGATAGAGGACTTCATTTATAGATATGGACATCGTGGCTCCATTTATTAAATGAGAGTATAATATCATCATATGGATGTTTTGAGGTATTGGATATTAAATCTCAACGTTGAGTTTTCAATAATGATTATTGAAAACATGGCTTCTGGACAAGTCAAAGTATCCAAGTTCGAAATGTGGTCATATGAGGAAATATGGTAACTTGGAGAGCTATAGGCGGTCTATGAGCTCTTGGCGATTACTGATATTATTCACGAGGATACACCATCTCCTATAAGATTGTCTAGGGTATGAATGAGAAACAACTCTTTATTCTATCTTTATTTAAGAGTTCAATTTTAGCTCTTTAGTGGAATGAGTTAAAATTAATAGATTGGACCTAAGTGAATCATTTGTTGATTGTGATTAGGTTGTGTCTATTGAAGCTTAAATTTATATAGCCCGCCAAGATCCCTAATCCACACGTATTTGCATGGATCACTTGATATATTCTACCGGACCGATTTAAGGGTCCATCTAGGTTGTGTCTATTGAAACTTAAATTTATATAGCCCGCCAAGATCCCTAATCCACACGTATTTGCATGGATCACTTGATATATTCTACCGGACCGATTTAAGGGTCCATCTAGAATTGTTTTTAATATATCAAGAATATAATATGTCTATTATTTAATTAATGGGCTGCACTATTATATTAATATATTAAAAGGAGACATGTGGGCTTGTTTCTTTTAGTAAAAATGGGTCTGGTTCACATATGGGCTTTTATTTAAAGTCCAATGGATTAAATGAAATAAGAAAATAATATATGGCCCATTTATATAAGTGGGGCGGCAAGGTGTATATATTAATCTAATATATTATTTTGTTTCATTGTTTTAATTAAATAAGAATTAGTTATTTTATTAATTAATTGTTTAATTAAGAAACAAATCTTTTTCTGATCAGGAAATATATTTCCTAAAGTTATACTATTGGTAGTAGTATATTAAGAGTAAAAGACTTGTTTGATAAGAAAATAAATAATTAATTTTATTTATTTAATCAAATAAGAAGTCTTTTTATTTAGTCAATAAAAGAATAAAAATATCTATGAGTTGGATTAGGGTTTTGAAGTCTAAAGGTTGATGGAAATTAGGGTGCAACACAAACTCTTTTTGGTATGTGATTTGCGGCAACCCTAGTCCATTTAGAGGAAGATTTGGGCAATCCTAAATAGAAGAGGAAGCAAAATTTCGGCCACCTATATAATACCACATATAGAATTCGGCCACCATAGTTGATTAAATGATTCAATTTTTCTTCTTCTTCTCAATTCATAGAAAAAGATAATTTTTATTCTACTAAACATAAAAGAGAGAAGAGATTATTCTTTGATAGTACAATGATTGCTTGTTCATCAATAAGCTTGTGTGTACAACATCGAATTAGGTTCACGCGAGTTTTGATCATTAGATTGAGAACTCAAAAGTGATCGGAATAATTTTTGTCTTCTTTTGATTGTTTTGTGACTAACAAAAGAAAAAGAAAACTTTGTTCATCCATTCTCAGGTTTGCAATTCAAAGAAAAAGGGAGACCACGCTCCTAGGTGATTCACGTACGTGTTCGGATTGGAAGATCTCGCGGTACTGTTCACGATCACTGTCCACCGGGGGGGGGGGGGTATTGTTCACGATCACTGTTCACGCGGTACTGTTCACAATCACTATTCACGTGGGTACTGTTCACGGGCATCGGAAAAGATTTTGCGGATTACCAATCGACGTAAGTCAATCGGATCACGCGTCAAGAGGTATTTAACTCTAACCGTATATATTTGAGTTTAATTAATTAAAAGGTTAAGGTTCAACTTTGAGAAAAATTTTAAAACCATACGAAATCTATTTTTCGTTTCTTCCGCTGCGTTTTATATCGATTTTTCCCTACACTAGTCAGGATATTATCAACCTTTTACCTGGATAGAAGACTAAGGTAAGACAGTTTACCTCAGCCAGAAGGGCATATCCCCTCATAATTAGAAGCTCAGTGGGCATGGCGGCCATGGCGTCTAGACTCCCACCTGGGCAGGAAGAGACAAAGCGAGCCAAGACTTCGTCCTGACTGCTGTCCTTCGACCTCGATCGCGCCTCATCCTGAGGTACCACCTGCCTCGCCATAGCAGGATCATAACTCTTCTCGACTGGTTTAGATTGACCAGTTGCCACGACGGGAGAAGCAGAAGGAGCTGAGGCACCAGCATCAACAGCACCGGCAACATTGACTGGTCCGATGGATGACGTATCCTGCCTCGTACCAGAAGCACCTCGATACCTCCCTACTCTGGCTGTAAAAGCCTCCAACGACCTAGCAGAGGTAGGAAGAGGGGGAGCCGGCGATCCAGATACCCCAGCCGGGGTTCTATCAGAGCCAGCAGATACACCAACCCCTGCATCAAGATCAGAACTGGCTGAAAGCCTGACAGGGGAAGTTGGAGGAGAATCAACAGTACCGCCGGCTTGGTGGGGCTCCACCTCAGGAACCGATTGAGATACTGCTGAAACTACAAGGATAGCCAGAGTCAATATTTGCATAATCAATAAAGCAATATAATATGAGCAAAGTCAGAAAGTCTTCTACCTGGAGAAGCTCTGGAAATGCGAAGGTAGTGATCTACCCTCTGCCTCGAAGGCCTCCGTGATGGGAAACTTCGTGTTAATAAAATGACGGGCCATGATAGCCCGCAAGATTTTCTCCGATTCTTCAGATAGCATGCTATTCTCTAACGCGGGCTTGCCACTGAAAATAGTGGGAACTCGAAACTCAGACCCTCCGATATGAACCGAACTTCCCCATTCACCTCCGATGATGATCCATTCCTCCTTTCAGGAGATATCCTTTTTCGTGGCCACCGGTACCATAAATCGCAGGTTGTTTTTGGCGCGAGCATAGAATTGCCCCTTTGGACCCGGGGCATTAGCAGCAATCTGAAACACATATCCAATCTCATCTGGACCTGGTTCCTGATCGATGTTATCCTTCTGACATTGCTCCCTCCACAACATGAGGAACCCCACCAGATGCCTCCAAAATCTTGGTGTCAGCTGGATGGGAGCTAACTGTAAGGCATGTAGCGCCCTACGTAAGGTAGGGTGGAGGGGTAGCCTGACTCCACAATCGAAGCCTGCCGTATGAATCGGGACCTCGCTAGCAGAAGGAGAATACATGTCATACTCCCGTGGAGGGACGGCGATAATGATCTCTTTAGGGATCTTAAAATCTCTCCATAAGCGTTTGATGGTTTCTGGAGTGCTGGTAGAAGTAGAGACGCATCTATACTCATACGAAAGGGCCAATACCCTCCCTATACTGTCTGTGACCTTACCGGCCCGGTCTCTACCTACCCCGGCAACGGTTCCTGTTTCTTCACTCGACTCCCGATCGACATCAACCGGAGCATCGACATTGTTCGAAAAGGCCTTCCTGATTGCAACGTTCCGATTGGAACGCTGGTGCTGAAAGGGAACGTCGTCCCCGCTATCATTGTAGACGCGTGCCCTTTTTCTAGGGGCGAGACTCCCACTAGCCGCCGCTTCGCTGTCGAACAGCTGCTCAATGCTGTCACCACCAGATGAAGACATGACAACAGTCTCAGGGTTCAGTTTCTAGAAGAAAAGAAATTAAAGGGTTGAAGACGAGGAAAAAAGCTAAGATTTTTTCTTGTCTTGCTACTCATGTAGATTGGGAAAGCTAATGAAAGAAGAAGTAAGTCACTGTGAAGGAGGAAGGTTCACTTATATAGAGTTAGAAGCTTGTAACGGGCAGAGAGGGCAATTAATGTCTCGGGATAATCGGCGACGTGGCGGGAACGGTTTTAGGAAACGTGAGCCCCAAAAAATTTAGTTTTTCCTTTTTTGAACTTGGCCTACCCTGGTCAGCCATATGGAAGACTCAGTGAAATCAGCGTGCAAAAGGAAGATTCCTTTCTACGAGACGGTTAAGAAAAATTCTCCGAGTATTATCTATCCTGACTCTAACCCCAACCTGGTACCGGTGTTCAAGTCAGGGGGGACTTCTGTTAACAGGGATTTTTGGCAAGGGACCAAAGGAGAATTTTCCAACTAGTATCAACCCGATGGACGCCAGTCATAGCTTCCGGGTGACCAGTAAGGTCAATACCACTACCTAGATGGATCCGATACTTGGTAAGGCCAGGACCTCGCTTACCTATCTGTCTAGAGAGAGCAATAGTACCGCGAGCTAACGAAGGTACATACCTCGCCCTACTAAAGCTCCCTGATATCAACTCAAGACCGGTACAATGGTAGATCGCACACCTAGCACCTCTCAAGTGCCTCGACATCAATCAAGGTACCTGGTACCCCGATGCCTGCCTTGGTACTACCTCGACTTCCACCTGGTACTTAGTACCTCGATGTATATATTTGGAGCCCTTCCAAGCCAGGTACCTTGCCTGCCAAGCAATACGAAGATAACTGAGAAGACACAAGCGCCACTCCATCAAGAGACAGAACAAGCTCTATGTCGGTAAGATCCTACTGGTATACTAGCACTTCGTCCTACCAAAGAATTCAGAATCAGAGTTTCCCTCCAAGCTCTATGAAGAAGGAAAGTTGACTCCATCGCCGAAATAAAGCGCCATTAATGAGACTTGATAAGAATTCGGATTCGACAGTAATTAACGGGATCAAATCCCGCGCCTTTAGCTCCACGCAATGCCTTTCAATGACTAAAAAAGAACATTCGATAATCCTCATTAAAGGAACCGGATTTCATATGGATTCTTTGAAGAACTATATATACGGCATTGAAAGGTAGACAAAGAGGGCTTTTTTCTGAATACGAAGATCGCCAAAGACAGAGAGAGTTGTTTTCCAGTGGAATTCCCTTGTGAAATTCTCCGAAACCCGTGAGAGTCCACTGACGATGATTGGGAGAAAATATCCACTTGTCGACATATACGTTTTCTCCACTACTACCCTATGTAAGAGAGTGAAAAACGAGAGAAGAGAGTATACTATGTAACTTCGTTGTAATATTTTTGAATAAAACAGTGTTATTTCATATCTCCTCGATCTTTCCTATATTACTTCTTATTTACATCACGAGGAAGGATCATGGTACCGAAGGTACCTATCCCGCTACTGGCTACCGGTAGTGGGTGAGGGTGTCAACCGAGATTTCACTCCCTGAGTGATTTTTCTGTTAACAGATTTTAAATTCATTTTAGTTGTTGTTGTTTATTATTTATTTTCTATGTTTTATGTATTTTAAGCTTTTTTGTTGTTGTTGTTTTGTTATTTACTTGTGTTGGATTTCAAATCAATGTTTATTGTTGTTATCTTTCATATTTAATATCAAATTATAATATAATATATTATAATTTTATTTGTGCAACAATAGAGAAATAATCACTTCATTTATTAAAGACTAAAATTAGTTTTTTTTAATATAATACAATTCAATACTAACTAGATAACAACAAAACTTGATTAGTAATGCATAAAAAAAATGTACTACATAACAATAATTTCTCTCCAAAGTTACTACTGATCCTTTTTTGAATGATCTCCATTTGTAGATGCTCAAAATATTCTTTCTTCATTTTAGGCATGTTAGTAGTATCAATTGTTATAATTCTTTCTTCTTATTTACGTTTTTCAAATTGAAGTTTCTCAATTTTAATTCTATTCTTTTCTTCTTCAACGGTCAATCGATGTTATCCTTGAGCATATAGTCTATCCTTTTCTTCTTGCCTCTTCTTATCCCTTATTTTTATATCTTCCACATACTCCTTAAACTTTAATATCGAAGTTGCATTCATATCAACAATACGTTTTCCTTTTTATTTCTTACACGTTCTTTTGAGGCGTTTCTTTCTATTGGTCTTTCTAAGCCAACAAAAGTATCGCCTGCTTCATTGTCACCTAAATTGATTGAATCTTGAGTTAAAGGAGAAGAAGTTGCGGGACTAACATTTTTTGAAGCTTTAGTTTTTTTTTTTGGTGAGAGTTCTCGATAAGCCACTTTGGTGTCAACTTCAATTCATTCTAACAATGCATAAATTGAAATATTGAACCTTGGATACTCTTATGTAGTTCCATTGCATGACAAATCTAGTTAAAAAAACATTAAACAATTAAAATAATTTAAATGTTTTAATATAATTAAAATAAAAATAATTCAACATTTACTATAATTTAAATGAGATTACCTTATCTTGGTCATTGACACCACTTTGCGACCTTGCTTCAATTTGAACATAATTATTAAAAAACTTATTTACCGCAAGTTGAATTATTGACCAACGTTTCATAAAGAATTAGAATTACGTGTCGATTCAAATTTCTTGTGCTCAAGTAGCGGTGCACTCTTTCCCAATATATGACATTTTTTTGTTCGTTTCCTTGTATCGCATCGGTGCTAATGTTGAGATATGCGGATATAAGTAAGATATCTTCTTCGATCAAAATTTTTTTTGTACGTCTTCTTTGATTGGGTTCCTTTTCAATATTTTGAGTAGCATCAGATTGATTGGAATATTCATTTGGCAAGTTATAAGCCGAATCTTCATTCAAAAGATTAGTGAAAAACGAATCACCATGAGAATCCATCTATGTACACATTAAAAACAATTCAAATTAGTACTCACAATATTATTATTTCAAGTAAATGTAAATTAAAACAATACATGAATAAAATTTCAATGGTATTAAATAATTAATAATTTATTAAAAAATAATTATTATAAGTACACAATAAAACTAACTTAAAAATAAAATAAGCTACAAAATATAATAATACTTTGATAAATTGGCAAAGGAAAATTGGATACATGAAAAATTGCTAGTTGAAAGTGTAATAAAAATTGACATAGTTCAATAGCATTTATACAAAAATAATAATAATGAATATTGGGTTAAAAAAAAGAGTTGTTGGAGTGAGAAAAATAGTTTTTGAATATTGGGTTAAAAAGGAATTTGGAAAGAGATGTTGAATTTGGGTTAAAAAAAGAAAGAAAGTTGTTGAATTTGAACCATTGAATATTAATAAGGTGAACTCATCTTGACCATTTATTTTAATTAAGGAGTGAGAATGAATATATAGGGAGGATGCCTTGTCTCCTTAGAATTAGGGAGGCTTTTGCCATAATTTTTTTTGAGGGAAGTATGGAGGTTGTTGGAGCAATTTCTGGTCCATCCTCTCTATTAATAGTCAAAGATGTATTATTTTTTTACTTATTGGGGATGCTCTTACTTCTTTGGTGTTGATTGATGTCCATTGGTATTTGTACATATCTTAGATGGATAGTGGAGATCCATTTATAAAAAAAATGTTTAAAAATTATTTTTAAATTTTAAATGAAAAAGGAAAATAGGTTTGATTCGATTATGTTTATCTCGGATCATGAAACCATGCTCACCCATAACCTCGCCCCAACTAGGTTTCAGATATGGGGCATGCCGATCCGACCAAGTTGTTTATAATTAATGTAACAAAAAAAATTCAAAACTAGTCCCTATAAATATTAGGGATTTATCTTTAAAAAAAACCATTAGAGATTTGTTTTTAACCACGTACGAAAATTTAACTATTTATAGTCACGTTTTTTGAGAAATTACCAAAATCCCTTATATAAAACACTCCCCAAACCCTTTGCCTCTTTTCCCTCTCGTCTCTCCTTTGTCGTATTTCTCTAATCTCACATCGGTGGTGCCTTCGTCGGAGACGGTGCCACTGAGACTGGCATTACCTAGGCAAAGTTGTTTGGCATTACACTCCTAGACGTGACAAAAATGGATGTTTAGTAAAACCCTAAACACGAAATTACCAAAACATCCATTCTAGAAGGGATGTTTCAGTAATGTTCTTGTAAAAAATTATAAACAAGGTTTTTGGATGGAAGTTTGAGTAAATCTTGGGTTTTTTCACATATTTCTCTAAGGTTTCACATTTTTCATGCTTTTCTATCATATTTATATCCAAAGTTTCATGTTTTTCACATTTTTCTCTCATGTTTTTATGTGTTTTACTGAGTTTTTCTCTAAAATAAAAGAAATTAAATAAAAAAGAAGTTATATGGTATTTTCATAATTTTTTTATGGATTAAAATAAAATTTTACAATGCAGTAATTAACCGTTATACTTTGATTGGTTTAAATAAATTTTGTATAATTTATGTGATAATTTTGACAATTCTCGCGTTAATCTATAGGGTATGCTCGGAACTTCCTAACCTCCTAGGGTGTACTACTTGTTGGGAGTGACAAACATAACAATTCCGAGAAGCGCGTGAGGGGGGAGTGAGGGTCCTGGTAGTCAATCAAAAGTAAGGTATTTTTAGATAACCAACCGTAAACCCTAATCATTTAAATACTCTCTCGGTCTCCAGTCTCCAGTCTCCAGTCTCCAGTCTCTCCTCTCTCTCTCTCTCTCTCTAAACCCTAGACAGAGTCAGACACACCGTCATCTGTGCAATTAAGCTAGGGTTTAGGACACAAATACTCTCAGATCAATCTCGATCATCCTGCTATTCGACATGGATCTCCATAACCTCGCTGTCATTCTCCAAGCTGCTCTTAGCCCCAATCCTGATGAACGCAAAGCCGCCGAAAATAACCTCAATCAGGTACTCAATTCATTTCCTTCTCTTTTTTCCTATTCGTTTGTGAATTAAATCAATACTTTTTGATTTTCTTTGTAATTCTCTTAGGTTTTATTTTGATGCTATTTTTGGCCAGAATTGTTTCATATGATAAGCTCGATTGAGTGGAAATATTATAGTTTAGTTTGTGCATAAAACAGGATTACTTTTAACTCTATAAAATAGTGAATTGATCATCTTTGTACAATCAGATCAAAGCTTGATAAGATGTGTTTATGGATATTATTTTTACGGTTATGTTGTGGTTTTTCAGTTCCAGTATGCTCCTCAGCATCTCGTAAGGCTGTTGCAAATAATTGTGGACAATAACTGCGACATGGCAGTGCGACAAGTGGCCAGCATACATTTCAAGAACTTCATTGCCAAGAATTGGGCACCCCTTGAACCAAGTACTCATTTCTTAAATTATTGAGGTTTTATTATTCAAATTATTTAATAAGTTTTGGTCATACTTAATGCTTCTCATGATTATTTGTTGTTGATGTCATTGTTTCGTGTAGATGAGCAACAGAAGATCTCACAAAGCGATAAAGACATGGTGAGGGATCACATTCTTGTCTTTGTTGCCCAAGTTCCCCCATTATTGAGGTACTCGTTGTTTCATTAAATTTCTGTTTAAGTACTTTTGTGTTGCACACTTGCACTCTTTTCACTTTTGTATTCTTTTGATAGAATCTCTTTACATTTTTTTTATTACTGGAAATTAACATGAGTTTTCCGGTTCAATATTTTGAGGTTCTTTGATTTTTTATTCTCTTTTTTGCATGATTTATACAAGCATTACAGAATGTTCACAGATGTACTCCCCCTGCATGTTATATTTTCTCAGCTTTATGTTTGCATTATTCCCTATTCCTTAAAGTGAATTTTAGGAAGTTCACTTTTGTGTTCTCTTTAACATTTTGCTTTGTCGGAATTAACATTTTGCTAAAATGATACAGGGTACAGCTGGGTGAGTGCCTCAAGACTATTATCCATGCTGATTACCCTGAGCAGTGGCCACACCTGCTAGACTGGGTAAAGCATAACTTACAACAAGATCAGCAAGTGTATGGAGCGCTGTTTGTGTTGCGGATTCTTTCTAGAAAATATGAGTATGTTTACACAATTCTTGTTCTGGGTAAAAAATAGTTTGTGTTCATATACAGATATTTGGAGATATAACTTAATGTTATTTGCTTATGTTTCCTGAATTTCAAAATATATAAGTTTCTTTAATATTTTTAATTGAATACAATTGTCTTAAAGCAATCCGATGTCTACTCAGGTACCAAACTACAGATATTACTTCTATGAAAGGGTATAGAAACTATGAGTAAGTGGAACAATAATTTTCTAAACTTGGTTGAATTGCTTTCTTTGTTCAAACATAGATACATAGAAATCAATTTTAATATTGTAATCTGTCCACTATGAATTTCATTACAATTAAGTTCCTTAAGCCACTATCTGACAGGTGCTATTGGTTTGAGATCGGTTTAGTAAATTTTTAGCTGTCTGGAACAAAACCAATCAGGACTTATGTTATAAACTACTAAAATTGCTTTTTTGATACTATGATTTCTTGTCAAGTCAATTACCGTTTGCTATAAAGATCCTTTAAACCTAATGTTATTTATGAGGCTTATGCCTGCTCTTTCTTTTTCTAGTTTCTTTTTAGTTCTACTTTTGGCTATCTGTATGGATCGATGACCACCTGGATGTAAAAATACAAGTAGCAAAATGGCATTTGACAATTTTTTGAAGCAGGGTAAACAAAAAAAAAAAAAGACTAAAATTTAACGTAAGTTCTGATATATGATTTACAGGATTGATTATATATACCTTGATTTATGGAATCGTACATGGATGTTAAACCTAATTGTTTTGGTAGGAACATTGGTGTTGGACTGATTTTAAGAAAATGTTACGATGTTGAATGTTTGTACATTTATGAAATAAGTATTCTTGCTAAATTGTGAGGTTTATTTGATAAATAGTGAAACAATTAAGATGTTCAACCTAATTGTTTTAGTAGAATCATTGGTGTTGGACTGGTTTTAAGAAAATGTTAAGATGTTGAATGTTTGTACATTTATGAAATATGTATTCATGCTAAACTGTGAGGTTTTTTTTTTCTTGTGGAGAATAATAAACAGTGAAACAATTAAGATTTCAAGCATAAAAGGCTCATGGCAAAATATGCTATATTGTTATTTTTGCTACAGTAATGTCTTTATTATGTACAAAATAATATATGTATATGACATTACTTATGAGGTTTTAAGTCTAATTTATACGTTATGGTAATACTCTTTTTTTAAAGGCTTTGAAGCCTTCTTTTTTCATTTGAAAATGGTAGTTACAAACTTACATATGAATTTTGTTATATTCATCCAGTTGTTTGCCGTTTTAGGTTCAAGTCAGACGAGGAGAGGACACCGGTTTATCACATTGTTGAGGAAACATTTGGTCATCTCCTCAATATATTTAACAAGCTTGTTCAGATTGCCAACCCATCACTGGAAATAGCGGATTTGATCAAGCTTATCTGTAAAATATTCTGGTCATCTATATATGTAAGTCTTCATCCGCGGGGTTAAAATGCACCTCTTTTAATTATCCTTATTTTTAGTTCTATTTTGTATCTAGCTAAACTCGTATCTTTTTTGTATTACTTTTTTTGTCATTCTCATTCTGCACATGTTATTTATTGAGAAAACACTCAAATTGTCTTTCCATTTCTCTTTTCTGCTCCTTCTCCCTTTGTGACCTGTTTGTGAAAAACTTGTTCCTTAGTGTGCTTTGCATTTACTTAATTTTTCTTTTGTACTACTTAGTAATGTTGGAAGAAGCATATTTGTATTTGCATTTATTGTTATGCATAATGATGTAACATGATGTGCATCTGGTAAAATTTAGAACAATATTATGAAGGGGTGTGCAATTATTTTCACTGTTGTAGATGTAGAACAAAGCTGTTTGCTTTTGAAGTAGCCTAAGCAGTATTTCTATAGGGGGTTTGGTACACATTCTTTGACTGTTGTTCTTCTATAATGCAAATTTCTCAATTAAAAAATGGTCAGTTTTTTAGTGCAGTAATTTCCTTCTCAACAATGCCGCTATGTTTAACATGTTATTTTATAGTGATCTGATGGTTTACATATTAATGTTGGTTTCCCTTTTTCTTTTCAGTTGGAGATTCCAAAGCAGCTTTTCGATCCCAATGTGTTCAATGCTTGGATGATTCTTTTCTTGAATGTTTTGGAGAGACTTGTTCCCTCAGAAGGCGAACCTGCCGATCCTGAGCTAAGAAAATCATGGGGGTGGTGGAAGGTGAAGAAATGGACAGTTCATATATTAAATAGGCTTTATACTAGGTAATTTCCTTAAAGTTGGAATGTCTTTCGAGTAGTTAGTGCGAACCTTGCGGCACGATGCATATTTATTGCTTGTGATTGCTATTTGAACTTCTATTTTGTATTATATAGGTTTGGAGATCTGAAGATTCAAAACCCAGAAAACAAAGCTTTTGCCCAGATGTTTCAGAAAAGTTATGCAGGGAAAATTTTGGAATGCCACTTAAATTTGTTGAATAGGATCCGTGTTGGCGGCTATTTACCTGACAGAATTACAAATCTTGTTCTTCAATATCTAAACAACAGGTGTGCATTATGGATTTTCATTTATTAATATATATTTTTTATCTTTAATACCTAAATGTGTGTTTTGGTATTTTCATTAATTTATGAGGAATTGTCGAATTTTTGGAGACCTATCTGTCTTTTATTGCCACACTGGTGCACTTTTTTGTGCAAATAGATAGCATGAGTATAAAAAACTCGGATTCACAAGGAAAAAAAAGAGGCGGCCAGAAATCCATGTAAATAGCATTAATGCAATATATGAATTGTTGCTGAATCCCCATCAATTTTCTGGAAATTGCTAAATTGTTATCTTATGATATTGCTATAAATTGACCTTGTGGAGTCGGTGTAGTTTTGCTCTCCTATATTTCATTTTGGTCTCTAGTTTCCTCTTGTTTTTCTAAAAAAATTGTATTTCAATCTTTTGTATTGGTTTGTGAGGTATTGACAGGGTTTGATTTCTTTTTAAAAATTTTATGATTTCAAAAAGTATATTTTCATTTACATTGCAGTTCATTAAGGAACTCATAATGCTATAAAATAATTGTTTCTGATAAAAAAGAAAAGAAACGACAAAGTAATTGAATTTGTGAAACTCAAGTCAAATTCAATGATCAAGGAAAAAAAGAAAAAAGAAGTTGCTTCGAATGATAAGTTCACTTTCAATTTGTGGTTTTGATGCAATGATGCTATTCACCCTTCCCGTGGTTTTGTTACCTGTTTATGGAAATGATTTAATTATGTCATTCATCGCTCTTTCCTTTGCATGTTAGTGATAATATTAAACTAGAAGAAAGTATTTTGACAGCCAGTTTTATTTAATTGCAGTATTTCGAAGAATAGTATGTATAATTTGCTGCAACCACGACTCGATGTTCTGCTTTTTGAGATAGTTTTCCCTCTTATGTGCTTTAATGACAATGACCAAAAACTTTGGGAGGAAGACCCACACGAGTATGTAAGAAAGGGCTACGGTGAGTTATTGGAATTTGGCTTGATTTCTCTAAAAATCTGAGATTGGCAAAAGTTATATTTTTTTTTATTGCCTTGCTGCAGATATTATTGAAGATTTATATAGTCCGAGGACAGCGTCCATGGATTTTGTCAGTGAGTTGGTTAGAAAACGTGGAAAAGAGAACCTTCAAAAGTTTATTCATTTCATTGTGGGAATTTTTAAGAGGTATTCTTTCACATTTGTGGTTTACTATGGGGCCTAGTATGATTAAGTGCTCTAACTGTTGTTTTTCTTTTTCTTTTTTCGGGTGGTGCCTGATCCAGATATGATGAAACACCTATGGAATTCAAACCCTATCGACAGAAAGATGGGGCTTTGCTTGCTATTGGAGCTCTATGTGATAAACTAAAACAAACTGAACCTTACAAATCTGAACTGGAGCGCATGTTAGTGCAACATGTTTTCCCTGAGTTCAGCAGTCCTGTTGGTCACCTTAGGGCCAAGGTCTGTAACTTTTGCAATTTCTTGTCTATTTCTGTTTTTCATTCTTCTCTATGTCAACTTATTAGTTTACATACTAAAGTATTATGGTTGAATATTCTTCAATTCTATGTGTGCACATATTAGACCAACATTCACTTTCGTAATCAGAAATAAAACCAATGATTTTTTTTTCCTCCTAGTTTGAATTTATTTTCAAAATAGATCCTCTGCTTAAAAGTCTTCATTTTTGATAGAGTTGTGCATGAGATTTGTATCAAAAGCATTATTAGAGGGGCCAAATATGCTTTTGATAGAATTTAGCTTATTGATGTTTCAAAAGTGATTACTGATTAGTGCTTCCTTCTGTTATTATTTGGTTGTGGTGGAAAATTGATTGATCTGTATCAATTTGTGAATGAAGTTTGTTTACTACTAAAAAATTAAAAATAGAATGATAAACTATCCTATCGGTACAATAACTCAATTAACACACCCTTTTGTCCTGCAATTCATTTAGTATATGAGAATACAATTCTTGTTATGACTCCTTATACACATGACCATTTCCTTTTTCTTGGTTTTCTGTTATCCCTCCCTGTTGGCGTATTTGCTAAAACAATTGATTACTCATCTCCAATGCTGCACTACTTTTTAGCCGATCGGAAATTATACATTGTATTTCTCGTATATATCTTCAACTTTATAGATAAAAATGCTATTTCTTCCTTTGACATTTTATATGTGATTTAGCTCATTCTATTGTTTTTCGCTTTGTGGATAATAGGCCGCCTGGGTTGCAGGGCAGTATGCCCATATCAACTTCTCAGATCAAAACAATTTTCGTAAAGCATTGCATAGTGTGGTCGCCGGGCTTCGTGATCCAGAACTTCCTGTTCGTGTTGATTCAGTGTTTGCATTACGATCATTTGTTGAAGCTTGCAGAGGTATATAGCTGCTGCTCTGCGTGCATGTGTTTGCATTCACTTTTGTCTGTGTGTGCGTGCACATGTATTTGTGTGTTTGAGCTGATGGTTAATTAATAATTCTATTCACTATTCAGATTTGAACGAGATCCGCCCAATTCTTCCTCAACTACTTGATGGCAAGTGGTGATTTGAACTTCGCTATTTACTAGCATATTTAATTATTTTATAAGAGGATACTTGATTGTGTTTCCATTGAGTTGGTATATTTCTTTCTGCAGAATTTTTCAAACTCATGAATGAGGTTGAGAATGAGGACCTTGTCTTCACTTTAGAGACTATAGTGGACAAATTTGGGGAAGAAATGGCACCTTATGCTTTAGGATTATGCCAGAATTTGGTAATTCATGTGTTTATTATCCTCTTGTAATAGTTTTACCTGTGATTACTTTCTGTCCGCTTGGGATTCATTGTTAGCTGTATTTTCAGGCAGCTGCATTTTGGAGGTGTATGAACACTGCTGAAGCTGAAGAGGATGCTGATGATCCTGGGGCTTTGGCTGCAGTTGGTTGTCTGCGTGCTATTAGCACAATTCTTGAATCAGTTAGCAGGCTTCCTCATCTCTTTGTCCAAATTGAGTCAACTTTGCTTCCCATAATGCGTAGAATGTTGACAACTGATGGTCAAGGTAATTATTTGAAGGTCTCTTTGTTTTATGTCTGCTACAGTTTGTTTCTTTAATTTTTTGTCTTCGATAAATTTAGCTTATGGGGATCATAGTAGAAGTTCAATAATTTTTAACTAATTCATTGTAGAAGAAAAATAAATGTTACATTATATCAGTAGTGGGAGTCCTGTTAAAACTTTATTATATCTTCTTTTCTTTTCAAGTTCTTTTGTCAAGGTTGTTAAGATGCCTAGATTTCGCATATATAGCTTATAACAATTTTTCGGATAATACTTTCCAAGTCAATTAACTTATTTCTTGCTGACCTTAATCAGATGATGTTTAATGGATTGGTCTTTCTTAGGCAAATAATATAAAATACTAAAATCATTTTTTATAGTTCTAAAGTCAGCTCAACTAGCTATTTGGGATCAGTTCTATGAATCCTCTCCCTGTTCCGTTTTGAGGGTCATTGACTTTGGATGTCAATATCAGAAAAATTCTATTTTTCTCATTAACATTTCATTTGTTCTTGTTTATTTTTATTAGTTTCATGTTATATAGCTGCAGTACTTGGTTGCTCCATTTATATTAGAATTCAATTTCTTTAAATTTTGGTAAGAAACAGAAATTTTATCACAACAAAAGAATTGAACCAGCAGTTGATTTTAGGGAGCTTACAATCCAAGAAGAAATCTATATCTATGCAAAAATAGCAAGAAGACCATATACTAACCTCAAAAATAAACCATAAAACTGACTGTATAGTGTATACAGCCCCCCAAAGATCATACACAACAAACCCAAAGCACAAATTAACACTTTTTTCTTGTTTGTTTGTGCAGAGGTTTTTGAAGAAGTTTTGGAGATTGTGTCTTATATGACCTTTTTTTCTCCAACGATATCTTTGGATATGTGGAGCCTTTGGCCTTTGATGATAGAAGCTTTGGCAGATTGGGCTATTGATTTCTTTCCTAGTAAGATTGCATCTTATTTCTTCAGCTTTTATTTTATTTTTCTAATTGGCTATACATTATATCTTGACAGTTGTCATTTGTTATTAATGGTTGTTCATCTTTGCACATAATACTGAATATATGTATCAATTCTATTGAATGAGCAGAATATGTGTTACTATCGTTTTAGAAACTTTAATCACCTTGGATTCGATACAAAATTGCATAATTGATAAAAAATTGAATATGCAGATTATTAAATAAATATCCAAATGTTGGACCTGTAATTACTTCGTATATTATTATCTAATAAAATTCTAGAAACTAGTAGCATGGTGTGACTTTCTAACTTTTTTGCTATCTACTTTACTGTAGAAATCTGTTTATGCTCATAATTTGTGGAAGTCTTTGACTATTTTTTCTGTTAACATTAGATATGGAAGATTATGGAAGATTCATTGTATTTGTATGTAATATGTGTGTGTGTGCAAATATATATTTGATTAGGAAACATAAACTTTATTCAAAGATAAAGAAAGTACATAAGTGAACCAGTAGTCCACCCAAACAACAAACAAACTAACCAAAAAAATTACAATGAATTCAATCTAAAACAACAGCCCTCCAATCTTACAAGGTGAAAAATAGAGAATTATCTCTAAATTCTTCAGAGATGGATGCCCATAGAGAAGTTAAATAATAAGCTTTATCCCATAAAAAGCTGTCCTCTTAGCTTCCACAAATATGAAATATTCTTCTATTCCTCTCTAACCAAATAACCCATAAAACAGCAAAACATAACAATCAATAATGCAACTTTGCCCAAATCTAGTGCTCAAATGATGTGGCATCATGATAATCCATTAATTTAAATTGTATTAGATTTGTATGATTTAAATAAATGGATTACAGTGTTGCCACATCATTTGGGCACCGAATTTGGGCAAAGTAGCATTACTCGATAACAATACCAAAGAAGCTTCCACTTTGAATCACTTGAGAAGCTTCCTGAAAAAGTAAAGATAATGCTGAAACAAACTTTCAATTTATTATTCAAGCTCCTTGAGAATTTTAATACTCTTTGAAGGAACAAACACCGTCTAACTATGTTATCTATTTATCTGGAATGTGGGGGCTTCTTACAGTTCCTGAGATGTAGGGATCTTAGCATACACTTGTTAGGTTCCATGGGTCCTGTGTTGTGTCCCCTTGTGTAGTTGTTAATGATCTAGATCTATGGTAGGTAATATATAGCAAGGGGTGTGCTTTACCTTTCTCTAATACAGGACCTGTTGTCACTTGTCAGCTTCACCAAGGTTTTATAGTGTGCTACAGTACTTGGTTGCTCACATTGGTTCATTTTCATGCAGATATTTTGGTTCCTTTGGACAACTATATATCCAGGGGAACTGTGCATTTCCTTGCATGCAAGGAACCAGATTACCAGCAAAGCCTTTGGACTATGATATCATCTGTGAGTTCTTTTCTACAAATGATATAGCTATTTGACTTAATTTAATTGAATTGAAGCAGGATGAAATTTATATTGTTTGATAAAAATGATAATACCTTTTAATTCTCTTATTTCTTGCATACCTTCTTTGAGTTGATATATCTTCTCTTTTTTTCAAATATGCCAGATCATGGCAGATAAAAATTTAGAGGATGCTGATATTGAACCTGCTCCTAAGCTCATTGAAGTAGTTTTCCAGAACTGTAAAGGACAGGTTGATCAATGGGTTGAGCCATATTTAAGAATCACAGTTGATCGGTTGCACCGAACTGAAAAACCCTATTTGAAATGTCTTCTCATGCAAGTGGTAAGTTGTTAAGAATTGGTTAATTCTGTTCTGAATATATTGTAAAGATCCTTTAAATAAATGTGTTTTTGATTATGAGAATGTGTTTTCTCATTTAAGTTGGAAACTTTGCATTTGTTATTCATTTTCTTTTGCCGCTTCTCAATGAATACTGTTTGACTTTTGGTGGTGCAACCTTTCTCTCGCCTTTATTACATTGAGATATAATTGGTCCTTCGATTTTCCAGGGCTATGGGATTCTTGGTCAGTAAACATATGCTAGTATGGAGATGCAGTCTTGGACTTTTGTTCATGAACATTTGTATCTCTCAATGTTGGGAATTCTCAAACACAAGAACACACATGCACAACACTACCTACCTAATTAACCACTGAAGTAAAATGTATGAACCTTTGGTTTAGTTCCAGATTGATCACTAAAAATGCAAAATATAATCAGTGCATGGCTATTCAAATTAGGTCTGGAAAATATTTGCACTTGGTTTTTCTTAAGGAATCCAAGGGATAAAGTTATTGTTAATGCTCTGAGCAATTTGAGAAAAGTCAATTGTCCTTTTATGAAGAAGTTATAAAAAGTATATCTATGTCAGGACATTTAATGGAATCAGATTTTATTTTCGGAAAACTACTTAATTTTGACAAGTAGCTGTATTAAAAGTGTAAGTTTTCTGAAGGAAGGTAATTGAATTCTTTGTGCAGATTGCCGATGCTCTTTTCTACAACTCATCTTTGACTCTCAGTATATTGCACAAGCTTGGTGTTGCAACAGAGGTCTTCAATCTTTGGTTCCAGATGCTTCAACAAGTGAAAAAGAGTGGTGTACGGGTTAACTTTAAAAGGTGATTGATAAAAAATTCGTACATTTGTTTCTTCTACCATTCCACTCAAACTTTTTGGAGCTCTCTAGTTTGATTTTTTTACCTTGTCAAATGTCTGGACATGTCATTTAAGTGATCTTGTTGATGCAGGGAGCATGATAAAAAAGTTTGCTGCTTGGGTTTGACAGCACTACTTCCCCTTCCTTCTGATCAATTACCAGGGGAAGCTTTGGGGCGTGTTTTCAAGGCTACACTTGATCTCTTAGTTGCGTACAAGGATCAAGTTGCAGGTTTCTCTCTCCTCCTCTCTCATCCTTATGCATACCTATTAGGTGTTACATCAACATTTATTTAATTGCATGGACAGAATCTGCAAAGGAGGAGGAGGCGGAAGATGATGATGATATGGATGGTTTCCAAACTGATGATGAAGATGATGGTGATGGGTCCGACAAGGAAATGGGTGTTGATGCTGAGGATGGGGATGAAGCTGACAGCATTAGACTTCAGAAATTAGCTGCACAGGTCTGCACATTTTTATTGGTTTTTTTTTTTTTTTTTAATCAAGTGGTTAAGACATTTTAATTGGTATTTTGAATGAAGATTTAAGCGGTATATGTATCTTTATTCTTATTTCATTATATCTTTGCTTAGAAGTTGAGTCCATCTTTCTTCCTTATGTGATGATATGATTTAGTTAAACGTCAAGTGTTTGTTTTCTTGGGTATACCGGCAGATGTCTTAGTAGTTAGTGCATCAAGAAAAAGAAGTTTCCTTGAACTCCCTTAGTCACCCAAGCCCATAACGACGCTGACAAACACATTCTTTCCCACAAAATACTTATCTTCTTCCTTTTTGTCTTGAAAGATGTGGCTATTTTTTTCTTGCCTATCACCCAAAAATGGCATCTCCATGAGATTTTTTAATTAAATTCTTTGTTTCTGATTTAAAAAAAAAACAATAAGCACATCTGCAATGCCTTGACTTAATTCAATGTAATGGCAGTTTTAACTCAAAACTCCTCAAAAGAAGGCAGCAAGGGCCTTTGATCCTGGAAATCCTAAGTATCTGCAATGGGGCATGTCTAATTGCCTCATACATCTCATTGTTTTTGTTTTCACATGGCTGATATATGGGGGTCTATAATTAATGCCGTTAATAAAATTTTCAATGATAAGTTATGATTACTTCACATAGTATAAATTATTAAAGAAAATGGTTTTCCTGTGCATTTAGAACCTTGCATTGTTGGGTGATAGAGGATCATTTAGACAATAATATTCAATTCCTTAAGAATCATTTCTTCAGGAATTGTTATTTTCTTGTTTTTGGTGGCGATCAAACTCATGTATTATTTATGTTTATTGGTTTTTGAGGGGATTGAAACCTTGCTATAATATTTTTTTTCATGCTTTTACTGAAATCCTCATTTTCTTGATATCTATGTTACAATCTAGACCCTTTTACGTAATTGTTATCTTTCATTTGAGATTCCAGGCAAGGTCATTCCGCCCAAATGATGAAGATGATGACGACTCGGATGATGACTACAGTGATGATGAAGAGTTGCAATCACCCATTGATGAGGTCGATCCATTCATTTTCTTTGTGGATGCAGTTAAAGGTAACTTGGTATTCAGCATTTGCTCTGTTAAACTTCAAAAATTAGTTATATTATTACCTTTTGATGAGGGACTTGTCTTTTTTACTTTGCCCTCTACTCCTGGAATCAAAGCCATGCAAGCATCAGATCCATTGAGATTCCAAAACCTTACGCAGACACTTGATTTCCATTATCAAGCTCTTGCAAATGGTGTTGCCCAACATGCTGACCAAAGGAGGCTAGAGATTGAGAAAGAAAAAATGGAGAAAGCATCTGCTGCTGCCTCTTCATGATTTGAGATCTGAATGCTCTAGAGCCCCTAAATTAGGTTTGGTTTACATTCTCAGTTCATTGCCTCAAACAATTCATATGATTTAGAGAAAGAGAGTTATAGGACCCATTGAAGCATTTGGTTGGTATCTGGGGAGGTCCCATGAGCCCCGTGAGATTTTCTGGTTTGAAAGTGCTTGAAGCTTTGTATGTCCATTGGTCATGGAGGATCCGGGTGAGCACTATGAGATTTTCTGGTTTGTAATTGCTTGGATCTTTGTTTGTGCAAGTTCGGATGGTAACATAATGTGGGAAAGTCTGGAGCTGCCGCATTGTGAGGTTGCAGTTTTGGGTTGGTCATTGCCTGAGTACGGAGATTCTAAAGCAGAAGATGCCTGTCTCAGCTTGTATTGTGATGTCGCCTTTTTTTTTCTTCTTTTTCCTTAGTCATATGGTATCTATTTACCATTTTTTTGGGTTAGCTATTTTTTTTTGGGGGGTTATAATCACCCTTTTATGGGGTATATTTGATTTAGGATGAACCCATGGATCTGTCTCCTTTTGGTTTGAGAGCAGCAAGGGTTATATGCATAGTGGTCAATATATATCGTGTTTAATTAGGGGTTATTTTAAGGGTTATTTTAAGGGTTGGTTGTTTGGTCGCCTTATTGATACTTTTATTTTTTGGTGATGGGTAGCTTACAGCAGTTTTTCTTTTATTGGTACAGTCAACTGAATGGAATACTCGTTTTCTTTGGGTAAGGAGTTTTGGTTCCAGCGCAGAGAGCTTCTAAGCGTAGCTTTGCTGCTGTTTGTAAAACAGTTTGCTTATTCTTTGTATAATATGAGTTAAAAGGGAGTAGAAATTGTTTATTGAATTATTTCCTTTTTCATCCTGGTTGGCATGTTGTCAAGCTCTTACAGAATAGATATATGCTTGTACTTGCTCGGTTAGTGCCACTCAAAAAAGCTAACCACTTATTTAATTTCTACACAATTTATTATGTTAATATATATATATATATATATATATATTATGAAGTTATATTATTTCGAAACCGACTTTTAACACTTTTTTGAAAATAAGATTTTACACTTTTTCATTGGTGGTTATCTGGTTTGTATATTAATCGAAAACCCTACAAAGGGAATTTTTAGTCCTCAATGAGGGTTTTCTTTTAACTAAGTTTTGAATTGGCAAGGTGTCTTTACTGTAAGGGCAAAGGTTGTTTCACTTGTATGTGGGGGTTGTTACAATTCTTACTTTGAAATGTAATTTGAAAATGTTTGTAAAATATTTCTAATATGTTTAAAATAAAATCAATCACATTTTTCATTAGGATATATTTTACGGTATGTTGTATAAAAAATTTCGAAAGTGGTGTGGCAAGGTGCTTTTTAGATTGTGTGATACGTGTTGGTTACAAATCATTTAGACAAATTTTTGGTAATGTATCATGACATCATGTTTCAGTATTTAGGGTTCGTTTGGTACGAGAACGGGACATGACTGGATGAGATTGGACTGAATAGAACAGTTGTTCTATATTGTGTTTGGAACGTCTGTACTGTTATGCGTTTGGTATGATTGGAACTTAACAGGACAAGAGGTTCAAATGATCAGAATGCCCTTATTGTTCCATCTAATGTTTGTTACCACATAATAGTGACAAATGGGACAGGACAAGTCAATATTTATCTTATTTTATTAAAAAAATATATTTATATATAATATTTAACAAAAATAATAATATTGTAATTGAAAAATATTTTTAATAAATAATTTTAGAGGATTATTTTTGACAATTTCCTTTTTTTTTTTTTTGAAAATTTATCTACTTATCATTAATTAATTTCATTTTCTCACTTATACTAACTTCATATTTTATCTTATAAAAAACTGTATATTATATGATGAGGTTTCTAACAAATCAAAGTTCAATATGAAATAAGCTCTCTAGCAAATTCTTTCATTGTAGTGCAATGCAAATTCTAACAAAAATTCCCACATGCAAATTCTTTAACAAATTAAAGTTCAACATGGAATAAGCTCTAGCAAATTAAGGCCCAGTTTGGCATTGCACTGCAGTTTAGTGAATCAATTCTGTTTATCAGTGAATTAGTGAAGCGGCCATGCAACGTGAATCAGTGAATCAGTGAAGTAGTCATACAAGCAAGGTGAATCAGTGAATCAACCATACAAGCAACTCAATCCAAAAATACGGCTTTTCCTTACACGTTGTATGACAAAACTTCGTTACATGAAAAAAAAATTGTATTCGTTAAAAAAACTGAAAATATATTGCATGTGCACCTGTTTGGTTTAATTTTCAAATAATGTTAACTATCTGGCAATAGTTGCATGAGCCATATTATTTCTAAATTGTATGTCAAATATCTAGTAATAATAGCATGAGCCATATTATTCCAAAACGAAAACCCTTGAGATGAGAGCACAGGCAACCCAACTCAAACAGAGCAATCCAGCAACACCACAAACAAAGGACAACAAAGTTACAGCCGCTACCACATGACTCCAAGACAAAATATCTGAAGCTCTTCTTCTTTGCTGTCATTATGAAAATACAAAAGCAAAATAAGAAAGGAAAGGATTTTTAATTACTCCAAAGCAAATAATGATTATTAATTCGAACTCAAACCCATATATGATGAAATCAACATGAAGGATTGATTAAAATAACCCAGATAAATAACAAACAAAACAGAAACAGAGCAAGCTACATTAGTGCAAAATAGAGGATTTGGAGATGGATTTCAAGATAAATACACATGTAAATAAATTAAAGCACACATGCAATCATTAATTCGAACCATCCAAATCAATTTCTCACAAAAAAACCCTAACCCTAGATCGAATTCGATCTAAATAGAGAAAGAAGAAAAAAATTTCGTTAAATCACGGGAACAAATTAGATTGAGAGTAGATTATATGCTTGTTCTTGAAGATTCGAGTGGATTCAATACAAAGAAGAAGAAGAACTGAGTGATGGCAGCTGAGATTGTTGGTTTGCAATTTTTGGAATGAGGGAGGCAGTCTAGGGAATCAGAGAGGAAGAGAGAAATTTGTTGAAGGTTTTTTTTTATATCAGACATGTTGGTAATATTTGGAAATGTTAAATGGTAAATAGTCATTTTGAGAGTAGTCCCACGGTTTTGGGTGAGACAGTTTTTAGTGTTTTTTGTCCCACCCAGTCCCGTCCAGTCCCACGATTATAACACGTCAAACGTGGGACAAGAAGTTGTCCCGTCTTGTACCATATACCAAACACAACCTTAAACTGAAATATTTCAATAATTCGAGATTTTGGGGATGGGGACAAACTCATACTAACAACCTAATGGTGTAGTTGTGATGGGTAAATCAATGACCATCTTTATCTTGTCTTAAGGCCTTTATATACTTGTTATAGCTTATGATATGAAATTTGTTAAAGCATACTAAGCTAATATCTCGTATGACGGTGTATACAATGTCTCAAAGTTTGAATTGATGTCACTGCAGGTGGAATATATTATATATATATATATATATATATATATACATACATACACACGAGCGGTTCCCTTTTAAGGAATTCTTTATTTAATATCGGTAAAGATTTCGATAAAATCATATCGATTTTTATGAATTTTGATATTAATTTTTGGTGGATAAGTTTAATGAAATCTACTTACAAATAAAATTTAAGAATTTTTCATACTGAACTATTTATCCCCATTTTATTTAAATATAAAAACATCGTTAAAATGAGTGAAATATAAGAAAATTTAAGAAAAATCGTTTCTAGTATTTAAAAAATTCTCAAATTTGATTCATTAGTATATTTCATTGAACATATTATATACAAAAGATTTAGAATAAAATTTATAAAAATCAATATGATTTCTTCGAGATAGTTACTAAAATTAGAATAAAGAATTTGTCAGGAGGAAACTGCTCAAACGAAAGTGAAATATCTAAAGATAATAATAAACATGACTAATAAAATAAGAGTAAACAACATATCGTAACGGTGGTAAGGCTTATGTGCAGTAAATGAAAGAATCCGAACTCAAAGTGTGAACGGTATGGATAATCAATCAATTATATCCTCAACTTGCATTGCATGGCTTATCAATTATTGTATGACTTTTAAACACATCATTTCAAGCTTTTCATAAGCTCTTTCTTTTTTCTAAAATAGATGTGGATTCCATTTAGTGGAATGCAAAGCTCTTAATTTTATTATTTAATGATCGGTAGGTGCACTGCAGAGTGCAGACACTTCTTGTTGCTTTTTCAATCACACAATTAGTGGATTTATACAAATTTCTCTTTCTATTTAAGAAGAAAAGTGGATACTATTCCAAAGTGAATGACTTTTAGAGATTATGTTTGTTGGTTTGTTTTTTTAATCTTTTTTCACTCAATCATACAGCACAATTGATCTATTTTTGAAGCTAAAACACCTTATTTTATTATTTTTATACGTGTTTAATTAATATTACTCACATAACAGGATAACAAGATCAATATTCTATTTTTTTTTACTTGCAATATTCATTTTGATGTTTGCTTTTTATAATAATTTATTACTGCAGAGCTAATTCATTTATTATTATTGTTTTTTGACATACTGTTTCTGATATATCGGTTGACATATTTTTCACTTTTTATCATTTACTTTTTGTTGATAATAAACAATTGGGTTTTTAGGAAAACTGCCCTATTTTAGGGATGGAATTGCAAATCTACCCTAAAACCCAAATAAATTGCAAAACTATCCTGAAATGACCTTCCTACCCTTTTTTTTTCCTAAATTCACTCTATTTGCCCTAATTCCCAAATCATCTGCCCACCTATCCCGATTGAACCCAAATCCTGTCCACCCACTCCGATCGAACCCATCTTATGTCACCGACACCAACCACCGTCTCTGACGTCCATTTCGACCCAACCGCAACATCTTTGTCGGTACGTCGGCGACGTACGATGACTGTGTCGTTACCTTGATTCGTCGTCGTCAGTTGTCGATGACGGCGATGACTGTGTTCTCTCTTCCTCATCCAGAAAAATCTTTCCTTTTCATCTGAATCTGCCGCCTCCGATGACGATGGACGGTGCCACGGCGACGATGGTGATGATTTTCAAGCTACTGCGTTGTGTCTCTGATGATTACTTTTTTTCTTTTTCTTTTTTACTTTATTAAGATGTTTTTTATGTGTTCGTTTTCTTAAAGTTTTTGATTTTCTCGGGAAAATTATTGTTATGATGATGACGATGAACAAAAAAGAAGAAAAAGAACCAAAAAAGAAAAGAAAAGAAAGAAAACTGGGTATGAGAAATTTTATGATAAAAGTCTCTACTTAGTTAGATTATGTGTTGATTAGTGTTATTGTGTGATCTGGGGTTTCTTCAAAAACTTGAATTAGCTTCTGCTACATGTCTGTATCGTTTAAAAATTTGAGATCTATGTCATGGAAGATGTGGATTGGATTTGGATCTGTAGTTTTTATTTACTCTATTGAAGATTTGACATCATCCATCTTCTTTCTCTTTGTACAAACACATTTTCTAAATTAAATCGAAAAAAAAAACAGTTCTAGTTTCTATTGATTTATTATTATTCTATACATTTCTTCTGCTTTGTACTAGTATACTGTATATATTATTGTGTTCTTGTTTAGTTTAATTGATAACATGAATGATATTGGTGACTGAGTTTCCATGCACATATGAATTGAAGTAATTTGCAGTTTTGTTCATGTTTTTAATGTCTATTGTTAGATGGTTGTGGTGGATCAAGATAGTATTTTGATATTAAGGCATTCACCATTGAAATGTATGTGAGTTGTGGTAGTGGAGGAGGAGGAAGAAGAAAGTAATTGTTTGGTGAGAAGGCAAGCATGTTGATAGGGTTTTGATAAGAACCATTTATTGCACATGTGATGTGGATTCTTGTACAATCTCTCTTTGATCCGGTTGGTTTTCATCTTTTTGTTTTGATTTTGTTCTGATTCTTATTAGAATGGGATCTTTATTATATAGTGCATAATTTATAACTATATGCTTCCTTTTCAGGCTTTGGGTTTGAAGAAGAAACTAGAAGTGAAATCTCAATTTTCAACACAAAAACGTAGAAGTGATGATGCAGCAAGACAGTATCTGCTGGGTTTTATCTTTATGATGCAGCAAGACAATGCTGGTGCAAATGGAAATATCCACCTCCATTCAAGATGCTTCTGTATGTTCAGTCAATATTATTTGAAGCCAGCTTTGCTAAGGTATTCTTGGCAAGTTGAGAAAAGACTTATCTTTTGTAATTTTGACCTCTGTTTTTGCAGCTCTGATTTAATTAGCCAGACATTGCTGGTTTCTAGTTGTTGAGTTGATGGTGATCATGACTTGATCACACAAAATTTTGTGAAATGTACATACATTTTGTAGTTTTATGAATATGATACTGATTTCTCTATTAAGTTTGTTACTTTGTTTATTCTTGGTTGTTGTACTGTAATGGATTTTACTTCTTTTTTGGCTAAAGATGATTGAAACACAAAGAAACTATTTGAATGATGGATACATTAGTCATGGTACAATAACATGAATTTTCTTCAATTAATGAATTTTGGATGTGGGCTCATACCAGAAGATTTCTGTGGCTCATTATAGCCGCTTGAATGAGTTCTAATTTTTTGTTTTTTAATAAATTCAATTTGATGCACTCAAGAAACTATATTCACAATCTGAAAAAAATGGCTACTTATAGGTCCGTCGATCACAAGTAATTATATTGTCCATTGATAGTTGCATACATTGGTACATTATAATGTAAATATCATTGTCAAAACTTTGAATTGAAAAAAAAATTACCCATAAAAAAAGCCTCAGGATAGGGTGACCCGATGTCGGGTCAGGTCACCCAGTCCCGAGGCTTTAAAATCTCGGGTTAGGGTGACCCGACGTCGGTCACCTCATCCCGAACATTCTTTCTACCCTTGAAAATGCTGATTTAATCTTCTATTTTTTTTGTCAAAACACTCCAAATAAGGCTATTGATGTTGAATTTTTTTTTTTTTCAAATTATTGTGAAACAAAGTGTTGTAGTGTTTATTGTTAGATAGTGTTTAGTTGCTAAGTCGGTATAAGTAATAAAAAGGATAATAAATAGCGTGAGTGATGAGTGAGGGCATTTTGGGAACAATGGGGTAGTTTTGCAATTGAATTTGATTTTAGGGTAGATTTGCTATTAAACCCTTAAAATAGGGCATTTTTGCTAAAAATCCTAAACAATTAAAGGGCACTTTCTGCTCCGAGTAAATTAACCAAAAATGAATGGAAAAATAAGACTTCTTTTTGAGTGTAACATTCTACCAAATAAGCAAATATCATCAATAATTAATTAAAAGTCAGGAGGTCTTGTTCTTTTATGCAGTTTTATTGAGGACATTATTGCTAAAAAGGACTAATATATTGATACCATTATCGGTAGAAATGCTTATAAAACTTGTCTGTTATATTAGTCCAACTTTTTTTTTTTTTTTGCTTTTGGTACAAAGGAGCAAATCAAAACAAGTCCAAGTACCCGTGTCGTTAAAGTACTAGATTGGGACATATAATTCATACTTCCAACTAAATTAAGCATATTCCTACGTGAAGAGGCATATGAGTTTACTTTCTTTTTCTATATGATATATTTTTTTGATTTGGGGGAGGTTGATTTCAACTCGGGTCTCAACTTTGTTGACAAGTGTGTTAATTAACACTAGGCAATTGCCTTTGACTATTTTTCTAAATTTTCCTATATATCATTACATATATGATAAGGAATCTATCCAAACATTTTGCGGTTCATCTAGTAGAGTGAAAAAGTCCATATATATATATATATTCAAATCAGTGTGCATTTATATAACTTATATCAGTGCATTGCATGAGGACCATTAAATTTATATGCTTTGACTCAGTATGTATGTACTTATCAATACTTCACCATAATTAGTGGTCCATATGCTACACACATATATATGTTATATTAGTACGTACCGACCAAAATGAGACTATATATATATATATCTCTGATGATTATAAATCTTTAATGTTTCTAATAAAAAGTTAAAGAATCGATTTAAGTATATGATATTTTGATTCTTATGGATAAAATATTGGTGACACTGAAAAGGGGACAACTGTATTCTACTATACCCATCATTTTCTGTCATAAAAAGAAGTCAGTTTGCATTTCTAATCAGTTATACATATCATATCCTTAATTATTAACTTGTATGCATACGAGTCATTAAATTTTTTACTTGCATACCTAATTATATATAGACATCACAAAAGCTTATGCATAGTCGCTCACTGGAAGGCTAAGAAAAGATTTTTCACCCACCGGATAAGCTTGTAATTAATTAACGCAATAATTGACTCAATAATAATGAATTTAATAATTAATAATTCTATATATAGCGGAAGATTATGAGTAGCTTCTCCTCACAAACACTCTTGTCTCTAGGGCTGCCCTGCAAATTAAAACTTGAAACAAAAATGTTATCAGTTATAGTTATATTGTTTCTGATAAGTGATTTATCTAATGCAAGTCCATTTCCATCCCAATTCTCAAAATTTTCAAGACAAGCTAGTAGTAGTAGTACATTGAAAATCTGGAAAGGGGCATTCGATGAGTCGGTCCGATTGAGCATGAGAGAAGCTGAATCAGGCCGAGCCCTTGCCTCGAATGTAAGTCTCTCTTCAAAGTACAAGACGCAGATGCATATGGTTGCTGGCATCAATGACTGCATAGAATTGTTGGATGATACTCTAGACCTACTGTCTAATATCATCCTCACTAACAATATTAACCACGAAGACGATGTCCGAACAAGGCTCAGCGCGGCCATAACCAATCAAGAAACTTGCATGGAAAGTCTTGATAAGTATAAGCTTCAAGTAGAGAAAGGGATTAT
The DNA here is from genome assembly GCA_033220585.1 of Dipteronia sinensis. Classification (NCBI taxonomy): domain Eukaryota; kingdom Viridiplantae; phylum Streptophyta; class Magnoliopsida; order Sapindales; family Sapindaceae; genus Dipteronia; species Dipteronia sinensis. The sequence continues at coordinate 29,034,677 of CM065641.1, read as the reverse complement.
CAAGTCTATGGTCCAAAAATTGAGTCATTCAATTACCTCCTCTCTAGCATTATATATGTCCACGTCCACGTCCAATGATAATCATTTTCGTAATGCCACGTGGAAGCTGTCTTCCGTTGAATTGAAGCTTCTAGAAGCAAACATCGAGGAAATTCAGGTACATGCAGTGGTGGATAAGCATGGGAGTAGTGGGTCGCACAAGACTATAGGCGAAGCAATCGGAGTAGCGGCCTCCTTGGCTGGTAAGGGCAGAACCGTAATTCACATCACAGCTGGGACTTATCATGAAAACATCAAAATTCCAACTAAGCAAAAGAACGTCATGTTAATTGGTGATGGAAAAGGCAAAACGGTCATTGTCGGTGATAGAAATTCTGAAGATGGCTGGACTACTTTCCAGTCTGCCACTGTTGGTGAGCTTTCCTTTTTCCGATTAAAAACTTTGTTTATCTTTTACACTATCCATTTTATTAACCTTTTGACATGTACAGGTAACAAGGGTCGGGTTGCCCTGTATCTGTAATGGGTTTACCCGTACCCAATATATTGATGGTTTGGGCTCAACCCGAGTCCACTTATTTTTATTTAAAAAAAATATTATAATAATTTAGGATTTGAAGGTGAGGTATAGACTTGAAACTATAATCTCATAACGTAGGGGTGTGAAAGACAAACTACTAAACCGAACTTATTTTGTCCGAGTCCACTTATTTCAAGTTTATACGTTATAGTGCTCGATCCAATACAGTGCTTCAATTCTCACTTTATTTATAATTTATACAATATTTAAGTAATTTATTCATGAATGTTTGAATTATAGTTTGCTCATTAAAAATAGTAATGATTGTTTTTTGCCAAGTCAGAATGCATAATTATTAAATTTTAATTTCTAGATAGTTGTTTGTTTCAAAACAATTTAATTTTAATTTAATTTTTTTATTTTATATATGACTCTATTTTTCATTATAATTGAAAGATTGTTCTATTAGTATGTCAAGATTGGAAATTGAAAATTAAATATCAACACATAATGAAAGTATAACACTTTATTTCTCAATTAAAGACTAGAAAATAGATTCCTAAAACACGTTAACGTTTGAAGACTAGAAACAATATGCCTAAGGCACTTTACCATTTTACAAGTTTTTTACTTGCTACAAAATATTATTCCTTTTAAATTATGGTGTTTTTCTTTGTAAGTTAGAAATAGGTTTTTTTTTTTTATTATTTTAATTGAGAATGCAATCTTAGGTTTTGAGAAATGATTTGAATATGAATCAAATAAGATCTTAGATTTACCATAAATTGTAAGATTAATTTCATGAATTTGTAGTTATTACTCTTATTATAATAATTCAGGAACTTGGACAAGATGAAGTTATTCTAGTGGTTTGCCCATCATACCTATAATATAGGGTTGTGGGTTTGAGTCCTCCATTAAATCCTGAAATCTTTAATAATATTTTATAATTTAATTAACAGGCTATAAAAAATATTTATATTCTACCGAAGTTTTTCTCAACCTTTTCATTTCCATCATCAACACAAAAATATTTATGATGTTAATTTCATTTGAATTATATAAAAAAAATGACAATGTATAAAGACCAAGTTTCTTTGATACAAAAAGTGTCTTCTGAAGAAGACACTTTTTAGAAAATATATTTTATCCTTAGATCAATTATATTTTAGAAAATATATAACATTTCTTTCATAAACTTTTCATTTAATTAAGGATTGTTTTTTATATCAAATTACAAAAATAATAATTCAGGTGTGTTTGGACTTTGGACATGGTGCTTTCTTTATTTGCATTCATGCATACTTGTATTATGAAACCGTATTTTTCTTACAAATTATATTGAATACAATAATTCGTTTGGTTAAAAAACAAATGCTAGGTTGGACATTCAAATTATTAAAGTAGACGCTATTTCTGTGCAAGAGAATATATAAAGTATTAATTGAAAACATTTCAGCGGCGATGGGTGACGGATTCATAGCCCGAGACATAACATTTGTGAACAGCGCAGGTGGAGACAAGCATCAAGCTGTAGCCCTTCGCGTTGGATCAGATAAGTCTGTTATATTTCGATGTTCCATTTTGGGTTACCAAGATTCTCTTTACACTCACTCCAAGCGCCAGTTCTACAGAGATACTGATATCTATGGTACTGTCGATTTCATTTTCGGCAATTCTGCTGTTGTTTTTCAAAACTGTAACATCTACGCCCGCAAGCCCGTTTCATCTGGCCTGCGAAATTTCATAACAGCTCAAGGCCGCACCGACCCCAATCAGAACACTGGCATTTCCATACACAATTGCAAGATAGCTGCAGCATCGGACCTCGCTCCTTCTAAATCCAATTTCGTGACGTATCTTGGGAGGCCATGGAAGAAATATTCAAGAACTGTTGTGATGCAAACGTATCTAGATGACCTGATACATCCGTCTGGATGGTCTCCTTGGTCCGGTAACTTCGCTCTTGATTCTTTGTATTATGGTGAGTACTCGAACACTGGGCCTGGAGCTTCAACTTCTGGTAGGGTGAGATGGGCTTCTTATCACTCCGCACTCACTTCCACTCAAGCCCAAGCATTCACTGTTGCTGCTTTTATCTCTGGAAATCTTTGGTTGCCCTCCACTGGGGTCTCTTTTGATTCCGGATTACTTGGATGATCTCTTTAATTATAATCTCTATTATTGCTTTATAATGTCTTTAATTTTACTTTTAAATTGTTGGCATAACTTGTATAAAGTTTACTTGTACATGTTTTAGGTGTGTAAATCGATTTATTTATACCACCGTTTAATGTAACTTGGTTGTAAGAGCGTTCATTCAGGCTGTTAATGTTGCCACACATGTTTAATAAGTCATTCTTAATTCATATATAAGTGTTTAAAGTAATACAAATTTAGCATTCAACTTCCTAGATCAGTCGAGTAATTTAAGTCGATTTTTGTGAATCGAGACCTGCCAGCATTTTCCTATTTTTATGTTAAATTGCTTTTATTTTCTTTGATCGGACTATTTTATACCTATTTTAGGTCCCCAATTTTTCTATCGTTTGTTCTCGTTTTCGAGTGTATTTTGTATATTATGTGTTTCTTGAGCCATGTGTAGGTACATATTCCTTATTTTATGGTTTTGAGCGTACAGATTAGATTGGGAGGCAAAAAGAGCAAAAAACGAGAATAAATGGAAGTATGTAGATTTGCTGCGCCTTACCGTTGATACAGACTGCGACGTGATCTAAGCCCAACCAAGGTCAAGCTAATCCAGATGTTTCCATGGTTGATCCTTCGTCAAGCAAGAATGCAACACCGAGACCACGTTCATGAACCCCTCTGATTTCCGGATAGCTTATGGGTTGAAATTGTATGGGCCTGTGCAGAAAGTTCGATTTATGGGTGCCATAACTCCCTCCTCCGATTGAACCATGAAGAGATCTTTATATATTTGGAAAGGTACGGAAGTCTAGCTTTCAGAACGTTTTACGGATTGCGATTCCGACCTTACTGGAGGAAGTTATGCCTGTTTGAGTAACTGGTGCGCAGAGCAGAAATGCAAAACGGCGGGAAAGCCAACAGTCGTCCTGAGAGCCGAATTAGGACAGTAGGTTCATCACCAATTAGGCTGTCAATTCGGCTGGCACTATATGGCCGCCGTTTTGACAACCGAACGGCACCTGGAGGTCGGATTTTGGAATTGCAAATTGAGGGGCAGTTCAGAATATACACAGCCCAAACCTTCATTTCTTCATAGTCTTCTTCACCAATTAAGAGAGAGAGAGAGAGAGAGAGAGAGAGAGAGAGAGAGAGAGAGAGAGAGAGAAAGAGAGCTTTCAAGAGCATCCATTGAGGGTTTCCTCCATGGATGTCTCTTCCACACCATCTCTACCCATCACCCACCATATTTGAGAGCTGATTGTAAGGAGATAGGAGTGGTCTATGACCAATTTCGACCTAGGAATTTATGGAGCATTTGGAGGGATTTCTTCAAGGGTTATCTCCTTTAAACTCATTCTATTTTATTACATGTTTTCTTATTTGTGTAAACCCCCACTTGAGAATATTTGTAAACCTAATTTGTGCTCAATATAATGTGTGGTTGTTTGTATGTCTAATTTGTGTTTTGATTCATTCTTGTTATTATTGATTATATCTCTTATCTAGAAATGCTTGTGTATGGAGATTGGAAATTAATATGTGTTCATGAATGAGATTAAGAGTAGATTAATGTAATTGTAGGAGTAGTTGTAATCAAATGTCCCATTTGTGTGTGCATGTTGATGGAAGGTCGAATTGCATGTGTATGGATGGGTTTGACTGAATTAGAGTTAGGATTGTGCTTTAGAAGGGCCATCTGGGAATAGTCTTGGCTAATTTAGCTAGTAAGAATGAATGAACTTGTTAATTGCAATATTTAAAGAGGTTTGGTTCATTGTTTTTGTTATATATTGGACTTTGACTACTTCTCATGCTAGGGGCTCTGGGTGAGTTGTGGTTGGAGTTACAATAATTGGGAATTCGGCTATTTCTTGCGCTAGGGGCTCTAGGTAAGTTATGGTTGGAGGAACAATTACTCTTTCCACATTCATTACACCTAATGTTGCCATTTTACATTACCATGTTAGTATTGGGGCTCAATCTAGCATTGGTTTGTAGAATCGGTTCACATATGTTGGTTGCGGTTTCGTGTTTGAGAGGCTCTCAACACACTCTTCAACTGTTAGCTCTATGAAAGAATATAAATCGGATTGAGGCAAGAACGAACCCTTAACTTAAATTGGATGAACTTAATGTCTAACAACCCACTTGTGTGCACTTATGTATGGTGAACTTGTAAACCCTTATGTGACCACTTTCATGCATCTCTCCAATCCACTATTTTATCATTTATCCATTTAATAACCATTCTCACCCCTCCATATTCTTTTGTTTTCATTTGCGTTATTTTCCTTTTCACTTTCCTGCACACACACACAACACCCTACACACACCATTCTCACCTCATCCGCATTCTATTTACATGCTTTCCCTAAACTCTAAAACTTGAAACGGTTAACAATACATCATCCATGCGGAACGATACCCTTGCTTGCACGCTGTACTAGTTTTATTTCTATATATGTCTTTTGACTCGTGCCTAAGAGTAAGGTTGATTTTATTATAATTATTTTGACAATGCTTTCAATGGCACAAAAATGCGACTCGTCATTCTTCTTTGCAATATTGAACTAGAGGCTTATACCATGAGGTTGTAGGCATGTTTAACACTTTATTAAGAGCAATTTACATAGGTGCATGATTAAGCACAACTGTTGATTTTATTAAAAGCAATTTACATAATGCTTAATGCTGACTCTATGCAGCAACAAAAAATGACAATCGCAAATATGAATAATTTTGGTGTTGTATAATAATCATTTTATTGCTTATTTGATTACAAATTTTCAAAAGAATTGATCAAACATATGGTATCTGCCAGTCCCAGATAATTCAGACTTCCAGCTATTCTCTTGTGCAAAACCAACGCTTGGATCCTTCCCCTCCTTCATTCTCCTTCTAACATTCTCTACTCTCTGAAGAATTCCTCCAACTGCTATGGAAAATGCATCTTCTTCAAGGTCTCCATAAACAATCTTTGGGATCAGTCTTATTACCTCCTCCCTCATAGCTAATATTTCATCCTCAGAAATTCCAAGCAGTGTCCTACTGATATCGGTTCTCCCATCCTTTACGCTGTTGCCTGGTATAAACACTGAATATTTAGTATAATTCTTGGGAAAATACCATGTATATTGAGCATTGACTTGTGAGAGGTTAAACACCAATACTATACACTCTAGGTTGGTGACTTTAAAATGAGATTGGTTCCTTAATTTGATAGATGTGCATTCATGGAAAATCCTAAGTGAGTGGTCAATCCTATACACTCTTGGTTGATCATTTATGAAGGATAATCTCAAGTAAGTGGCCTATACTATACACTCTAGGTTGGTCATTTATAAGGGATAAATAGTCAACACTATACACTCTAGGTTGATTACATAAGATTAATGTACACTCATGAGAGTTCGTGATTTGTCCACTATTCACTTGTTGGATCCATCAATACCTTAGTTCTCACTATCATATTTCTTCTTAACATTAGTTACATGTTAGATTAACCGGCCTAATTGTAGTTTGCATTGTAGTATTTAGCTTTTCAAATCAACCATTGATATTTCTTTTTCATGCTTTGTTTTACTTTAATAGTAGTTAATTAGTCATAGCCATTTGGTTCCCCTTTCCCCATTGATGATACCCTAGCTTATCGCTATACTTGTTTAGATCAATTTCAAGCATATAGCTAAGGTCTTTTATAAATTACTTTTGACGAACATTTTCTAACGACAAAAATGTTCTAGTTAATTCACGATGTCCATCAACTTCACTTGGAAGTCATTGAAGCACTTATGCTCCCCCATCTTGATCTTCTCAAATTGTGTTTGAAGTACTTGGAGCTTAGTGTCTTTCACCACTTTGGTTCCTTCATGTGTCGTCTCTAAGATCTTTCAAGCTTCATGGCATTCTTGGTGATTTGGATGAGTTTATATTGATTCTCATACATTGCACAAAACAAAGCATGTATTGACTTGTTGTTCCACTTACTAACTCTTGGGCACTCCATTGAGCCTTGGGCTTAGGCACAATGCTTTCATCTATGGTGGTCATGGTGGGTGGTGTGTATCCATCCTCAATCACCATCCAAACCCTATCATCTATTGCCGATAGATAGGACTCCATCTTACCTTTCCACGAGGAGTAATTTCCACCCTTGAGCAATGGTGGTCCCATGCTCGATGCTCCCTCTTTACTCATCCTAAAATCACTCATAGTGTTTGTTAGGATGATGCTCAATGGCAAGAGTGTAATATTGTAATTGACAATCTTCTCATATTAATAAAGTGAATTCTGATTCTTACAATTACTTATAGCATTTATTATTATAATTGTCAAGGTAAATAATCATAAGGTCAAAAGACTATGAGACATGAAGAATTGTTCATACATCCGGATATGTATGAGGTGGACACAATTCTTTAGTTAGTCTTGAATAACGTTCACAACTTAAGCTAAAGGTTGGGCACCTCTATCTCATTAAAGTTGTAGAATTCTTTTACTAGCATTTGAGTGGGATCAAATGAATATGATGAGTCTAAAATCATCGAAAGATTTTCGAGTAAAAGAATCTAGTGCACTAGGTGCATTGAACTGGATCACAATGAAATACTTTATCTAAAACCGTCACTAGATATAAGTCTTTTCATTAAAGAGGACAATCGGAGAGTCTATCTTAATCCTGAGATAAATGATGGACTTATGGTTGCAAGTGTTATCATTAGAGCTATCAATGAGTACGATTATATAGCATAGTCTATCCTCGATAGTTTGGTGGTATACATTTGTTAATCGATAGAGGACTTCATTTATAGATATGGACTGTTGGGGTTTTTGCCCTAAAGCTTGTAATATGTAAATGTAATTTGAACATAAATAAAAGAAGTAGTATATTCATTCATTTTGTGTCATACTTTATATAACATGTGCACTTAACATCCAAAATTGCCGGATGTAATTTCGAACTGAGTATATGAGTGTCATATATAGATGGATTCAGTTTGAAACGAGCAATTTAAAGAGTCCGTAGATAGCAAATAAAGTTGGGTACTTTATTTGTGGTTAATCTACAGCTGCGGTCCATTTCGTAGTGTACGGTGATCTTATCCTGGATCATTCATATGTAGATATGAGAATGGAGGCACCTTGTATGATGTGATCATATAGGACTGGGCCATGATCTATATGAATCTCTCACTAAGATCCGTTTAACGATGAGATTCATATATATCAACTAATGATGGCTATATGTGGGTGATCTTAATCCTGAGTGTCTTATCGACTCCTTCAGGTTAGATCGTGGTCTTTGATATACCATGGGTGAGGTCGGAGTTGCATTCCCGATCAATATACTCCGTATGTTGGGATCGCGGTTTGGCTTGTGGCTGGGAAGTTTTGTACACAATAGTGGAATCCACTTCTTCTTGTGAGAAGTAGATGGTAGTTCCCTTAAGGGTTGATTTGGGGCTTGAACAATATGAGCGCTCTCCTAATTCCGTAAGGAATGTAGGATTTATTGTTCATTAGAGAATCAATGGTACTTAATGGAAAGATATGATTAGAGGGGTATGACGGACATTATGACCCAGCTCTAATTATGAACTACTTGTGGAGGATTATACCATATATAATAGCTATATCGATGGACACCGAGAGTTATTGGTTTGTGTAAAAACGTCTACAGTTGAGAGAGTGCAACTTCGGGTTTTTAGTGGAATAACACCGAAGTTAATAATCATGAAATATTAATTAAAGAGTTTAATTAATAATTTCTAAGGATTATTGGAGCTCAAAATACTGTGGGTCCATTAGGTCCCCTTGCTAGCCCGATCGATTTAGGTAACAAGGCTCACGGTTAATTAATTGGATTGTCCAATTAATTGTGTTACGAAAGTGACACATATTAATTCGGGAATTAATTGAATAATGAGATTATTTAATTAATGAATAATGGTGATTAAATAAATTAAATAATAAGATTATTTAATTATGTTGTTAATCACTAAATGGAGGGTGTTAGTTGATATTTGATTTTGAATAAAATAAGATAATATGATTATTTTATTTTATTAAATTAAATATTTGAAATTGAATTTAAAATGTTTGAATTCAAAAATAAATATTTAATTATTTAAAAAAAAAGATATGAGATATCATTATAAAATTTTAAAAATCAAATATAAGATTTTTGGTTTGTTTTTAATATATATGAGATATATATATATATATATATATATATATATATATTTTAAAATTTAAACCAAATGTCGGTTTTGTTTTTTAAGAGATATATGAGATATATATTTTTTTAAAAAAAGTAAGAGAGAACCGAATGAGAAACTAACAGCAAAGAAAAGCAATTTGATTGCTTGAGAGAAGAAGAAAAACAGGTCGTGCACAGTAAACAAAAGCAAAACAAAAGAAGAAAAAAATAGGGTGTGGCAAGCTCAAGTGCTGCACTTCTAGCTTTTGTTTGTGTGTGTGTATTCTTCTATTCTTCCTCCATACATGTCCTGAATATCATGACGCGCTCACACGCTGTTACCAGTTCCGGGAGATAGCGAGGAAGATCACGTGGTTCAAATCAGGAGCAGTTCGTATCAAAGTGAAGGAGTCTCCTACGTAGGTATGAAAAATAAATTCCTTCACTTTATTATTGTATTTGATTATTACTGTACAAATGGGTTAATTTAATGATTGCATAAAAAAATTTTAAAACCTTCCGCTGCGCAATCTGTAACCCGAGGTTCCAACATGGACATCGTGGCTCCATTTATTAAATGAGAGTATAATATCATCATATGGATGTTTTGAGGTATTGGATATTAAATCTCAACGTTGAGTTTTCAATAATGATTATTGAGAACATGGCTTCTGGACAAGTCAAAGTATCCAAGTTCGAAATGTGGTCATATAAGGAAATATGGTAACTTGGAGAGCTATAGGCGGTCTATGAGCTCTTGACGATTACTGATATTATTCACGAGGATACACTATCTCCTATAAGATTGTCTAGGGTATGAATGAGAAACATCTCCTTATTCTATCTTTATTTAAGAGTTCAATTTTAGCTCTTTAGTGGAATGAGTTAAAATTAATAGATTGGACCTAAGTGAATCATTTGTTGATTGTGATTAGGTTGTGTCTATTGAAGCTTAAATTTAGATAGCCCGCCAAGATCCCCAATCCACACGTATTTTCATGGATCACTTGATATATTCTACCGGGCCGATTTAAGGGTCCATCTAGAATTGTTTTTAATATATCAAGAATATAATATGTCTATTATTTAATTAATGGGCTGCACTATTATATTAATATATTAAAAGGAGACATGTGGGCTTGTTTCTTTTAGTAAGAATGGGTCTGGTTCACATGTGGGCTTTTATTTAAAGTCCAATGGATTAAATGAAATAAGAAAATAAGATATGGCCCATTTATATAAGTGGGGCGGCAAGGTGTATATATTAACCTAATATATTATTTTGTTTCATTGTTTTAATTAAATAAGAATTAGTTAATTTATTAATTAATTGTTTAATTAAGAAACAAATCTTTTTCTGATCAGGAAATATATTTCCTAAAGTTATACTATTGGTAGTAGTATATTAAAAGTAAAAGACTTGTTTGATAAGAAAATAAATAATTAATTTTATTTATTTAATCAAATAAGAAGTCTTTTTATTTAGTCAATAAAAGAATAAAAATATCTATGAGTTGGATTAGGTTTTGAAGTCTAAAGGTTGATGGAAATTAGGGTGCAACACAAACTCTTTTTGGTATGTGATTTGCGGCAACTTTAGTCCATTTAGAGGAAGATTTCGGCAATCCTAAATAGAAGAGGAAGCAAAATTTCGGCCACCTATATAATACTACATATAGAATTCGGCCACGATAGTTGATTGAATGATTCAATTTTTCTTCTTCTTCTCAATTCATAGAAAATGATAATTTTATTCTACTAAACATAAAAGAGAGAAGAGATTATTCTTTGATAGTACACTGATTGCTTGTTCATCAATAAGCTTGTGTGTACAACATCGAATTAGGTTCACGCGAGTTTCGATCATTAGATTGAGAACTCAAAAGTGACCGGAATAATTTTTGTCTTCTTTTGATTGTTTTGTGACTAACAAAAGAAAAAGAAAACTTTGTTCATCCATTCTCAGGTTTGCAATTCAAAGAAAAAGGGAGACCACGCTCCTAGGTGATTCACGTACGTGTTCGGATTGGAAGATCTCGCGGTACTGTTCACGATCACTGTTCACGGCGGGGGTACTGTTCACGATCACTGTTCACACGGGTACTGTTCACAATCACTGTTCACGCGGGTACTGTTCACGGGCATCAGAAAAGATTTTATGGATTACCAATCGACGTAAGACAATCGGATCACGCGTCAAGAGGTATTTAACTCGTATATATTTGAGTTTAATTAATTAAAAGGTTAAGGTTCAACTTTGAGAAAATTTTTAAAACCATACGAAATCTATTTTTCGTTTTTTCCACTGCGTTTTATATCGATTTTTCCCTACAGTGTTTAGGTCAATGTATGCAAATGAATGAATGCAAGTGAGAGCAACACACGCAAGACACAAAAGACAAGAGCAAGGATCACTTAAGTATGTCTTGGAACCCGCTCTGATACCAACTGAAAATAAACTTACTGTATCTAATATAACCTAGGGGGGGGGGGGGGGGGGTTGGTTGAATTGGTTTTAATCAATTAATTACCAACTTTTTTGATTAATCAATGTTAAAAACTTTATCCCGTGATGACAAGCAAACAATCAGTAATAGAAATACGTAAAACAATAAAAAAAACATGGCAAATGATTTACGTGAGAAACCCTCTAACTGGGCAAAACTCACAGGTTATCCATCTAGCCACATACGGTTCTCAAATCCACTATAATGATGTTTACAACCTAGGTTGATCTCTAGTCATACCACTACTACCCGCAGACCTTTTATAGTGATTCTAGACAAATTGCTTGTGCACTAACACTTTTAGTTACAAGATTGACTCAATGAAGAGATAAAATGGTCTAAGTGAATATATGAATATTCTAAATGTAATAGAGTGCAACACAAGACACTATATGCTTAATCAGATGTTAAGATGCAAATCTAACAACCTAAGTATCAAACAAGCTTACATGAGCATTGATCAAGCTAAAATTGTTATATATTTTGGCCCTCATTCCTTATCCCTTGTCTTGTTTTCGAGCTTGTTTTCGTGTCTTATGTGGCTCTTTCATCATGTTTGCAGGCATTAGATGTAATCCCGATCTTGGAGAAGAATGTGAAGAATTCAGACGCAAAACTAGCCAATTGAAGCAAGACGAAGGAAGCAGTGCACTGGTGTGTTCGCGACTCGTGCAGTTCTAGGTCAAGAATTTTGCTGGTCCACACATGCGAACCTACCCACGGACCGGAGATAAGAAATCTTCCAAAATTGTCAAAGTGCCTAGTTCGCTGGTACTACAGGTACCTACCAGCGCACTTACCAGTGAACAAAAGATGGAAGTTGTTGGAGAACATGTGCACGGGTTACTGCACGGGTCCATACCCGCGCATATGTACCCGCGCACTACGTACGTTTTGAAGACCACATCAACATTCAGACCTATTTTCGGGAAGGCTATATAAGGAATTGTTAGTTCTTGAGTTTTGTGTTGGCATAATACTATATCAAAATGACATTTGCTTTGTATTGATTAGTTGTCTAGGATTTGTGGATAATCAAGCTTCAAGGAAAATTGGACAATATTCAAGCAAAGTGGTGGCTACAAGAGGAATAAAGCTAAGTTGCTTAGCAAAAGGTAATCATAACCTCTTTCCTTTTGCAAGGCCTAGGCACACACATACATTGCAATCATATGTGTCCTTGCATAGTTGTGCATAATTTGGTTTAACATAATACACACACTTATACATGTATGCACATATATTAGACATAAAATTGACAATTTGCATAAATTGCATGTTCTAGGATTAGTTCTAGGAAATGACATACTTATGTGTTTGACACGCATTCTACCGTGGTATGCAATATTAGAACAAATTTATAAAATCCCAAGATGCACTCAAACAAGTATAAAACTAGTATGCAGCAAGTATGGGTATCGTTCCATAGGGATCGAGCAATAGCTATGATTAAATTATACTTTAATGCTAACTACAAACAAGAATTAAATGAAATGGTTGATGATTGGAGATTAACTAAAATGCTAGTAAAATATAAACTAACTAAATGCACTAAGATAATAGGTGATAATAGATGATAAATGACTAAGGAATTGATGGATTCATTAAGGCAAACTATGGGCAAGATGAACTCTTATTAATGAACATTAGTCAATGTTAATAGCCAAAATTGGCTAAGGACCAAAGGGAAATTTTCCATTTCCTAGACCTAGTTCCATACCCGAAAGTTTCACCTAAAGACCTCTATATCCAGAGCCAAGCTACGATGCCGCCCCAAGCACAAGGGCGGGCTTCAGAAACGTCTGGGATAAAGCCCGGACCCTAGAACTTCCACCAGGAGACCTCTCTATCCAGGGCCGAACCGCAATACCACCCCAAGAACAAGGGCGGGCTCCGGAAACATCCGGGATAAGACTCTCCCTTTGATGTCCAACATATAGTAGTTATGCCTCATTAAAACCTTTGCTAGTAAAAACCCAGTGGGGAAAAAAACTAACAAAGGAAAAAGAGTACATTATTCATCTACATATCAAATTAACCTTTGAAGGTATTTAGGGTACAAAACTGCCTCGTTAAAACCTTACAAGAAAAATCCGGTGGGAAAAAAACCTAGTGAAGGAAAAAGAGTATAGAGTATAATATTTCCAAATTGTAACTTCCCCCCGATAAACATGCGCCCCCTCATCTTGATGTGGATGCTTCAATATTTTGCAAAATACTGCATCTTTCATAAACACACATCGTGTTGTTTTATCAATTACAACTTGTCATACACAACAACAATTGCAATCAAGTTCGGTAATGCAGGACCATCTAGTTCTTCATTATTTCCTTTAAAATAGAAAGGAAATATACTTCACTTTGAATAACATAATCAGCAATAACCGCCAAAGTATTCAATGGATTAGTTTTATCCATGTAAAAGTGCTTCAAGACTTTTTCTTCTATTTATGCAAATTCATGTTTGATTATGTTAACAGAAAAATACGCAATGTATTGGCAAAGATTGAATATAATAATCTAAGATGCTTCATTAGATAAGTACAATTTATAAGCTCATAAGAAGTTTTAATTAACTTCAAACAATCAACATATATAACTTTGATTTCGAATTTGATGATTTTAACTATAAAATATTCATCAAGACATGTGCACTATATGCATTCTTTTTGCTTAATTTCAATATATAAAACTTCATGTAGCTTTGAATTACTTGCTTCAGGCATTTAAATCCTTCAAGGGTTTTTATTCATAATCAAATTGGATTTATACAATAAACCCTTTATTTTATTTCGTACGAAAAATCATTTATATTTAATAAGTTCGATGTATCAAACATGTGGACTGCAAGTCCAAATCTTTCAAGTTTTACATGATTATAGTTTTTCCTTTTATTCTCCAATAATTTCTATGTCGACATTTATATGATTATAGTATAAGCAACTCATCATTTTTCATAATATAGAAAACAAATAATATATGATCTCAATTTCTGTACCAATATATTTCATTATGATTCCGTAATTCATGTGCCTCTTCAAAGGCTATTATAATCTCTTTAATATTCAATATACATGTCTTTTTTTATACAAATATCTCTTCGGGAGAAGTGTAATCCAATTAAATTTAGTACATGTTTCTCTACAAGGACAATTGAGATTCTTTTATTTTCTTCAACGGTCTCATATGAGAGATTAACATTTCTATATGACTCTTCAGGATTTTGTTTTCCCTTGTGAGACTAACTCTTAGAGAGCATTAGATGATGATGATTTATCTATCACTCAAGTATTATTTTAAATATGATCACGATCTTTCAAATTCTAGCTTTAGAAACCATATCTTTTGAACTAAAATCGTTTTTACGACTTTACTGTGTAATAGATGATTTTTGCTGCCATTTCATAAATTGTTTTACAGGAACAACCACCCGTGTTTTTATATTGGCAGAATGTAATTATATTATTTTATTTGAATCATCTAAAAATTTATTTGCATACCATGCAATTCATAAAATTTATTATTTTATTTGAATCATCAGAAAATTATTTGCATACCATGCAATTCACGAGATGATACATACCTTGTAATTTTACGCCGTTTATCAATTTATGATAATTCTCCCCCTAACGACGATAAAATTTACTTCAAGAAATTATCTGCATTATAATAGTTTTCTACATATAAACTCATTTATTATGTCATATTGTCCTTTAAGTACTAACCGGTATCATCCTATGTCCTTCAGGGACATACAGCAAGTAAAAAGAAATTTCATTTATTAAGTGGATATCCATATGAAATATTTTAATATTTCGATGCATCGTTTTCTCTTAATAAAGCTCATTGTCCTTCAGGGTGTGTTTAGCACAGGGACGGGACGGGAAGGGACATGACAACTGTTTATGTATTGTGTTTAGAATGTCTGGAACAAAACAGTGGACTGTAATATTATGCGTTTGATAGGACTAAGACAAAACAGAACAAGAAGTTCAAATGACCAGAGTGCCCTTCTTGTCCTGTATAATGTTTGTTACCACATAATAATAACACATAGGACATGACAGGACGGGACAATATTGATTTGATTTTATTAAATAAATATTTTTAAATATCATATTTAACAAACATAATAATATTGTAATTATTATTAAATTTTACACGCTTGTAATTGTGCATAATGGGAAAGACAAATAAGTTTTAGATACATGTAATTAGTAATTACACGTAAATCATAATGATGACTTGCAATTCCAAATTTTAATTATCCAACCACACATCTTTTATTTTGTATAATAGTAAATTATTAATAATACTTAATAATATATGATCCAACAAAAAAAGTCACTGCTGTTAAGGAAGGAATTTGCAGGTTGAGAAGCTGATATATCTGTAAATAATGTATTTTGTAACTGGTATTCCAAATATTCAAAGACCATGGAAAATTTAAGTCACAATTCAAAAGTCCAAAACAAAAATGCTAAAATTCAGTTCTAAATTAAAATTAGCTTAATAAGCCAGACTTTTTCATCATAGTAGAGTCATAATCAGAATCCTCAAACTTACTTTATTAAATAAGAATAATCAAACACATACCACTTACAAGGACTACAAATTGTGTATTAAAACAAGAGCAGGTACTACAAATCCCCTAAAACCTGTTCAATTATACAAGACTCGAAAGGGTATTTAGTTAATCTTAATCAAACCAGAGACAATGTTTTCCATTTGCTCTTTCTTCTTCTACTTCTTTAAAGCCGACCTGTCGTTGACAGGCTATGGCAGGTCCATCTCCAGCTAAGGTTCAAGGTTTCGATTATGAATTGTAAAGAAAATGGTCCATGAATCCATTCAAAATATAAACATCACTTTATTAGCAGCACAATTTAACAGTGCAGGCCACGGCTTGTGCCCAAAATTTGAGCATAACTTTAACATCTTCTAGATGGTCACCTGATCGAGCCAAAAATGTCATATATTTTGGCCCTCATATCCTTACCCTTTGTCTCATTCTTAGGTGTTTTTATATGTATTTATGGCTCTTTTGTTGATATTGCACGCATTAGGTGAAAAAAGCAAGATGCGGGATCAAAAAGAGAAAATTGTTGCAAAATGGATGCTTGAAGTCCATAGTGCATGGTAACCTACCCGTACACTACCCGTGCTAATACCTGTGCACCGGAAGATGGTAATCAGGAAGAGCTCAGTGCACGGGTACTGCACGAGTACCTTACCCGTGCACTACCCGTGCAACCCACCAGACCAGGGAGCAGATCCTCAAGAAATAGACAACTGCACGGGTCACTTACCCGTGCACAACCCGTGCACATTGCACAAAACAAGAAGGAAAATGAAGACTGCACGGGTCCCTTACCCGTGCTATACCAGTGCTATACGGACGTCAGATGCAGCCACATCAGCATTTCAGACCTACTTTTGGAAAGCCCTATATATACATCCTTTCTCATTACGAAAAGGACACTTCCTTTCTCATTTTCTCTCTCTTTACTCTCTAATATCTCTTACATCACTAGCCCTAGATCTAGGAATAATTCCCCACCGTATCCTAACCATCTGACATCATCTTCATCCTTTACAGCTCAACAAAGGACACTTGGAGATAGGATTCAAGCTTGAAGGAAGGAGAATGTCTACATGAGTCTTCTCTATCTCTCTTCTCCTATTTATTTTCATTTATTTGTCACGAGTAGTTAAACATCCCACTAAGGGATTGATGTGAAACACTTGTGGATGTTGGGCTTTGAAATGAACTTTATATTTACTATCAATCTATCTAATATGTTCTATTCATTGTTTTTAATTGATTTCAAGAATGATTTGTTTTAGATTGTACATGACTCTCTTTGCAAGTTGTTTTAGAAATTATTTGAGTAGAGATTTGAGTATACATGATGCTTGACTATCTTAAGCTCACTTGAATAAGAGGATTGAACAAGAGTACATGACTTGAGTAAAATCCGGACATATTAATCTCATCTCTATCTAATCCTAAATGGGTAACCAAAACTATACATCCTAGGATTGGTTGCTTGTGATGGATTAGGCATCAACACTATACATCCTAGGTTGGTGAATTTAACAAGAGATTAGTCCCTTATTAGATAGATGTTCATTTATTGCACAACCATTTGTGGGTGGCCAATGCTATACATGATAGATTGGACACTCATAATTGGTATACAACCAATCCTATACATCATAGGTTGGTTACACAGGATTAAAGCACATTCATGTGAGTTCTTATATTGCTCATTATTCACTTGTTGCATCAATACCTTAGTTCTCCCTATCATATTTTAACATTAATTGAATGTTAGATTAACTAGCCTATATTGTAGTTGCATTGTAGTTATTACCTTTTCAAATCAATCATTGATCTTTACTTCATTTGTGCTTAGTTTAGGTTTAATAGTAGTCAACTAGTTTTAGCCATTTAGTTTCCCTTTCCCTATGGACAATACCCTTACTTGCTATTGCACTTGTTTTGTAACATTTTGAGGCATTTAAGGTTTTTGTAAATTACTTTTGACCAGCATTTTCTAACAACAAAAACTCCCTCTTCACCTGTTACATGCAAAGGGGTGATAAAAAAAGGTTAAAAACAATGCTTAATGTCCTAAATCTCTAGTTACAAAGATCAATAAAGTCGAAACAAAACCAGACCCTGATCAACCACTATCACAGTTTCATGCTTCAAGACGCTATATTGATCTAATAAAAAATTAAGAATTAAATATTTGTATAAAACACGCCAAAACAGCCAGATCTAATAAGAAAGACAAAACTGACCAGGACTAGAGATCTTCCAAATGGCAATGGGGCTGTCGGAGGTGTCGGAGGACTTGTGGTGGTCATCGATAAACTTTATCAAACATTATATGTTTGCTTGTTTATGAGTTGGGTACAACATCTAGCTTAGGCATTTTATCAAACCCTTTTCTTCTCGTTACTAAAAGCAAAATTTATTTTTTGGCAGAATATAGCAAAGAGAAGTCTTTCACATTATTTTCTACAGTCAACACAAAACAATCAGTATCAGGTGATATCAGTGTACTTCAAAAACAAAATATTCACATGACTTGTACATTATTCTCTGCTAAAGTTGCCAGGCAATTACATGGCATTGATTCAAGATCTTAAGCTTTATTACATGGACTTTTTTTCGGAATTGTACGCCCTTTATTCCATTACTCATTCAACTGACATGCTATTTCCATTACGATTGATTTCTCAACTCGTACATACTATCAAACTGACCAGAATATGTAACTACCTAAAACCTACAAAATTTGTTCTTCTTTCAGTCAATTAATGTCATAATCACAACAAATAACTAATCCACATAGATGATGGTCATAAATTGACATAAAAAAGGGACAATATGTAAATATAATTCAATAAAAATTTTATAAAATTTTAAAAAATGTTACATTATTAAAGGATTCAAGCAATCTTCAGGACATTAGAATTCGTGCCAGAAATTAATCCGAAGAAAATGGATATAACATAAATGACTAAGCACAAATAATCCGCTTAACACAACCAAGGAAACAACAACAAAAACAAGTATATGTGCGTGCATGTGATCGATTTGCATCAAAATAGAGCCATAAATGGACCACAAAACAGAGAGAGAGGTCACAGGGATTCGAAATTGAACAAATAAAGTGATTTGAGATCATATTTATGACTTTGTGATGCCAAACGGAAGTATAAGGGTTTACTAACGTAAGCCCTAAGAACACATAAACTGGAATCTATTAGGAAAATAATTAAATTTTATTAAAAAAATTTCGATAATTATTCAACCGAAAACAAATAACCAAGAGCTTAAATAATCTATGGAAATCCTAACTTAAGTAAAAAGACAAAATTAGACATTTACAAAACAAATAACAACTAAAAAACGAAAAACCAATAAAACAATAACACTTCAACCACGCGACAACTTGCCTAAAACAGCGAATTTGAAGATGAAAATGACCTTAACTGGGGAACCCCAGTTGGGACGGTATGGAGCATGGAAAACACTCTTCGAAAATATATTATAAAAGGCAATCGAACAACCGAGTAAAAAGTTATGCACGTTTCTTCGGACCAGCTCTTTTATCCAATTTTCTATCCAACTCTTCTTCAAACTCCAAAGCCAATTGTCCTACATCAGTCCTTCCCACCTGCAAAGAACTCGACCTTGAGTTGTTATTTGGATAAAGTGGAACATTGTCACAAAACTCATAAAGATCAGCTATATTGAAAGTACGAGAGATGTTCATATCAGTAGGCAAGTTGATCAAGTAGGCATTATCATTGATCTTCTTGATCACCTTATATGGCCCATACTTCCTTGGCTTCAACTTGTTATTGGAACCAACTGGGAACCTTTCCTTACGCAGAAACACCATAACCTAATCACTCTCAACAAACAATTTCTCACGCCTCTTGACATCTGTTGCGGCTTTATACTTCGAATTCTTCTTCTCCAACCGGCTTTCACCTCAGCCTGAACTTTGCGAACCTACTCAGCCATGTTCTCGGCTGCAATACTTGCTCCAGCAACCTTAGGAAGACGTGCCAGGTCTAACGCATGCTTAGGAGGCTGCAGATACACTAAAACAAAAAGAGATTTACCAGTAGCAGTGTGAACTGCATTATTATTTGCGAACTCATCTTGTGCCAGTGCCACGTCCCACTGTTTAGGCTTATCACCATAAATGCTCCAAATTAAATTCCCCAGTGTTCAGTTTAGATTCTTAGTCTGCATGTCAGTCTGCGAGTGTGCAGACTGAACTTTAGAGTAGTATCCATCCGCTACCACAATGTAACCCAAAAATGGCTAAGAAACTTCAAATCCCTATCAAAGGTGATAGACTAAGGGACTCCATGTAAACGAACAACCTCACGAAAGAACAGCTCTGCAACATAGGACACACCAAATGTCTTCCGACAAGGGATAAAATGCTCCACCTTGGAGAACCTGTCAACCACAACAAACACAGAATCTACTCCACGTTGAGTCCATGGAAGACCCAAAACAAAATCCATAGACAAATCCTCCCATATGGCACTCGGTATAGGTAGATACATGTAGAGACCTGTATTCTGAGCATGCCCCTTAGCAGTCTGACAAACATAACACTTGCGAACAAAGTTACCCACGTCGCATTTCAACTGAGGCCAGTAATACCGCTCGGCTACCCCACTGATAGTCTTGTCACATCCCAAGTGTCCACTCAAACCTCCACCATGTAACTCTCGAATCAGCTTCTCCCTCAAAAAACTCTGAGGAATACATAATAGATTTCCTCGGAACAGGTAGTCATCGACCACGTGAAATTCACCCTCTGTTTGTTTAAGAACACACTTTCCCCATACTTCGGCGAAATCTTCATCATCCGAATACAGCTCTTTTAGAAAATCAAACCCAATAATTTCTTGCTGCATAGTGACCAGCAAACTCGCGCACCGACTCAATGCATCTGCCACCTTATTCAGAGCACCAGATTAGTGTTTTAGGATAAAGGAAACTTCTACAAATAGGTTACCCACCGAGCATGCATATTACTTAAGCTCCTTTGACTGTTCAGGTACTTCAAAGCTTGGTTATCAGTGTACAGAATAAATTCACGCTGAAGCAGATAGTGCTCCCAATGCTTTAGAGCACGAACAATAGCATAAAATTCTTGGTCATACGTACTCCACTTTCGACATTCATCACTAAGCTTTTTAGTGAAAAACGCCACTGGTCTCTTCTCTTGTGACAAAACTGCTCCAATCCCAATTCCACTAGCATCACACTCCACCTCGAATAATGTATCAAAACCGGGTAAAGCAAGAACATGAGTATTGCACAGTTTTTCTTTGACGACTGCAAAAGCTATTTCAGCTGCTTCACCTCATTGAAATTTACCCTTCTTTAAACACTTTGTAGTGGGTGCCACAATGCTATTGAAATCTCTAATAAATGGACGATAAAATGTCGCCAACCCATGGAAACTCCTCACCTCTCCTACCATCTTGGGTGTAGGCCAATCATGAATGGCTCTCACATTTTCTTCATCAACCAATATATCCTCCGAACTAACCACATATCCAAGGAATAAAAATCGTTCTGTCAGCCAGCTGCACTTTTTAAAATTAATAAAGAGCTTATTTTCAGACAACACCTCTAGCACAGCCCGAAGATGATTCATATGGTCTTCCTTATTCCGACTATAAATCAGTATGTCATCAAAATAAATGACAACATATTTTCCAATGAAAGGTCATAATACCTGGTTCATAAGTCCCATAAAAGTACTAGGAGCATTGGACAATCCGAAAGAAATAACCAACCACTCGTAGAGTCCATCCTTTGTTTTGAAAGCTGTCTTCCACTCATCACTAGGTTTGACTCGACTCTAATGGTAGCCAATTTGCAGATCTATTTTGGAAGAACAACTTCGAACCCTCCAACATATCTAGCATGTCATCCAATCTCGGAATCGAAAAGCTGTATCTAATAGTTATCTTGTTAATCAGGCAACTATCAACGCACATTCTCCAACTGCCATCTTTCTTTGGAACTAGTAATACGGGAATAACGCATGGACTCATGCTCTCTCAAATAAACCCCTTCTTCATTAAATCCTCCACTTTCTCTTATAAAATCTGATTCTCCTTGGGACTTATCCGACAGTGTGGCAACTTGGGTAAGCTTGCTCCCGGAACTAAATCAATATGGTGCTGAATATCTCTTAGTGGTGGAAGGCCATTTGGTAAATCATCAGATACCAACTCACTGAACTCGGCCAAAAGGGATTGCACTTTCTCGGGTAACACAACTCTCTGATGTTCCTTCTCTTCTATCACTGGAACTCGCATAACCACAACATGTACCTCCTGTGCCTCCTTAAATTCAGATTCCAAATTAGTTACTGAAGTGACTAAAGAAAGTAAAGACTAATCTTCTACCGTGGCCTTGAGCCACCACCTGAACTCCATTTCAGAACCATTGCAATCTTCCTGCTATCCCAATTAAAAAAATAAACATTGTCGCGCCCCCTATAGGTGACATTCATATCAAACTGCCATGGACGTCCCAATCAGACTTGACTAGCTTCCATGTCGACTACATCGCAGACCACCTCATCTCGGTAGTGTTTTCCGATTGAAATAGGAACTTTGCACACCTCAGTCACATTCACCTTAGGTCCTTTTTGAACCCACCAAATCACATAGGGCTTTGGATGTTTTTCTACTCGCAACTTTAGATGTTCTACAGTTTTTTGGACATAAAATTCTCACAACTCCCACTACCAACAATTAAATCACAAACCTTCTCCTGAACACTGCAGCAAGCTTTAAAAATATTGTTTCTTTGTGAGAAATCCTCTAGCTTCGTTGAACACATAACTTGCTGAATCACATAGTTTTCATGCTCTCCCTGTTCCTCCATAATTTCTGCACCAACCAAGAGTTCATCTATGTCTATTCCTTCTTCAGCATACTGATCATCCTCTTCATTTTCTCCAAAATCCACAAAATTCATCGATTTCCTGGCCGGACACTCATTCGAACGATGGCCTGGTTGGCCGCACCTATAGCACTTCAAACCATCTGATTTAGCATACGAGTTTGGCACCCGTGGGGCTTCCTACGTAGTTTCTACTATCGGACGTGTCCTAGTAGGGATATTACCAGGACCTGAACCCCTTTGGGTCTGATCTGCAGCAGTTTTAGACTGACTATGTCCATCGCCCGGTGAAAATCTGCTCTTGTTCGCAATTGCATTGGACACCTCAACCATATTCTTTTCATAATAGGAAAATTGATTGGATGTTTTCTCCATTAATTCTGCCTTCAAGGCCATGTTATGTGCCTCATCCACTGTCCAAACTACTTGCTGTTCAATTTTGTCTGGAATGGTAGGCTTCATTCCCTCCAAATATCTGGAAACCTTCTATCCCTCAGTCTCATTTAGGTTGTTACGAACTGAAAGCCTAGACCACTCCTCAGTATAATCTGCAACAGTCTTGTTACCCTGCTCACAATTCTGATAAGTCAAGTGATTTATCTATCGATCTTGCTTTTGAAGTCACGAAGATGCTTGGAAGCTTGCCATCGAATGCCTAAGCTAACCATTACCAAAACATCCCAAAATATGGTTTGTCATGAAATAAACCAATCATAAAAATGAGGTTCTTACAATCTCCCCCTTTGGCTATTTCATTAAAAAATCACCACTCACAAATAAATCCTCACAAAGAGAAAACAAAGCTATTGGTCAACAAGTAATTCTACGTTACATTAAGAGAAACCTAAGATACTAAGTCTTCAAGGTCTTCAATCTCCTCGTAGATCATCATGCCTACACACAATAGCAGGAAAGCACTTTTCAAGAACAAGTGCATGTGAGGTGAACAAATATAAAAAAGCATTTGCACTCAATAACAATAAAGACATACAAAGTAATGCATGTGCAATGCTCCCCTTAAACGGTTACTCTCCCTCCAAGTAGCTCATTTCCCAAAAGTGCTCATAGTTAACAAAACATTAATGATCCTCTTATATCCATACTACTCCCCTTTTTTGTCATGATATAGGTAAAGGAGTTCCCCACAACGGGTTGCCAAGGCAAAGAAAGCTGCAATGTAATTGTGTTACAGAATCACCTCGAGAAACTTATGAGAAGTTAACATGGCAAATAGTAGAGACATAAGTCAATCTCCATATGCTGTTAACACCTTGCATGGTGTCAACAACTCTGGTCCAGTAAACGTCAACGTCACTAAAGGGGATTTTCCCTCCACGACTCCAACCACAGCCGGCCAACATGTGATAACCTCCATGAATACACCCGCTGGAGTTTCTCCAGATGTATTCCAGCAGATCCAGGAGTCCCTACGGAGAATTATAGAAGATACAGCCAGATAGGGAATCAATATAACTACAACCACCAATCTAACTTCCCCATACTAGCTATCCGCACCTGTGGTGGCTGATCGAGCAAAATGTCATGCATTTTGGCCCTCATATCCTTCCTCTTTGTTTTGTTCTTGAGCATTTTTATTTGTATTTATGGCTATTTTGATTGTTATTTCAGGCATTAGGTAAAAAGGCATGAATGAGGGCAAAACGGACCAATTAGTGCACAAATGAAATGAAAAAAGAAAAAGTGCCCGGGTAGCATACCCGTGCACTCACTCTTGCACCAGAAGGTGAAAATATTGAAGAATCCCAGTGCACGGGTAACTGCACGGGTACGACCCGTGGACTTACCCCTGCAATCCACAACCCAGTGAGCAGAGCCTCGAACAAGGAGCAACTGAACGAGTGGTGCAGGGTCATCTACCCGTGCACATACCCATGCACATTGTGTAAATTTGAAGGGAAATGAAGATTGCATAGGTAACTGTAAGGGTAACCTACCCGTGCTATACTGGAAACCCAGCTCGCCATATCAGCATTTTGGCCTAGTTTTTGAAGGAAGTATAAATATTTTTCAATTCTGATTCTTGAGGGAGAGACCCATGACCATACACCATTCCATTTATTCTTTCTCTCTCTAAATCTCAAAAACCTTTCTCACAAAACACCCATTATCATCTTCATCAATTGCTGCTCATAAGTACATAGGAGGGGAATTGAAGCTTGATGAAAGAAGGTTCTACATGGGTTTTTTTCTACTTCCCTCCTTTTTATTCTTGTATTCCATTTGTTATTAGTAGCTAAATCCCATTTAGGGATTGATATGATTCACTTGTAAATATGGGTATTTGTAATGAACTCAATATCATTTATTAAAATCTATCTCATTTGTTCTATTCAATGTCTTACTTGATTTCAAAAGCAATTTGTGTTTGATTGTACATGACTCTCTTCATGAGTTGTTTGAAAAATTATATGTGTAGAGAATCAAGTATACATGATGCTTAGCTCTCTAAGCTCAATTGAATAGGAGGATTGAACAAGGGTACATGACCCAAGTAATATCCGGACTTATTAATCTCACATAATTCTAATCTTTCATGGGTAATCAACACTATACATCCTAGGATTGTTTGCATGTGATAGATTTAGCATCAACCTATACATGATGGGTTGGTGATTTTTAACAAAGAGATGTGTCCCATATGTGATAGATGTTCTTTCATTGTATAACCAATTGTGGGTGGCCAATGCTATACATGATGGTTTGGGTACTCACAAGTGGTAAATAATCACTCCTATACATCCTAGGGTGGTTACAATAGTTAATGATAATTAATGTGAGTTCATTCTTTACCCATTGTTTGCTAGTTGAATTCATCAATTCCTTAATCCACATATCACATATCCATACTTTTTAGATTAGTTCATTTTAGCTTAATTTACATTTTAGTTTTACTTTTTCTTAAAAACCATATCGATTTACTTTTCTTGCATTTTTAACTAAGGCATTAGTTTAATCATAACTATCGTTAGATCTCTGAGGAACGATACCCATACTTGCCACATGCTAGTTTTATACTTGTTTGAGTGATCTTGGGATTTTATAAATTTGTTTGAATATTGCATGTCACGACATATAAAAAATGCACGTTCAAAATGGCGCCGCTACCGGGGATCGGCGTACATACTTGTGATTAGATTTAGCTTTAGTGTTAGTTATTTATTTAAGTTTCTTTTACTTTGATTGTACATGTTATTTTGAATTCACTAGTTCACAGGTACATGCACGGGAGACGCTCTTTGAGAGGCAGCTTAGTACCGAGAATTAACAATAATCATTGAATTAAAGGGTTGATCAGACAGTTTGAGAACAACAATCTTGAAGAAGAGATGGTTGAAGGCTACAGGAATTCCACATAATACACCAGTTGAGGAATAAGGAACGAATGAGGAGGACTTGGGACTCATAATTAGGGAGTACACTCTTCCATGAGGTTGGGATGAGCAACCAACGACTATTGTTTTGGATGATATGATCGTGCCTAAATTTTTGTATATTTCGGCCCTCATTTCCTATTCCTTTGTCTCGTTCTTGTGTGTATTTTCTGTATATTTTATGTCTAATAGGCTCATTGGTGCTAATTGCAGGCAATAGATGTAATTCTGGTGTTAGAAGCGTTTTGCGGGAGTTTTGGCCGATAAGGGGAAAAAGGTAGTTGAAGGAAAGACAAAGGGTCATCAGCAACTCTAATAGTGCGGGTCAAGTGCAGGTCGCAACTGCACTCCTTCCCACAGCCGGGACTTGATTCATGAAGGAAAGATAAAGTGCGGGTTAAGTGCGGGTCAAGTGCGGGTCATCCAACCGCACTCCACCTGCACTGTTGCTCAATACAGAGAGTTGGATTTGCACCTGACGTTAAAGTGCAGGTATAGTGCGGGTCATCCAACCTCACTCCACCCGCACTGTTGCCAAAGCCAAAGAAGCTGATTCGTACCTGACAAATAAAGTGTGGGTCAATTGCGGGTCCAGTACAGGTCAAGTGCGGGTCAAGACAGAGTTGGATTTGCACCTGATGATTAAAGTGCGGGTACAGTGTGGGTCATCCATCCGCACTCCACCCGCACTCTGCATGTGGCAGCTTCTGTTTTCAAGCTTAAGTGACCTATTTTACCATCCCCTATAAATAGAAAAGCATGGGAACGAACCAAAGGACTCCCATATCTCCCAACACTTGTATTTTCTATTTTCTTGACCCAGTCTAAGCTAGAAACACATCTCCCTATCATCCAAACCATCTCTACTCAGTCAAAGGCAACTAGGAGACTTGGATTCAAGCTTCAAGGAAGGAGATCAATCTTCAAGGGCTTTCTCTTTACACCCTCTCTTAGTTTATTGGTTTGTAATAGAACATGAGTATCTAAAATACCCCACTATGGGGTTGATGTTATTTGTTTGATGGATATTTGGGCTTTGTAAATAAACTCTATATGTTATATTTATTTTATCTCTATACTTTATTCCATTGCTTGAATTGATTTCCATTATTGATTTGCTTGGATACACCTTCTTTGCATGTTGATTTGGATTACTTGAGTAGGCAATTAGGTTGTCTAATGCTCTATTGAATGGAAGGATTTCCAGAAATCCGGCTCTACAACCATGCCCTTAATCTAATCTTGAATTAGTGGCTTTCACTATTCACCCTAGGTTAGCCACTTGTGAGAGAATTAGAAGCCTCCACTATACATCCTAGGTTGGCTACTTTAGTGATTTTACGAGAACTAACCTTCGAATAGAATTTGGTTGAAAACCTCTAGCCTCATCCCATCTTAAATGGGTGGCCTTCACTATACACCCTAGGTCGGCCACTTGTGAGGGAATTGGGAGCCATCACTATACACCCTAGGATGGCTACATTAGTAATATGTTAAGCCATAGCTAGATAGATGAGCATTCATGGAAAAAGTCCCGATTGAGTAACTAGCCATTGTTGGTTGCTTAGGAGGGATTAATCGCTAGTAGGAGGTCTTCGTTATACACCCTAGGTTGACCGCTTGCTAGAGATATATACCAACACTATACACCCTAGGTTGGTTACATTTGTCAAAACGTGCTTAATTGAGAGTTTGTTGCAATTGCCCCAATATTCACTTACGAGTCCATCAACTCCGTAGTTCCATCATCATACATTCATCACTCCATTTTCATTCCATTTTATTTGCTTTCATAGTTTAGTTTATATTATATTTTCATTCACCATCACTTTTACTTTTAAGCATACTAGTTATATTAATCTTAATCTTATCACCGCTACCCCAATCTCAGTGGACGACACTCGTGCTTACCTCTTTACTCATATTTATACTTATGAACGCATCGCATAGGTTTTATAAATTGTTTTGACGGACGGTTTTCTAACGGTAAAAACCTTCCGATCAAATGGCGCCGCTGCCGGGGATCGGTGTGCGTAGTAGTGATTAGATTAGTTTTAATACTATTAGTTTATTAGTTGTTTTTATTTTTATTAGTTTCTTTTTATTGCTTTGGTAGTTTTTGTTTTTTGTTTTTTTCAAAACTCTATGGATTCTTTTTGGCAAAATTCAGGGTCAAGCTACGAGCCTAACGAGAATACCTACATCTCATCGTTCCCGTTAAATTATGTTGAAGATCAACTAAGAAATTTCATGAAGAATCATCTGCAGGAGACTGAGCAGATGATAGCTTCTCAACAAGAGACTCAAGCCTTCATAGAAGAGAAAATCACCCAAATGCTCGAATCCGCCCAGCAGTCCACCCCGGTAAATCAGAGTTGTTTCCAAGTTAAAGCAACCAAACTGGTGGATTCCTCCAATTTCTCAAAAGAAGACATGTATAAGCTCTGAATAGAATTTGAAGTTGAGCGAAGCAAGAGAATGGACGAGATGGACATGATGATCAAGATGAACCAAGAGCTTATGAGCGTGAGCATAGAGCTAGTGTTGGAAAAGGGTGTGTTGAAGGAAGAGAATGAAGCACGTCAAGAGAGAGAAGCCTTGGGAATGGAAAAAGGCGAGTAATATCCAAGAGTTGAACAAGAAACTATTATTTGAAGTGAAGATGCTCAAGGTTGAGAATGGTACTCTCAAGAAGACAAATGGCGAAGTCTCCGACAAGAACAAAGAATTGGAAGAACGAATTGAGAGATTTGAAGCCGAAAAGAGTACAGTATCGAAGGATTGGAGAACTTAGAGAGGCTATCAAAAGATTTTGAAGATGTGATAGCTCATAAGTCAATGAAGATGCAAATGGAGGTTGATCAAAAAGCCAATGCCTTAGAGGAAGCAAAGGTAGCACTAATCAAAAAGGAGGAGGAGGTCAAGGTGTTACAAGTGAAACAAATTAAACGTCCTCAAGACCACGCATCAAAGGGGAGTTCCTCTAACTCTAATATCTTTTGCTATGCATGTTCTAGGATAGAGCATTTTAAGGCTAAAAATTACAAGCCAAATCAACATAGGAAAACTAGAGGTCCTAGGAATAGCCGGAGTCCACCTAGGGTCAAGCAAATATGGGTAAGGAAACTCCAAGTGCACTTATATAGAAACATGAAAAAGGAAAAGATAATGAAGTCACCTAAATTTATTTGGGTAGTGAAAAATAGAGAATTTCCTAACTTGGTCAAACCACCCTTAGAGGACCCTAGCCTCTCCATGAATGCATCCCATTGAATAATTTTGATGCATGTAGTTAGTTTTATGTTTTATGTTGTTTAAATTCAATAAATTGTGATGTTGGGATAGTTTTGTTCGAATGATATATTTTGTGGATATTTGCACATTGAATTTATTGATTATATTTGTGGATGAAAGAGCCGGAGGCTCTTGTGCAAGTATGAATGCATGTGCTTTATATTGTTTAATTCGGTTTGGGGCTTGTTCATGCCCCATTCCATCAATTTTGATAAAATGCTTGATGTTAAGCTTGACTTGTGCTTCAATCTTTATTTTGTGAGCCTTGTTTGAGTCACTTTTATTTTGTTGGGGCATTGATTATGGTTGATTAGTGCCTAGGTTTGTTTTGAGTCATGTTAGGTGCGTGCCGCTTGGCCGGATTCTCTTGTCTTCAACATTGAGGACAATGTTGGGTTTTGGTTTGGGGGTGTAGGCGCCTTTTTGCTTCTTTTGTGTCCTGAGTCATTTTTCGTCTTTTGTGTCTTGAGTCATTTTTTTGTGTCATATTTAAAAAAAAAAAAGTTGCTGCTTAGCCAGAATTTTGAACTTATTTAGCTTGGTGAGATACCTGGAGCATAGTGTTTGTGGCGAATGTGTGTATGCTTTGTGTGCTTATTCAATAACTCTTAGTCACTTTAGGGGTCTCACTTGCACTTCAAGGACTAGTCTCATCTTTTAGTGTCCAAGTTTAGGGAACTTGGTGCTGAAGCGCCTTGTTCTAATAGTGGAGATTTCCCTTGTGAGATCACAAACACAAGCCAAAAAAGTGTATATTTGAGGGAAAATGTTTTTCAAATCTGTAAACACTATTCAAACACCATGCATAGTCTCACTACATCAAAAATTATCATTTGTCGTTGAACATGCATCATATATGTGGACTGCTTGACGGAAACTTTTATTCCCTTGGTAGATTGATCATTTGAAGTGATATTAGGCAATGTGTGTTTTAGCCACTCAAAAAGCCTAAATACTTCCCATTCCCGTAATGTGTGTGCTCCCAAGCCAATTTTGAAGCCAAACACATATAGACTCTTCCTTTCTATACCCACGTTATCCATAACCCAAGCAACCTAAACACTTAGCCAACCCTCTCTTAATTGATCTGTTAAGGCTTAGGAATGTAAAGTTGTGCTTTAATTTGATAAATGGCGTGTACCTAGGCAAAAGTAATGAGTTGTGAAAATGTGCAAAGTAAAAAGGCATGAAAAGAAAAGAAAAGAAAAGAAGCAAAAAGTAACAAAAGAAAAATATGCTTCAAATGCCTTGTGTAAATTGTAAATGCTACTCAAATGGGTAACATGAGTAGTTAAAGATTGCACGTAGAGTCTAATTGTATGCCTGGATGCCATATTGTATTTGGAAGTGGAGTTACACGAGAAATTAAATGCTTAAGTGTAGAATGTATTGCCTTAACTTGGTTGATTAGTGCTTGTGCCTAAATTTCTCTATCTTCTAATCACCATTCACTGTGGCCACGTTACAACCAAATGGAAAAGACCTAGTTGATCTTAGAGGACATCTAGATTGGGAATATTAGTTAATGAATGCTCTTTCCACATTCATGACACGTGATTCTTTCATGAGACTCACTCACTGAAAATAGCGTTTATTCTACACTAAATGTATGCAACTAAGTTGATTCAGTTACATAAATTCATTGGCATACATGTTGCATGAGCATGAACCTAGGTTCTGAGAGGAAAGATAAGAGAGAATCCATGTGAGAACCTAGCGTCGAAGCGAATTATGCTTGAGGTGTGAGTGAATAGTTTCTAAGGCGAGGGCATTTTAAGTGTGGGATTCGTGTTGTGCCAGTTTCCCTTAGGGTGCCTTCGAGTTGTTTAGAACATTTTGTATATGCTCATTCCTCACTCCTATTTACTTTTGCGTATCTCTTTGCTAGTTTGTTCTGCAGCAAGTTTTTCTTTGTGTCTAGGGAAGTTATTAGTTCGAGTCCTTTTTAGTTTCTGTCTCATTTGTTTTGTTTTGAGTTTGCTCGTGGACAATCAAAGGTTTGGTTTGGGGGTGTTTGATCGTGCCTAAATTGTTATATATTTTGGCCCTCATTTCCTATTCCTTTGTCTTGTTCTTGTGTGTATTTTCTGTTTATTTTATGTCTAATAGGCTCATTGGTGCTAATTGCAGGCAATAGATGTAATTCTGGTGTTAGAAGCGTTTTGCGAGAGTTTTGGCCGAAAAGGGGAAAAAGGTGGTTAAAGGAAAGACAAAGGGTTATCAGCAACTCTAATAGTGCGGGTCAAGTGCAGGTCACAACCGCACTCCAACCGCACTCCTTCCCATAGCCGGGACCTGATTCATGAAGGAAAGATAAAGTGCGGGTCATCCAACTGCACTCCACCTTCACTGTTGCTCAAGACAGAGAGTTGGATTTGCAACTAACGTTAAAGTGCGGTTACAGTGCGGGTCATCCAACCGCACTCCACCCGCACTGTTGCCAAAGCCAAAGAAGTTGATTCGTACTTGACAGATAAAGTGCCGGTCAAGTGTGGGTCAAGTGCGGGTCAAGACAGAGTTGGATTCGCACCTGATGATTAAAGTACGGGTACAGTGCGGGTCATCCACCCGCACTCCACCTGCACTCTACGCACGGCAGCTTCTGTTTTCAAGCTTAAGTGACCTATTTTTCCATCCCCTATAAATAGAAAAGCATGGGAACAAACCAAAGGACTCCCATATCTCCCAACACTTGTATTTTCTATTTTCTTTACATAGTCTAAGCTAGAAACATATCTCCCTATCA
This sequence comes from Dipteronia sinensis, assembly GCA_033220585.1. Lineage (NCBI taxonomy): Eukaryota > Viridiplantae > Streptophyta > Magnoliopsida > Sapindales > Sapindaceae > Dipteronia > Dipteronia sinensis. The sequence goes on along the minus strand of CM065641.1, from coordinate 29,002,395 downwards.
TCCAAACCATTTTACTCAATCAAAGGCAACTAGGAGACTTGGATTCAAGCTTCAAGGAAGGAGATCAATCTTCAAGGGTTTTCTCTTTACACTCTCTCTTAGTTTATTGGTTTGTAATAGAACATGAGTAGCTAAAATACCCCACTATGGGGTTGATGTTATTTGTTTGATGGATATTTGGGCTTTGTAAATAAACTCTATGTGTTATATTTATTCTATCTCTATATTTTATTCCATTGCTTGAATTGATTTCCATTATTGATTTGGATTACTTGAGTAGGCAATTAGGTTGTCAAATGCTCCATTGAATGGAAGGATTTTCAGAAATCCGACTCTACAACCATGCCCTTAATCTAATCTTGAATTAGTGGCTTTCACAATACACCCTAGGTTAGCCACTTGTGAGAGAATTAGAAGCCTCCACTATACACCCTAGGTTGGCTACTTTAGTGATTTTACAAGAACTAACCTTCGAATATAATTCGGTTGAAAACCTCGAGCCTCATCTCATCTCAAATGAGTGACCTTCACTATATACCCTAGGTCGGCCACTTGTGAGGGAATTGGAAGCCATCACTATACACCCTAGGATGGCTATATTAGTAATAGGTTGAGCCATAGCTAGATAGATGAGCATTCATGGAAAAAGTCTCGATTGAGTAACTAGCCATTGTTTGTTGCTTAGGAGGGATTAATCGCTAGTAGGAGGTCTTCGCTATACACCCTAGGTTGACCGCTTGCTAGAGATATATGCCAACACTATACCCTAGGTTGGTTACATTTGTCAAAACGTGCTTAATTGAGAGTTTGTTGCAATTGCCCCAATATTCACTTACGAGTCCATCAACTCCGTAGTTCCATCATCATACATTCATCACTCCATTTTCATCCCATTTTATTTTCTTTCATAGTTTAGTTTATATTATATTTTCATTCACCATCACTTTTACTTTTAAGCATACTAGTTATATTAATCCTAATCTTATCACCGCTACCCCGATCTCAGTGGACGACACCCTTGCTTACCGCTTTACTCGTATTTATACTTGTGAACGCATCGCATAGGTTTTATAAATTGTTTTGACGGACGGTTTTCTAACGGCTAAAACCTTCCCATCATGATACCGCTAGGTTATATGAGTTGAAGAGGATGCATGTGAACTTGTTGCCGATATTTCATGGGCTTCCTTCTGAGATTGCATTCAATTCATGAAGGAATAGAATGCTCTGTTGGAGACATTTCCGATAGTGGTTCGAGACAGAGAATTGACTAGGGCACAACTGCAGATGCGCTGTTTCCAATATTGTCTTAAAGACCGTGCCAAACAGTAGTACATGGCATTGAGGCTGAGAACGCTCACGTATTGGCTCCAAATTTGTAAGGTGTTTTACAACAAGTTCTTCCCAACCGCAAAAGCAAGAGGATTAAAGATAAAAATTATCACCTTTAGCGAAGAGGACGGGGAACCATTTTATGAAACATGGGAGAGATTTCATCTTCTGCTTGCTCAAGTTCCACCACATACCTATCCTGAAGAATTGAAGGTCACTTCCTCCTACCAAGGGTTATCCACTATTACTCAGATGATGGTGGACAATGCTTGTGGGGAAACAATTGCTGATAAGAGGGCTCAAGAAGCATATGAGATTATGGAGAAACTAGCCCAAAATTGACAACAAAGGTCCTCAAGCAAAATGAGGGGTGGAAAGTTAGAAATTGATGGGAATACAGGAATTGCCATTGACATGTCAAGAATGGCTAAAGAAATGCAGTCAGTGAAGGACTTGATGAAGAATATGTTCAAGCCAACAGCTCAAGTGAACCAAGTCACAGATGACACACTAAATGGAGTGGAGGGACAGTTGGAGCATGAGGAAGCCCAAATGTTAGGGGGGGGGGGGGGGGTTCAAAGGCAGATAAATGATCCCTACTCTAACCAATACAACCCAGGGTGGAGGAATCACCCTAACTTCTCATGGAGCAACAACTACAACAGTGCAAACAACCAAGGATATTTGAATCAGGGTACAACAGGTACAACAATCAAGGTGGAGCAAGCAACAACCAGTGGGGAAGCTCTAGTAATAACCCACAGGGAAATTTCAACACACAGGCAAATGTATATCAACCGAAAGTCAGATCACTTGGAGAAGAATTGAGAGACTTTATCAAGGCAACAGATGAAGCTTTACTAGCTACCAAAAACTCCCAGCGTGCAATTGGGCAAATGTTGAATAGCTATGTACAGTCAAATGATCAAAGGGCAAATAATATGGATGCCTCGATAAAGAGATTGGAGACTCAAGTTTCTCAAATTGCAGAAGCTCTGCACATGCAGGACAAAGGGAAGTCTCAGAGCCATAATAAGCATATTAAAGTGATGAAAGTACTTCTAGGGAAGAATGATGAGTTGTGCATAAGTAAGGAAACTCATGGCACAAACATTGTTGTTAAAGATGTTGTACAAGAAAAGACAGTCAAGTCAAAAGAAACTAGTCTAGTGAAGCTGGAGGATCCTGGTGATTTCATCATTCCAGTCACCATTGGAGAGTCAGAAAAAATGGGAACAGTGCTAGATATGGGGGCAAGTGTCAATATGATGCCTTCCAGTCTCCAAAGACTCCTTGTGGAGTAGTTGAGGATGTACAATTGGACATCCATGGACTTAAGGTCCCAATGGACTTCTTTATGTTAGAAGTGAAGGATGATGAATTTCATGAGAGGGAGTGGCAACTGCTTCTAGGAAGGTCGTTTATGGCCACAGCTGGTATGGAAGTAAATGTGGTTTCGAGGCACTTATCTATCAGCTGTGGTGGTAACAGAGTCGAATTTGATGTTGACTGACCTAATGAGAGACTTTTTGAAGGATCTTTAGTTTTGGAAGGGTCGAAGAGATGAAAGAAGAATAGCAGAGTTTGTGATCTTGTAAGGGCATTCGAGTTAGCTACAGAGATGGAGGAAGGCCATCAAGACGGCATTGAAGAAAATGAAGCCGATAAAATGGAAAAAGCAATCTTTGATGAGAAGATACTTGAAGTGGTATCTAGAGATTTTGAAAAAGAAAGGGAGAAGGAGTTAGAAAAGGAGAACAAAAAGCTTCATCAAGAATTAGAACTCCTTAAGGAAAAGAATGAGACATTGAAGAAGAAAGTGCAAGAACTCTCCGACATCAACAAAGCGTTTGAGAAGAAAATTGTCAAGGTGAAAGGAGAAAAGAAAGCTATTTCACGAGACCTAATTGAGTTAGTTTACCTCTCGGAGGAGTTTGAAGAAGAATATAGATGAAAAACTAGGAGGCTCTTGATGGAGGTTGAAAAGAAGTCAAATGCATTGGGAGAGGTGAAGGAAGCACTTAAGAAGAAGGAGGAGGCTTTGAAGATTGCAAAAGTAAAGGAGTGTGACTACATAGTGGAATTAGACAACTTGGAGAAAGAAGTCAACTCACTCAAATTGCAACACTCAAGGGGACCTCAAAGTGCAACACTCTTCCAACTTGTTATTTTTGTTCAAAGCTCCGGCACATTAAGGCCCATTGTTACAAGTTTCAAAGGGTTACAAATTTTCAAAATAGGCCTAAGAGGAACCCAAGGGGAGTTAGGAAGATATGGGTTAGGAAGGATTTAGTGGATGCCGTGAGGGTAAGGGAGAAGGATTCTCAAGAAAGAACTTTGGCACCCATATGGGTGGTCAAGAGAAATGAATTCCTTCACTTGGAAAAGCCACCTAGGGTTGACTCAAACCCCACCAAACATACTTTATATTGATAAAATTCTTAAAGTATGGTTGGATGTCACAAATTATTTTCTCATGCACTGTGATTCACCTTGATTATGTAATATCCTTGAGAGCATTTAATATGTTGGTGGTTTTGAGGCTTTAGAAACTTTTTTGTGAGATCTTTGAGTAAGGTAGATAATAGACTTGATAGTGTGAATATGAGTTTAGAGTTGTAATATGGTAAATAATGCAAGTAGAGTTCATTTACATAGTTTTCATGTGCATGAAATATGATCGGGGCAAAAGAATTTAGGAAGGCGAGAAAGGTGCGGAAGGGTGACAAACAGAGCAACTGCATAGGTAGCACACCCTTGCTATACCCGTGCAGTCACCCATGTACCGGGGGAAGGGATGCACTTGAAGGAAAATGCACTGGTATCTGCACGAGTACTTCACTCATGCTATGCTCGTGCTATCGCGAGCGCATATATATATATATATATATATATATATATGAGGTGTCACTTTCGTGGTAGGGCTCACAAAATCAACCATCTCCATTCTTGAAACCCTAAGGTATTTAGTAAGAACCACGTTTCTGATTTCCAGCATTAAGGTATGAGTTTTTCTCTCCCTAAACTTGTTTTAATTGATTTAACATGATTTACAGTACTTTCTTCTCCTCCATTCACTCTAAATAGTCTCTAGGGTTTGTTTGCTTTTGAGTTTTTGAATTTATGAATGCGTGTTACGGATGCCATTAAATGTGTTATTGATGTTTGAATGTGTTTAGATGAATCAATTAATTGATGGTGATGTGTTGAAAGGCTGAAAGCAAGAATTTTTTCGAAAGAGGAAGTACAGTTCTCAGTTACTGCACGGGTAGTGCATGGGTACTTCACCCATGCCATACCCGTGCCTTGAGGGGTTGCACTATGATTTAGGAAAATGCACGGGTAACTACACAAGTACGTCACCCGTGCACCTAGGCAATTAGGACTGTTTTTTTCAGTTGATTCAAGTTGTTTCTCCTTGATTCCTTCATACCAAAATGTGTATCTTTAATTGAGCCTTTTCTTTTTCAGATGTCAGGAAAAACTAAGGGAGTTACGAAAAAACAAGGATCAAGCAAGAAGAATAAGCTACCTTATCTACCTCCATGCACGTTGAACAAAGATTTCTAGAGGCGAAATGAGTATTTTGGCCAGAGTAATATTGTAGAAGAGTGAGGCATTGCCTTATCAGAGCTTGCAGGAACTCCAATCCCTACCAGAGTGAAAGAGCGGGGATGGCAATCTCTTGTTAGCACACCGCCCCATTTTTACAAAAGGATTGTGCAAGAATTTTATACGGGAATGGTTCCCGATGATTTCATGAGAGGAGTAGCTATAATGGTCAGAGGTGTAGAGGTACAAATGAACATTGACAACATCCAAATGTACTTTCGAACAGAACTTCCTGATAACGATCAAATCTGGAATAGATTGAGGAATGGAGTGACTTGGGATGACTGCTTTGTAAAGAAGAACCTGGACCTCGCTAAAGACTTGGTCATAAATCCAATGGACTTCTGTGTGAATCCAACATTCCCGATCAAACACAACAACTTGAAAATGGAACTGGGTTTCTGGCATGTGTTCATTTCCCACTCTATCAGGCCAAGGACTTACATGACGAATGTGTCTTTCGAGACGGCCACCATATTGCATTGTATACAACATAACCAGCCAATCAGTATGGCTTGGATCATTCTGGCAGAGGTCTTAGCAGTAGAAAACAAGAAAATTTGACAAGCAATCATTGATCTTCCCATGTCTAATCACTGAGTTTTGTAAGCATCAAGGTGTTGATCTTAACAACGAAAGGTTTGAATGGACACAGACTGATTTAGATATGAAGACATGGAATACTTTGCAGATAGAACGGGATTTGACGAGCAACAAGAGGAAATCAGGGAGAAAGAAGACAAGGACTGGAGCAGGTGCAAGTACTCAACAACATGAGTATATAGATATGGATGAAAAATAGTTAAGGGACTATTAGGAGGGTCCGGTGCCAGAACCAGCAGTTAGGAGTGAACAGGCACCTTGGGAACAGTTGATCAGAGGGATGTCTAGTCTTCAAACCTCAGTGGATTCACTTAAATCCACTTTCACCACAAAGATCAAGACCGTTAAAGATAGTATGGAAGACCTGTGGACAAATGTCACAGAAATGATGAAGGACTTGAACTTGATCCTGTACTTTCGAAGAAAGAAGCATGCCACTCAACTAGAGTACACTTCAAGAGGTCCTACAATTGATCCTGACTTTCAAGCTGCCAAGGAGATATCGAGGAGAGAGTATGAGGAGAGGCTCAGAGCACAACTGGATCCAAAACAGAAGGGACCTATGATAGAGGAGGAGGAGTTAGATTCTGATGATGATTGAGTGTTTTAAGCTTGCCATAGTTTTAAACTTTAATTTTCTCATTTCATTTCATTTCAGAGTGATTTTCTTGTTTTGTTTTATTTTAGGATGTTTTAGTTTGGATGATGGTGGATAATATTTTGTTTTTGAGATATTTAGTTTGGGATAATTTGAAATGTTAACCTTTGTGGTCAGAAATGGTGCTTAATGCTAGGTTCTTTAACTCTTGGATTCAACACACCGGCCACTTGCAAGTCTTGGAGGGACAATCAAGCCAAGAGTGCTCATAAAACAGGCGAGAACCTACTCATTTTGAGTCTACAACTAGCTTCCACATTGGTTTATTCTTTTCAACTTTAACCCTTGCACTTAATTTTCTATCTTTCTTTTTGAGCATATGTGGATATTTGAATGAATGTGAATATTCTTTGGTAAATATAAATTTTAGGTTGCATGAATGCTGAGTTTATTGATTTATTCTTTCTTGATTAGATGAGCTGAAGGCTTTTGTGGATATACAGGTTTTAATTTTATATAGCCCAACCCGGTTTGGGGTTTTTGAATGCGTACATATACATGTACAGGAATGAGCATATGATAGGAATCGGTTTGGGGGTTATTACCCTTTTTCCAAAAATTTGTCAATAGATGCTTGATGTGGGTGAATTTTAAAGTTTAATTGCCATATTTACATAAGAAGCCGTATTTTGTGATGAGCCATTGTTGTGTATTTTATTTTGTGGGCATTGATTATGTTTGATTAATGCCTAGGTTTTTGTGTTGCGTCAGTTGGTGAGCACGGCTAAGCCGGATTCCTTTGTCTTCAACATTGAGGACAATGTTGGGTTTTAATTTGGGGGTGTAGACGCCGTTTTGAGTCGTCTTGTTGTTTTTGAGCATAGTTTTTTAGTCATTTTTCGTGTCAATTTTTTCAAATTTGCTTCCTAGCCAAAATGTTTGAGCTTTAATTAGCTTGGTGAGATAATCTTGAGCAAAGTGTTTGTGGCGAATTTGTGTATGCTTGGTGTGCTTGTTCATAGCTCTTAGTCATTTTAGAGGTCTCACTTGTACTTCATGGGTTAGTTCCATCTTTTGGTGTCCAAGTTGAGGGGACCCGGTGCTCAAGCGCACTGTTCGAATAGTGGAGATACCCTTGTGAGTTCACAAATATGAGGGAAAATGTTTTCAAATCTTTAAACACTATTCAAACACCATGCATAGTCTCATTACATCACAAAATCATCACGTGTCATAGAACATGCATCATATATGTGGACTGCTTACCAAAGCTTGTATTCCCTTTTTTGATGGAATGTTGGAAATGATCCTAGGCAATGTGTGTGCATAACTACTAAAATAGCCCAAACACATTTCCATGTCCCTATATGTGTGCTCCATTGCAAATTTTGAGGCCAAACACTTATCTTTTCTTTTGGAACCACAATGAACCATATAGCCATAAGCCAAACACAAACCAACCCTTTAATTTCCAATCATGTGAGTTTTGTGTGTGTAAGTGTGGTTGAAAGGTGTAAAGCTCTAATATGTAAAGATAGCGTGTACTTAGGCAATATTTGTAAATGTGCAAAGCAAATGGCTCAAATATGTAAAAATGCAAAAAATGTGCACTTATGAGCTTAAATTGTCAAAATGTATAATGTACAAAAGGAAGACAAAAGAAAAAAAAATGCACATAGAGTCTTGAATGTTAAATGCAAAAGTACTCACAAAGTGGAGTACAAAATTGTTGCATAATGTTGAAAATACACAAAGTGTGTCTAATATAACCTAGAGGGGGGGTGAATAGGTTTTAGTGAATTTATTACCAACTTTTCGACTTAATTAAATTTAATAGTCCTACCCCATATTAGCAATCAATCAATACAATATAAATATGCGGAAATCAATAAAAACACAAGAATTGATTTACGTGAGAAACCCTCCAACTTGGCAAAACTCACGGGCTATCCTTCTAGCCACATACGGTCCTCAAATCCACTATTGAACGAAAGTTTACAACCTAGGTTGACCTCAAGTCACACCTACTTGGTCACTAACCCTTTCACTCTACCCAACGGGCCTTTAATAGTGATTCTCGACCACAAGCTTGTGCACTAACCCACTTAGTCACAAAGCTTAACAATCAATGAAGAGGTTAAACAACCTATGTGAATATGTAAAAGATATTCAAGCATGCAATTAATGCTAGGCAACACTAAATGCTTATCTAAGGATTTAAAGATGTCAATGAATGCAAATCCTAGATATCAATATCTAAATGCAAATGCATGAAGATTTAGCTAGAAGGGTAAAATCGTCCTAAATGCTAGCTATCAATGAACAAAGCTCTCAACCAACAAACAACAACTCAAACATGTTATACATGCCAATAAACATAAAGATATGCAATACAATCATATAAAAGAGCTAACCCTAGGCAAGCAAGAACATAAATAAATACAATGAGATTTAGGGCATGTTCAAATTACCTAGTCAATGAAAGCAAGAGGAATCCATGATGAGAAGATGCTTGTAAGGTGTTAGATGCACATGGATTTGTGTTTGGTTGAGTAAAGATGAGTTATTGGGAGTTTCTCTCTCTAAAGGAAGCTTGGCCTCTCAAAAATGGCTTCTTGAACTCATGAAAATGAGCAAGGAAGAAGAGAAAGTATATATAAGGGAGCCCTAGTCAAAACAACGTCATTTTGAACTTAGGGCACAAAATCCTGTCAATACCGCTAGATGGACCGTGTCTCAGGCAAGTGTCTAAACCACGGTACACACATCAGTGCACCGTCTGGACAACACTGCGGTGTAGGGCGCTGTGCATGCAGGTGCACAGGCCGCGGTATGGGAAACAGAGGCCTACTGGACAACACCGCGACTTGGGTCGCTATGCGTGCAAGTGTATAGGAAGCGGTACAGGAAGCATGACCCTACTGAGGTATACCGCTCTGTATGCCGCGGTGCAAGCATATCTTGCCAAGCGGTCTAGGCCGGGTAAGAGAAGGAATTCTCTTTTTCCGGGCAACCACAACACACTAAGTGATGTGCAAAAAAATGCAAGTGTGGAGTGTGAGAAGTGGCATACAATACATCATTCAATAACATGAAGATAGGAACATAATGCATGCAAGTGAGTGTGTGCAACTAGATCTCTTCAAAGAAAGTTAAACAAGTGAGACACCTTTGAAGTGCTCTTGAGAGAGATGATGTCCTTGAAGCTTGATCACACACAATAGGCCTAATTTACCCTTACAAAGAATAATCCCCAATGTGGTTTGTCAACGAAATAAGCCAATCAAAATATGAGGAACTTACAATCTCCCCCTTTGGCTATTTCGTGACATAAGCACCACTCACAAATCATCCTCACAAAAAAAGTAAAAACTAGAGGTCAACAAAAAGATATTCTACATTACAAAAGGATACCTAGATACTAGGTCTTCAAAACTTCAAGCTCTTGTAGAATAGCCACCTTCCCTACAAAACAATGAGACTACACTTTCCAAGACAAGTGTATGTGAGGTGATCAAGAGAGACAATAAATAAAAGCAATTTGCATAATAAAAGAAAACTGTAACATGCAACATGCAAATGCTCCCTCTAAATAGGTTACTCCCCCTCAGCGGGACAATCACTCCAAATATGCAACCCCCTGAAATAAACCACAATACTCCCCCTTTTTGTCATGAGATAGGCAAATGAGTATTCCCCAACCGGGTCACTTTAGCAAAGAGAGCTATTTGCAAGATAAGTGCATAATCATATACAACAACTTTATGCAACTTAATTAATTGAGAGAGAATCATTGAGGGTTTATTTTGAAGAAGAAAATGTGTGACTTAGTTGCTTTGAATGTAAGACATGTAACATCATAGTTCAAGCAAATGGTATTTGGCAAAGAGAACATTGTTAACAGAAATTTTGCTCGGGATGAGAAATCTCTGTTAACGCCCTCGAGACCACTACCACGTAGGTGGTGGCCAAAATTCTTTATATATGTGACAGTGGTTTATATAGTGACAAATAAACAAGAACGTTTTTATTTAGCATGCATGGTACACGAATACAAAGATTCTTCTCTCTTTTCTCTCAACTCTCTTTGGTGAATGGTCGATTGCTAGTCGTATGCCTGTCGAATAGTAGTCTCCTTTTTTTCATTTCTTTTCTTTTCTATTTATACATGGTTTGTAGGTTAACAGACTGGTTCTCCCTTGATTGTCTCAGTGATTGTCTCAGTCTCTTCCTTATCGGGCGGGATTTCTTGCGTTAATATCATTGACTTTTGGATTGACGCCCGAATTGAGAGTATCGTGGTGGAGATGAGTCTGTTTCCTTTTTGGATTTTATTACTTGTTCTGCATGTAGGTAATGTTTCCAGGTATGATCCTTATAGAGGTCGTGGGATATGACGATATGGTGTGATATGTCAATCAGAGAGGTTGATTAGTATATCGACCTTGATGTCCGAGAAGTTTCATTCAGCTTGGAGCCAGATCTGGCTTCCCTTGACTTTTTCGGAGCCAGGTGTGGCCTCGACTGACCTCGCGGCCTTCTAGGGACTTTTTTCTGTGTCAATCGAGGCACATACGAGTTTCTTGAGCATTTGCGAGATGACCTTGACTTCGGGGAGCTTCTAGTTTTGGTGATGCGGGCTAAATCTGATCGTTCCCGGCTCTATCCCGGATGTTTCCGGAGCCCGTCCTTGTTCTTGGGGTGGTATCACAGTTCGGCCCTGGATAGAGAGGTCTCCTGGTGGAAGCTCGCGGGTCCGGGCTTTATCCTAGATGTTTCTGGAGCCCGCCCTTGTGCCTGGGGTGGTATCGTAGCTTGGCTCTGGATATAGAGGTCTCCAGGTGAAACTTTCGGGTATGGAGCCATGTCTAGGAGGTGAAAAATTTCCCTTTGGTCCTTAGCCAATTTTGGCTATTAACAGAAGTCCCCTCTGACTTGAACACCAGATGTCGAGCTCGGGGTTGAGGTCAGATTCTCACTTTATTTGGGAAATCTTCCTCTATTTACCGTTACCGAAATTTTGGGAAATTTCTTCATTTGAGTGACGTGTTGTGAACCGACTAATTTATCCTCGAATTAATCTGATCACGTTACGGCAGTCCCCGAGATTTTTTTTTTTTACCGTTACCAGGATCTTGGGGAGATCTTCCTCTTAACTGCGTAAGTGATGTGGCATAAGATGATTAGCCCGCTTTCGAGTTTAATCCGGTTACGTTACTGAGTCGATTTTTATCGTTACCAAGCGAGTATCTCGGTAACTTGTGCTGTTGCCCTCCTGCCTATATATATATATGTCTGTTTCCCTCCTCATCTTCCTCACATCTTCTCGAGCTAAAAGTACTTTTTATTGAGAAATATTTCCATAGCTTTTCCTCCAAGCTTGCTTCTTTCTTTATTCTTTGTCTTCTATTCTTTCTTCACTCTTCGTTTTCTATAATGTCGAAAAATAGTCGTGATTCAAGTGATTCCATATTCGACGGCGAGGAGGTCGTCAGTCTTAGTCTGGGGAAGCGGGCTAGGAGGAGTTCTGACGGCGATGATTCCCCGCCCACCTCACAACGTCGGCGGTCCAGTAGGAATGTATCTATCGGGACTGGGTTCTCCAACCATCCCGACCACCCTTTAGACATCGTCGATGATGATTCCGATAAAGAAATGGCCTGTGGTGCTGCGGGGGAGCGTCGGGTCTCGGCTCCTGGTCCTCTTGGGGAGAGGCTCCCTCTCTACGATTTCCGGGTTATCCCAGATTCCACCGTTGACCCGGTGTCGATTGACCGCTTGAGATCAAAGTTTTGCATCCCCGACAGTGTATCCATCTCGGCGCCTCCCAAGAATTTCGAGTTTTTCAACCCCCCTAAAGGCATGCTTCCGATCCATGTGGCCGCTCTTGAGAACGTGGTCAGGCTTCCCCTCCATCCGACCCTTCGGCGGGCTCTAAACGCCATCCAGCTCGCTCCACTCCAGTTAACGCTGGGCTTCTGGAGGCATTTGACTGGCTTCCTTGTGTTATGGAGGGAACAATGCCAGATGAGTAAAGTGACAAGGGAGCCAGGTGCAGAGGAGCTGGCGTATCTTTTTCAGATTGGGAGCTTGTCTGGGGCTCCTTGGGGTCAGTTCTACGCCAAGGCCAAGAATAAGCTCAATTTCATCGTTCCTGGTGCTTCGAAGAAGGATCCCGCATGGAAAGAAGAATGGATCCTGGCGGGGGATGACTGGGGGAGCTCGATTTTCATTAAAGGGCATGAATTCGAGGTTCCTACGGCTTTCAGTGACAAGCCCTCCTGGGACCGGGACTCCCTGCCTGCCGAGTCCGAAGCCGTCTTAAAGGCTATTCTAGCCCGGAATTACCTGAATCTGAAGTTCCCTACCGCTGAAGCTTTTGACCCTCGTAGGGTGAACAAATATCTACGGATTTCAGACGCTATTCCTCGTAAGTATCCTTGTATCGTTTCTTCTTATTACTTAGCTTGGTTCTAACATTTTTTTTTATCTGTTTATTCACAGTCTTTGTCGTGGATCCAGCCACCCGACACGTCTCGCGTTCTCCTCAAGGTGGAGCTTCTCTTCCCTCCTCTGGGGTTGAGCCTGCCCTGGCTTTTTCTGTCTCTCCAACTGGGTCTAAGATGGCCACTCTGGCCTCGCGGGCTTTTCGGGCTTTGGGTAAAGCTCCCCAGGTGGTTGGCCCGGCTGTTTCTGCCCCCTCGGCCATGGCCGCTAAAGTCGCTATCCCTTCAACTCAAACATCTGATTCAGCTGTGCTTCCAACAACCAAAGCCTCAGAGGTTTCTGGGAAAGATGTCACTCTTGGGAAAGGTATCGCGAAGGCTCCTTCCAACCGTTCCCGGCCTCAGTCGAGCTAGACAGGGCGGGATGAGGTCCTGGAGCAGTTCATAGCGTCCTGTCCGGGTGGCGGGATCTCCAAGATGGCTTTTATGCCTGTGGACGTCCTTATAACCAAGGGGTCTGCTATCTTAGCTGAGGTAATTGTATTTCCTTCACGTTTTTTTTTTGATTTGTTAATTCGTTCAGTTTCTAACTCGGGTTTTGTATTTGTAGGCCTTTAAGGTTAATGTTGCGATGGGCCAGCAAGTAGCCCTTCTCCGTGATCGGGCTGTAAAAGCCGAAGCTGAAGCCGAGAAAGCTGGGAAACTGCTCAAACAGGCTCGGTCTTTAGTGGAAGAGGCGACTTCCAGCCAGGGAAAAATCGAGCTCGAGATGGCTGAGCTTCGCTGCGATCATGAGAGGATGAAGTAATCTTTTGATCAGGAGCGTCTTCAATCTCTCCGGCTGGCTAGGCAGCGGGATTCCTGGAGATCTGAGGCTAAGAAGCTGGACCTCGAGAACCGGTCTCTGATCACTCAGGTGGCCAAGCTGCAAGCTGATGCGGAGACCTCCTTCAGCGATGGGTATTTTTATGCTTCTTTTCAGGCCGTGGAAGCTCTTCCTCCTCCCTTTGATTTATCGTCTATTACGGGCTGGGACAGACAGGAAATAATGCTCAAAGCTGCCGAGTTATCTCGCCCTGAGGGCGACAAGGTGGTCCCCTCTAGCCCGGCAGGAACTAGGAAGCAGCCCGCTCAGTCAGATCCCTCATTCCATCTTCCTTCCTTTATCCCCTCAGGTCCTGGGGAATCTTCCAGTAAAGTGATGTCTTCTCGATCTGAGGAGGACCAATCAGGAGCTGGTGAAGAGGTTAGGAGCCCATCTGGTGATCCATTTTTAACAGAGATGGAAGTCGACAGGAGCTAGTCTGGGCCCTTGGCTACTCTTCTTGACGCGGCTATCCCTCCTGAAGTTATGGACGTAATCAATGAAGTTTTGGAGGAAGATCCAGCTGATCATCCGATGGAGCCTCTAAATGGAGGAGTGGTCGGTGAGGATAACCCAGATGGACAGCTACCTGTAGAGGGGGTTGATGCCGCGGATCAGCAGGAAGGAGGAGGGCCAGCGGAGGGGAGCCATGATAGTCCCAAAGCTTGAAGCGGATGACTTGTTTCTGATTGCCCGGAAAAAGGGGTGGGCACCCTGCTTTGCCAATGTCAGTTTTTTTATTTTTCCTTCTTCTTTTTGTAGCCCGAGTTCGGGGGTTGGGCTCCCCATTTGGATGTAGCCTTATCGGGGGATAGGCTCCCATTGCCCTTAATGATAAATTGAAGCGCCTTTTTGAGAACTTTATTCTGTTTCTGGTCTTGAATGGTATCCAGAGTAGCATCTGTAGCATCAATTAAGATTCGTGTAGGCAATTATGATGATTTTGATCCTGCACACGAGAGCAAACATTATATATATGGGGCGATAACCCAACCAAGACATCAGGAGGGCTACTTAGCTATTTCCTAGTCTTTGAGATTTGGCGGGCAACTATGCCTTTACGCTCAGATCCTTCTTGGGGGTGGTAGCCCAACCATGGCATCAGGAGGGCTATCGAGCTATTTCCTGGTCTCGAGATCTGGAGGGCAACTATGCTCTTACACTCAGACCCTTCTTGGGGGTGGTAGCCCGACCAAGGCATCAGGAGGGCTATAAAGCTATTTCCTAGTCTCGAGATCTGGAGGGCAACTATGCTCTTACACTCAGACCCTTCTTGGGGGTGGTAGCCCGACCAAGGCATCAGGAGGGCTATCGAGCTATTTCCTGGTCTCGAGATCATGAAGGCAACTATGCTCTTACACTCAGATCCTTCTTGGGGGTGGTAGCCCGACCAAGGCATCAGGAGGGCTATCGAGCTATTTCCTGGTCTCGAGAGGTTTATGTCAAATTCCCATTCAAGTGTATAGTCACTAACGTTGAACATAGTTGGAGACAAAGATGGAAGAGAAAAGGAAAATGACTTTATTGATGATTGAGATGTAGTACATCTTTATTAGGACCTGTAATGAAAACTAAGTGGGGGTAGTCTGCTTGAGAACTTCTTTCAAGGGTAGAATTTCTTCAAATGGTCTGCATTCTAAGTGTGGTTGATGGGTCGTCCGTCCATGTCTTCGAGTTTATAAGCTCCATTGCGAACAACTAGCTTTATCAAATATGGCCCTTCCCAATTTGGACTTAAGACTCCATCCGACCTTTTCCGAGTATTCAGTGTTACTTTCCTAAGTACCAGATCCCCTTCCTTGAATTTTCGGGCTCTGACCTTTTGGTTGAAGTATCTAGCGATCCTGCTTTGGTAGATCGCTACTTTCTCTGCTACCCGGTCTTGCTTTTCTTCTAAGAGGTCTAGACTAGCCCGGAGCTTGACTTCGTTACTTTCGGGCTCAAAGTGCTGTACCCTGAACGAGGTCAATTTATGCTCGATGGGGAGGACTGCTTCAACCCCGAAGGCCAGGGAGTAAGACGTTTCTCCAGTAGCTGTTCTTTTTGTAGTCTGGTATGCCTAAAGGACTTCTGGTAGCTCTTCGACCCATTTACCTTTCCTCTGCTGAAGCTTCTTCTTCAGAAGTTTCTTGATTGTCTTGTTGGTGGATTCCACCAGCCATTTAGTCTGGGGATGAGCCACTGAAGCGAGCCTGAGGTCGATCCCCAATCCCTTGCTGAAGTCTTTGAATCGGGCGTTGTCGAATTGCTTTCCTAGGTCGGCTATAATGATGAGAGGGGTCCCGAACCTGCATACCACGTTAGTCTTGATGAACTTGGTTGTATTCTTTTCTGAAATTCGAGCAAGACGCCCTGCCTAGACCCATCTTGTGAAGTAGTCAATATCCACGATAGCATGTTTCATCTATCCAGGAGCGGTAGAAAGTGGCCCAATTAGGTCGATTCCCCACATGGCAAAGGGGTAAGGTGAGCTGAGGGACGACAGTCGCTCGGGTGGCTGGTCGCTCAAGTTTGAGGTTCTTTGACAAGGTTCGCAGGATTGCACAAACCTCTTTGCATCTTGATGGATGGTCGGCCAGTAGTACCCCATATGAAGCACCTGATAGGCTAGAGCTTCCCCACCTATGTGGTTCCCACAGTCCCCAGAATAGACCTCTCTCAATGCCCACTTAGCATCATCGGGATGCAAGCACCTAAGTAAGGAGAGGGATCTGCCCCTCCTGTAGAGGTATCTGTCCACCATACAATATCGAACTGAGAGTCTCTTAACTCTTCGGGCTTGGTCGGACTCTTCAGGAAGCTCTCCTTCAAGGAGATAGGTGACAATTGGGTCCATCCAGCAAGGTAGGCGATCCAGGGAACAAATTCTCCATTTGTGGCTATGCTTGGCTGGGTGATTACTTGGAAGGGAATTCCCCTTGGTAGGGATTGGCCTCCGTTCACCGCTATTTTAGCCAGAACATCTGCGCGATGGTTTTGGTGTCGAGGCACCTGATCGATCTTGAGTCCCTTAAATTTGCTTTTCAGCAACCGAGCTAGATTTAAGTAGGCAACCATATTATCTCCCTTTTGCCTGGTAGACCCCAGTCACCTGGTTTACAACAAGCAACGAATCGCTTTTGACCTACAGGTAGTCGGCCTTTAGCTCGATGGCTACCTTCATCCCGGCTAGGAGGGCTTCATATTCCGCTCCTTTGTTGGTAGCTTTAAACTTGAATCTGAAACAGTGACAGAATTCAGTCCCCTCCGGATCTATCAAAACTATGTCAGCTCCTCCCCCAGCTCGTCCAGATGCTCCATCTGAAAAGAGGATCCATGGCTTGCAGCCCTCCGGCCAATTTTCGACCTCAAATATCTTCTCAGGGACCTCATTTGATACTAAGGGATCAACTGGATCTGGGATCGCTGAGAATTCTGCCACGAAGTCAGCTAAAGCTTGTGCCTTAATCGTAGTCCGGGGCTTATACTTTAAGTCGAACTGAGTGAGCTCTAGTGCCCATAGAACTAACCTTCCTGACACATCTGGTCTTTGCAAGAATTAACGGAGGGGTTGGTCTGTCACCACTGCTATTGTGTGAGCTTGAAAATAGGGACGGAGTTTTCTCGCTGAGATCACCAGAGCATAAGCGAGCTTCTCCAGGAGAACGTAGTTCCTTTCTGATTTGGTCAAGGCATGACTCACATAGTATATGGGTCTTTGAAAACCGTCGCTACAATCCTTGGCCAAAGCCCCGCTTATTGCAGTTTCTGATACAACCAGGTAAATCTGCAGCTCATCTCCGAGAACCGGCTTGACTAACAAAGGGGGGCTTGTTAGGTATTCCTTCAAAGCTTAAAATGCCTGCTCGCTTTCCTGGCTCCATTTCATGTTCTTTCCTTGTTTGATGGCCTTGAAGAAAGGGAGGCATTTATCAGTGGAGCGAGAGATAAACCTGTTGAGTGCTGCCACCCGTCCAGTCAGAATCTGTACTTGCTTGAGCGAGGTCGGGGATTCCAAGTCCAGGATAGCTTTGATTTTTTCTGGGTTGGCTTCGATACCTCTCTCATGAACCATGAAGCCCAGGAACTTTCTTGCCGTTACCCCAAAAGCACATTTGGAGGGGTTCAAACGCATCTGGTTTTCCCTCAGTATGAGGAAGGTTTTGCGAAGGTCTTCTTGATGTCCCTTTGTGGTTGGGGATTTCTTGATCATGTCGTCGATATATACTTCCATCGTCCTTCCTATCTCGGGCTTGAACAATTTGTTAACCAGTCGCTGGTATGTGGCCCCTGCATTCTTCAAACCAAACGGCATCACCTTGTAGCAGTATAAGCCCTGCCCAGTAATGAAACTGGTCTTATCTTGGTCAGCCGGGTGCATTTTAATTTGGTTGTATCATGAGAATGCGTCCATAAAACTCAAAAGTTTATTTCTGGATATGGAGTCAACCAGCTGGTCGATCTTTGGCAAAGGAAAACTGTCTTTCGGACAAGCCCGGTTGAGGTCGGTGTAGTCGACACACATACTCCATTTTCCATTCGCCTTCGTGACCATGACTACGTTGGCGATCCATTCGGGGTAACATACCTCTCTGACGAACCCCGCTTTGATCAATTTATCAACCTCTTCCTTTACCGCCGCGTTCCTATCAGTGTTGAAATGACACCTCTTTTGCTTGACGGGCTTGACTGTTGGATCTACTGCTAGCCGGTGGGTGGCCAACGATGCCGAGATTCCAGGCATTTCATTATGGTTCCAGGCAAAGATGTCACTGAATTCTCTGAGAAGATCAATCAGTCCTCTTTTTACTTCTGGATCAAGGGCGGCTCCGACCTTGACGACCTTGGAGGGATCGTCAATCCTGTCGGATATCTCTTCTAGTTTATCCACGGGCTGCCCACTGGCCCATTCCTTACCCCTTTCTTCCTAGTAGGGCATGATAGGTTCATCCTCCGGATGCCCAGTATGTTCTGCGGGCTCCTTCTCCTCCTGGATTATCCGGGATGTATCCATGTCTTCCTGGATTACTGTCACCTGTACACACTGCTTTGCTAGGGCTGTAGGATTGGCAGATACTGCGTAGCATTTCCTGGCTGCCTGCTGGTCTCCGCGTACCTCTCCTACCTTGGTTCCAACCGGGAATTTCAAAACATTGTGGTATATGGACAAGACTCCCTTCAAAGAGGACAGGAAAGGTCTTCCTAAGATGGCGTTGTAGGCCGATGGGGTGTCCACCACAACAAAGTCGGTCATTACGTTCTGTTGGAGCGGGGTGACCTCGATGATTACTGGGAGGATCATTGACCCCACTGGTATGATCGAGTTCCCAGTGAAACCGTAAAGTGGAGTGGTACAGCTGTTGTAGCAATGTTGCTTCAGGTTCAGTTTTTCCAGGGTATCTTTGAAGAGGATATCTACACTGCTTCCTGTATCCACGAGCACGCGAAGGACTAGATAGTTGGCGATCTGTATCGTGATGACCATAGGATCATCATGAGGTTGCACAGTGTTGAAGACATCTGCTTCGGTGAACACGATCTGAGCTGACTGGGCGGGCTCTATCGGGCTCTGGCTGACTTCGAAGATCCCCCGGCTCTCTCCAAGGTGGGGAACCTTTCTTACGTGGTTTTTCCGGGAGTTATTGGAAACGCCGGCCAATGTAGGACCTCCGCTAATAGTGTGTATCACCTGGATCTGTTGCATTAAGTCATCCTGCTCCCCTTTCCTCTTTTCTGCGTCCTCACGGATCTCAGCTTGTACCTCTCTTCCAGTTCTGATATTATCTCTGACCTGTTGTAAAAATTCAATCAGGCATCCTCCCCTTATCAGGGCCTCAATCTGGTTGCGCAAGTTATAGCACTCCGAAGTGTTGTTGCCCACGTCTTCGTGAAAGTCGCAGTACTTGTACCTGTTTCTCCTGTTAGCTGGGGCCTTCATGGGAGTGGGATTTTGGAGCAACCCTTTATCCCGTATGGCAAAGTAGACCGTTTCCCTGGATGCATTCAATGGGGTATAGTGGTCAAACCCTTTTTCCCCTTGCATTACTGGAGCCATGGTCCTAGGAGGCGGCGAAGCCCGAGGAGGGGTTCGTTTTACTGGATATCTTTCTTGCCTATGCTGAGGAGCAAGGGGGCGATAGGTCGACCAGTTGGGAGGTTTATTCTGAGCTCTCTGCACCGGCTCAAATTTGGGGGCTTCTTTCTTCAAACGTTTTACTGTTCTCATGTCGTCATGTTCTATCTTGACCTTGAGTTGTTCGTCGATCTCGACCTGCTCAAGAGCCCGGTCATTGGCCTCCTGGTAAGTCTCGGGAGGTCTTTTGGCAAAAGAACGGAAAAGCTTTCCTGCCTAGAGGTTTCGTCTGAAGTTGGTGAGGGTTTCTTTTTCAGTGAAAACTCCCATCTGTATGACCTTCTTGTGAAACCGCTCCACTTATGATCGAAGAGTTTCACTCCGTTCCTGGATCACATATTGGAGGTGTATGGGATCTATCGGGTGAGGTTTAACTCCTTAGAATTGTGAGCAAAAATCGGTTGACAATTTTGTGAAAGAATCCACGCTACTAACGGGCAGTTTCCTGAACCAGGTTTTCGCATAGTCGGTCAAGGTTGTTGGAAACATTCTGCACATAGCTGCTCTGGTAGTGTTCTGGACCTCCATCTGTTGAACGAAGCTCTCTAAATGGCTTAGAGGATCTTCCGTTCCAGAGAACTTATCTGCTGGCATTTTGAATTTTAGGGGGAGCTCTGCTTCCCGGATCCTCTTAGTGAAGGGAGCGTTCATCTCGCTCAGGGGATTCTTTTTGTCCTCCTTACTCTTTCCCTTCCTTATCTACTGGACCTCTTTTTGTAGCTTTGCCAGCTGATCCCTCAGTCGCTTATTTCCAGGTCTCTTCGAGTTAGCCTCAGATTCCTCACTGTCAAACCTTTCTGATGAACTGGAAATTTCTATCTGGTCCTCCTCCTGGACATGATCCATTCGGGGAGTTTGTCTACTTTCCTCCTCTAGGGCCCAGGTAGTTCTCCTAGATGTAGTTGGATAAGATAGCCCTTGCGGCTTCCGGGTAAAAACATCCGCGGCAGATTTAACTAGCCGGGGTTGATATTGTGAAAGTCTTTTAGGAACTGGGAGAATGGGTCCCAGCCTATCCCGGATCGAACGTCGGGGCCCTGATCTATCTCAAGCCGGCTAGGGAGGAGGAGGGCCTAGGCGATCGAAAGCAGGTGGTCTAGCTCCGAGCCTGCTCGGCTCTTCCTGATCATTCAGGTTGGTCGGCTGGACTGTGATGCCTTCAGCGAGGAGGCGGACGCGGATGGATTCTACGAAGGCGGACACGGATGGATTCTACGAAGGCCGCCACTTGTTGGTCGAGCACTGCCTGGCTCACTATGGGGTGGCCAGCAGTCCGTGTATTGGTTGTCTGGATCAGAGCTTGACTACTATATCCAGACTTTCTCCCCCTTCCTAGAGCCTTTCTGGTTGGCCTCGCCGGAGATTGCTCCGGGACTCTGTGTTGGCCTTGGGAGGAGCGGAGCCTCATAGTTCCTATAAAACAATGAAAATATAAATACAAACGATTGGTTAGTTGGGTGTAGGATTTTTTTCCCACAGACGGCGCCAGAAACTGTTAACGGAAATTTTACTCGGGATGAGAAATCTCTGTTAACGCCCTCGAGACCACTACCACGTAGGTGGTGGCCAAAATTCTTTATATATGTGACAGTGATTTATATAGTGACAAATAAACAAGAACATTTTTATTTAGCATGCATGGTACACGAATACAAAGATTCTTCTCTCTTTTCTCTCAACTCTCTTTGGTGAATGGTCGATTGCTAGTCGTATGCCTGTCGAATAGTAGTCTCCTCCTTTTCATTTCTTTTCTTTTCTATTTATACATGGTTTGTAGGTTAACAGACTGGTTCTCCCTTGATTGTCTCAGTGATTGTCTCAGTCTCTTCCTTATCGGGCGGGATTTCTTGCGTTAATATCATTGACTTTTGGATTGACGCCCGAATTGAGAGTATCGTGGTGGAGATGAGTCTGTTTCCTTTTTGGATTTTATTACTTGTTCTGCATGTAGGTAACGTTTCCAGGTATGATCCTTATAGAGGTCGTGGGATATGACGATATGGTGTGATATGTCAATCAGAGAGGTTGATTAGTATATCGACCTTGATGTCCGAGAAGTTTCATTTAGCTTGGAGCCAGATCTGGCTTCCCTTGACTTTTTCGGAGCCAGGTGTGGCCTCGACTGACCTCGCGGCCTTCTAGGGACTTTCTTCTGTGTCAATCGAGGCACAAACGAGTTTCTTGAGCATTTGCGAGATGACCTTGACTTAGGGGAGCTTCTAGTTTTGGTGATGCGGGCTAAATCTGATCGTTCCGGGCTCTATCCCGGATGTTTCCGGAGCCCGCCCTTGTTCTTGGGGTGGTATCACAATTCGGCCTTGGATAGAGAGGTCTCCTGGTGGAAGCTCTGGGGTCCGGGCTTTATCCCAGATGTTTCTGGAGCCCGCCCTTGTGCCTGGGGTGGTATCGTAGCTTGGCTCTGGATATAGAGGTCTCCAGGTGAAACTTTCGGGTATGGAGCCAGGTCTAGGAGGTGGAAAATTTCCCTTTGGTCCTTAGCCAATTTTGGCTATTAACAAACATCAAAAGGGTTCCAAAGGAATTCAAACCAATTTGCACCCTTTTGCCATAATTAAACAAGATATAGCGTTTAAAAATTTGAGCACACACAAGCAACCATGTCAATCCTTAATGGTCAATCAAGACATGGATATAAAATCCTTATTAATTGAATGGATATAGAATCCTTATTGGTTGTTGTCTTGTTCAACCATTAAGAAAAGTCCCAAAGCTAAATTGGATGAGACATCCTTATTTATTGCATGGACACAAGGTCCTTATTGAGATTAGCTTTGTCAAGGTGCTTCCACACACATTTTCACACACAATTCATGCATAATATTTTAGCATGTCAAAATCAAGTCACATGTCATGGAGATAAATTTTAGGTCATTCAAATGTACTTCCCAATCAAATCTCCTAATCCAAAAATGCATGTTTGAACATAGAGGTAACATGGATTACAAACCAAGCAAGGCACACTTATTGAATAAAAAGCCATATAGGAAAATATATAAGCACAACCAAAAATACTCAAGCAATTAATAAAGAAGCATAAAATTGATCAAGTTTTTGCTTATTTCAACATGCAAGGTTGCTCTCTTTGCTTGAGCTCCCCATTTGGGGTCAATCACCAAAACACATCAAGGCATATGACAAATCCCAATAGACCTACTAAGTGACTTGAACCGAGTTGAGTCTAAGGGCTTTGTAAATAAATCCGCTAGTTGATCATTAGTGCCCACATGCTCAAGAGCAATGCATTTGTTTTCAACTAGTTCTCTAATGAAATGATGCCTAATGTCTATATGCTTTGTCCTAGAGTGCTGAACCGGATTCTTTGAAATGTTAATTGCACTCATGTTATCACAATAAAGGGTTAGAATACCTTGATCAAAGCCATAATCCACAAGCATTTGTTTCATCCAAAGGAGTTGTGTGCAAGCACTCCCGGCGGCTATGTATTCTGCTTCAGCTGTGGATAGAGATATGGAATTTTGCTTCTTGCAAAACCATGAGACCAAGTTGTTGCCTAGGAAGAAGCAACTGCCCGATGTACTCTTCCTATCATCACAATTTCCTGCCCAATCTGCATCACTAAGGCCAACTAAGCTAGCATTAGTGTCAAAAGAGTACCATATCCCATAGTTGGATGTCCTATTCACATATCAAATGATTCTCTTCACGGAGGAGAGATGGGATTCCTTGGGATCCGCTTGGTACCTAGCACACACACCCACACTAAAGGCTATATCGGGCCTACTTGCGGTCAAGTAAAGCAAGCTACCAATCATGCCACGATAAAGACTTTGTTCCACACTCTTGCCACTAGCATCCTTGCTTAGTTTCAAGGTGGTACTCATGGGTGTGTCACAATGTTTGGCATTCTCAAGGCCAAAATTCTTCACTAGGTTCTTAGCATACTTAGCTTGGGATATGAAAATCCCATCATGCAATTGCTTGATTTGCAAACCTAGAAAGTAATTTAGCTCTCCAACAAGACTCATCTCAAACTCATGAGACATGACATCAACATATTGTTGGACTTTGGATTTGTTGGTGGAGCCAAAAACAATATCATCAACATAAATTTGAGCTATGAAAAGCTCATCTTTGTTTCTCTAGATGAATAAAGTTTTATCAACACTACCCCTAGTGTAGTCATTGTCAACAAGAAATTGAGTGAGGCGCTCATACCAAGCCCTAGGTGCTTGTTTCAACCCATATAAAGCCTTCTTGAGGCGATAGACATGATTGGGGTGGTGTGGATCCACAAACCCCTTAGGTTGCTCAACAAACACTTCCTCATGCAAGAAACCATTAAAAAAGGCACTCTTAACATCCATTTGATACAATTTGAACTTGTGCACACATGATATGGATAAAAGAAGCCTTATGGACTCAAGACGGGCAACCGGAGCAAAAGTCTCCTCAAAGTCAATACCCTCAATTTGAGAGTATCCTTGTGCTACAAGTTTAGCCTTGTTGCGTACAATGTTGCCATTCTCATCTGACTTATTCCTATATACCCATTTGGTGCCTATGACATTAGTATCCTTGGGTCTAGGAACAAGAGTCCAAACCTCATTTCTTTCAAATTGGTTTAGCTCTTCTTGCATGACAAGAACCCAAAACTCATCGTTCAAGGCTTGATCAACATTTTTGGGTTCAATTTGAGAGGTGTAACAAGTATAGCTAATTTGATTAGATATTTGATGCCTAGTCCTAACACCCTCATTCATATCTCCAAGAATGTCATTCTTGTTGTGGAGATGTCTAACCCATGGAGCGGGTTCTTTAGAGTCCAATGATGGATCTCTATCAAGAGGTTGAATGACCTCTTCATCAAGACTTGACTTCACATCAATTGAAGTCTCACCATTCTTCTCCAAGGAAGAATCATCAAGCACAATGTCCTCCTCATCATGGTCTCTAGTCTTAGGCCTACAATCATCTATGACAACATTAGATGATTCCATGACACTCCGAGTTTTTAAATTGAAAACTCTATAGGCCTTACTATTAAGGGCATAGCCAATAAAAATCCCCTCATCACTCTTGACATCAAACTTGCCAAGTTGATCTCGGTCATTTAGAATGTAGCATTTGCTCCCAAATGAGTGGAAGTAGCTAACATTTGGCTTTCTACCCTTCCATAATTCATAGGAGGTTTGCCTAGTACCGGGCCTTAGGAAGACTCTATTTCCTATGTAGCAAGCTCTATTGACGGCCTCGGCCCAAAGGTTCCTAGGGACATTGTTGCTAAGAAACATCACACGGGCCATCTCTTGAAGGACCCTATTCTTCCTCTCAACAACCCCATTTTGTTGAGGAGTTCTAGGAGCCGAAAACTCATGGGAAATGCCTAAGCTATTGCAATAGCTTTCAAAACAAGCATTTTCAAATTCCCTCCCATGGTCACTCATAATCCTTTTAATGCTTTTAATGTGTGAGTTCTTTTCATTTTGAATTTTAGTGCAAAGCATTTTAAATATTTCAAATGTTTCAGATTTTTCTCTAAGAAAATATGTCCATGTAAATCTAGAAAAATCATCAATACAAACAAAAATGTATCTCTTGCCACCGAGACTCTCGGTTTGCATGGGACCTATAAGGTCCATATGTAGAAGCTCTAATGGCTCCTTGCGAGATACTTGCCTTTCTTGTGCATACTTTTGGTTTGTTTCCCTTGTTGACAAGGTCCACAAACGCCATCGACTTTCTTCCCAAGCTTAGGGAGGCCACGCACAACCTTGAACTTATCTAAGATCCTCAAATCTCGATAGTTCATGTGGCCAAGTCTTTGATGCCATAACTTAACTTCCTCACATTTGGACATATTGCAAGAGATAGCACTAGCTTCAAGACAATAGCAATTGTCACTAGATCTCTTTCCTTTTAGCAAGGTTTGTCCATTTGGCATTAAAATAGAGCAATCATTTTTGTTAAACAAGACGGAGAGTCCATCATCATGAAGATGAGAAATGCTTATAAGATTGGCTTGCAAGCCATCAACAAGTAAAGCATTTGACAAGGAGGGTAAATCGGGAATGGAAATGGTTCCTTTCCCTATGACTTTCTTTCTAGATCCATCACCAAAGGTGAAAAATCCTCCATCCTCCAAGACAAGAGATTTAAAGAAACTCCTGTTCCCCGTCATATGCCTAGGACACCCACTATCCAAATGCCAAGTGTTAGAGGCATTTGCCTTCAAGGCAATTTGAGCCACATAGCAAAAATAATCATCCCTTCTAATCCACCTAGGTGAAATATTCTCTTTCCTAGTGGTATTAGTCACATTGGTTCTAGATTTCCTAGGATCATGCAAATTGGCTCTAGATTTCCTAGGAACATGCATTTTGGCTCTGGCTCTATTTCTTTCAATCATGCTCTTGATTCTACACATTTCAATGTATTTGAAGCAATTAGGTCTAATGTGACCATCAACACCACAAAAGTGACAAGTGGGAATAAAATAGGAAGACATACCATGCCCTTGTGAGTACAAAGAGGCTTTCCCACGTATTTGAGCTTGTCTTTGGTGTTGGATTGGTTCTCTCCTTCTTTGTTGTTGAGTTGGAATGAATTGCTTCCTTGGTTAACCTTGCATGAATTGCTTCTTGGCTTGATGGTATTTGGGTTGAGGGAAACTTGCTTGATGCACCCTTGTTGATTGAGCTTGAGCTTGTTTCCCTTGTGCTACCTTGACTTGAGAATCTTTAGAGAACTCTCCTAGTTCGATCTTCTTCCTAGGATGTTGTAGGGGTGGAGGATCTTTGTTATCCAAACTCTTGACAAACACAATCTTGCTTGAGGATGAGGTCTCCTTGTCATCTTCATAGCCAAGACCTTTCTTATCACTTGGCCTCTTGCCAACTTCCAACATGTGGTCAAGTTTCTTCATGCTTGAAGTCATCTTAGCAATGATCTCTCTAGCTTCTTTAAGCTCATTTTCCATCAATTCCTCATTCCTTTTGGCTATCTTCACTTCTTTATTTAAGTGAGTAGCTTCGATAGATAGCTTGAGATTCTCTCCTTTTAGCCTTTGAATCTCTTTCTTCATCTTCAATCTTGAGCTTTGAAAATGCTCAATGAAGCCTTCAAGATCCATTCCTCTTACATCCATATTTGTTGAATGGGATGAAGAGTCACCATCATTAGAGTCATCTTCACTTTGTTTCTCTACCTCTTCATCATCTATTGCTTCCTTACTCTTGAGAGAAGATGCGAAGGCAATAAAGTTTGCCACATGATCCTCATCATCCGAGGATTCTCCTTCTTCTTCCAAGTCATCACCATCGCTCCACGTGGCGGCCATGGCCTTTCCTTTCTTCTTGTTTTTCAAATTTCCACAATCCGAGGAGATGTGTCCGAAACCTCCACATTCGAAGCATTGAATCCCTTTTCTTGTGGGCTTGTCTTCACTTGACTCAAACTTCTTGAAAGGAGTCTTCTTCTTCAGTTCCTTTCCTTTGGATCCAAATCCCCTCTTCTCAAAATTGATGAACTTCTTAAATCTTTTCACCATGAGGGCCATCTCCTCATCTGAGTCATCTTCCTCTTTCTCTACTTTGAAACTTTTCAGAGCAATACTCTTTTGCTTCTTTGAAGGTGTAGGTGTAGGAGTCCACCTAGACTCATATGCTAGAAGTCTTCCTATAACTTCACTTGGCTTCATGTTTTTGTAATCACTGTTCTCCTCAAGGGCCGTCACTTTTGACTCAAATCTTGCAGGAAGCGACCTCATAATTTTTTGCTTGATTCTCCTATCCGAATAGGGGTCACCAAGTTGATGGCTTTGATTGACTATGTCCATCAACTTCACTTGAAAGTCGTTGAAGCACTCATCCTCCTCCATCCTAATTTGCTCGAATTGTGTTTGGAGGATTTGAAGCTTGAAGTCCTTGACCACCTCGGTTCCCTCATGGGCCGTCTCTAGAATCTCTCATGCCTCTTTTGCAATTCTTGTTGTTTGGATCAATTTTTACTGATTGTCATCCATTGCACAAAGAATAGCATGCATAGCCTTGTTGTTCCATTTGGATGCTTCAAACTCTTGAGTTGACCATTCCGACTTTGGCTTGGGAACTACACTTTCGTCTGCAAGAATCTTTTCTAGAGGAGTGTAGCCATCTTCAATTGCCATCCATGCTCGGTCATTTATTTGGCAAATGTAAGACTCCATCTTGCCTTTCCAAGAGGCATAGTTTATTCCGGTGAGCAAAGGGGGTCTTGTGCTAGAGGCTCCCTCATTACCACTTCCGTTCCCACTCATAGTGTTTGGGTATGAATGAGATGAATGATAATGATGCAACAACCACAAACAAAATGCAAGACACACAAAGAGCAAGGATCACCTAAGTGTATCTAGGAACCCGCTTTGATACCAATTGAAAATACACAAAGTGTGTCTAATATAACATAGATAGGGGGTGAATAGGTTTTAGTGAATTTATTACCAACTTTTCGACTTAATTTAATTTAATAGTCCTACCCCATATTAGCAATCAATCAATACAATATAAATATGCGGAAATCAATAAAAACACAAGAATTGATTTAAGTGAGAAACCCTCCAACTGGGCAAAACTCACGGGCTATCCTTCTAGCCACATACGGTCCTCAAATCCACTATTGAACGAAAGTTTACAACCTAGGTTGACCTCAAGTCACACCTACTTGGTCACTAACCCTTTCACTCTACCCAACGAGCCTTTAATAGTGATTCTCGACTACAAGCTTGTGCACTAACCCACTTAGTCACAAAGCTTAACAATCAATGAAGAGGTTAAACAACCTATGTGAATATGTAAAAGATATTCAAGCATGCAATTAATGCTAGGCAACACTAAATGCTTATCTAAGGATTTAAAGATGTCAATGAATGCAAATCCTAGATATCAATATCTAAATGCAAATGCATGAAGATTTAGCTAGAAGGGTAAAATCATCCTAAATGCTAGCTATCAATGAACAAAGCTCTCAACCAACAAACAACAACTCAAACATGTTATACATGCCAATAAACATAAAGATATGCAATAAAATCATATAAAAGAGCTAACCCTAGGCAAGCAAGAACATAAATAAATACATTGAGATTTAGGGCATGTTCAATTTACCTAGTCAATGAAAGCATGAGGAATCCATGATGAGTTGATGCTTGTAAGGTGTTAGATGCACATGGATTTGTGTTTGGTTGAGTAAAGATGAGTTCTTGGGAGTTTCTCTCTCTAAAGGAAGCTTGGCCTCTCAAAAATGGCTTCTTGAACTCATGAAAACGAGCAAGGAAGAAGAGAGAGTATATATAAGGGAGCCCTAGTCAAAACAACGTCGTTTTGAACTTAGGGCACAAAATCCCGTCAATACCACTAGATGGACTGCGTCTCAAGCAAGTGTCTAGACCGCGGTACACACAGCAGTGCACCATCTGGACAACACCGCGGTGTAGGGCGCTGTGCATGCAGGTGCACAGGCCACGATATGGGCAACAGAGGCCTACTAGACAACACCGCGACTTGGGTCGCTATGCGTGCAAGTGTACAGGAAGCCGTACAGGAAGCATGACCCTACTGAGGTATACCGCTCTGTATGCCGCGGTGCAAGCATATCTTGCCAAGCGGTTTAGGCCGCGGTAAGAGAAGGAATTCTCTTTTTTGGGGCAACCACAACACACTAAGTGATGTGCAAAAAAATGCAAGTGTGGAGTGTGAGAAGTGGCATACAATACATCATTCAATAACATGAAGATAGGAACATAATGCATGCAAGTGAGTGTGTGCAACTTGATCTCTTCAAAGAAAGTTAAACAAGTGAGATACCTTTGAAGTGCTCTTGAGAGAGATGATGTCCTTGAAGCTTGATCACACACAATAGGCCTAATTTACCCTTACAAAGAATAATCCCCAATGTGGTTTGTCAACGAAATAAGCCAATCAAAATATAAGGAACTTACAAATGTAATGAAGGTTATGCCTAGACGCGAGTGTTTTAAGTTGTCAAGTAGAGCTAGTATGAGTGTGTAATGTAAGTATCTTAGCATGATTGGTGACTTTTGAATTCCATTTCCTATTCTTTGTTCACCTCATTAAACCCCATGGCCCCATTACAACCTAAGGGAAAGACCTTGTTGATCCTTAAGGAAGTCTAGTTTGGGAATACGAGTCGAGGCATGCTCTTTCCACATTCATGGCACTTGATTCTTTCATGAGACTCAATTACTTAAAATAGCGTTTATTATATATTAAATGTATGCAATTAATTTGATTCAAATACATAACTTCTTTTGAATACATGTTGCATGAGTGTGAACCTAGGTTCTGAGAGGAAAAACAAGAGGGAATCCATATGAGAACTTAGATCGAAGCGAATTATGCTCATGGTATGAGAGTGAGTAGTTTCCAAGGCAAAGGAGTTTAAAGTGTGGGATTCGTGTCGTGCGAGTTTACTTCTTGTTGTGCCTTGGATTTATTTAGAACATTTTGCATTAGCATCTTCCTCACTCTCATTATCTCTCAGTTAGTTGGCGTGCAGCTTATTTGTTTTAGTCTAGGTATTTTTATATCGAGTCAGGTTTGCGTGTTGAGAGTTTATGTTTGGTTTTATTTGGGACAAGCAAAGGCTTGGTTTGGGGGTATTTGATCGAGCCAAAAATGTCATGCATTTTGGCCCTCATATCCCTCTTCTTTGTTTTGTTCTTGAGCGTTTTTATGTGAATTTATGGCTCTTTTGATTGTTATTGTAGGTATCAGGTAAAAAGGCATGAATGGGGGCAAAATGGACCAATTAATGCACAAATGAAGTTAAGAAATCAAAAGTACATGGGTAGCATACACGTGCATTCAACTCGTGCACCGAAAGGTGAAAATATTGAAGAATCTCAGTGCACGGGTACAACCCGTGCACTTCCTCGCGCAATCCACAACCCAGTGAGTAGAGCCTCGGACAAGGAGCAACTAAACAAGTGGTGCACGGGTCATCTACCCGTGCACATACCCATGCACATTGTGCAAATCTGAAGGGAAATGAAGACTGCACGGGTAACCTACCCTTGCTTTACCAGTGCTATACGGGAAACCCAGCTCGCCACATCAGCATTTTGGCCTAGTTTTTGAAGGAAGTATAAATAGTTTTCAATTCTGATTATGGAGGGATAGATCCATGACCATACACCATTCCATTCATTCTTTCTCTCTCTAAATCTCAAAAACCTTTCTCAAAAAACACCCATTATCATCTTCATCAATTGCTACTCATAAGGACATAGGAGGGGAATTGAAGCTTGAAGAAACAAGGTTCTACATGGGTTTTTTCTACTTCCCTCCTTTTTATTCTTGTATTCCATTTGTTATGAGTAGCTAAATCCCATTAAGGGATTGATGTGATTCACTTGTAAATATGGGTATTTGTAATGAACTCAATATCTTTTATTAAAATCTATCTCATTTGTTCTATTCAATGTCTTACTTGATTTCAAAAGCAATTTGTGTTTGATTGTAAATGACTCTCTTCATGAGTTGTTTGAGAAGTTATATGTGTAGAGAATCAAGTATACATGATGCTTGGCTCTCTAAGCTCAATTGAATAGGAGGATTGAACAAGGGTACATGACCCAAGTAATATCCAGACTTATTAATCTCACCTAATTCTAATCTTTCATGGGTAATCAAGACTATACATCCTAGCATTGTTTGCATGTGATAGATTAAGCATCAACCTATACATGATGGGTTGGTGATTTTTAACAAAGAGATGTGTCCCATATGTGATAGATTTTCTTTCATTGTATAACCAATTGTGGGTGGCCAATGCTATACATGATGGTTTGGGTACTCACAAGTGGTAAATAATCACTGATATACATCTTAGGGTGGTTACATTAGTTAATGACAATTAATGTGAGTTCATTCAAAAACCATATCGATTTACTTTTCTTGCATTTTTAACTAAGGCATTAGTTTAATCATAACTATCGCTCCATCTCTGAGGAACGATACTCATACTTTCCACATGCTAGTTTTATACTTGTTTGAGTGCATCTTGGGATTTTATAAATTTGTTTGAATATTGCATGTCACGACATATAAAAAATGCAAGTTCAGTGGCCCAGGACCCCAAGGTACGCTTTGAAATGGTAGGTGCAACCCATGGTGCTCCTCGTAAAGATGGTAAAGATAGAGTAGATCATCGTGAGAGAAAGGAACATTACCAAAAGAGAGGAGATCGTTAAGATGACCAGGACCACATGTGTACAATGGATGGGATAGCCGAGTTGCAAGGGACCATAGGGAATGCAGTGTTCGAGAAAATGCAGGCAGGTATGATGGAGGCAAGGCGGAGTACACTCGAGAAGACCAGCATGGTGGCCACGGAAGAAGATCCCAGTTAGTCTCATTCGGTAAAGATGCTCCACATAGAAGACGCTGAGCGACTAGTCCCCCAGTCAGATACAACCATCATAATGCTTAAGTTATGGGGTGTATGTCCAGGGATCCTTATGGAATCACTATCAAGCAAAAGTTCGATGAACAAGGAGAGCTAGAAGGTAAGCGAGGAGTCCTGTTATGAATGATAGAAGCATTAGAGCCGAGGCAGGGCCATGGAAGTTTACTGATTGGTAATTCTGGGAGCCCATTCTCCCACCAAATCTGACAAGCTCGTTTCTTAGAAAAGTTCTGGATGCCGCATATTGAGCAGTTCAAGGCCAACACTGACCCCTAGGAACACGTCAGGAGGTATCAAAGTGCAATGGCACAATATGATTCTGATGACTCATTTATATGTAGGATGTTCCCTCAAAAATTTTGTGATCAGGGGTCCTAATGGTTCTGTGGCCTTGCTAGCAGTTCAATCAAAAAAATTGAGGAACTGATACAAGCCTTCACCAGATAGTTTATGGGGAATATTCAAAGGAGAAAGTTCATATCTGTTCTTTCTATATTAAAGCAAATGAAGGATAAGAAATTGAAAGATTACCTGACCAGATTTTCTCAAGAAGTGTCAAAGGTTCAGGACCCCAATGATAATGCGGTGGTATCATCTTTTGTAAACGGTTTGCAGCACAGCTAGTTGTCGCTCAATTTAAGACAGAATGAAGCAACAACGCATGCACATCAGGTGGATGATGTAGAAGGATACGTAATGGCAAAGGAAAAGCAAATAGCTCATGGTGGAGAGTTCATTCATGGTGAACGACCGGAAGAGAGCCAGAAGCATAAAGAAGGTGGCTCGAAGGGGAACCATAAGTGGGACCAAAAGAATAACAATGCTTGCAAAGGCAATAAAGGTCGAAATGATAATGACCAGAAAGGCAACAAACCTTTTAGGAGATAGTATACCAATTACACTCATTTATCCAAGAATAAAGAAGAGGTTCTGACTGTAATAGAAGATAAGAACCTATACAGAAAGCCCACAAAATAGTCAACCTTTGCCAGAAGAGATACCAGAAATTACTATAGACTTCACTATGAGAATGGTCATGAAACCTCGAAGTGTTATCAATTGAGGGACTACATCAAAAAATTGATTATGGGAGGGCATTTGAAGGATGTAGTCGTAAAAGGTAATGATGGCCGACAAAAGGAGCCGTAGAAAGATGACCAAGATAGAAAGAATAGCCCCAAAAGAACCTCAGATGGATGGATGATCAACACTATTTTTGGGGGTCCTTAAACAAAAAGAAGCAGCCAGGAGAGAATGACAGAAATTCATGAAGCAATAGATGGTCAAAGAATCCTAAAGGTGAACTCGGTTGGACCCAACCAAAGAAATCCAAACAAGGGTGGGATTTTATCGTGTTTTTCGAGACAAATGCAAATGAGATTGAAGTCAGACCCAATGATGCAATCGTGGTATCGGTTCATATCAACCACATAGAAGTAAGAAGAGTACTAACAGATAATGAGAGTTCGACAGATATCCTAAGCATTGGGGTGTTCGATCAGTTGGGAATGCAAAGGAAAGACGTACAACAGCCCTTCCTAAACAAGTCGAAAGATGTCACGGCAACTTACGCCCTGATAGACAAATTCCCAACTGAAGCAGGAGTAGGAATCATGAAGAGCTCATAAGAATAGGCTAGGAAAGCAAACCTAGCAGTATATAGGGAAAATGCAGAGTCATATGTGATGCAAATCGACTTGGTAGGAAGGGAAGAATGTTTAAAGGTCGACGAGGAGAATGAAAAATACAAGCACAGTTAATTTTCCTTAAGCTAACTTAGAGGGGGGGGGGGGGGTGAATAGATTACAACACCTTTTTCGCTCCCTTAAAACAAACACAAGTTTGTCTCTCTAAGTAGACTATATTACACTACAAATACAATCACAAGCAATATCAATTCAAATAAAGATATGCCTATTAAAACAAATTCAACTCCATCGTATACAAAATTGATATACAATGAATATCAATTACAAAGATATCAACTAAGATATATATCAACACATATACAAATAAAGGAGATAGGGATAGAGAAGATCAACACATGATTTTTACGTGGTAAAACCTCCTAAGAGGAAACATCCACGGGTTGATACCACAACCACTGGCAAACAAATCCACTAGTAAGATAAAAAGATACAATCTCTCAAGTGACCACTTAACCTAGAAATCTACCCTTCCACCCTAAATAATGAAAGTGATGCCCATTTGCTCAACTATCCGGATCACCCTGATCCTAGCCAAGACTTCCATGCACAAGTTGAAGAACCCCTCTCTAAACATGTGACTTCCGCTGCTTAGCAATCCGGATCACCCCGATTCTAGCCAAGTCTTACATGCTCAACTATCCGAGTCACTCCGACTCTAGTCAAGACTTCCACTTGCACAAGTTGAAGAACCCTTCTCCAAACATGTGACTTCCGCTGCTTAGCTATCTGGATCACTTCGATCCTAGCTAAGTCTTACATGCTCAAATCAAAGAATCACTCTAAGAAATGAGACTTCCGGCCTTTTTGCAAAGGTAAATGATCTAAGTGAGTGCAAATGATGCAAACACACACAACATAGTATTTATGATCAATATATCCTATGGAAACTAGAATTGAATCAATATGCACATATCATATGTATTCTAGTTTATGATCCTAAAAACAATGCAATCATACACAATGATGCATGTACATATGAAATGTGAGGATTATACACAAATCATGAAGAACTAGATATTTGTCATCAAATGCACAAGTCAATAGTATCTAGATTCTTGTAACATGAACAAACAACCTAGAGCATGTGAAACACCTAACACACACCAAAACCTAGATTATGTTCAATCACATAAAAATGCTAAAATAAATTTGATAAAATCAAAATTGAATCTCTAGCAAAATAATAGAACTTAGATTCTCAAGATAATCAATTAAATCCAATCAAGTTCTAAATCATTAATCAAATATGATATTTCAATAAATCTTCAATTAAGATGATCTTGCATATGAAAAGACTATCAATCAAAAAAATCAAGTCAATAAACACACAAGATAGTCCTAGATTTGAAGCCAGCACAATACAACATCTCAAACATGTGAAAACATAAATTTGTAAAAACCTAAATCAACATGTTAATCAATTGAAGCTCAAACTAGCTCTATTACAGATCATTTCTCTAATCAATGTTTACACAGAAAACATACATATATATGAGAAGAAAACCCAAGGCAATTGAAGACTTGAAGATCAAGAACAAAATAGAAATCAATACCTTGCAAGAAAAACGTGCAGCTTCATTTTTGTGATTAGTCCTACCTGAAAACTAAATCTATTGACTCCAAAATTTTATGGAAATGATAGAGAAATGATAGACAAAGATTCTCAAATTTGAATCACTGAAAACGGACTCCAAATAAGAAAGTTATGGTGTTTGGAAGATGAGAAAACTTGGAGAGAAAATTTTGCACTTGTGTTTTTGAAATTTTATTCTTAAATGAAATAAGAGGGAACAAGGGAATTTAAAGAGGAAAATAAGGATGGAATTTTACCATCCAATGGGAGATTTCTAGCTGGATCCCCATGGAGGCCTATGGGCCCCACGAGACCAGCAGACCTCCATTCCCGTGGAGGCCACGTGCCTCCATGGGGAGGAGGTGCTTGGCACCCCTCAACCCTTCTTGTGCACCCTTTTTATTTTGACCATATCTTTGGCCTCAGAACTCCGATTTTGAATCTGTTTTCAGATTACAAACCGAGACTCTCTCATCTACACAAATCATCAGGAAACCTTTTCCAAAAAATATGGAATGAAACTTAGAAATTAAGGACGAAAACCATGTACGAAAAAATCCGGGAAAGTTACTTAACCACCTAATTTGAACTTGAAACTCAATGAATGAGTAACCAAATTAATTTGAACTCATTGAGGAATTATATAAGCTCAAGATCAAATTCATTAACATATAAACACAAACCAATAAACACAAGAACACACAAGTATACTATTTCTTAGAACTAGTCCTAGAACATGCAAATTGTGAAAATTGTCAACTTTAAATCTAATGCATGTGCATACATCAACAAGTGTGTGTATTGTGTTAAACCAAAATTTGCACAATGATGCAGGGACACATATGGATGCAATGTATGTGTGTGCCTAGGCCTTGCAAGAGGAAAGACACTCAATTACCTTTTGCTAAAAAACTTAGCTTTATTCCTCTTATAGCCACCTATTTGCTTGAATGTTGTCCAATCTTTCTTGAAGCTTGATCATCCTCAAATCCTAGACAACTAATCAATACAAAGAAAATGTCGTTTTGATATAGAATTATGCCAACACAAAACTCAAGAATTAACAGAGGAAACCCAAGCAAAAACCCCAACCCAGTTTTACTTGGATCCGAGGGAAACATTTTTGGATTAAGAGAAAGACCAGGTAGGAGAAGAACCAACCATGGAAGTTGTGCTCGATAGAGGCAGTCACAATCAAATGGTCAAGTTAGGGGCCCAGTTGTCCGATCATGTCCAGAATGACCTAATCAGCTTGCTGAAGGAGTTCAAAGATGTGTTCGCATGGAAGCACGAGGACATTCTGGGAATAGACATGAAAGTAATATCCGACTACTTAGCAACTGACCCCGAACGCAGACCAGTCATTCAGAGGAGATGAAGGTTCAACCCGGAAATGAGTAAGGCCATCAAGGAGGAGGTTGAAATGTTGCTAGTTGTGGGATCGATCAGAGATGTGCGATACCTAGAGTGGGTCACTAATGTGGTTTTGGTGAAGAAGAAGAATGGTCAGTGGAGGATGTGTGTAGATTTCACTGACCTAAACAAGGCATGCCCGAAAGACAGTTTTCCCCTCCCAAGGATAGATCATCTAGTTGATACCACCGCTAGACATTAGTTACTCAACTTTATAGATGCATACTCCAGTTACAACCCGATCAGGATGTTCGAACCAGATGAGGAGAAGACAGCCTTCACAACTGACCAGGGGCTCTATTGCTATTAAGTGATGTCTTTCGGCCTCAAGAATGTCGGTGCAACTTACCAAAGATTGGTAAACTGGATGTTCACTCAACAGATCGGTAAAAACATGGAGGTGTACTTGGACGACATGCTAACAAAGAGCATCATAGTGGAGAAGCGTGCGATAGATCTAAGAGAAACATTTGAAGTGCTAAGGAAGTACAAGATGAAGCTTAACCCGAAAAAGTGTGTTTTCTAGATGCCTTCAGGGAAGTTCCTCAGTTTCCAAGCTCACCAAGAGGGAATCAAGGTTAACCCTGAAAAGATAAAGGCACTAAAGGACATGAGGTTCCCTGGTATCCTAAAGGAGATTCAGTGGTTGGTTGGCTGCCTAGCCTTACTAAACCGTATCATCAGCCGTTCAACGGATAAGTGCTTACCCTTCTTTAAGGTCATAAGGAAGGGTAAAGGGGTGGAATGGACTGAAGGATGCGGAAAGGCTTTCTAACAGATCAAGGAGTATCTTGGTAAGGCACCTATCCTATCAAAGCCACTAAATGGTGAGACCTTATACCTGTATCTATCGGTCATCCCGGTAGCTACGGGATCAGTGCTATTCAGTTTGGATGAATGGATGTAAATACCGGTGTATTATACCAGTAAAGTCTTACTACTAGTAGAGATAAGATACTCGACAACTGAGCAAATGGCACTAGCATTAGTGACGGCCGCAAGGAAGCTAAGGCGTTACTTCTAGGCGCATAAGATCGAAGTTTACATAGATTGCCCACTAAAGCAAATTCTATCCAAACCCGAAGTGTCGGGGGGTTGACAAAAGGAGAAGTTGAGTTGAGTGAATTCGATATCACTTATTTGCCAATGTGCTTCAATTAAGAGTCAGATGGTATCTGGCTTCAATCATGAGTCATGTGGTAGCAGACTTCATTGCTGAGTTCACTGAACCAAATAGTGAGGTGATGAAAATGCTCGGAGAGGAAGAAAGGAAAGTTTTCCACTGGAAGCTACATATCAATGGGTCGTCAAACACATATGGCAATGGGGCAGGCATAGTAGTATCCACCCAGAAGGCAATCAGATAGAATGTGCTATATGGTTTAACTTCAAAGCTACTAATAACATGGTCAAGTATTAAGCGCTTCTAGCTGGACTTAAGATTTCCAAGGCCTTGGGCGCAGATGAGTTAAAGATATTCAGTGATTCCAAGGTCGTAGTCAACCATGTCTTAAACGAATACTAGGTGAAAGATGACAACATGATGGACTACTTATAGATAGCTAAAGCCCTGCTCGGGAGATTCAAAGATTATAGGATCACTTAGATCCCGAGAGAGAAGAATGAGAAAGTGGATACTTTGTCAATGTTGGCATCAGCGACCACCAGCATCTGGCCTAAGACAATCTCAGTAGCCCATCCTACACAGCCCAACATCAAAGAAAGAGAAGAATTGATAGTTGAAGCGATCGAGGAAGGACAGGTCACGTGGATGACTCTGATCGTGGATTACTTAGAAAAGGGTATACTCCATGAAGGTTCGGCGAAAGCGAAGCGAATCAGGTACAGGGCTACCCGATATTCAATAAAAGGGGAATTGTATAGAAGAGGGTTCTCAAAGACCCTACAAAGGTGTGTTGGCCTGGTTGAAGCTGAAAAAGTTCTGAAAAGCATACACAATTGTGAGTGCCGGAATCACACTCAGGTAAAAGTTTGGCTCATAAAACCCTTATGCAAGGTTTATACTGGCCAACCCTGTTCCAAGATGCCCAGTCTGTAGCAGGAAAGTTTGAGACCTGTCAAAGTACTACGAATGACATCAGGAAACCACCCGAGCGGCTGAGGAAATTGACTTCGCCAGGGTCATTCGCAATGTGGGGAATATATTTGATCTGCCCAATGCCAACCACGACTAAAGGGGAAGAGAAGCATGCCGTTGCAACGGTAAATTATTTCACAAAGTGGGCTGAAATAGAAGCATTATTGCACATAACCGAGGCTAACACCACTATTTTGTGAAGAAGAATATCATCTACCGATTTGGGATTCCGGATACAATTATCACTGATAATGGAACCCAGTTCGATAGTGATAATTTCAGGGAGATGTGCAAGATGTACGACATTATAACTATTGTGCTACACCTGTACATACACAGACCAATGGGCAAAACGAAGTTGTGAACAATATCATTAAGCACACTTTAAAGGCCAAGCTTGACGCCCAAGAAGGAATTAGGCAGACAAGTTGCATGAAGTACTCTAGGCCTATCAGACATCTGAAAGAACCGTAACAGGTGAAACTCCTTACTCATTAGCATTCTGCACTAAAGCAGTCATTTCGGTTGAGATAGTCCATGCTTCCCCAAGAATTTGACTTTACCAGCCTAATGGAAATGTGAGCATGCTAGAACAAAAATTAGATGAGCTGGAAGAAAGGATAGATTTGGCGAGAGTAAGAAATGTAGCCTACCAACAAAGGGTCGCTATATATTACAACTCGCACATCCGGATAAGAAGATTTCAAGTCGGGGATCTTGTTTTGAGGAGAGTGTCCCTAAATACAAAAGCAAAAACAGCCGGTTCTTTGGCAGACAAGTGGGAAGGACCCTACCAGGTGGTCGTGCTAGTTGGGCACGGAGCATATCGCCTAACCCGACCGGAAGGGGAAGAGTTACCTCAACCATTTTAATTTACATGGTATCAAATTTATAGACTCTTGTCCTTTATCTGGCAACTAAGACACTGGGATATCTCCTAATAGTCTGTTACTCAAGAGTCCTTGTAATAAGGACGTCATGTATCTCATTAGCTTAACTTGTTTTAACCGAGTATCTGATTAACTGGTATTTGTAAACGAAGACAAATTAACTTTGAACACTTTTCTTGGTCTTTGGATAATTTTCTCCCTTTATGGGGACTTTTATTGATAACTTTGATCTAAAATAACAATGATGACAATAAATTAAAAAGATAAAGCAATACAAAATTATGCTAATCTTGAAGCTTAGTTATTAAACAAAAATAATAAATAGAAAAACCCTTTAAAGGGTAAAAAATCTTCAAATACCGGGCTATGGCATGAAAAGAACACTTCTTGGCAAGCATCAAGATTGTTCAAAAGCAATCCAAGCAAACTAGCCCAGAGATTGATCACTAATTAAATATGGTCGGTTAACAAGATAACCTATCAGACCAAAGCACAACCAATTAACGAGATAACTGACTGAACCTGGGATGGCCGGTTAATGAGATAGACGATCGGATCAAAACCCAATCAGTTAATAAGATAACTGGTCAGACTAAAAACAATTGGAAAACTGACTAAGTCAAAGATGTTCAGTTAAGAAGATAACAGCTCGAATTAAAGGATGACTAGTTAATAAGATAACTGATCGGAAAAGAAATGATCAATCAACAATATAACTGATCATTTTATGAAGTAAGTTCTGTAAGGACAACTTATTAAACTAAGGTAATGAGATACTCATAATTAAATCGACTACTTTGCCGTTCAGATTTATTGAATAGCCAGTTTAAGCCTATAAGTAATTTGAGCCTTATACAATTCGTTAGTTATTCAATTTTGATGGTGACAAGTGTCGTTTTGTAAATGTAAAAGTTCTTGTCAAACAAAATTTGTAAAATCCCAAGTTGCGCTCAAAATTGCATAAAAACAAATATAATGGCAAGTGGGATATCGTCCACAGGGATTGAATGCTAATAGTGACTGAATTGAACCTTAGAGCTAAAATACAATAAGAGTAAATGCGATGGTTTTGGTTTTGAAATTATACTAACATGCAAACTACAATTGAACTAATTAAGTGCAACTAAGTTAGAGGATAAAAGTGTGAATGAATGATAAAGAGACTAAGAAATTGATGGATCCAGTAAGCAAACAATGGGCAAATTAAGAACTCTCATAAATGTACATCATTCTATTGTAGTCAATCTAGAGTGTATAGAATTGGTTGAATATCCCTTATGAGTGCCCAATTTAGAGTGTATAGTGTTGACCACCCACAAGTGATTTTACATGAATACACATCTATCAAATAAGGGACTAATCTCTTTAAAATGTCACTAATCTAGAGTGTATAGTATTGGTGCTTAACCTCTCACAAGTTATCAACCTAGGTGTATATAATTGATTACCCATTTGGGATTAGATAGAAATTGAGGATAATAAGTCCGGATTTCACTTAAGGAGTTTACTCTTGTTCAATCTTTCCATTCAATTGAGCTTAAGAAAACCAAGTAGAGTGTATACCCAATTCTCTGCTCAAATAATTTCTCAACAAATTAGCAAAGAGAGCAATGTTCAATCAAATACCAATTCATTTTTGAAATCAATTAAAACAATGAATGAAACATACTT
The DNA here is from genome assembly GCA_033220585.1 of Dipteronia sinensis. Lineage (NCBI taxonomy): Eukaryota > Viridiplantae > Streptophyta > Magnoliopsida > Sapindales > Sapindaceae > Dipteronia > Dipteronia sinensis. Next base: position 28,961,029 of record CM065641.1, on the reverse strand, counting down.
GATAGACTAATAGAAAAGATAGAGTTCAATACAATGCCCAAAGTTCACAAATGCATCACATCAACCCCTTAGTGGGGATTTAGCTACTCATAATCATTACAAAGCAAAATCTAAGATGAGAGAGTGAGAATGAACCTATGGTGAGATTCTCCTTCCTTGAAGCTTCAAATCCAATCTCCTAAAGCTATTGTTGAATAGAAAATCAAAGAGATTGTGTATAGGTTTGGATGATTTTAGGAGATAGTGATACCTAGATCTAGAGAGAGAAAATGTTATGGAAATGGGTGAGTGGGTGTGTGGCTGAAGTCAGACATGAATCTATATATGGGATTCCAAAATAGGTATGATTTGCTGATGTGGCAAAGTCCTGATGCACGTAGTGCGCGGATAGTGCGTGGGTAGGGACCAGGTCAGTACCCTCGATCTGGGCAGCTTGGTATTTTCTAGAGGATTTTTGGTATTCAGTTCGCGGGTTAATGTATTGGTATGGACTAGCGAAGTTCTATGGCTTAAACTGTTCAGGAAGAGATCCGTGCACAAACCATCGAACTGTAATCTTCCTTCTTTCTTCCTTTGGCTGGTTTCGAGCCCGAATTTTCCGCTTTCATTCTCCAAGACTATGATTACATCTAATGCCTACAAACACAACAAAAGATCCCATAAGACACCAAAATAAGCTCAAAAACAAGACAAGGGACAGGGAATGAGGGCCAAAATATAGCACAATAATTACCAATCATGCTCAAATGTATACACACACACCCTAACTAAGCTCTACTAAACAAATATTTACGTACTAGCATCTAGGCATTTAATTACATACACATTTGTGCTTCACAATTATACTCAATTTTGTGAGTACTTAACCATTACATTTCAAGGCTCTTGCTTTGCCCTTTTTTTAAGCACAATAACATTTGACAATTTGGCTCTAAGTGTAATTTTTGGTACTTTTACATTTTGAGCCCATGCTTGCACATTTGCATCATTTCCTAATTACATGTTATTTCATATAAGAGCTTACACCTTTCAACCACCTTACACACACATACTCTCTCACACACACACACACCCCACATGAATGGCAATTAAAGGGTTGGTTTGTGTTTGGCTTATGGCTATATTGTTCATTGTGGTTCAAAATGAAAGGTAAGTGTTTGGCATCATATTTGGCTTTGGAGCATACATAAGGGATTCACAAATGTGTTCAGGCTTTTTAAGTAGTTAATGCACACACATTGCCTAAGATCATTTCCACGATTAGTCAATCAAGGGAGTGAATGCATCCATCAAGCAATCCACTATATGTATGAGATGTATGTCTTACGGCATGTGACGCATATGACAAGAGAAGTGTTTTAGAATAGAAAAAAATGTAACACTCAATGCACTTTTTAATAGGCTTGTGTTTATGAACTCTCGGGTAGTTTCCACTATTAGAACAAGGTGCAAGAGCACAGAGTCCCCTCAACTTAAGCACAAAAAGGATAGGACTAGCCCATGACGTGCAAGTGAGACCCTAGAGTGACAACTAGCTACTACATAAGCTCAAAATACATACAAACACTCGCCAAAAGCACATGCTCAAGGCATCACACCCAAGCTATTTAAAGATCAAAAATGAAAAATAAATGACTCAAAAATAAAAGGACGACACTACAAAGCGTATACACCTCCAAACAAAAAGTCAACATTGTCTTCAATGTTGGACAAGATAGCACGGCCTAACGGTGCACACCTAACTAGACCACAACACCGACCTAGGAGCTAATCATGCACAATCAATGCCCATAAAAATAAAAAGACTCAAATAAGGCACAACATATGATCAGCAATAAGATGCAATATGACATTAAGCACAAACCAACATCCAGCATTTCCATAAACAAAATTGCTGGAATAGGGGCATGATGACCCCCAAACCGGATCTAACTATATGCACAGATAACAAAAACGTGAGTATGCTAAAACAACCCCCAAACCGAACAGGACTATATATTCAAATTTAACATGTATACTCACATATGTATTCAAAATTAGCCTTCGGATCATCTCATCAAAAATGAATTAATCAATGGAATTATTCAAGTGTATGATCAATTATTCACAATTATTCCGGGAAAATAAAAGATAGGAAAAGTTAAAAGTTCAACATTGAGATTAAGAAATGAAGCTGAGGTGGTTGCTTTCTTGCATCCAATATTGGATTTGGTTCTCGCCACCATTTTATGAGCACTCTTGGCTTGTTCGTCCCTCCAAGACTTGCAAGTTGTTGGCGTGTCTATTCCAAGAGATGAAGAACCTAGCCTTAAGCACAAAAATTTTACCAAAAAGATATCAACCACACAAATATATCTCAAAAGAATATCCTAAAAAAAATCATCAACAACAAATATCCAAATCATCCACCAAAATTATTTAAGCTAAACAAAATAAAGTGCAGAAAAGTAAATGAGTTCAATTCTAGAGATAACTAAATAAAGCTAGAATGTTCAACATCAAAAATAAGAATAATGGCAAGAAAAGATAAGTAAATCTTCATCTGAAGACTCTGCTCTGTTATCCACCATAGGTCTTTTTATGTTTTGGGTCAAGCTCTGCCCTAGCTCTCTCCTCAAATTTCCTAAGAGATATCTCCATTGCTACCCGATATTCTGCTACAATAGGATCTATGGTTGGTCCTCCTGTAGGGAATGATTGTGTGCAGTCCTCTTCTTCTTTCTGGAATAAGGCATTAGCATGAGCTCTTCGTGTATCATTGTGATGTTTGTCCACAAGTCTTCAATGTTGATCAAGACCTCCCTGACTTTCTGCCTGATCTCTCTAATTTCCTTGGTGAAACTTTAGCTCATTTGGTTCAAAGTATTTTGAAGACTCACCATTCCTATGATCAGCGTCTGCCATGGCACCTGGTAGTCTCCTATGGAAGAGGGGCCTCTGCTCAAAATCCATATAATCCTGCTCCTGATTCATCTGCTCTACCTGAGGTTGACTGTTTGTCCCTTCGTGAGCTCTAATCTTCTTTCTTCCAATTTTCTTCCTCTCTCTCGTGGGATCTCTCTCTATTCCAACAAACCATTCTAGGTAGCCATCCCAATGTCTGAAGAAGCCGCTCGAATAGGTCATTTCTGAAATCTACGCAGCCTTTCTATAAAACTCTATAATCAGACAAGGAACGATAAGTGACTGTGAGTCATACCTCATCCTTCCTACTGTGAGGATGTCTGTCTTGATCAAAAATCTCACATCAACCAACCGCTCATTCTAAATACAATGTAAGATGGTTGCCAACTCATATGCAATGGTAGACCAATGATTGCGTGGCCTTAGTGAGTTAGAGATGAAACGATTCCATAAACCCAGCTCCGTATTTAGATTGGAGTGCTTGATTGGATATTTTGGTGCCACCCAAAATTCCATAGGCTCAATGATAAGGCTATGGGTAAAGTCTACGCTCTGGTGGACATACAAGTCATCCCTCATTACTCCATCATGCATTCCTTTTAACTCCTCAGGATCGTCTGGAAGTCTGATGTCATAGTAGCTATTGATATGGATAACGTTCAGCTTGACTTCTTTTCCTCGGACCATGACCCTGACTCCACATTGGAAATCATCTGGGTTCATTACAGCATAAAACTCCTCTACAATTCTTCTACAATACTTGTTTGGAGTGCTTGTGAATGTTTCCCACCCCAATTTTTCTATCATTCTAGGGATGGAGGTATCCTCAAGGTCCTTGGTTGAAATTCCTTTTTCAAAGATCATGTGTCAACCTTGGAGGAATCCCAACCAATTATGGAAGTCTTTGTTAAGTGTGTACTTGGGTAACAGAGGAAGAGTCTAACTTGTGGATGCATTGCTTGTCTTCTTTTTCTTCTTGCCTATTTCTTTGTTGATTTTCTTCCCCACATGCTTAGATCTCTCAATCATCTGCACAAAATGGAAAATAAACTAATTTGAGCAACATTATATCCATGTGTGTGCATGCAGCAAAACAAAAGTCAAAATAATTTCCAATCAACTGACCATGAGTGTGCAGTGCGCTGGTAACTGCGGGGGTAGGGACCTACACAGAGACCGGTGCACTGACACGAATTTCCTCATGTCAAGCACAATCCAAGTGCTACTTCAATCAATCTAGACATTCCAAATCTTACACGAATTGATTCATACTATTGTTCATGCATATATGTAAGTGCCTCACTTTATGATTGGCTTATTTCGTTGACATAATCACAATGGGGTTTCTAATTGTAAGGGTAGCTCAGGTTCAAAGTTTTCCCATCACCAATGTTATTGGACCTTATCATGGATATCAAGTGCTTCAAGGAAGGTAGTTACCTTGACTCTACACTTAAATGAAGAGATTTATTTGCACACACACACTTGCATGCATTATTACTTATCTTGCATTAACTTTCACTTTATTGTATGTCTTCCATGATATTAGTGGTCTTTGTTGTGTTTTTCATTTCACGTCACACGAGCACATAGACTAAGTGTGGTTGACTAGAGAAGGCCTCTCTTACTTGGTCTTTATTTTGTGTGTAACCTTGTAAGAGAGAGTTTTCTCTCTACCGCAGTCTATACCGCTGCAAGTACCACGGTTGGTACAAGTTAAATTCACTGCGGTGAATCCCAGTAGAGTGTTCGTGTTTGTTTGCATGGTGCGCACATGTTTCATATCTCGCGATTCTATCAGCTTTGTTTTCTAGAGTCCTCCCATTGTTAGTGCTCCTCTCCTGTCCAGCGGCCTTGACCACGGTCTTCTCCAGAGTTTCCACACTGTGTAAACCGCTGTTTGGACAACTTGCCCGAACTGTGGTATGCACCACGGTATGATGAGTTTTTGCAGCATTTTTACCAAAATGACGGCATTTTGGCTAGGGCTTCTTATAAATAGATCTCCCTTCCGTGGCCCTTTTTAGAGCTTCAAATTTCATATTACCTCATGTAGCTGAAGAGTGCCTTGCAAGAAAAGCCATCAAGATTCAATCTTTCTTGACCAAAACCCAAATACCCATCATCCATTCATAAATCAGACATCATCTAGCATCATCTAGGTTATGTTCTTGCATGGGTCTTCATTAATATACATGACTTGGTAAGTAGAACACCATCTTCACTCATTCTAGTGTTCTTGCTTAACAAGATTTCTCTTTTATGACTTATTTGGATCAAGATTAGTTTTTTTATCTATAAGTTGAGATTTTTGTGTTGATTGTTGGGTTTTGTATTGTGATAGATATTGCATCTAGGTTTGCATTTATTCTAAATAGCTAAATTTTATGTATGTCATATAGCAACATGATATCTAGGATTGTTTGACTTGTTCATCCATGGTTAGATAAGCATTAAATGTGTTGACCTAGTATTTATACATTTATAATATTCTTCATATTCACATTAGGTTGCATATATCTTCTCTTGAGACTTAAGTCTTGTATGTACCATGGGTAGTGTACAGGCAAGAGCCTAAAATCACTATTAAAGGCCGGCGGGTAGCAAAAACTAATTAGTAACCGATTGGGAGTTATGCAGTCAACCTTGGTTGTAATCGTTTTTGCAAATAGTGGATTGGCAATTAGGCCCGTGAATTTGTTTTTACCCTATTGGGGTTTTCTCACGTAAAACAAATCATTGTGTCATTGCTTTTATATTCCGCACTTATCTTTACAATGATTGTTTGTATTAGAGATTAAGGGGTTTTGAGATTGATATTGACTAACCAAAAAGATGGCGATTAATTTGGTTAAAACCTATTCACCCCCTCTCTTGGTTTATTATGTTAGGATTATGCTCAATAGCAAGAGTTTAATAATGTATTTGACAATCTTTTCATATAAATAAAGTGATTTCTAGTTTAACAAATCTTATAGCATTTATAGTTTAATTATTATAATTGTCCAAAGTAAATAATCATAAGGTCAAAAGACTACGAAAGATGAAGAATTGCTCATACATCTGGATATGTATGAGGTAGACACAATTCTTTAATTAGTCTTGAACAATATTCACAACTTAAGATAAAGGTTGGGCGCCCTTACCTTGTTAAAGTTGTAGATTCTTTTGCTAGCATTTGAGTGGGATCAAATGTGTTGTGATGAGTCTAAAATCGTCAAAGTGTAGTGTCTTTGGGCAAAAGAATCTATTGCACTATGTGCATTGGATAGGATCATAGTGAAATACTTTATCCAGAACTGTCAAAAGATAAAAGTTTTCACTTGAGGACAATCGGAGAGTCTATCTCAATCCTGAGATAAACGATGGACTTATGGTTACAAGTGTTATCATTTGAGCTGTTAATGAGTACGATTATATAGAATAGTCTATCCTCGATGGTTTGGTGGTATTCATTTGTTAATTGATAGAGGACTTCATTTATAGATATGGACATCGTGACTCCATTTATTAAATGTGAGTAGAATATCATCATATGGATATTTTGAGGTATTTGATATTAAATCTTACCGTAAAGTTTTCGATAGTGTCTATTGAAACATGACTTCTGGACAAGTCAAAATATCCAAGTTCAAAATATGGTCATATGAGTAAATATGGTAACTGGCAGAGCTACAGGAGGTCTATGAGCTTTTGGTGATTACAGATATTTTTCATGAGGATACACTATCACCAATAAAATTGTCTAGGGTATGAATGAGAAACACTAACTTATTCTATCATTATTTAAGAGTTCAATTTTAGCTCTTTAGTGGAATGAGTTAAAATTAATAGATTGAACCTAAGTGAATCATTTGTTAATTGTAATTAGGTTATGTCTATTGAAGCTTAAATTTAGATAGCCCGCCAAGATCCCCAATCCGCACGAATTTGAATGGATCACTTGATATATTCTACCGGACCAATTTCTGGGTCCATCTAGAATTGTTTTTGGATTTCGAAATCAAAAAGTTTTGGAGAGGTGCAGATATGTGTGAACAAGACACGCGGTAGCTCTTCAAATACCTCGAATGGGAGGCCAAGGATGTGGGAATCCTTGGGCAGCCCTAATGGGGTGCAATCAGCATTCCATTAATACTTTAAGAATATAATTTGCACATTTTAAAGAAATGGGCTGTTAAATTATATTAATGTATTAATTTAAGGCATGTGGACTTGTTTCTTTTGTAATAAGAATGAGTCTAGTTCACATGTGGACTTTTTTTATTAAAGACCAATGGATTTAATAAAATGGAAAAATAATATATTGCACATGTTTTATACTTGGGCGGCAAGGCTAAGAATTTTAGCCTAGTATATTATTTTATTTTATTATTTAATTAAATGAAAATTAATTAATTAATTAATTATTTATTTAATTAATGAAAAGACAAAATCTTTTTCTAACTAGGAGTATGACTCCTGGTGTCATGCTATTGTTAGTAATATGATAAGTATCAAATACCTTATTTGATAAATAGATAAATAAAAATGTTTTATTTATCTAGTCAAATTAGGAAGTATTTGATATCTATCAGAACTCTAATTGATAATTAGTCAATTCGGTAGTTATTGATAAAGTCACAATTATTAATTGATATTCAATAAATTATTATTGGATAATACACTCATGAGTTGGAATAGGTTTGAACTACTAAGTTGATAAGAGTTTTGGTGAAACAAAAATCCTCCACATGATAGGAGAATTTTCTGCCACCCTATATATATCAATGTAGTTCGGCCAAGGATATGTTATATATATATATATATATATATATATATATAAATCGGCCAAGGGAGTTTTTAGAAGAAGAAGAAGTTTTTTTTTTAATCATTCTTTTTCTTTAAAAAAAAACTCCAACTCATAGTGAATTTGGCCAATAGGAAAAAGGGAGAGCGTTTTTGTTTTCGATAATGCACTAGTAGCTTTTATATCAAAAAGTTTTGTGCACTATATCGAATTAGGGTTCACGCGAGTTTTCGATTAAACGATTGAGAATTCAAAAGTGGCCAAACGTTCTTTGTTTTTTCTAGGAAGATTATTATGATTAACAAAAGAAAAATATTTTTGTTTTCCATCCTCAGGTATACAATTCAAAGAAAGGGAGCCCACACTCCTAGGTGATGCACGTTCGTGATTGGATTGGAAGATCTTGCGGATTCAAATCGATGCAATATCAATCGTCACGTGAAAAATGTATGATTCTTTTAATTATATGTTAATTAATCAAAGGTTAAGGTTCTTTCTATTAAAAGGAAAATTTTGAAATATACCAATCAAATTTTTCGCTTCCACCGCGTGTTGTTTTTCCTACATATTAGACACTATATGGGAACACATCTTGTCTATTTTCAATAACTATCCATATATCACAATGACAAGGTATTCAATTAGGATATTCAAAATATTGAAATTCAATTAATCTCCCAAATTTTTACAACACACTCAAAATTCCCAATTCAATCACATTCAATATTGTTCAAGAATCAATTGTAAGCATGCAATTCAAGTAGTGTGTACACAATGTGCTCAATTAGTTGTTGAATTTAACAAAACAACTCAAAGTATCCATCAAGAGTCATATAATCAAAATTGGGCACAAAAAATTCTCAAAGCACACACAAACCCTAATCTTCGAAATTATGTATAAAACTCACAATTAACACATCCATGTGATCATAATCACTTCCAATTGCATGTATTCATCAAGACTCAATCATAGAATTAGACAAAAACACTTCAATTGCTCCATATAAACTCTAAAATTCGAATTTAATCATATATTTGGGCACTATATATTCAAACAAAAATTTAATCAATTCAACATGCATCAATCCATGAAATCCAACTCATATTTATAAGAATCAAACAAATATTTGCAAGAGTTCATGGGTAAAATCAAAATTTCGAGTTCATACAAGTGAGATGGAGGCTTTGGGAAAAGAAAGTGTTGAAATCGAATATTGAATCCGAAAAGAACAAGTTAAAGATTGAGAAATCATACCATTGTTCTTGAAATTGAAAAATGTGGGACACAAGTTATACCTTTGCTTTGAGAGGGAAGAGAGAAAAGAACCAAAATATGTTTGAAAGTGGTGGTGGATCTCTAAAACTTAACACATGCATATATATAGGAAACGCCCATTGTGTGGGTAGGAACCCAATATGCACGGGTAGAGACTCAAGCATATACCAGCGCACTAAGGCCCTTTGGCCAATTTCACGTGTATCATGTTGGCAGTGCACAGGTACGCACCAACGCATTGACTCGGGCATTGAGGTCTTTTTGCTCCCCTATTTTGCTCTGAATCCTTCCCTTCAATTGCTTCATTACCTATATGAAAGACACATTATAAGTAATCTTGCCATATTCATTTATTCATTAGAAAAAAAATATAAAAACTCATAATGCAACTCATTCAAAGATACAAAACAAAGTAATCACAATGAATTTTCTCCACACTTAGAACTATCCAAACACAACAAGCACAAAGTATCACTAAAATTGGGCAGCTCTAGAATGCAAAAGAAAATAAATTGTGAAATCTAAAAATTCCTAAAGATACTCAGTGTAATACATTCACAACGGGGTTTGGGTCAATCGAAGGTGGTTTGACCGGATGGAGAGGTCCATTCTTCTTAATCACCCAAATGGGTGCCAATGACTCATCTAACCTTCCATTTTCCACAGTTCTCACTCAATCTACCAAATCCTTCCTAACCTAAATTTTCTTGGCTTTGATTGGGCTCTTTCTAAACCTATTTTGATTTTCCTTATAATTTTGAACTTGAAACAATGGGCCTCAATGTGCCCTTTCATGAAACAAAAGAAAAAAGTAATAGGGTGGTTGAGAAAACTCTTTCTTTGATCATTGTCATGAGACCTTTGATGTTGTCTCTTTTGAAGAGTCTTCACCTCATTTTCCACTTTGTCAAGTTGGAGTATGAAGTCACATTCCTGGACCTTGACGATTTGCAATGCTTCCTCCTTCCTGTTCAACTGCTCATTGACTTCCTTCAAGTCATTTGCTTTTTGTTCCACTTCCATCAATAATTTCCTAGTATTCTTTGCCTGTTCTTCTTCGAATTCTGTTGAAAGCTTGGCAAGTTCAACTAAGTCTTTTGATGTTAGCTCATTCTCCTTCTCAAGGCCTTCAAGTTATTCTCCTAACTCCTTGTGGAGAGTGGAGAAGGTTTGAACTCTCTTCCTTAAAATCGCATTCTCTGTCTTGACTATCTTAACCTCGAGTTGTAGCTTCTTGTTCTCCTTTTCCAATTCATGTTCTCTAGCTACTTCCTCGAGCACTTTTTCATCAAAGATCATTTCTTCGAGCTTTATTGCTTCTTTCTCATTTACTCTATCTTGATTGCCCTCTTCCATTTCTGAAACCAACTCGAATGCTTTGACTAAATCACACACCTTATTTTTCTTCTTCCAGCTTTTTGGTACTTCCAACATGAAGCACCCTCCTTCATTCACTCTTTTTTCAGGCCTGTCCACATAGAATTCAAAACCTTTTCCACCATAGCTAATGGATAAACTCCTTGAAACCACATTTACAGTCATCCCTGTCGTGGCCTTAAACGAACTTCCTAAGAGCAACTTCCAATCCCTCTCATGGGATTCATCCTTCTCAACTTCTAAGATAACAAAATCCACTAGAACTTTCAATCCATATATCCAATTGCACATTTTCAACTACACCGTATGGAGTCTTTGGAGAGTTGTCTACCATCTTGAGAATCATGGTGGTAGGATTGATGCACTGAATCTTTAAATATTGGCATACTTGCAAAGGTATCATGTTGATGAAACTACCTATGTCTTCCAGCTTCAAGGGAATGGTCTCCCTCTCTAACTTATCCAATTCCTCATTCTTAGAACTTTCAATAACTCTCTTTGAATCTGGTGTAGCTTCTTTTTCTACCAACTTCTCACTCTCACCCTGAACTACCTCTAGCACATTGACCTGTTCATTTTTGCTTAGAGACTTCCCCTTGTTCTACTTATGTGAAACATCTACAATCTGAGTCATCTGAGTTTCCAATCTTCTATTAGAGGCATCCATGCCATTGGACCTTTGGTCATTTGAATGCATATAGTTCTTCAGCAACTGCTCATTTGCACTTTATGAATTTCTTATTGCTATGGAAGCCTCTTCAGTTGCTTTAATGAAATCCCTCAATTCTTCCCCAAGCGACATGGTCTTCAGCTGGTAAGGGTTTGTCTGAGAGTTAAAGTTGTTCTGTAGGTTATTGTTTGTGCTTCCCCAGTAGTTGTTGTTGCTTGAACCTCCTTGGTTGTTGTACCTATTGTACCCATGATTCTAGTACCCTTGATTGTTGTTTGAATTTTTGTTGTTGCTCTAAGAGAAGTTAAGGTGATTCGTCGAACCCGGGTTGTAAGAATTTGAGAAAGGGTCATTCCTTTGCCTCTAGAACCCTCCTAGCAATAGAGCTTCCTCATGCTTCATTTGTCCCTCAACTTCATTTATGGTGTCATCTGAAATTTGGTTAACTTGAGCATTAGGTTTGAACATATTCTTCACTAGATCCTTCACTGACTGCATTTCCTTAGCCATTCTAGATATTTCTATTGGTATGCTTATGGCCCTATCAATCTCTAGCATTCCACCTCTCCTTGTATTTGTTGTCCTTTGTTGTGAGTTTTGAGCCAATTTCTCCAAAATTTCATATGCCTCTAATGCTCTGTTGTCTGTGATTGTCCCTCCACAAGCATCGTCAACCATCATCTGAGTGATAGCGGAGAGACCACTGTAGAAAAAAGTGACTTTTAAATTGTCAGGATAGGTATGCGGCAGAACCTATGCTAGCAATATGTGGAACCTTTCCCAAGCCTCCCCGTCTTCTTCACTGACTGTGGCTATCTTGATCTTCAAGTCTCTTGCCTTTACTCTTAGGAAGAATTTGTAATAGAACATCTTGCATACTTGGGCCCAAGTGGTGAGCGACCCTGGCCTCAATGCCATATACCATTGTTTTGCCTTATCTTTCAAACATTACTGAAAACACCTAAGGTGCAGCTGCTCCCTTGTAAATACAACATTTCGAGCTACTATGAGGTAAGTCTCGAGTACGACACTGTACTCCTTCATGAACTGTAAGTAATCCTCTGTTGGTAGCCCAAAAATAAAGGAAAAAGATTAATGTGCATACCCTTCAACTCATTTGCCTTGCCACATCATCCAAAACAATTGCCGTAGGTTGTTGGTTTCCTATGGATGGGATAATATGTTCTCCAATAGTTAGCCCCAATTATTCTTTAAAATTGGTCTCTTGTTCTTTAACTGGTACTGCAGGTTGTACTGCTTCTGTCATTTCTTCTTCAAAGTGATTTTCTTCAAATTGTCTGATCAACCTCCCAATCCGGTGAATATTATATTGTGCTGGAAAAACTCCGCCTCTCAACGAACGTCTACCGTTCATGTACCTAAGTAACTGAAAATTGAAAAACCATAAACACAAACAAAGTAAAAGAAACTAAAATGATAAATAACTAAACTAAAGTTAATAATCACTACTAAATACGCTGATCCCCAGTTGCCATTTTGACAAGTGTCGTTTTGTATATGTAAAAGTTCTTGTGAAACAAAATTTATAAAATCCAAAGTTGCTCTCAAAATTGCATAAAACAAATATAACAGCAAGTGGGGTATCGTCCACAGGGATCGAATGCTAGTAGTGACTAAATTGAACCTTAGAGGTAAAATGCAATAAGAGTAAATGCGATGGTTTTGGTTTTGAAATTATACTAACATACAAACTACAATTAAACTAATTAAGTGAAACTAAGTTTGAGGATAAAAGTGTGAATGAATGATAAAGAAACTAAGAAGTTGATGGATCCAATAAGCAAACAATGGGCAAATTAAGAACTCTCATGAATGTACATCAATCTATTGTGGCCAATCTTGAGTGTATATAATTGGTTGTATATCCCTTATAAGTGTCCAATCTAGAGTATATAGTATTGACCACTGATTGCTCTAGGGTTGTATATGTTTTGAGTGTCTAATTCATCCCTTTTGTGTCCGTTTTTCGGATATTTTTGTCTTTTAATTATCTCTTTGAGTCCTTTGTAGGTTTTTTTTGTTATTCAGGAGCAATTTAGGACTTATTGAAGAATATGGGCTAAAACAAAGTTAGAATTGCATTTTTGAAGCAATCTGCGAGTTCCACAAGTCTCAGATCAAGTCCAGAAGACTCTGCCAATTCAAGATGCGACATTGGTCTAGAATAACAAATCTACAAGTTAAAACTGCGAGTTACAACTCGCAGACCAAGGCAGCAGATCAAAGGCAGAGGTCATTGGGAGAAGCAACTGCGAGTTAGATCTAGCATGAGGAGGTACTAGCTAAACTAGATATTTTTCGGTGAAATCCATACTGCGAGTTCTGTTTATCAGTTCAGTTCCAGAAAAGATTACGACACACGACTGTGAGTTTAACCTAGCAGAAGAATCTAGCAGTTCATTTCCAGAAAAGATTGCAATACAATATTGCGAGTTCCACCTTGCAGATGCATCCCGCGGATCAGCACCAAAAGACACTACGAGCAGAGACTACGAGATCTAAGTCGTAGATTGAAGTCGCAGTTCAAACACGTAGGAAGATCTGCGAGTTACAACCAACAGAATGAAGTGGTAAATCATGAGCCGACTTAATTGCGACTTGACACTACGAGATCCAAGTCGCAGATCCATTTCCACATCACTTTAGATTTCATAATATAGAGTTAGAATCTTCTATTTAGTGGTATGTTAGATCTACTCTTTGAAAATCAATCAAGTTTTTGTTGTGCAAGCTAGAGGGGAGCATCAAGAACACCATGAGCTTTCTTTATCTTTCTCTTTACTTTACTTGTATTTATTTGATAATGAGTGGCTAAATCCTTTTTGTTGAGGATTTGATGATTGTATATATTCGAACACTCTTAGTAATGATCTATTTTATCTTTTTATCTATTTGAGTTTGCACTTATGTTTAAAAGAATTGCATTTTGATTGTTGGGTATGAACTTCACTTAGCATCTAAGCATGAATTGTGTGCATGAATAGTGGATCTATCTCTTGATTGACTAATATTGAGTAGGTTATAGTTAAAACTCTTAAACATAGATCTTTGATTGATAGAAATTAGGTTGTGAACTGTGTTATTAGCATTTTCATTATCATCTCCTCAGCATATTTTTATAATCTTTGAACTAAGCATTTTACAAGCAATATCTCTTTACTTTAGTATAATCTTTAGTGAATTATATTAGATTAATCACCAATAGAAGGCACTAAGCTTCCTCCTGGGAATGATACCCTTACTTGTGTCTGCTATACTCGACAGCGATTCGTACACTTGCAAAAGGTTAATTAGACTCGCGCACTTCATTTCGTTAGTTTTTTTTAGCACCATTAGTTTAGAGGTACGCTCGCAGTGGGTCAAAAATCTTTGACCACCCACAAGTGATTTTACGTGAATGCACATCTATCAAATAAGGGACTAATCTCTTTATAATGTCACCAATCTAAAGTGTATAGTATTGGTGCTTAACCTCTCACAAGTTATCAACCTAAATTGTATAAAATTGATAACCCATTTGAGATTAGATAGAAATTGAGGTGAATAAGTTCGGATTTCACTTGAGAAGTGTACTCTTGTTCAATCCTTCCATTCAATTGAGCTTAAGAAAACCAAGTAGAGTGTATACCCAATTCTCTACTCAAATAATTTCTCAACAAATTAGTAAAGAGAGTAGTGTTGAACCAAATACCAATTCATTTTTGAAATCAATTAAAACAATAATGAAACATACTTGATAGATTAATAGGAAAGATAGAGTTCAATACAATGCCCAAAGTTCACAAATGAATCATAGTAACCCCTTAGCGAGGATTTAGCTACTCATAATCGTTACAAAGCAAAATCTAAGAGTATAGAGTGAGAATGAACCCATGAAGAGATTCTCGTTCCTTAAAGCTTCAAATCCAATCTTCTAAAGCTCTTGTTGAGTAGATAATCAAAGATATGGTGAATGGGTTTGGATGATTTTAGGAGAAAGTGATTCCTAGATCTAGAGAGAGAAAATGTGATGGAAATGGGTGTGTGGGCATGTGGTTGAAGTTAGACACGAATCTATATATAGGATTCCAAAAATAGATCTGATTTGCTGATATGGAAAAGTCATGACGCACGTAGTGCGCGGGTAATGTACGGGTAAGGACCCGTGCACTGACACTTTTCAGAGCTCCAATCTTTGGTTCGCTTGTAACTGCACAGGTAAAGGTCTGTGCAGTACCCGCGATCTGGGTAGCTTGGTATTTTCTAGAGGATTTCTGGTCTTCGGTTCACTGGTTGATGTACTGGTATGGACCAGTGAAGTTCTATAGCTTGGACTGCATGGGAAGGGACCCGCATATAGACTGGTGAACTATAATTTTCCTTCTTACTTCCTTTGGTTGGTGTCGCGCCTGAATTTTTTGCTTTCCTTCTCTAGTACCAGAATTACATCTAATGCCTGTAAACACAACAAAAGAGCCTATAAGACACGATAATACGCTTAAAAATAAGACAAATGACAAGGAATGAGGGCCTAAATATAGCACAATTTTAGCACGATCAAATGGTTAGATAAATTGTTCAGCTTAATATAGCAATAAAGACTGAATATAACGGCTGAAGAGACTAGTAATTGTATTCATAAAATTTTACAAAATATTGATGTCAAAACTCAAGAATAATGAGGTGGAGGAACAGTACGGCGAGTTCAAGCCTTTGATCTTCCGGATGAGCCTCCCAGCCCAGAACCATCATGGGAGTCATCCCTATAACCTTTGGTCAAGTCAGAGAAGTTTGGCCAGCTGATATCATCTGGGTCATCGGTCATAAAGAAAAAGTAATCCATGTTTAGTAAGGGCCCAACATCAACCTCTTCACCTAAGATGTCAGCCTTTTCTTCGGTGTTGAAGGTCACAAGGAAGACTTATAGGGCAACTCCAAATGCATAGCATGAGGCTCCTTCCCGACCACTCTGCCGTAAGCTCGCCACCTCATTATTTGATTTTAGATAACCTCTAGATATTTTGCCTTGTAGTCCTTGATCTTGGCGTCCCACTTCTATTGAGTGGTTCAAGAAGTCTACTCTTTGTAGTAGAAGAACATACGGGCAATACAAAGCCCTCATTCCAGTTCTCTCAACATAATGGCATCAAAGGCAGGAGACCACTTAAACCGATTGACAACTTGAACTTCTTGAGTTAGTTTGGCCTCTTTTGATAGCATCTCCACACTGACCCGCTGCTGATTCAAGTCTTCAGTAAATTTTTCATTATGCAGTTTGGCTTCCTCAGACTTTTGCTGAGCCACAAGCATCAATTGTAAAGCACTGGACAATGTCTCTTTGGTTGTGTGAGCTTCCACTTCATGCTCGGTGATAGCCTGATCAACTAGGATAACTCTTTGTTCCAGCTCAACGCACCGCCGCTGAACCTTGGCTATGCTTACTTCCACTGGCCAATCTTTGTAGTGAGTTCATTAACATTCTCAGTGACCACAGAAGCTCTGGTCTCAGCGTAGGCCAGCGATCTCCTCATAAAAAACTCTATCACTGCAAGATGCTTCAACCTCTCCTCGTATGCATGCTTCATCTTTGATTCATTGGCTGAAGTAGATATGAGTACTTTGCTTTTCTCCACAATCTCTTTCTTCAGTCTAGAGATCTCTACAGCTTGTTTATCTTAGGCGATCAGGGCATGAGTTAGCTTCTTTACAGCCAGCAAAAGAGATATAAAAGAAAGAGTGATGGTTGATCAAAACCAGCTAAAAATGTGAAAGATAAGAAACTCTAAGTACTCACATATACACCAAAAACAACTCGGATTTGTTCTGAACTGCTAATGACTGGAGAATCCCCTAATATCCTTCTTCAACATACCCTTTACCGACTGACATGGAACGTAGCATGTCAAAGGGATTGATCGATTGTCCGCTGGAACCTTAAGGGGTCATGGATTCAGATTGAGTTTTACTAGGGAAATACACTTGACGTTGACCCAAAATTGGCTCTTCCGCTCGCCGAGCGGGTAGTTGAGAAAGATACCTCATTCAATCTTTGAGATCGGGGGTCAAGCTACTTGGGTCTTACAAAACCGATGGGAATGCACCAAGAGTGATTGCCCCAGTCGCAGCCGATACACCCTAGGGCCTCATCGCATGAGCATTTGGGGGGGGGGGGGGGGGGGGGGGGGGGGGGGGGGGAATTTCCTTGTTTGGTTCAGCAACCTTGTCAACACTAGCTAGTCGGGTTGGCCACTATAGAAATAAACAGTGTAGGTGTGACACTAACCTGCCTTGGGTCAGTGGCATCAGTTGGGCCTAACTTGGCACTGTCTCCAGTGGCCTTCACTTCACCATATGATGAAATCTCAAGCGATTGGCTCGAGCTTTCCAGAGTATGATCTGGGCCAAATTGGGACAAATTACCATATTCAGATAAACTATCATCAGAATCAGAATTTGTAAAAATAATCTAACGCTTCACTATAAAGTTTATCTGAACCTTGCCAAGGTGAATGTTTGGGTGGTCAGTTGTAGCTTGCTCAAGGGGTTGAATAGTTTGGGGTGTGGAAGCTAGAGCCTAGTCAGTAGGATGGGGGGCTTGATTTTAAGCTTCATCAGACGATCGGGAAACGTGACTATCAGCTCTAGCCTAATCAGTTGGTCTAGGAACCTGATCATCAATTTCGGCTTGATCAGTTTGTTGGAGAACTTGATCGCCAGCTTCGACTTGACTAGGTGATTGAGAAGTACACACCATTGAATCATGGTTGGTTATGTTCTTTGAGCGCCTCTCCCTCAGTATCAGGTCACTCAATGTCCCTTGGTTATCATCCTTCTCATCAAAATCATCTACCCTAATCCTCACAGCATGTGCAGCCAGTCCATCCTCGACCGTGACCACTTTTTCAGGACAAGAAGCAATGGAAGCAAAGGTTCCCTCAGCTGTTTTGAAAACTTTCCTCGTAGCTGTTACCCTAGTAAACTTTCTTTTGCAATCCCTCGGGGGCATATAAGTTTCCTCTGTTTGTGTCCAAGTAACAGGTTCTGAAGAAGCGTTTGGGTCAGTAGCATAGGTTTGCTTTACCGGTCATGCTCGGGGGGAGCTATACCCTGGGAAAGTTGTTCAGCAGCTTCTTTCTAACTGACCCGATCCATGGCTTTAGCCTTTTCCACTTGATCACCGGCTACGATGTCAATGTCATGCACTAAAAATATATCCAAGCAATATTAGAATAAGAAAAGCATAAAACTAAAACGGATTGAAGGAAATGCAAGCTTACAGCGTTTGCGACTTGAAGAGATGGCAGGAAAAGCCCTAATCTAATCAAATTGTCCTCTAACAGTAACGAGCGGCAGACTCTATGTACCCAGACCTTATAGCAGCCTGAAGTACCCAAAGAGCTTCTCCTTTGGTCATTCTATGAGGGGATTTATTCCAAGTATCCGGACTATAGAAGTGTCTGGGGACACTATTTTCAGGCAGTCTGCGACGGTCATTAGCAGGTATAGTTTGACCCTAGTTGCCCGAGATGAAGAACCAACTGTTCTTTTAATATTTATTTGATGAGGAGAACCCCTAGATGAAACCTTTATGTTCTTTTTGGGTTGGAGGAGGCACTTTTCCATTGAAGATTTCGGGAATCCAATGATTTGAAGAGCTAAACAAAAGGTAGTAAGTGCCTCAATTATCCGATCACCAAGAGCATAAAAGTGGCGGATCTCTTGGGGAGTCGGCGGATTTTCGGCACTGATTAGCTTCTACATATGCCACAAAATAATCATAATCCTGTAAGAGTTAAGAGCTAATTAGGTAGGAGCGATTCCGGCCTCTGCCAAAAATCTGGAAATGATTGGTTGGATAGGTAAAGCCACCCTAGACGTGAGCATGGCTTCGTAAATAGCCACAGCACTTGAAGGAGGATTCCAAATGGCTCGCCGTTTGTCTAGAGAAAGTCTAACAGAGTGGGGAATGTCGAACCTGTTAATGTACTTCTCGATCTCCTAACTGGTGACCTCATTAATTTCAGTATCGAAAGTAGAAGGTTGAGTCACTGAGAACTTCAGTATGTGTGCTCAGCGATGCTTGGGAATATTCTCCATTTTAATCAACTGAGAAGGGATCTTTAAATCAGTCCTCGGTGAAATCCTAGCGGTATCCTTGCTACCCCAACCACCAGTGCGTATCGATCTAGACATTTCTGGATTAGGATCTGTAGAGCAAACATTAAGGTTAGAATGGGAAGGTTTAAACTCAGGTTGTGTGCAATGGAGTAGTCAATGTTGAGAGCTAAGGGTTGGGTCTGATGAGGAGAGGCTTGAGGACGTCCTATTAACAAAGATTCAATCCTATCGTCGTTCTCCTTATGGCCAACCTCGATAGCACACATCAATAGTTCGACAAAACGATGACAGGTGATAAGGTTCATACCTGAATATTCCAAGATGTTGAGAGGCAAAAAATGGAGGTCTTGACAAATCTTGATCTGAGTAACAGTGAACAGCCTCAAAGAAGAAATCTAAGCAAAAGGGAAAAGCTAGGGTTACAGTTTTGAAAGTATAGAGTAAGGAAGAAGTTTGCAATAAGTGGGAAAATGAAAGGTTTTCAAAATTTATATGAGGAGATGACATCATTCCATGTATAGAGAGGCGCATATGAGAGTGGGAGTTGGTGCACGAATTCCAAAAATCATTACTCATGCACCCACTAACGATTCAATAGTTGTCGCTCGGAGATCGCAAAAGAGCTGCTGTAAATCTCGTCATCACGTCACATCAAAAAAGCAAATCGAATGTTATGGTTAAAAATAAATGTTTGGCTGTTAAGCATAAATAAGCATTAATGAGCTAAAAGACAAAACTGCTAGCAAAGTTAAATACACCTCACCGAGCGAGTCTCTTTCGAATAAGACAAGATGCTCAGTTCAAATATTTATGGGGGTATTGTTATTGGTAAAATCTTGAGGGCTGACAGGTCAGCATGGTTACCAAATAATATGGTGGTCAAATGTGCTACGTCATTAGAAGCCAACCAGAGGACCAAATATGGTCTCAAAATCCAGTCAGGTTCAACCAGGTGGTTGGTTAAGATAACTCGATCGTTATTGCTAGATTGATCGGGTAAAGATGATTTGATTGGGATAATTGGATCGATCGGGTAAAGACACCCAGTTGGCATTAAGCGACCGATCTGAGTAAACGAGATCTGGTCGGGTTGAATAGATGGTCGGTTGAGCTACACGTGGACAATATTGAATTAAAAACCTCCTCGACTCACATACGCAAAAAAAGAGTTTTGCCCAAACAAGGTGTCTTGAGTCATATTTTGACAAGAAAACAAACTAAGTTAAAGATACCAAAGTCCAAATCAGGCAAGGGATCTAATGCATTTAATACGTAGAAGGCGCAGAACAGGAAAAAAGATAAAGATGACTCCGATAAGTCAGAGTCCTATTAAATCTTATGAACTTCACATACTTGTACACCAAGAATTAGGGTTCTATACACATAAATAGCAGTGTTCGAGAAATCGGCCAAATCGGCCGATTAATCGCTGGCTAGCAGCTAGGCGGCCTCCTACCGTTGTGAAAACCTGAAAGACGGCCATATTAGGCAGCCAGCGCGTAGTCGGCGCTATTCGCTGATTACTCGGTCACGACAGCCTAGGCGGAACCAGATCTGTCGCCATCTTCGACCAAACCTGAAACCTCTAAACCAAACAATCCAGATCTGTTGTTATCATCGTCCAAAGCTGCTGGCCACCGTCGCCAGTTTGCTGCTGTTCGCTGTTGCCAGTTCGCTGTCGTTCTCAGTCCGTGGCCTCCGGCGACCGATGGAGGATCCCTGCTCCTCGTCTACATCCTTCGTTATCCATAAATATTGTGGTTTATTATTCAAAGAGATGAGCTTGAATGATATTTTGTTGTGTTCTTGGTGGGTGATATTCTAGAAGTCTTGGAAGAAGTCTGGGATTTGAAGATCAGAAAGAACTTGTTGTTGTTAGATTGGGTTTAGGAATGACAGCTGCCTTTGAAGATCAACAAGCCTCTGCAATCCTTACCTTTGAAATCGACGTTGCCTTTGAAGTTTGGAATTTGAAATTAGTTGAATCGATTTGAGGATTTTGTTTAGGTTTGATAATTTATTTCTCTTTACTGGGTGATGTTCTGTGCTAGCCATTTATCTTTACTTTGTGTTTTTGGCTTTGTTCTTTTTGCCTTGCTTTGTTTTTTTAGTGCCCTGGTTTACTGTGGGTGTTTGGTTTTACCAGGTGTTGTGGTCTGCTTTGTTGGTTTGCTGCTTGTGTGCCCTTCGTGGCCTTTGGATGGATGTTTAGGGATTTGGATTGGTTAATGATTGGATTTTGATCGGTAATTTGGTATTTATGGATTTGGAATTTGTGGATTTGGTTTTGATAATTGGAATTTGTTTGTAATTATGTTTTCTGATTAATCCCCGATTAATTGCCGACCAATCGGTCTAGACGCTAGGCGCTGGGTCTCCACCCGACTAGCGTCTAGGGCTTACTAGAACACTGATAAATAGACCTAGAAACTCCATTATAACAGTTAGTGTAATATTACGCTGAAAGAGAAAGAAAAGATATCGAGTGTGTAACCCTAAATATTCATAGTGATGTTTTTCCTCGCCGTCTCCGGTAACCGTGGTTTTTTTTCTCATTGGGTTTTCCACGTTAAACTTGGTGTCTTGCATGCTTGATTTATTTTCTCGCTTTATGATTCGATAATTAATTTGTATCAACCTATTGAATGAGTGGTAAACTTATATAATCTAAAAATCATCGTCAACACTTTCAAATCTGGAAATTGAAACAAAAATATTGGTTAGAGACTCGTACTGATAAAGTGTTATAAAATAATACAATAAACAATAAAATAAAACATAAGCTTAAAGTAAAGGAAGAGAGAAAAGTAGTCCAAGAGAAAAATTATTCTTTTATTCCTCGATTCTTTTTCAAGTTACCAATATAACATGTAATGGCTTCTTTTTATAGCCTTACAATTTAAAGACAATGTAATGGTTACAAAACGAAAAGGCAATATTAACACTCCATAATGATCATAAAACTTGGGAGTTAAAGAGATCACGGGGAGATGAAGAATTTGCAATTTACTGGGATGGATACTATGAATGTAGACATCCAATTAAATAATATATTTATAACAAAATGTATAATGATTTAAAAATTCAAACGCCAACAACTGTGTTAAATCTTGAAATTATAAACCCAGTGTACATAATTGGATCACCTTAGTATGTATAATCGGAAAAACTCGGCGTGTATAATCCAATTTTTTTCAGTGTATACAGTAATAATAATAATAATAATAATAATAATAATAATAATAATAATAATAAATAAAAAAAAAACTTTGTGTATATAATATTGAAAAAAAGTGAAACTTGGCATTTTTAATCCAAAATTTGGATTATACACGCCAAAAACAAATTGTTTTTTTCTCAGATTGATTGGAGGTCGATAATTTTTTTTTTCCTTGGGACCTCCGATGAATAATGAATGGACCTCCCGATGTATGTGTTACTAGTTTTTTTATTTTATTTTATTTTAATTTATTAAAAAAATAAAAAGTATAATACTTTAAAATAAGATAGATGGGTAATTTTGTCACTTTAGGAACTACAGTTGACAACAATATAAAACATTTTCAAATTTGATAAAAATAAAACACCATATATATGAACTTCAAGTCAGGGATATCTTAATTTAATTTTTGTAAGGACCTTGATGAAATCACATCGATTTTTATGAATTTTGATATAACTTTTTTGTGAATGATAAGTTTAATGAAATCTACATATGAATAAAATTTGAGAAATTTTCAAGCACTAGAATTATCTATCCAATTTTGTTAACTATGAAGGCATCAGAAAAATAAGAAAAATATAGAAAAATTCAAAAACATAGTTCTAGTACTTGAAAATTTCTCAAATTTTATTTATAGGTAGATTTCAACGAACTTATCATCAACAAAATAATTCAAATCAAAATTCATAAAAATTGATATGATTTCATCAAGGTCCTTACTGAATTTAAAGTAAATGATCACTTATTTGAAAGTTATATATATATATATATATATATATCTATATATATATATGACACTTCTCACATATACAAATCCTCTTATATAAATATTACGTTCAAACCATTCATAACATGATGAAATTTAATTAATTTTAATGAAATCTTTTGCATGGATGATAATAAAAATGAAATATACTTGTGGGAAAATTTCCAAAATATTTTGAATGTTGGAACTATTTTTTCTAAATTTTTTAAGCAAAAAATTCAAATAGTGGGGAAATATAGGCCAAATTTAGAAATAATTGTTCCCGACTTCGAAAAAATTTGAAAATTTCCTATAAGTATATTTCATTTTTCTTATCATCCATGCAAAAAATCTCATTAAAATTCATTAAAGCTCATCATGTTATGAATGCTTTGGACATAAGAATTATGTAAAGGGGTTTGCATGTGAGAAGTCTCCTATATATATATATATATATATATATATATATATAATGAGTCTCTCATAAAAGATCCTTTATTTTAATTTCGGTAAGGACCTTGATGAAATTAAATCGATTTTTATGAATTTTGAACCGACTATTTTTGTGGACAGTAAATTCATTAAAATCTACGTACGAATAAAATTTGAGAAATTTTCAAACAATAGAACTATTTTTCTTGAATTTTCCTATATTTTACCCATTTTTCCAATGCCTTCATATTTAACAAAATATGAATAAATAGTTCTACTGCTTGAATTTTTTTCAAATTTTATTCATACGTACAATTATACAATTATAACTAAACATGAGTGAGGAGGCTAACTAATGAGATACCAATTATACAAAGGGTGGCTCTATTAAAACCCATAAAATATCTTGCTATACCCATTTTTTAATGAAACATTTTTATTCTAAAATACCCTTCATTTAATTACTTAAAATAAATATCATTATAACTTTAATTTACTTTCTACACTCTTACGCTGAACACCAATATATCATAAACAGAAATAAACCCTAAAAATACATACTTAATCAAAACAAATACTTAATCAAAATCAACATAAATAAAGAAATATAATTATTTTCACTAGAGTCAAAGAATGGATGAACAAAAAATTGATTTCATGAATTTTGAATGCATTTATGTATGTTTACTTTAATTTCTATTATGGTTTTGTGATTGAAGTTGGCGGACAAATCGATTGTAAAACGAAAATTTTTTGTTGTAAAATCACAACGAGTTGTTGCATAAATCAATTTTTATGATTGTTTGGTGATTGAAAAAACCAACAGTATTTTTCCTTTAAAAATTGAAAGCAGCGATGATGATAGATAACTGTTGAAACTTCTGGTACTATAAGTCTCAAATAGTAAATGCTTTGCTATGGCATTCAAGAACAGAGCATGTAACTTTGCTAAAGAAACAACATGCTTAACAAACTTTTAATAGTCTTTGTATAAGTTATGATGACCAAGTCTATGTGCAGTGATGATCAGTCGACGAGCTAATCATCAGCTTGTCTGGAGTTATTGTTGAATGTTTAATTATTAATGTTGTTTTATATGATGATATGATTAAAGTGTGTAAACCATTATGATTTCATCGTTTGTTTTTATTACTCTTCTAATCTATTCGCTTCCAAAACCTATTTGATCTATATACAAGGACTATAAAAAAATGGTCTTTTCTGACCCCTAAATGCCGTCGGAAAAGACGCTTTCCCGTCAGAAATACGTTTTTCCGATGGAAAAAAGTCATCAGAGGCCGTCAAAAATACGCTTGTCGCAAATAACCATTTACCGACGAGCCGTCAAAAATACTACTATTTCCGCGCCGTTGAAGGTGGTCAAAATTACTAGTATTTCCGACGGCTTACTTTTATTTCCGGAAAATGGCCGTCGGAAAAGGTTCATTGAAAAAACAATGGCGCCGTGACTTGGATTTGATAGTAAATGTTACTCTTACCATTTTGCTATAACTTTGTATCTGATATTTTTTACATATTAATTATATATAAGCTATTGATATGTTTGCATACTATCTGATTAAATATATATTTTTTGTATAATATTTAAATATAACTGTTGATATTGTTTTTAAAAATAATATTTTATTAAAATATTTCCTTATTTCATAGGAAATTACATTTTACTACTACTTTATCGTGAAATAGGATACATATATTATATCCTTGTTGATTTTATTTTTTATAATCAACATTTTACTAAAAATTAATAATTTTTATTAATTAATAATTTAAACTTATTTTAGTAATTACTAATAATTTTGCTATATTTTATATTTATTTAATTTAGTCAGATGTACACATAAAGTAAACTTCTTATTAGCACCATTTTTTTGTCCCTAAAGTCTGGTCCCTATTGTCTAATTTTCTTGCAGTGATCGCCATAAATATTTTTTTTTTTACATTACCTATGACATATTATTTGAAAAATTCAAAATTAAATAAAAATATTTGGCGAAAAATTTAACAGAGTGATTTTGCTAAAAATAAATAGTGATAAATACCAAAATAACACATATAGTGATACATTTAAAATATTGAGCAACAAATCACATTTTTTTTGTAGTGTATAAATTATCACATACATTCCATTATAATTTATTAATTACTATTATGATAATAAATTAATTATTTTTTCCATGACAAAGCCATAACAAATGATGTAGGAAATGGTACTGCATTTTCGATAGCGTAATTGCCCTTAAAATTAATTCGAATTAAATTTTACCATTTCCGACGGTATAAAAAATGCCGTCAAAAATACAGACTATTTCCGACGGCATAAAAAAAGCCGTAGGAAATACATACTATTTCTGACGGCGTAAAATATGCCGTCAGAAGTACAAACTATTTCCGACGGCCATTTAGGCAGTAAGAAATATCTTTTTTTCTGACGACATAAGGACTATTTCCGACGGTTATTGGGCCGTCAGAAATATGGTATTATATTTTTGCTCATTTCCGACCGCACTAATATGGCCGTCGGAAAAGGTACCATTACCGACGGCAATTAGTGCCGTCGGAAATAGTTCGTCACTAATATACAATTTTTTTTGTAGTGTCCTGAAATCCTTTCACAATGTGGAAAGTGTAAATGCAAGGTTAGTAAGTAGAGGCTTTACGTTCTCCGCACATTTTCTGGGTGCTAAGAAAGTATTATGGAAGTTTGAATCCAAAATCGATAAATAAGGCTTTATCAAAAATAAGAAGAAGAGAGCTGGAAGATGTTGAGCAATGTGATCAGGGAAGAGGACAGTAATATAGTGTGTAGTTGTTCTGCTATTAGGGTTCGTTTTATTTGTAATGTTAGTAATCTCATGGAATGTTAGAGGGCTGGGAACTAATGAGAAAATGAGGATAGAAAGGAATTTGGTGAGAAAATATAAGCCTATGGTCTTGTTCCTTTAGGAAACAAAGTTGGGTTTATGACAGTGGAGTTGTCAGGTCTCTAGGAGGAGGGTGGTTATCAAGAGGAATTGGGGTGGAGGCTCAAGGTCAAGCAAGAGGGGTGATCACTCTGTGGAATGATGAACTATTCTCTGTCACAGCTTGTATAAATAATCAAAGATGCATTATGATGGCGGGTGAGCTTCTTCATTTGAAAAAAGTCAAGGTTTTCTGTAATGTCTTCGCAGCGAACATGGAGAGAGAGCGAAATGAGCTGTAGGATTTCATTTTACAACCTCAAACCTCGTTACCTTTCCCTTGGTGCATTGGAGGGGATTTTAATACAATACTCAACATCTCGTAAAAGAGAGGGAAGGTATGTAATATGGGCTCAATTCAGAATTTCAATTCCTTTATTTTGCAAGCAAGAGTGATAGATCTTCCTTTATTTTGCAAGCAAGAGTGATAGATCTACCAATGCGGGAGACTGCATTTACATGGTCTAACAACAGAGAGGAGGCTTTATGGGCTCGCTTTGATAGATTTTTTGTATCGCCAAAAATTCTATCATGGTTTCCTAAAATGGTGCAGACAGGTCTCCCAATGTGTGGATCAGACCACAATGCAATCTCTCTAGGTGAACCGAAAGAGGATTGGGGCCCCTCTCCTTTTCGTTTCTACAACTGTTGGTTAGAAGATACAAAACAGATGAAGTAGGCAATAGATGGGTGGAAAGGGTGCAAAGTTAGGGGGTCTCATGGCCGTATCTTAGCAGCAAAGCTTAAGGCATCTAAAGGATCGATTAAGGGATGCTTGCCAGACAAGATGAAGGATTTGTTCTCTACTAAGGCTTTTGCGGATCGACTTTCAGTGAGGTCCTACAAGGTCAATATACTTTCAAGGGCAAGCAGGATAGTACAGGTCACGTTCAAGTTCAAAGAACACAGGGGAGCACGAAGGAATTATCTATGTTCTAGAGTAGCCAACAACGAGATGTACAATGGCGAAGAAGTTGTGCGGTTAGAGTCCCACTACAAAAAAATGGTCTTTTATGACGGGTAAATGCCGTCGGAAAAGACGCTTTCCCGTCGGAAATGCGCTTTTCCGACGGAAAAATGCTGTCAGAGGCCGTCACAAATACGCTTGTCGTAAATAACCATTTACCAACGAGCCGTCAGAAATACTACTATTTCCAACGGCAGGGCCGTCGGAAATAATAAAAATGCCGTCAGTAATAATAATTGAAGGTGGTCAAAATTACTAGTATTTCCAACGGCTTACTTTTATTTCCGACGGGAAATAGCCGTCGGAAAAGGTTCATTGAAAAAAAAATGTCGCGCCTTCGACTCTGCATTTTATGTGGCTCGAACCCGTGACTTGGATTTGATAGTAAATGTTACTCTTACCATTTTACTATAACTTTGTATCTGATATTTTTTGCATACTAATTATATATAAGCTATTGATATGTTTGCATACTATCTGATTAAATATGTTTTTTTGTATAATATTTAAATATAACTGTTGATATTGTTTTTAAAAATAATATTTTATTAAAAAATTTCCCTTGTTTCATAGGAAATTACATTTTACTACTACTTTATCTTGAAATAGGATACATATATTATATCGTTGTTGATTTTATTTTTAATAATCAACATTTTACAAAAAAATTAATAATTTTTATTAATTAATAATTTAAACTTATTTTAGTAATTATTAATAATTTTGCTATATTTTATATTTATTTAATTTAGTCAGATGTACACATAAAGTAAACTTCTTATTAGTACAATTTTTTGTCCCTAAAGTCTGGTCCTTATTGTTTAATTTTCTTGCAGTGATCGCCATAAATGTTTTGTTTTTACATTACCTATCACATATTATTTGAAAAATTCAAAATTAAATCAAAATATTTGGCGAAAAATTTAACAGAGTGATTTTGCTAAAAAAAATAGTGATAAATACCAAAATAACACATATAGTGATACATTTAAAATATTGAGCAACAAATCACATATTTTTTGTAGTGTATAAATTATCACATACATTCCATTATAATTTATTAATTACTATTATAATAATAAATTATTTATTTATTCCATGACAAAGCCATAACAAATAATGTAGGAAATGGTACTGCATTTTCGATAGGGTAATTGCCCTTAAAATTAATTCGAAATAAATTTTACCATTTCCGGCGGCATAAAAAATGCCGTCGAAAATACAGACAATTTCCGATGGCATAAAAAAAGCAGTCGGAAATACATACTATTTCTGACGACGTAAAATATGCCGTCGGAAATACAAACTATTTCCGTCGGCCATTTAGGCCGTCAGAAATATATTTATTTCCGACGGCATAAGGACTATTTCCGACGGTTATTGGGCCGTCAGAAATATGGTATTATATTTTTGCTCATTTCCGACCCCACTAATATGGCCGTCGGAAAAGGTACCATTACCGACGGCAATTAGTGCCGTCGGAAATAGTTCGTCACTAATAGACATTTTTTTTGTAGTGTCCTGAAATTCTTTCACAATGTGGAAAGTGTAAATGCAAGGTTAGTAAGTAGAGGCTATACGTTCTCCGCACATTTTCTGGGTGCTAAGAAAGTATTATGGAAGTTAGAATCCGAAATCGATAAAGAAGGCTTTATCAAAAATAAGAAGAAGAGAGCTGGAAGATGTTGAGCAATGTGATCAGGGAATAGGACAGTAATATAGTGTGTAGTTGTTCTGCTATTAGGGTTCGTTTTATTTGTAATGTTAGTAATCTCATGGAATGTTAGAGGGCTAGGAACTAATGAGAAAATGAGGATAGAAAGGAATTTGGTGAGAAAATATAAGCCTATGGTCTTGTTCCTTTAGGAAACAAAGTTGTGTTTATGACAGTGGAGTTGTCAGGTTTCTAGGAGGAGGGTGGTTATCAAGAGGAATTGGGATGGAGGCTCAAGGTCAAGCAACAGGGGTGATCACACTGTGGAATGATGTACAATTCTCTGTAACAGCTTGTATAAATAATCAGAGATGCATTATCATGGCGGGTGAGCTTCTTCATTTGAAAAAAGTCATGGTTTTCTGTAATGTCTTCGCAGCGAACATGAGAGAGAGCGAAATGAGCTGTGGGATTTTCTTTTACAACCTCAAACCTCGTTACCTTTCCCTTGGTGCATTGGAGGGGATTTTAATACAGTGCTCAACATCTCGGAAAAGAGAGGGAAGGTATGTAATATAGGTTCAATTAAGAATTTTAATTCCTTTATTTTGCAAGCAATAGTGATAGATCTACCAATGCGGGGGATTGCATTTACATGGTCTAACAACAGAGAGGATGCTTCATGGGCTCGCTTTGATAGATTTTTTGTATAGCCAAAAATTCTATCATGGTTTCCTAACAGACAGGTCTTCCAATGTGTGGATCAGACCACAATGCAATCTCTCTAGGTGAACCGAAAGAGTATTGGGGCCCCTCTCCTTTTCGTTTCTACAACAGTTGGTTAGAAGATACAGAACTGATGAATTAGGTAATAGATGGGTCGAAAGGGTGCAAAGTTAGGGGGTCTAATGGCCGTATCTTGGCAGCAAAGCTTAAGGCATCCAAATGATCGATTAAGAGATGATTGCCAGACAGGATGAAGGATTTGTTCTCTATTAAGGCTTTTGCGGATTGACTCTCAGTGAGGTCCTACAAGGTCAATATACTTTCAAGGTCAAGAAGGATAGTACAGGTCACGTTCAAGCTCAAAGAACACAGGGGAGCACGCGAAGGAATTATCTATGTTCTTGAGTAGCCAACAAAGAGATGTGCAATGGCGAAGAAGATGTGCAGTTGGAGTCCCACTACAAAAAAATGGCCTTTTCTATGGGTTAAATGCCGTCGGAAAAAATGCTTTCCCGTTGAAAATGCGCTTTTCCGACGGAAAAATGCCGTCAGAGGCCGTCACAAATACGCTTGTCGCAAATAATCATTTACCGACGATCCGTCAAAAATACTACTATTTCCGACGGCCAGGGCCGTCGGAAAAAATAAAAATGCCGTCAGTAATAATAACTGAAGGTGGTCAAATTTACTTGTATCTCCGACAGCTTACTTTTATTTCCAACGGGAAATGGCCGTCGGAAAAGGTTCACTTAAAAAAAAATGGCGCACCTTTGACTCTGCATTTTATGTGGCTTGAATCCGTGACTTGGATTTGATAGTAAATGTTATTCTTACCATTTTGCTATAACTTTGTATCTGATATTTTTTGCCTACTAATTATATATAAGCTATTGATATGTTTGCATACTATCTGATTAAATATATATTTTTTGTGTAATATTTAAATATAACTGTTGATATTATTTTTAAAAATAATATTTTATTAAAATATTTCCTTTATTTCATAGGAAATTACATTTTACTACTACTTTATCTTGAAATAGGATACATATATTATATCCTTGTTGATTTTATTTTTTATAATCAACATTTTACTAAAAAATTAATAATTTTTATTAATTAATAATTTAAACTTATTTTAGTAATTACTAATAATTTTTCTATATTTTGTATTTATTCAATTTAGTCAGATGTATACATAAAGTGAACTTCTTATTAGTACCATTTTTTTGTCCCTAAAGTATGGTCCCTATTGTCTAATTTTCTTGCAGTGATCACCATAAATTTTTTTTTACATTACCTATGACATATTATTTGAAAAATTCAAAATTAAATCAAAATATTTGGCGAAAAATTTTAACAGAGTGATTTTGCTAAAAAATAAAATAGTGATAAATACCAAAATAACACATATAGTGATACATTTAAAATATTGAGCAACAAATCACATTTTTTTTGTAGTGTACAAATTATCACATACATTCCATTATAATTTATTAATTACTATTATAATCATAAATTAATTATTTTTTCCATGACAAATCCATAACAAATAATATAGGAAATGGTATTGCATTTTCGATAGCGTAATTGCCCATAAAATTAATTCGAATTAAATTTTACCATTTCCGACGGCATAAAAAATGCCGTCGAAAATACAGACTATTTCTGACGGCATAAAAAAAGCCGTCGGAAATACATACTATTTCTGACGGCGTAAAATATGCATATGGTCTTGTTCCTTTAGGAAACAAAGTTGTGTTTATGACAGTGGAGTTGTCAGGTCTCTAGCAGGAGGGTGGTTATCAAGAGGAATTAGGATGGAGGCTCAAGGTCAAGCAAGAGGGGTGATCACACTATGGAATGATGTACTATTCTTTGTCACAGCTTGTATAAATAATTAGAGATGCATTATGATGGCGGGTGAGCTTCTTCATTTGAAAAAAGTCAGAGTTTTCTGTAATGTCTTCGCATCGAACATGGAGAGAGAGCGAAACGAGCTGTGGGATTTTCTTTTCCAACCTCAAACCTCGTCACCTTTCCCTTGGTGCATTGGAGGGGATTTTAATACAGTGCTCAACATCCCAGAAAAGAGAGGGAAGGTATGTAATATGGGCTCAAATCAGAATTTCAATTCCTTTATTTTGCAAGCAAGAGTGATAGATCTACCAATGCGGGGGATTGCATTTACATGGTCTAACAACAGAGAGGAGGCTTCATGGGCTCGCTTGGATAGATTTTTGGTATCGCCAAAAATTCTATCATGGTTTCCTAAATTGGTGTAGACAGGTCTCGAAATGTGTGGATCAGACCACAATGCAATCTCTCTAGGTGAACCGAAAGAGTATTAGGGCCCCTCTCCTTTTCGTTTCTACAACAGTTGGTTAGAAGATACGAAACAGATGAAGTAGGCAATAGATGGGTGGAAAGGGTGCAAAGTTAGGGGTCTAATTGCCGTATCTTGGCAGCAAAGCTTATGGCATCCAAAGGATCGATTAAGAGATGCTTGCCGGACATGATGAAGGATTTGTTCTCTATTAAGGCTTTTGCGGATCGACTCTCAGTGAGGTCTTACAATGTCAATATACTTTCAAGGGCAAGCAGGATAGTACAGGTCAAGTTCAAGTTCAAAGAACACAGGGGAGCACGAAGGAATTATCTATGTTCTGGAGTAGCCAACAACGAGATGTACAATGGCGAAGAAGTTGTGCGGTTAGAGTCCCACTACAAAAAAATGGTCTTTTCTGACGGGTAAATGCCGTCGGAAAAGACGATTTCCCGTCGGAAATGCGCTTTTCCGACGGAAAAATGCCGTCAGAGGCCTTCACAAATATGCTTGTCTCAAATAACCATTTACCGACGAGCCGTCAGAAATACTACTATTTCCGTCGGCCATGGCCGTCGGAAATAATAAAAACGCCGTCAGTAGTAATAATTGAAGGTGGTCAAAATTACTAGTATTTCCGACGGCTTACTTTTATTTCCGACGGGAAATGGCCGTCGGAAAAGGTTCATTGAAAAAAAAAATGGCCCGTCTTCGACTCTGCTTTTTACGTGGCTCGGACCCGTGACTTAAATTTGATAGTAAATGTTACTCTTGTTGGAACCCCGTTCACTTGTAACGCAGCGGAAATAGGTTTTAAAATTTTTTATACAGATCATAAAAGATCTGGGACCAGTGAACTTAGGATCGCAATTCTTTTTCCGGAACTAATACATACAATATGTAAACACAGGAAATTGTAATCAATATATTTAAAGAAAATTTAGAACCTTACCAACGTTTGGAGGCTCCTTCACTTTACGATATGCTCCTGGTCTGTACCACTGATCTTCCTCGTTATATCCCAGGACTGGTAACTGCGTGTGGACACGTCACGTACTCAGGAACTTAGGAGGATGTAGAGAGAATGTAGAAGAAACAATTTCTTCCAAGAGAAAAATTTCTAGAACAACTCTTGTTCTTTAAAAAAAATTATTCAATATAATTTTTTTTCTTCTTAATGGTGCACAGCATGAACCCCGTTGGTTTTTTTTTCTCTTGCTTCTCACGCACATCTGTGCGTTTTTTTTCTTCCTTTTTTTTCTTTTTTTAAATCACACCCAAAACAATTTTCTCTTTTGATTTTTTTTTCTCTGGTTCACACACACTTTGTTTGTATCATATACAAACATTTATATATTTTACTTGTGTGCTACTCTTATCTTTGTTATCAATATATATCATATATATATTTCATTATAACTAAAACTCTTTAATTGATATCTTTTCAATTTTAAAACTAAATCTTTTAAAATAATATCTCATATCTTTTAAAAGATAATTAAATATTTATTTTGAATTTAAACATTTTAAATTCAATTTCAAATATTTAATTTAATAAAATAATCATATTATCTTATTTTATTTAAAATCGAATTTCAACGAACACCCTCCATTTAGTGATTAATAACATAATTAAATAATCTTATTATTTAATTTATTTAATCACCATTATTAATTAAATAAATAATCTCATTATTCAATTAATTCCCGAATAAATATATGTCACTTTCGTAACACAATTAATTGGACAATCCAATTAATTAATCGTGACCCTTGTTACCTAAATCGATCGGGCTAGCAAGGGGACCTAATGGACCCACGGTATTTTGAGATCCAATAATCCTCGGAATCATTAATTAAACTCTTTGATTAATATTCCTTGATTATCAACTCCGGTGTTATTCCACTAAAAACCCGAAGTTGTACTCTCTCAACTGCAGACGCTTTTACACAGACCGATACAACTCGGTGTCCATCGATATAGCTATTACACATGGTGTGATCCTCCACAGTAGTTCATAATTAGAGCTGGGTCATAATGTCCGTTATACCCCTCTAATTACATATATCCTTTAAGTACCATTGATTCTCTAATGAACAATAAATCCTATTTCCTCACGGAATTAGGAGAGCGCTCATATTGTCCAAGCCCCGAATCAACCCTTAAGGGAACTACCATCTACTTCTCACAAGAAGGAATGGATTCCACTATTGTGTACATACCTTCCCAGCCACAAGCCAAACCGCAATCCCAACATACGGAGTATATTGATCAAGAACTGCATCTGACCTCACCCATAGTATATCAAAGACCACGATCTAACCTGAAGGAGTCGATAAGACACTCAGGATTAAGATCACCTACATATAGCCATCATTAGTTGATATATATGAATCTTATCAGTAAACGGATCTTGGTGAGAGATTCATATAGATCATGGCCCAGTCCTATATGATCACATCATACAAGGTGCCTCCATTCCCATATCTCATATGAATGATTCAGGATAGAATCACTGTACATTACGGAATGGACCACAGCTATAGATTAACCACAAATGAAGTACCCAACTTTATTTGTTATCTATGGACTTTTTAGATTGCACGTCTCTTACTGTATCCATCCGTTATTGACACTCATATACACAGTTCGAGATTACATCCAGGAATCTAGGATGTTAATATATGCACAAGTTATAAAATAAACAACACAACAAGAATGAATTGAACTTTTCTTTTTATTTATTTCATAAATCCATTTACAAATTACATCTTTAGGGCATAAACCCCAACAATCTCCCACTTGCACTAAAGCATATGAGGCATGTCTCGTAAGCCTAGACCATCTAGGTGACCCGAAAACACTTTAGCCGATAAGGTCTTTGTAAATGGATCAGCATGATTGTCTTGTGAGGCTATCTTTGTGACGATCACATCTCCTCTCTGCACTATCTCTCTAATGAGATGATACTTTCTCTCTATATGTTTCCTTCTCTTGTGGCTTCTTGGTTCCTTGGAATTAGCCACGGCACCACTGTTATCACAATAAAGTGTGATGGACTTATCCAGATCTAGAACAACTTCCAGATCACTCAAGAACTTACGAAGCCAAACAGCCTCTTTAGCAGCTTCATAAGTGGCTATATATTCAGATTCCATGGTGGAGTCAGTAATGCAAGATTGTTTTATACTTGTCCACACAATGGCTCTACCACCCAGGGTGAAAACTGATCCAGACCTGATTTTCTAGAATCCCTGTCTGACTGAAAATCAGAATATGTGTATCCTAACAGGATCAAATCCTATCCGGAATACACTACCATATAGTTTCTCGTTCTCCTAAGATACTTGAGAATAGTCTTAACAGCAACCCAATGATCTAATCCTGGGTTGGACTGGTACCTGCTGACTACTCCCACTGCATAGCAGATATCTGGTCTCGTGCATAACATAGCATACCTGAGACTACCTACTGCTGATGCATAGGGTACAAGTCTCATATCCTCAACTTCTTGAGGTATTTTAGGACACTGTTCCTTAGACAAGTGAACTCCATGCCTAGAAGGTAAATTACACTTCTTGGAGTTCTGCATCGAAAATCGCACAAGAATCTTATCGATATATGATGCCTGAGATAGTGCTAAG
The DNA here is from genome assembly GCA_033220585.1 of Dipteronia sinensis. Lineage (NCBI taxonomy): Eukaryota > Viridiplantae > Streptophyta > Magnoliopsida > Sapindales > Sapindaceae > Dipteronia > Dipteronia sinensis. The sequence continues at coordinate 28,925,193 of CM065641.1, read as the reverse complement.
AGTTTGTTCTTACGATCCCTTATAAGTTGGATCCCTAGAACATAACTCGCCTCTCCCAAATCTTTCATTTGGAATTGGCTAGCCAGCCAGCCCTTTACATCAGATAACATTCCCACATCATTCCCAATTAGTAGGATGCCATCCACGTATAGGACTAAGAAAACTACCTTTTTTTTTCTTTATCAGGATCTTCCATTGCATTCTTAAATGTCAATGGATCATCCACACTATCAGTAGAGACAACTCTTTGTCCCTTACCTATACCTAAATAGCGTTCAGGTTGTCTTACAACCCTCCCACTACGTCTAGGTGATAATGTATCCTAATCAGAAACCATCTGACGCTCAGATGTTTGTGGATCAACAACTCTTGTTGATGAAGCACTAGTCTCACCAAGCTCCAACTCATTCAATACAATCTTAGAACGAGGTTTATGGTCACTAATATAATTGTCCTCAAGAAACGTTGCATTAGTCGATACAAATACTTTGTTATCTTCGGGACTATAGAAGTGTCCACCTCTGGTCTCCTTGGAGTATCCTACAAACAGGCAGGCCATCGATTTGTGTCTAACTTTCCACTTCTGTTCTTCAGCACGTGTGCTGGAAACCTCTACACACGGAAATATCGCAAACTAGCTTTACGACCATTCCACAACTCTAGGGGAGTCTTAGGAACATATTTGGATGGCACTACATTCAAAATGTATGCCACTATTTGTAACGCATATCCCTAGTAGGAATTTGGTAATGATGAGAAACTAATCATAGATCTCACCATTTCCATCAGGGTTCTATTTCTCCTTTCCGCTACACCATTTTGCTGAGGTGTACCGGGAGCTGTGAGTTGGGAAACTATCCCATGCTCGACCATGAAGTCTTCAAACTCTTGGTCAATATACTCACCTCCACGATCTGATCGTAGTTACTTGATAGTCCTACCTAATTGATTCTCAACTTTCGCTCGGAATTCCGTAAACTTTTCAAATGTTTTCGACTTTCGTTGCATCAGGTAGACATATCCGTATCTTGAGTAGTCATCTATAAAGGTGACATAATACTCATAGCCGCCCCTAGCTCTAACATTCATCGGTCCACAGACGTCTGTATGTATGAGTTCTAGTAGCTCTATAGCTCTAAGCCCTTTTCCAGTAAAAGGTCTCTTAGTCATCTTACCTTCTAAACAAGATTCGCAGACAGGTAATGTGCCAACCTTTAACTCACTTAAAAGTCCGCTTTTTACTAGTCTGTTTATCCGGTCAAGGTTGATATGACCAAGCCTTAGATGCCTAGAGATACGTGTCATTATCTGGAGAAATCTTATGTCATTTAGTTTTTGGTTTTTCAACCTTAAACATTTCAGTGTTAAGCAGTGTAATATGTATTAACGGACTTAACACATACAAATTGTTTTCATTAATTCCTGAACAAATCTTCAGACCATTCTTTCCAATAATAACAAACTTATTATTAAAAGAAACAGAATATGATTGTTCTAACTACTTAGAAACGAAAATCGAATTCCGTGTAAATCCAGGAATATAAAAAACATTGTTCAATAATAAAAAACTATTATTATTACAAAATTGCAATCTTATTGCTCCTATTGCTTTTTCCGACATGACATCCCCGACCCCACACGCATTGAGAAGGCTCCCTCCTCTAACTGTGTTCAAGAATCAGTCCATTGCAAAGAAGAACAAACATGGTTAGTGGCCCATGAATCAACTATCCAGGGTGAAGAATCATCTTCCACTAAACAAGATTCAAGAACAAGTAAATCATATTTACCTTTCTTCTTCTTCTTGGCTACCTCCTCCAAGTACTGAGGACAGTTCCTCTTCCAGTGCCCGACCTTGTCGCAATGGAAACATTTTCCTTTGTCTTGGTCGGTAGAGGCGCCCTTCTTTTGGCTCTGGGCTTTCTTGGGTTTGGGTTTACCCTTCACCTTCCCAGCAGACCTCTTCCTCTTTTTATTATTGGAGGAAGATGGTTCGGCAACATTTGCCTCACCGGTCTTACTTTTACTGTCCTTAGTCAAGGACTCAAAAGTAGCGAGCTCATTGAGCAACTGTGTGAGACTGAACTTTAACTTGTTCATCCCGTAGTTGCTTTTAAACTGATCGAAACTCTATGGAAGAGTCGTCAGTATGATGCTCACTTGACTGGGTTCGTCAATCGCCCCGCCATTGACTTCTGCCATGTTGAAGTAGAACATCATGCTCATGACATGTTCCCGAACTGATGTACCTTCCTTCATACGAGCAAGCATAGCGGAACGAACAGCTTCGTGTCGCTTTTGCTCGGAGGGCTGCCTGAACATAGCTTGCAATGACTCCATAATTTCGAATGCTGTAGTCATTGCTTCGTGCTTTATGACAAGCACGTCTGTCTTAGAAGCCAACAGATATGTTCGGGCCTTCTCATCAGATGAGACCCATCGTTGGTATGCCTCATGAACAGTTCGTGTGGCATTGGCAGTAGGCACCGGAGGACATTCCTCCGTAAGCACAAACTTGAGGTCTTTGGTGACCAATATTGCATTAATATTAAGTTTCCACTTAGTTTAGTTATCGCCAGTTAATTTGTCGTTTGCGAGAATTTGAAGTAATGCAGAAGACATAATTGCTGAAATAAATAAAACATTCATTCAGTCATTTATTAAAACAAGTGCGTGTGCTTTGGCATAAATTTAAACATGATGCATTAACATGTTTAACGAACTAGAAATACCCAAAAAACAGTTATTATACCACGACAATCCAACATACCATAAAGAAGTGCTGCCTTAGGGTCGGTCAAGTCTTAGCATGTTGGACCGAGACATTCTCAATCAAATGATATTCTAGAGTAACTCTTATTCCATATCATTCAACCATCGTTTATTCAGTCAGGTTTTTAATTAACAAAACTTAATCAAAACCTTCGTGAGTGTAACCCACCATTTCAGATCTCATGAGCTTAACTCGAGAATTGCCGCCTTAGGGTCGGTCAATCTAGAAATACCCTTAGAAATCCTATCTATTAGGAAGTCAACCTTGGTATTAATCTTTGTGGAAACCCTCCTTAGGGAGGACGAAAGCAAAGCCGTCACGAGGCCCCACTCAGATCTCACGGTGTTGAACTAATAATGGAGACTGTGGGATATATATGTAATATATCCCTCTCCCACTCACTATTTAAAAATTAGGGTTTTCTATTATCCGTTAATGCACCTAGACTCTACAGGATCAAACGGCTAATTTTAATCAAGTTATCTAGCGCATTAACAAATTCATTATTAGAAATAAATTCTAATTTAACTAATAAATTATTAATGATTTTTAACAATTAAAAATCTAATCTATTAGTGAATAATCTAAATCTTTGTAAACTTTTTACTAAGGTCAGATTATTATGTAAGCGTTTACCAAGTTTTAACTATTAAAACTCTAACACTTTATGCGGTCCATTTATTATTAGGTTATTAATCATATTAATCCTAATTAAAATAAATGACCCTATTAATCTAACTTATTAAACACTTTAATAACTAGATTAATATTAATGAGAATTAACAAGTTTTCTAATAATTAAAAAACGTATCTCATTTTCATAGCTAATAATGTATTTATTGATTTTAATCATATTAAAAAAATACATTAAAATTAGGCTATGATGCATGTATGACATATCAAATATATTTGTGTAGGCACATCTAATCTAAATGACATATGTATGCATGGCAATGCTTTTATCATCACATAATATAAAGCATACATGAATTGACCGAGTACTGTGGATTATTTAACCTAAAAAAAATTTGAATCTAAAATTACAAAAATACGTCCAAGGCATTCCTTGGTCTTCTTGTAATTTCCGAGTCTTCTAGTCTCTTCAGGTCACTCTGATTCATCTCATGAATCCGAAATAAGAAATCCGCACGGAACGCACTAGGCAACACTTGCCAGTGGAACCGTGCAAGACGACTTGAATAGTGCCCGACATGAACAGTACCCCACATGAACAGTGCCAGTAACAGTACATGTGAACAGTGTCGTGAACAGTACCGTCATTCATATTTCCGATTTCACCCTTCCGACTTCATGATTTTTCCAGGTCTTCAATATAGGTTACATTTTTTTAAAAATTACAATAACAGGAAGAAAAAAATTAATAAAAAAAAATATAATACAACCCATGAATCCTAAATCCACAGTACCATATAATTAACGATCAATCATGTTTTTGTAAATTAACAAATTTAATATACATACAAAAACAACATACAGTCAATTTAAACAATGGCTACACAATCATACATACAGGAGCATTGAAAACAATTTCATGTTCCGAAAACAAATTTGGCTCTGATACCAATTGTTGGAACCCTGTTTACTGGTAACGCAGCGGAAATAGGTTTTAAACATTTTTATACAGATCATAAAAGATCTGGGACCAGTGAACTTAGGATCGCAATTCTTTTTCCGAAACTAATACATACATTATGTAAACACAGGAAATTGTAATCAATATATTTAAAGAAAATTTAGAACCTTACCAACGTTTGGAGGCTCCTTCACTTTACGATATGCTCCTAGTCTGTACCACTAATCTTCCTCGCTATATCCCGGGACTGGTAACTGCGTGTGGACGCGTCACGTATTCAGGAACTTAGGAGGATGCAGAGAGAATGAAGAAGAAACAATTTCTTCCAAGAGAAAAATTTCTAGAACAACTCTTGTTCTTTCAAAAAGAATATTCAATATAATTTTTTTTTTCTTCTTAATGGTGTACAGCATGAACCCCTTTGTTTTTTTTTCTATTGCTTCTCACGCACATCTGTGCGTTTTTTTTTACTTTTTTTTTTAAATCACACCCAAAAAAGTTTTCTCTTTTGATTTTTTTTTCTCTGGGCCACGCACACTTTGTTTGTATCATATACAAACACTTATATGTTTTACTTGTGTGCTACTCTTATCTTTGTTATCAATATATTTCATTATAACTAAAACTCTTTAATTGATATTTTTTCAATTTTAAAACTAAATATTTTAAAATAATATCTCATATATTTTAAAAGATAATATAAATATTTGAATTTAAACTATTTTAAATTCAATTTCAAATATTTAGTTTAATAAAATAATCATATTGTCTTATTTTATTTAAAATCGAATTTCAACTAACACCCTCCATTTAGTGATAAATAACATAATTAAATAATCTTATTATTTAATTTATTTAATCACCATTATTCATTAATTAAATAATCTCATTATTCAATTGATTCCCGAATAAATATATGTCACTTTCGTAATACAACTAATTGGACAATCCAATTAATTAATCGTGACCCTTGTTACCTAAATCGATCGGGCTAGCAAGAGGACCTAATTGACCCACAGTATTTTGAGCTCCAATAATCCTCAGAATCATTAATTAAACTCTTTGATTGATATTCCTTGATTATTAACTCCGGTGTTATTCCACTAAAAACCCGAAGTTGTACTCTCTCAACTGCAGACGCTTTTACACAGACCGATACAACTCGGTGTCCATCGATATAGATATTACACATGGTGTGATCCTCCACAGTAGTTCATAATTAGAGCTGGGTCATAATGTCCGTTATACCCCTCTAATTACATATATCCTTTAAGTACCATTGATTCTCTAATGAACAATAAATCCTATTTCCTCACGGAATTAGGAGAGCGCTCATATTGTCCAAGCCCTGAATCAACCCTTAAGGGAACTACCATCTACTTCTCACAAGAAGGAATGGATTCCACCATTGTGTACATACCTTCCCAGCCACAAGCCAAACCGCAATCCCAACATACGGAGTATATTGATCAGGAACTGCATCTGACCTCACCCATGGTATATCAAAGACCACGATCTAACCTGAAGGAGTCGATAAGACACTCAGGATTAAGATCACCCACATATAGCCATCATTAGTTGATATATATGAATCTTATCAGTAAACGGATCTTGGTGAGAGATTCATATAGATCATGGCCCAGTCCTATATGATCTCATCACACAAGGTGCCTTCATTCCCATATCTCATATGAATGATTCAGGATAGAATCACCGTACATTACGGAATGGACCGCAGCTATAGATTAACCACAAACAAAGTACCCAGCTTTATTTGTTATCTATGGACTTTTTAGATTGCACGTCTCTTACTGTATTCATCCGTATATGACACTCATATACACAGTTCGAGATTACATCCAACAATCTAGGATGTTAATATATACACAAGTTATAAAATAAACAACATAACAAGAATGAATTGAACTTTTCTTTTTATTTATTTCATAACTCCATTTACAAATTACATCTTTAGGGCATAAACCCCAACAACTCTTACCATTTTACTGTAACTTTGTATCTGATATTTTTTGCATACTAATTATATACAAGCTATTGATATGTTTGCATACTATCTGATTAAATATATTTTTTTGTATAATATTTAAATATAACTGTTGATATTGTTTTTAAAAATAATATTTTATTAAAATATTTCCCTTATTTCATAGGAAATTACATTTTACTACTACTTTATCTTGAAATAGGATACATATATTATATCCTTGTTGATTTTATTTTTTATAATCAACATTTTACTAAAAAATTAATAATTTTTATTAATTAATAATTTAAACTTATTTTAGTAATTACTAATAATTTTGCTATATTTTATATTTATTTAATTTAGTCAGATGTATACATAAAGTAAACTTCTTATTAAAACCATTTATTTGTCCCTAAAGTCTGGTCCCTATTGTCTAATTTTCTTGCAGTGATCGCCATAATTTTCATTTTTACATTACCTATGATATATTATTTGAAAAATTCAAAATTAAATCAAAATATTTGGCGAAAAATTTTAACAGAGTGATTTTGCTAAAAAATAAAATAGTGATAAATACCAAAATAACACATATAGTGATACATTTAAAATATTGAGCAACAAATCACATTTTTTTTGTAGTGTATAAATTATCACATACATTCCATTATAATTTATTAATTACTATTATAATAATAAATTAATTATTTTTTCCATGACAAAGCCATAACAAATAACGTAGGAAATGGTACTGCATTTTCGATAGCGTAATTGCCCATAAAATTAATTCGAATTAAATTTTACCATTTCCGACGGCATAAAAAATGCCGTCGAAAATACAGACTATTTCCGAAGGCATAAAAAAGCCGTCGGAAATACATACTATTTCTGACGGCGTAAAATATGCCGTCGGAAATACAAACTATTTCCGACGGCCATATAGGCCGTCAGAAATATCTTCATTTCCGACGGCATAAGGCCTATTTCCGACAGTTATTGGGCCGTCAGAAATATGGTATTATATTTTTGCTCATTTCCGACGACACTAATATGGCCGTCGGATACCGTTACCGACGGCAATTAGTGCCATCCGAAATAGTTCGTCACTAATAGATATTTTTTTGTAGTGTCATGAAATCCTTTCAGAATGTGGAAAGTGTAAATGCAAGGTTAGTAAGTAGAGGCTTTACGTTCTCCGCACATTTTCTGGGTGCTAAAAAAGTATTATAGAAGTTTGAATCCGAAATCGATAAAGAAGGCTTTATCAAAGATAAGAAGAAGAGAGCTGGAAGATGTTAAGCAATGTGATCAGGGAAGAGGACAGTAATATAGTGTGTAGTTGTTCTGCTATTAAGGTTCGTTTTATTTGTAATGTTAGTAATCTCATGGAATGTTAGAGGGCTGGGAACTAATGAGAAAATGAGGATAGTAAGGAATTTGGTGAGAAAATATAAGCCTATGGTCTTGTTCCTTTAGGAAACAAAGTTGTGTTTATGACAGTGGAGTTGTCAGGTCTCTAGGAGGAGGGTGGTTATCAAGAGGAATTGGGATGGAGGCTCAAGGTCAAGCAGGAAGGGTGATCACTCTGTGGAATGATGAACTATTCTCTGTCACAGCTTGTAGAAATAATCAGAGATGCATTATGATGGCGGGTGAGCTTCTTCATTTGAAAAAAGTCATGGTTTTCTGTAATATCTTCGCAGCGAACATGGAGAAAGAGCGAAATGAGCTGTGGGATTTCACTTTACAACCTCAAATCTCGTTACCTTTTCCTTGGTGCATTGGAGGGGATTTTAATATAGTGCTCAACATCTCATAAAAGAGAGGGAAGGTATGTAATATGGGTTCAATTTAGAATTTCAATTCCTTTATTTTGCAAGAAAAAGTGATAAATCTACCAACGCGGGGGACTGCATTTACATGGTCTAACAACAGAGAGGAGGCTTCATGGGCTCGTTTGGATAGATTTTTGGTATCGCCAAAAATTCTATCATGGTTTCCTAAATTGGTGCAGACAGGTCACCCAATGTGTGGATCAGACCACAATGCAATCTCTCTAGGTGAACCGAAAGAAGATTGGGGCCCCTCTCCTTTTCGTTTCTACAACAGTTGGTTAGAAGATACGGAACTAATGAAGTAGGCAATAGATGGGTGGAAAGGGTGCAAAGTTAGGGGTTCTAATGGCCGTATCTTGGCAGCAAAGCTTAAGGCATCCAAAGGATCGATTAAGAGATGCTTGCTGGACAGGATGAAGGATTTGTTTTCAATTAAGGCTTTTGCGGATCGACTCTCAGCGAGGTCCTACAAGGTCAATATACTTTCAAGGGCAAGCAAGATAGTACAGGTCACGTTCAAGCTCAAAGAACACAGGGGAGCACGAAGGAATTATCTATGTTCTTGAGTAGCAAACAACGAGATGTGCAATGGCGAAGAAGATGTGCGGTTGGAGTCATACTACAAAAAAAAATGGTCTTTTCTGACAGCTGAATGCCGTCGGAAAAGACGCTTTCCCGTCGGAAATGCGCTTTTCCAACGGAAAAAAGCCGTCAGAGACCGTCACAAATACGCTTGTCGCAAATAACCATTTACCGACGAGCCGTCAGAATTACTACTATTTTCGACGGCCAGGGTCGCCGTCGGGAATAATAAAAATGCCGTAAGTAATAATAATTGAAGGTGATCAAAATTACTAGTATTTTCGACGGCTTACTTTTATTTCCGACGGGAAATGGCCGTCGGAAAAGGTTCATTGAAAAAAAATGGCGCGCCTTGACTCTGCATTTTATGTGGCTCGAACCCGTGATTTGGATTTGATAGTAAATGTTACTCTTACCATTTTGCTATAACTTTGTATCTGATATTTTTTGCACACTAATTATATATAAGCTATTGATATGTTTGC